>CM038794.1:35930042-36530042 GCA_021764765.1 Vicia sativa
GCTTGACTTTTTAAAAAAGACCAGAATATTTTGATCCATATCTTCCAAATGAAGCATTTCTAATAAGCTTGTGAGACATGAAGTTGTAGAGAATTGAATTCCTTTAAAATGAGCTTTGGTGGAATTTTTTTGATAAAGTATGTGAAATTATGCCTGGTCAAAGTTCTATTGACTTTGTCTAAAAACCTTGACTTAGAAAGTTTGACTTTTGATCGATCTTAACTTTTCTTGATGAATCATGATCAACCCTTGATCAAATGATGAATATTACTTCAAAATATTAGGGTTGACCAAAAATTATGAAGTTTGACTGTATGTTGACCACAATTGACTTTTGTCCAATACGTTTCAACCATCCGAGCATTTGGATGAACAATTTTGACTTGTAAGGCTTGAACTTGACATGGTTATCCTTGAAGCATATGATGAGGTATGATGACCACTTAGAGCATCGGAAATCCATCTTGACTTGAGGTGAGCAAACCCTAGTTTGGATTGATTGCTTAGGAGAGGTTTGTCTGGTCAACCCTGTGAAATCCTCGAGTATGGAGTTGTGAATTGTCTTGAGAAGTGGGAGGACAAATTTTGGGGTATAACACATGTATCCATCGAGAGCATACTAATCGATATCTCCCAACCGAACACATTCGAGAAGCAAAACTTCTCCCCACTAAGCTTCAACTTAATTCCTACAACAACAATCGGAAAAAAACAAGTATCGATAGTGTTTCACACACTTATGTGTACAAAAGAAGTAATCAACATTAGACAACATTGGCCGATTGATCGACGCACGATACCACTAATGTAACACCCCAAATTCTACCGAAAGTATAAAGAAAATCTAGTATTTTTAATTTTTCATACAACACATGGGATGCCACACTATCATCTTTAACAACATAAACATAATGATACATAACACCTTTATTAATAGGATCATAAAACACTTGCTTGACTTTTAAAACAAAACAACCGTTTATTTAATATGCAACAAAAATCGTAAGCATTCAAATCAAGCAACGATCATCTTTATTCACTCAAAATAATTTGAAACATCATGTTCAACTTCTAAAATACTGAACAACTTTTATTTCACAACATCACTTAAGATTCAACAATTACTAACAACAACAAGAGTCAACGTATAAACAACATAGACTAAACATCCCCGAAGCATGACGAGCAAAACACCAACTTGAACTAACAATGCCTAATCATTCATTCTTAGATATTTTGCACGTTACCAATATAAAGGCAATAACAAATAGAAAGGGTGAGATATCGAAATATATAAGCAAAAGTATGATAACTAATATATTAGATATAGAATCATACAATGTTCACTACTTCAACCAACTACAACATAAAAATCAATAAAACAACATATTGAATAACACCCATTATAAGAACTCTTATCATCACCACATAAATCATCACAATTCATCACAATTGTCATAAATCATCATCACCACATAAATCATCATAATTCATCACAATCGTCATAAATCCTCATAAGACAACACATAACCAATGAACTCAAACAAACATAACCGACACAATGTGACTCGACTATGTATGCATGTGGTACCAACATATTTTGTTCGTAATTAGGAACATTGGCTAAAGCCCTCGTCATTTTGGTAAAAGCCCTCGTCATTTTGGCTAAAACCCCGCTATTTTTGGCAAAAGCCCTCGTCATTTATGCAATGTATGGGACTCGACAAAAGATAACACATACACACAACAACACATCAACATCGTCATAATCATCAAAATGGCATAAGCCCTCGCATTTTATTTATCAAACATCGGAGGTAAAACATCATTATTAACATCAAAATGGCATAAGCCCTCGTCATTAACATCATCACGAAATCAACAACAATTAATAACAACACTAACTCATCATTTAGGCATAAGCCCTCAACATTTTATTTACCAAACTCCAAGGTAAAACGAACAACAACATATTTTCATTATGCAAATCACCAATAACAATTATCAATCTTCAAAATCATGCATTCAATTAAAAGAAGCATATCAACAATATTCATAATTTAATTAATTCCTTCATGATTAATATTCACCAAAATATACTCGCATTTTATTTACCAAACATTGAGGTAAAACATCATCACATTTTGCATTATGCAAATCATCATCAACAAAATCATGCTTCAAACCGTGAAAGTGAGAAACCCGTAAATAAGCAATTTCCTCAAAATAGCCTACATGAGGCGACTCATGGGTCCTTAGGTCGGCTCATGGTGAGAAATTATAGTCTCCGGCTCGGGAAGCGCACTTCTCCATGCCGACCATAGCCTGCTCCGAAGTTTCTATCGGACCATCAAAAGTTCTACACCATCAAAACTTCAGCCTATCAGAACTTCTGCACCATCAGAAGTTCTGGACAACCAAAAGTTCTGCACCATCAGAACTTCTGCCCAACAGAACTTCTGCACCATCAGAAATTCTGGACCATCAGGAGTTCTGCATCATCAGAACTTCTTCCCAACAGAACTTCTACACCATCAGAAGTTCTGGACCATCTGAAGTTCTACACCATCAGAACTTCTGCCCAACAGAACTTCTGCACCATCAGAAGTTTTGGACCATCAAAAGTTCTGCACCATCAGAACTTCTACCCAACAGAACTTCTGCACCATCAAAAGTTCTTGACCATCAGAAGTTCTGCACCATTAGAACTTCTGCCCAATAGAACTTCTGCAGCATCAGAAGTTTTAGACCATCGAGTTCGCACCATCAAAAACTCTCGCCCAACAACTTACGCACCATCGAACTTCACCCAATGTAACTTCGCACCATCGGTGGACCATCGTAAGTTACGCACCATCAGAACTTCAGCCCAACAGAACTTCTGTACCATCAGAAGTTTTGAACCACAATTATACTTAACAAAACTAGTCTGCTAGGGCTATTTGTTTGCTACAGACCACATGTATTCATTGTACTTAAAAGGTTCCTAGAAGTAATGCCAAAACAACCACCTAAACCACCCCCTTACAACTTCATCTCCTTCATCATTTCCTTATTTTTCCAACACTGTGTGTTCTAACAGTTCAACGCAGAATCAACTTATTTTCCAAAAATACAACTTATCTACCAATAACTACACACATAATCACACCAACACAAGACTAGCAACAACAACAATTAATGTACAACAATATTTCAATCGATCTATCAATTTCATCACAAACATCGATCTACGGTGAATTTATACACCCTAAATCCCACATAAAAATCATCATACAAATGATTATATAAATCGAACCCCACCCTTACCTTTGGATGGAGAGAGCTCAAAACTTGACGGAAACAACCACCTCGCATCGCAATTGAGCTTTTCTCCTTAACTTCTAACAAACCCTTATTCCCAATGTTTCCTCTTCTTTCTCTCTTGCTATTGATGTGGTGTTCCACTTTCCTTTCTCTCTCAAAACTGCTTATCTTTCTTCCTCTCCTTTTATAATACAAAACAATTAACACACTCTACCTACTACATGCACTTGTTTTAATATAAAAATTCAACTTCACCACAACCACACACTTACCTACTACTAAGTGCCTTGGTTTATTTTAATAATTAATGGATGGTACACTATAAACTCTAGTATTGCAACTTAAGATAATACACTTAACTAAATTAATTCTTCAACTAACCAAATAAAATCCAACTTTAATTTAATAATCCAATATTAAACCTTATATAATTAAATTAAATAATTAATTAAATTTGGGCGTTCAACCAATAAGGACCAATTCAATTGCCATTATCATCGGTTAGGTCACGACTTAGCATCCCTGCAAAACAATAGGAATGTTAGGGTATAAATCTTCGATACAGACTCCCTTCACCACCCAACAATCACTCCAAGCCTTAATTGTCTTCCCATCAGCCACTCGCCACACACCTCTTTCGAGCAGCTCAGTATGATGTTTCACAATACCTTTCCACAGATTAGAATCTGAGCTTCTCGCCTTCAACCCCCATTCGTACCTTCAATTTTATACTTGTTGCGCAGAAAATTGCACCACAGTGTATCTTCTCCGTTCATAACCTTGCCGCAAAGTTTCATAATACATGCCTCATTCATAATGTTTAAATCTCTTAACCCTAATCCTCCATCTTCCTTAGCTTTTGTAACCATCTCACAGTTTATTGCATGATAGGCTTTTTTTGCATCAGTATTTCCCCATATGAAGTTTCTTTGCAACTTATTCATTTCTGTTATACTTGCCTTTGGAATTTGATTCTTCATCATAGGTAAGTGGAATTACCTCCATAACATTTTTAGCTAAGGTTATCCTGACTGCAAGAGAAAGATATTTGGCTTTCCAATTATTCAACTTCCGTGAAACTTGCTTAACAACATAATTGAAATCTTGTTTCTCCAAGGCGCTGCCTTTCAAGGGAACTCCCAAGTACTTATCAAAACTAGTAGTCTCTCTGAACCCAGAAATTTGAACCAGTTTGGCTCGCAAACTATTAGTGACATTAGAAGAGAAAAGAATACTCGACTTCTCATTACTCACCTCTTGCCCAAACATTTTACCGAAACAGTTCAAGGTTTGTATGACAATCTTCATTTGTGCCTCAGGAGCTTCTCCAAATATGAGCATAAGAGAGATACACACACCATTATTCCCCACCTTAAAAGGCTTCCACTTCTTCCTATTCACCTCATGCTCAATCATATGCAAAGCTTATCCATGCATAAAACAAATAGGTACTAAGCAAATCCATCCCATTGCCACGCTTGGTTTAAAGACTCCCCTATTGCCATTCCAATTGATATTAGTTTCCACACTACTAACTCCATGCATAATAACATTTATCATACTGGTAGCCCTATTTCAACCAACGTTCTCCATATGAATTCCTAATTTAACTTATCATAGGCCTGGAGAGATCAATTTTAACGATAAACAAACCTTTCTTCCCCTTTTCCTATGCATACTATGAACTACTTCATTAGCAATGATGATATTTTCATGTATAGAACGTCTTGGCACAAAGCCCATTTGATTAAGCGAAATGAGCGAATCATAAGGCTTTAGTCTTCCACTATAACCTTAGTAATAATCTTATAGATTGTATTGCATAGGGATATAGGCGAAATTGAGACACTAATTGAGGTGCTCCACCTTAGGAATTAAACAAATATTCGTCTTATTAACTTAAACAATCTTATTAGGAAACTCCACACGTTCAACATAATCGCATATGCTTCCAATAAGATCCCACGCTTTCTGATAAAATCCCGCTGGAAAGTCGTCTGGGCCCGGGGCCTTCCAAGGCTTCATGGAGGATAAAGCTTTCTTCACCTCGTTACTCGATACAAAGATTCAACTTGGCCATCTCCTCAACCGAGATATGGATACATGAGTTTGTTCCCAATTATAGTACAACTCGATTGTTAAACAAATTCTTGTAGAAATTGGTGACATGAATATGTATGACTTCTTCTTGATCCACACACCATCTTCATCTTTTAGCATCAAAATTCTATTCCTTTTCCTCCTAGTGATAGTTTTCATGTGATATTATTTAGTATTCGATCCCCATCAACATGGTTCTCGACCTTTGATGCCACATAAGCTCTTCTTGATTTAAAATTCGCTCAACTCCTCTTGTAAATTTCCTTCTAACCTTCTCATACCTCCGCATTATCATTCATTTGGAGTTTCCTCTAAATACCCTCCAAACTCTCGCATAATACTCTTATTCAAGCGTTTAACTTTGTCAAAGATTCAATTTCCACTTCTCAATCCCATTAACAACATTATGTAGATTAATGGTGAGATTCGATCTTTGTTCCAAGAGTCTTGAAACATGTTATTATATGACTCATTAAGAATCCAAGCATTCTCAAATCTAAAGGCTTTATTGTGATGTCGAAATTCCTCCTCCTTAAGACTAATAAGAACAGGATGGTGGTCAGAGAATGCCACCCTCATTAACACCTTAACAAACGAATTCAAAAACAACATCCTCCATTCAACATTACTCAAAGCGCTATCAAGCTTCTCATAAATATGTTGCCACCATGATATATAGGCCTCTCCACGATATTTAGGTCCCTTCATTTCAAGATCACTTATTTTGCAAGCTCCCATTCTATTTTCGAATCTTAAACATCCGCTCATAAGCAATAATACCACCTTTCTTTTCCTCAATTTGCTAATATCATTAAAATCTCCCGCTATCAACCACATCATTCATTTCCTCCACAATACTATATAGGTTCTCCATAAGAGTTATTTTAAAAGGTTATTCGGACTTGCATAGATAGTTGTGAACCACCAATCTATGTTGTTTTCACCTTTGACTTTGAGATGAATGAATTGATCATGCTTCTAATCGACCTATAAGCTAATAACATCCTTCCTCGATGCAACTATAATTCCCCAAAGATAACCTTGATTCACAACACTTTCCATGGCATCGTAGCCTAGATTATTGAAAATTTTGGTGGTCTGTCGGGTTGCATCTAGTTTCAACAATTACAAACATCCGATTTTATGACTATCAACATATTGCTTACAATATCTCAGAAATGGTTTGCTAGCAGCCTCTTCTATTCCAAACCATAAACTTGTGATTTGTACGCATCATAAAAACAATTTTTAAGAGAAGGTAACCCAATAGACAACTCAATTCAATGTATGAACTGAGTTTCACTCACTACCTCAGTAGTCTCCACCATTTCTATTCCTTCTATGTCACCACAACTCGCTTCAGCCAAGCCAGAATCCAATCCCACCATACTTTCGGACTGTGCTTTAAAATTTCCCGCTTTCGTACTACCACCATCAGGAGGTTTGTCTATTTCGATTTCTCCTTCCGCATGTGCATGGTCTTCACCCACTACATGCTCTCCACGTCTCATGTCTCCCATTTCATCCTTTCTCTCTCTTATTTTAATGTTACAAGACCATTTTATTCGCATTATATGCTCTTTTTGGTACAAGTGCCAAACATTCCTTCCATACCTTTTTACTAATATTGCTGCTTTTCTCTTTCACTATCACTCCTCCATGTGTTGCCAAGGTAACTTGTTTCTTTTTAACCTCATAATTACGTCTTCTTCTACCACTACCTGTATTCCCCATTTTTTTTATTCTTATTAATGTTCTCCTTATCCATGTCGTTTTATTAAGCTCACGTCATTAATTGTCTACCCACTCTCAATCATATCTTCCTCTCTCTGTCCACCAGCTGCTATATTTTTACCTTTAATATTTTCCTTAATTGTCAAATCCTCCTCCCGATGCACTCCTTTCTTTATTTGTCTCTCATCATAATTATCCTTCAAATTCTCATTTATCTCAGAATAAAGATCATTTAATTCCACATCACCTCCTTCCAAAGCCAGGAACCTAGATCCACTAATTTGGAATCTACCATTATTACTCGCCGGAGCATTGTTCTTCCGCCTATCAACCCCTTTCCTACCGCGTTTGGGTTTTTGCACCACTCTCCACGGGCCTTCTATTGTTCCATCCTTTACTTGTTTCCCTTCTGTCACACTCACCATATTGGCATTACGCATCAAAAATATGTTTTGTCTCTAAAATAATATGTAGAAGTACATGAATTGTATTTATTACGATGTTATCTATTTGATAGGTGGAAAATAATGGATAATAGCGATTGTTTAAATTTCCATATAGAATCATAAACATGTAAATTAATATTTCAATCATACTAATAAAACAACTATTTTAGTATCATTATTTTAAAAGGACATTGTGCGACGCATGCGACCTCACGGGTAGATGATTATTTAATTATTTCATTTATTTTTTTCTATTGAAATATATATTTTTGACAAGTCGAGATTACTTAATTTTGTATATCTTTTATATATATATATATATATATTTTAACCATCATTATATTTTATTTATAATTTATAATGATATCATGCGACCCGTATGAACACACAGTTAAATGACTACTAATTTTTTTTCCTTCTCATTTTTGAAGGATTGACGCTACTTAATTTATATGTTTTTAATATAATTTTTCTTAACCACATGGTAGATAATCGATTATATATATTTATGTATATATTAATAAAAGTGGAAAAACTCAATGATGACACAGTGGTATACAAGAGCAGCTGCGAAAGGAGGTTTAGTGAGTGGACAATTGTGGCAGCCGTATGGTTTATTGAGGATGACGAGTAAGTGTATGAGCAGCAACCGTGATGAATTGGACGCCATTTTCAATCAGAAGCGAACTCTCCGTACTCAGCTCAGAAAACCCTCAAGGCCATCGACCCCTCCTCAGATCTCAACAAGGTACAATACAATCTAATTTAATCTTTGCTCGCTCTTTTTTAATCGTTTTTTTTGTTCAGACAACGCTATTCAGGACTTAGTTTTGGGAGCTCCGTGGTTCAAATCAAGTCTTAGGTTATGCGCATACATAAGTTGCAGTTCTTTACGGGAAGTCGATACTTTCAAACTCTTGTCACACATTTTGCAACCTCGCCCCAATGGTATCTCGTTAAACAATTCATTCTCTTGTTATTTAATTACAATCATCAGGAAATTATCATTTACAAAGACACGACACCAGACACGCCATATTTTGTAGACAACAATTATGTCTAGAATTTGATTTGTCAAGATGATATGACCAAATGCAGGTGGTAAAAAACTATATGTACCGCGAGTGGAAGATAAAAACAGTCACATGCGTATGCTTAACATATCGCGTATTGATGACCTTGTTGCAAACTCAATGGACATCTTAGAACCGGCTCCACTTGATGCTGATGGAAATGCACGTGAAGATGGTACTTGTTTCTCTTATCTTACTACTTGACAACTGTGGGAACCTTTTCTATTTTTATTTCCTAAAGTTTTTATTAGTCCTACTTGTTAACAAGGATAATAAAGATTCTTGAAGTCAAGAATTGTCTTGCATTTCCAAAAACAATGACAATGTCAAAAGAGCTATTTTCATTATTTCTTTAAATGCATCATCCTAACTAGTATTTTTAATTCTCTTCACCACAATGACTCACTTGTTAACAATCAAAACATCAACAACCAAACCTTATCCCACTAAATAGGGTCGGCTAATTGGATCAACTTACGCTATGATGTTCTATTCATAATCATGTTTCTATCTAAATTGTTAATCTTGAGATCTTTCTTAATAACTTCTCTTATGGTCTTTATAGGTCTTCATTTCCCTCTAATTGTTTACTTCTCTACATTTGATCTACTCTCCTTACAACTGAATCTATAGATCTTCTCTCTACATGCCAAAACCATCTAAGTTTATTTTCCACCATCTTCTCTATTATAATTTATAGGTGCTACCCCAACACTCTCTAATGTTTTCACAAAGTAAGAGGACTCTTAGCTTTCAAAGATGTAGGAAACCTGCAAAAACGATGCTTAACCTCCAGAAGAAGTAAGAGGATAACGAAATAGTAAAGTCTCAAAATGATATTAACTTCTATAAAGTTGCTTCCATAAAACCTGATACAAGTTATGTACACCATTCTCCCTCTCTTGGCTACTTTTGTGGAGTTAATGTTGTTTTCTAATTCTTGTCGGGTTGACTTGCATCTAGTGTATTTTTATAATTATCCTGATTGGCCAATATCAACAATTGTCTGAAAGATCTCTTTGGTGCAGTTTTGCAGGCGAATGACCCAGTTGATATTTTGCTCTTACCTGGTAAGCTTCTCATTTCTTATTTGATTGTCGGCCAATCTTGCATATAGCTAACATATTACTTTCTTTAGGATTGGCATTTGACGATCGGAAGACGTTTAGGCCGTGGTGGAGGGTATGTTTTTTTTTATTTTAAATTTACGCAATTTATCTGCTCTTGTTATGTGTAAGTCTGAGTGAAACCGTGCATTGCACGAGTTATGAATCATCAAAATTCATAATTTGAATTTCAAATGTTAGAGGCAAAATGACAAAACTTGTTTTAACATGATCAAATACAAATTAAAGATTTTCAAGGTAAATTTTCACTCATTTTCAAGATTAACATGATAAAATCTCATTTTTTAAACTCATTTATGCAAAAAAAAAAGTATTCACAATGCCTCTGTTTTTATTTTTTCTCTACGTCACCCAACGTCAAATGGAAGGCCCCTATTCTACTTTTTCCCTTTTTTATTTTAATTGTGATGGATAGGATGCTACCTAAGTCCAATCCAAGTGAAAGGAATGTGTTAGTGGGTGTGAACCTTGCTAAACCCAAAGTTTGGAGAGTGTATGAGAGAAAGAGAGTTATTAGAGTGCCAGCTCAATAAGGGGGTTCTCTCGTACTTGAGAGTATCCTTTTCTGTCTTTATTTTCTACAAGTATGCTTTCCTCCAACCATTGTTATTTCATTACTGCTCATTTCTAATTGCATACTTCTAGAGTTAATGAGATTTTCCTAATCATATCAATTTGTACATAAATAAGAAAGATATCACATATTTTCTAAATAAATTTCTTTAAATACTATGAGATTTCCAACCGTCTTCTAAATTTGTTATCGATACGATTCAGACAGTTTCTGTTAGTTCATTTGCTGGTACCTAACAATGTACTTCCTTCCCTCCATTCCTTATTATAAATTTATAACCATTCCTTATTATAAATTTATAACCAAAGTTATTCAATAAACTTAAGAAATAAAAGTTTGCTTATAATAAGGAAGAAACATCAGTTATTCAATAAACTTAAGAAATAAAAGTTTGCTTATAATAAGGAAGAAACATCTGTTATTCAATGAACTTAAGAAATCAAAGTTGGCTTATAATAAGGAATGGAGTGAGTATATAATTTATTTTAATATGCAAAACATGTGGAAAGAAAATTTTCTATGACTAAAACATGAAACAATAATACAAAAACAAAACACTGTCACTTGATCTTGTAATCCATATACTGCTACCCTTTAGTGCTTTTAATATCATGCATATTAATGTTGAACTAATTATTAATGATATTTTGCTTTAGTTTTGAGTTTAATGGACATGCACCGTCAGTGTAAAGAAATTTTACACGACCGTCCAATAAGAAAGTGTAAAGTTATTTTACACCGTCAGTGCATCTTCTATTTTTTCTTTAGTTTTTATTGCATCTTTTATTTTGATTTTATCCATCTTTTGTTTGGATAAGTTAAATGGGCTACATAGATGTCTATATTTTTAAATACCTGAACTATAGAGTGATAGAAATTGGTACCATAGAAGATATTACTGAATATTAGTTGTTTATTATAGAATAACCTCTAGGAAAAGGTTCAGAATGAGAAATGACAACATACAGACACAACATGTAATGAAATGTGCACGAATAATTACATATGCGTTCTTGTCAAGATTAGAGATCTTGGTTCTCTCCTTCTTTCCCTGATATAGAACAATTTCGGATCTCTAAAAGTGCAGCATGAGTGAGAATTAGCATCTCTAAGTAAGTTTTGGATCATAGTTTGCAGTTTTAACAAGTCCAAGTGGTGTAAAATAGATGGTGTGTGAAGCAGGTGAGTGTAATTTATGTGTTTTTCCCATGCAACAAGTTGTACAAAAAAGAGAATGATCTTTATTTGTAAAGGGAATGTTACAACTTTGCAATACTATAGCTTTAAAGCATGAAGATTAGGATGTCCTAACCTAAGATGCCACACATTAGGAAAATTAGGATCTACTCTAGTATAGTGAGCACTAGGTACATTGGTCTTATTTGCAGAAAAACAAGAGGGAAAACTAGAGGACTTAGTAGAGTTGGACAACAGCAGATGGGGAAACTCATACAGACCATCACTGCCAACAGACCCTTCAAGAAGTGTTTCATCCGTATCCTGAGATTTGACAAGACAAGTATCAGAAGTAAACAAAATATAAACATTGTTATCTCTGGATAATTTACTAACACTCATTAAGTTTTTGGTTATGGAGGGAACAAGTAAAAGGTTTTTGAGTGTTAGGTGTGTATGTGGTTGACAGTGTGAAGGGAAAGAACCAGAATCAACAGATGCAATTTGCAAACTTGCCAATGAAGATTTGCTCATGACCTTCAAAAGGAGTTATTTGTTGCAAATTTTTAGCATCACTTGTTACATGATAGGATGCACTTGAGCCAGGAGGATGAAGAAGGCATGACATTGGCTACAAAGGCACTTGGAGGTAGCATGGGAGGAGCAACCATTCTTGCAGGACCAGCAGGTCTAGTCCACACATTTGAAGCATAAGCTTGTGTGGAGTGGTATTGTAGTAGTTTCCTCCTCGGTAGAGCACGAATAGGTGGAGTTCCAACAGAAGTGGATGCCTGGAATTGTTGGTTATATCTATGCCAGCAGTTGAGAGCAGAGTGGCCAAATTTTGAGCAAACCTGACACTGAAGTGTGGACTCTTAACATCATAAATAAAAGTCTGAAGTTTCTAGCATATCAAAGAGTTTTGGGTGAGGAACAATTCAAGTGGACTTCTAAATTAATGGGGTTGTATTTGAACATTAAAAGAGAGTCACCGACGCCTTATCTAGAAAAATAACTTAAAAGAGAGTCACAATGTTTAGTTTAATGAAATCAAAGAATGGGAAAATTGAAATTAACAATGATCTAAAAGCTGTGATCTAAAACTTACTTAGAGATGCTAATTCTCACCCATGCTACACTTTTAGAGATCGCAAATTGTTCTATATTAGGGAAGGAAGGAGAGAACCAAGATCCGTAATCTTGACAAGAATGCATATGTAATTATTCGTGCACATTTCATTACATGTTGTGTCATGTGTGTGGTTTGTATTGTCATTTCTCATTCGAACCTTTTCCTAGAGGTTATTCTATAATAAACAACTAATATTCAAGAATATCTTCTATGGTACCAATTTCTATCACTCTATGGTTCAAGTATTTAAAATATAGACATCTATGTAGTCCATTTAACTTACCCAAACAAAAGATGGATAAAATCAAAATAAAATATGCACTAAAAACTAAAGAGAAAATAGAAGATGCACTGACGGTGTAAAATAATTTTACACTTTCATCCAATAAACGACTTGCATTTTGCTAAATCATACTAATATTTTAAAATGATTTAGCAGATTGGTGGTTTCTTATTGGACGGCCGTGTAAAATTTCTTTACAGTGACGGTGCATGTCCATTAAACTCAAAACTAAAGCGAAATATGATTAATAATTAGTTCAACGTTAATACGCATGATATTAAAAGCACTAAAAGGGTAACAATATATGGATTACAAGATCAAGTGACAGTGTTTCGTTACCATACACACCACTGAAATGGTGTGGTTGAAAGGAAGCATAGGCATATAGTGGATCCTGGGCTCTCCCTATTGAGTCAGACTTCTCTTCCTCTAGCCTATTGGGACTATGCTTTCTCCACTGCAGTCTACCTCATTAACAGATTACCCTCTGCATCAATTAATTTGCAGATCCCATTCACTCTTTTTTTTTCTTCATGTTTCTCTTGACTACAATTTTCTAAAAGTGTTTGGCTGTTCCTGTTTCCCTTTGTTAAGACCCTATAATACCCGCAAACTTGATTTCAGATCCCATGAATGCCTTTTTCTTAGGTATTCCACCTCACATTTCTTGGGTATTCCACCTCACACAAGGGCTACAGGTGTTTGTCTCTCACAGGAAGACACTACATCTCCAAGGATGTCATTTTTAATGAATCTAAATTTCCATATCTTGAACTATTTTCTCCCCCTGTCTCCAGTATTTCTCCTTCTAAAGCTACTACATTATCTCCTCTTCCTTTTAATTTTTCCACTTCTCATTTTCCCTCTCTGCTTTATACAGTCCTTTAGTCAGTAATTATGCAGCCACTTCTAATCATGATATTCCTCTACTAGTGATACTGCATCCACTATGTGTCATTCAACTACTGTTCTCATGATAGTTCTAATACGCCTCTATTCACATCCTTCAAGTTTGATGATAATTCTCCTCCTATACCTCCTCCTCGTTCTAGTGCATATTAAGCCGCCAATCAACACATTATGCAAACCATGGCAAAGTCCGATTTTGCTCACCTAGATTGTAGCCTAGATTATTACACACACTTAGGGGTGGCAAACGGTTAGCCCATTTGACCCGCCATTTTGGCGGGCTGCTGAGGTTTTTGACTCGGCCTTTGTTGACCCGCTCCGCCTAATCCGCTTAAAAAGCGGGCGGCGGGCGGGTTTTCCGTGCATTTTTGTTAAAACTTTTATTTTTATTTCAATTAAAACAACTTAACTATAAAATAACACTCTTCTCTTAGAGTTATGTTGATTAAATTGTATTTTAAATTATTATACGTAGAAATTGAAATATAAGCTCAACGCTCTTTTATAACTTTCTAATACATGTGTTGATTGGAAAATCTTGAAATAAAAGAAAATTGTATGACATGCGAGTTATTAAGTTTTCAATACATTAGCTCACATGTTTTCTTTAGAAATAAATGTTGATTTTAAGAAAAAAATGATTTGATTAGTGTATACGTGTGACAAATTTAAGATTTAACTATTAAGGAATCAGTCAATATAAGAGTCTACATGATGTAAACATTGAGAAAGTCATTTTATGCACTATTATTTTATGTAGTGTAATTGTTATCATTGTTTGTCTTGTGTAAAATCTTAATATGGTTCTTTAGTAGTTAGTTTTAAATAGGATTAGCATGATATGTATCGTTTAGTTTTTATTTTGATATTTTTAATTTATTGTGATCGAGTTTATTTCGTTATTTTTTGTTGTAATTGGTCTTTATTTATTTTATTTTTGAACTATTTGAATAACACATGTTGAAGTTCTATTACGTTAAAATATATTTTGTCGTTTGGTAATAATTAAATTTTTTATAATTTATGTAGTAAATCAAATTTTAAAAAATAAATAAATTTGGAGGGTCAGTCCGCCAACTCATTAGTAAACGGGGCGGACTTGACTTTTGAGCTCGGATACCTAAGTTAACCCGCCCCGCCCCGCTTTTGGATGGGTTTAGCGGGCCTAACGGGCCCGCTTTGCCACCCCTACACACACTAAACCTAAGAGCATTAAGCAAGCCTTGGCCACTCCTCGTTGGCAATCAACTATGCAATATGAATTTGATGCTCTCATGGCAAATGAAACCCAGACTCTTGTAACTCTACCACCTAACTGACAAGAAATTGGATGTAAATGGGTGCTTAGGGTTAAAGAAAATTCAAATGGTTCAGTTAACAAGTTCAAGGCCAAGTTGGTTGCTAAGGGATTCCATCAGAGGCAAGGATTTGATTTCACTGAAACATTTTCTCATGTTGTGAAGCCTGTCACAATTAGGCTCATTCTCACCGTGGCAGTCACTCATCACTGGCCAATTAAGCAATTTGATGTCAATAATGCATTCCTTAATGGAGTGCTTACTGAGGAAGTCTATATGAAACAACTTCCAGGTTTTGCCAGCACAAATTCTACATAAGTTTGTAAACACCAAAAGGTAATTTATGGGCTTAAACAAACCCGACAATGGTTTGAGAGGCTTGCATAACTCTCCTCAAGCTTCATTTTCAGCCTAGTAAATATGATCCCTCCTTGTTTATCTATCTTGCAAATGGGCATCGCTCATCTCCTAGTGTATGTAGATGATATAATCATCACGGCAACTTTGAATCTCTCATCAATATCATTGTTGCTCAACTAAATGTGGCATTTTCTCTCAAATTCTTAGGGGATCTTGATTATTTCCTTGGCATTGAAGTTAAGCACCGCCAATGGCTCAATCCTACTTACTCAATTCAACTATATTAGGATTTGTCGAGAACCAACATGCTCAAGCCTCACCTGTCACCACTTCTATGCAATCCACTTGCAAACTCACTAAAACAGGGTTTGCTGCTCTTGTTGATCCTTTCTTTTACAGGTCTGTAGTAGGGGCTCTGCAATATGCCACTATTACAAACCTGAGTTGGCTTATGCAGTTAACAAAGTGTGTCAATTTATGGCACACCTTCTAGAGTCTCATTGGATGGCAGTGAAATGTATTCTGAGTCTCATTTTCTGATGTTTAATGAAATTTGGATTATTTTTCTGGTTTATGATGATGTTATGAAAGTAGTAAAGTGCATAAAAATAAAGAACACAAGAGATTTATCCTGGTTCCCCTCACAGTCCGAAGGTACATCCAATCTCCTTTCAACACGAAAGAGATTTCACTATAGTTAGAATGATTGTACAACCTATTCACACCAAGTGTGATGCTTACTATCAAACCTATAGGTAGATCAAAGGTTCTTAAAACCTTTAAGATCTGAACATTAAGTGCAATATGAACAACCCTCTTCAATGCACACACTTGCTTCCAACAATCCTGGAAAAGCAAGGTTACAATACCAATATTCTTTATTTTCAACAATCCTGAAAAATAAGATATGGATACAACAAAAACTTTTTAGTGTATAAGTTTGTAGGAAAAATATCACTTTAAGTGATTTATCAATGAACTTGATCTTCTCTTCCAATAAGTATAATTCATACTGACTTAAGAGTTAGATTGCTCAAGAATTTATGTTTAATGTGATGTGAAAATATGCAGAAAATTCTTGAATGAAAAATGAACACTTGAATTATGAATTTTGAAATTTAGACAAATTTGATTGGAAGAGGTGAAGAATAAATTTGAAAAATTGAGTATATATATGTTTATCACACCCCTTTGAATCAACATAAGTTTCTGTAAATTAATCATGAACAATTGTCAAGTTTTAAGGAAAAATTTAAATGGAAGGGTGTATGAAAAGGTGCAAAGAAAAGTTATTGGTTTTTAAAATCGTTCAGTGAGCAATCGTGTGCACCTTTGTGCAAATCGATTGCACAACCTCGAACAGACAAAAAATTTCAAAAACCTTCAATGAGCAATCGATTGCTCTAAAGTGCAAATCGATTACACATCAAGACATTGGCTAAAATTGAAAAAAATATTTATGTAACGTTCAGTAAGCAATCGATTTGCAGAAAGTATAAATTGATTGTACATAGTAAAAATTCAAATTTTTGCTTAAGAAACTTGTAAGAAAGTATGAGTATGTTATGCAATCATGTTTTGATCTTTGAGCATCTAAGACTTAAGTACTTGATAAGAATTGTTATTATATCTTCTGAGAATTGTCAAGTGCTTGAATCAAAGTCTTTTAAACATGATGCTTTAGCTTGATTATCATCTTTGGCTTCTTGTCATTATGATTTGTCTTTATCAAAACAAAGTTTTTCATTGAGAATCTTGATTTCACGTTCTCCCCCTTTTTGATGATGACAAACAATCTTCTTTGATACATTGGTATTTCTGGAAAGCTTCTTCCCCTAAGATGTATAACTTCCCACAAAAATCTCCATCAAAAAAATACAAGTCAAATATTACTCCTAACTTCACACATTGAGGGAGAGTTATACGTCTTAAGGGGAGAAGCTTTCCAGAAATATCAATGCATCAAAAATGATTGTTTGTCATCATCAAAAAGGGGGAAAATGTGAAATCAAGATTCTCAATGAAAAACTTTGTTTGATGAAGACAAATCATAATGGCAAGAAGATGATAATCAGTTAAAACATCATGTTTAAAGACTTTGATTCAAGCACTTGGCAATCTCGAATAATAACAATTTACCAAGTACTTAAGTCTTAGATGCTCAAAGATCAAAACATGATTGCATAACATACTATACTTTCTTACAAATTTCTTAAGCAAAATTTGATTACTCATACATATCCAAGGGTAAACCTCTCATCACATCGGAAACAAAGTCTTTTATGGGATTTATCTTGCGATTTGGCATTTGACAACCTTCTAAAGCCTATTCCGATGGAAACCTCTCATCACATCGGAAACAGTCTTTTACAGGATTTATCTTGCGATTCGGCATTTGACAACCTTCTAAAGCCTCTTCCTTTAGAAAAAGAATTTTGTTGTGACTGACTTGTGTGCCATATTAAATTTGCAGCAGTGGAAACCGTTTGTGGATGGCGTTTATGTCCCGGATCCCATGTTGCGGTCCTGGTATTGTTGTAATATCTGAAGGTTGGTTTTCCACCGGAATTTGAATCACCATTTCCTTTATTCAACAAATATTTTTCATTTGAATCACCATTTCCTTTATTCAACAAATATTTTTCTCATCCATCCTTTGTGTGTAATCCATCAATTCATTCGGTCGATCTACAAGATGCAGTTTTATTCTGCCCTTATAACATCGACCGTTCAAATAAATTCCCTCCAAATAGGAAGGTTCTCTGCATTTTAGAGGACATGCATATAACTAAGTTGTTCTGGATATTCTTCTACAGTTCCGGTTTGCTTGAGACTTAGTAATAAACTGGGATTTGGGTTGGCATTGTTTGAGTACAGCACTTTGAAATTCTTCCCATGTGGAATTTGGGTTTGAGAATTCCCACCATTGATTTAAAAATTGGAATTTCCAATTTCTGCAGCGTTCTTTGTGACATCGAGGGAAATTTTGTATGATTCACTTATGGAACCAATTCAGTCACTTGTCGTCTAATATCGATGTGTTCCAATTCTTTATCCTGCTGCTTCTCCATGGTTTCTCTCATGGCGAGCAATGCTTCAAATACTCATTCTAACAATTCAATACAGAGACTTCCATTTCGCTTCTTGTACCAACCGCCATCAGAGCAACCAATATTTTAGTGCATTGATATCAGTCATAGAAATTGGTATCAATAGAATATATTACTGAATAATAATTGTTTATTATAGAATAACATATTGTATCCTGATAAACTGACTCCAACTTGTTTCTCATAATTAAATCAGAAACATATTCTAAGGTACACCGGTTCCATTTAAAGGAGTATGTTGATCATATCGAAAATAAGGAGAAATAATCTACCACTGATACACTAACTTTGATATGCAATGCTGACATGAATAGAAAAAGACCAGTTCAAATACCCACTTACTAATATCACCATGTGAAGATTCTTTTACGAGATGATTTTTGTTTAGTTCAGTCCTTCCATTTTTCCTTAAGTTCAAATGCCACTCACTAATATTACAATGATTGTTAACAGTTATTATGATACCTTCCTGAAAAATTACAAGGAGCTTGCAGAGGCACGCAACTGGAAGCAGCCCTTGCTTGGTATGCACTTCTTCCTTCTAGTCATTATAGTTTTGGTTGAATTAACCTAACCGACAAAATGTATGCATCACAATAACACATTAAGGATTTGCAGTTGCACTTTCATATTCACAACAAATACTAGATGACGGAGTAATACCGGTTACTTCAACTGATATTCCAGTTGATGCTCTTGTATCTCCAGAAGGTGTAATTCCCATCAGTTCAGCTGCCTTCAACAGGTATTACTGAAGATACTCAACATGATTTAGCAGATCCCCTCATTTTTTAATCTTATTGAGTTCAGTCAATTATTTGTTTTTATCACCAGAATGGATCTCTGAGATGGTGCTGAACACTTTCAATGGATTACGTTATACATATAATGAAAATGTGTATTCGGCGCTGATACGAGGCGCTTTGTGTAACAAGTAAAAAGGTTGATCAATTCA
Source organism: Vicia sativa (assembly GCA_021764765.1). Taxonomy (NCBI): domain Eukaryota; kingdom Viridiplantae; phylum Streptophyta; class Magnoliopsida; order Fabales; family Fabaceae; genus Vicia; species Vicia sativa. The sequence goes on from CM038794.1 coordinate 35,949,626, forward strand.
TTAAATGATGCATCCGGTGTTGACCAATTATTCAGCATGTTTATGCAATGTTTGAATTGTCAAGTTAGACAACACTTCTTAAGGCTGGGACTTAGTTGTCAAGTAACTTAAATTTCAGTGTGAAAATATAATTTATATGACACTTAAACATGTTTTATATCAAGTTTTTTCTTTGTTGCCTTGAATAAATGATGGGTAAATTACCCAAACTGATGTGGCATTCAATTAACATCACAATTTTTTTAAATTATTGTTAATACTATATTTTTTTAATTTTATATATTATTATGTTTTTTTATAAAACTTTAATCTCTTTCCCTTCCCACTTCTTCTTTACTCGTTCTTTCTTTTAGCTTTTCTTGTTTCTGCGTTTTTATTTTCCAAAGTAATCAAAAATAAAATGAAAGAATTTTATTAATAAATAAATAATTTAATAAAAATAATATTTATCTCACTAACTCTATCCTACTAAATCACATCTACATTTTTAATTAAAAATAAATAAAAAAGTTTAGCTATAACTTTTTAGGCGTGATTTATATTTTTTAATGAAAATATGACAAATATATAACTTTCTTTTACACATGCAATTTTTTACTTATTTGAACATATTTTCATATTTTTATTGAAAAAATATGAATCACACTTATAAAATTATATATAATTATTCTCTTAAAAAGAATACCACGTATTAAATTAAAATAAATGTTCTTAATACAATTGAATCAATTTAGTTAATACAATTAAATCAATTTAGTTAAAGAAATTGAAAGAAAATTATTGCGGTTGAAATATTTTGAATTTCACCTGCAATGATAAATTATTCATCCTATTTAATCATACTTAATTAATAAAATTAAAATAAATGGTCTTTATTCAATTAAATTGTATCCCTTTTAATTTCATCCAAAATAAATGGTTTTCATCCATACCCACTCCCATTGAGTCATTACCACATTAACATAGACCTATTTTTTTAAACTACCTAACACGTTTGCCTTTTGAAACTATCTACTAGTGTGATACCCGTGCGTCTAGGTACCAATGCTTGATTATTTTGTTCAACATTATGTTATGTAAAATTTAATATTATAAAAAAAGATATTTAAAGTATAAAAATTAGTTTAAAATAAAAAAAAATGTAGAATGTATGAAGTAAAAGCAAATGATACATAAAATTTGATAAACATACAAAAATATATTTTAATAAAATATATAATATAATAATTAAAAAAAAACATTTTCAGTGCATATTGTATTAATAAAATATTAGAGAATACAAGATTAATAATATAAGGCATGATTATTATTATTTGGGCCCAATAAATTATTGATATATTATATAATGTGCTGCTACTGTATTGGGGGAAGACGCATAATTGAAGTTGTCCAATAGTAAAACCTAAACGATTTACTTTGCCCAGGCATTGTATGTTTTACCAAAACAGTCCTCGGAAAGGTTGCTACAGTAGAAGATGGCAAGATATGTTTAATGTATTTGTGCGATTGAGTTGGAATGACAAAGTTTGTTCAATATTGATATTATTGGAGAGGTAAATATGTTTTCGTTAATATTCAATATTTTAATCAATAATTTCATACTCTCGTTAATGTTTAATAGTTTGATAAATAATTTCACATTCGAGTTAATATTCAATATTTTGATAAGTAACTTTATATTTTCGTTAATATATAATATTTTGATCAATAACTTTATGTTTCTGTTAATATTCAATATTTTGATTATTAACTTCATGTTACCATAATATTTAATAGTTTGATCATTAACGTCATATTCCCGTTAATATTCAATAGTTTGATTAATAATTTCATGTTGCAGTTAATATTATTGGGATACCCGTGCGAAAGGCAAATATAATTAAAAAAAATGATTTTAAATAAAATGAAAAAGTGATTTGATTTATAGTAATTTATTTATATATATTAAAAAAAATTAGATAAAAGAAAACATTTTTCAAGTTAGTTGTATAAAAATAAAACTGAGATTTATACAACAAACTTAACAAAATTTTGATAAATTCATGTGCCCGTTAATATTTAATATTTTTATTATTAATTTTATGTTCTCTTTAATATTTTAAAAAATTATCAGTAACTTAATGTTTCCGTTAATATCCAAGTAGCTTCGTGTTCCCGTTAATATCAATATTTTTGACCAGTAACTTCGTGTTCTCCTTAATATTCAAAATTTGAATCAATAACTTCGTGTTTTCGTTGATATTCAATATTTTGATTAGTGATTTTATGTTTTCTTTAATATTCAATATTTTGCTCAATAATTTCATGTTCTCGTTATAATTATTATTGCACGAGTATCGATATGGTACGTGCATTTGTTCCCAAAATATTATAAAAAAATGTTTTTTTTAAAATAGATAATAAATCAGTGCATATAATAGTTTCAATATATAAAAACGTCATGTTTCACCTTCTGACTCCTTCAAAAGTTGCAACTTCTGAAGAGGAGTCGGTTGAGTCGGTTGCAACTTTGACTCTTTTCAGAGTTGCAACCGACTCTCTTCAGTTGCAACTTCGGATTCCTCTTCAGAAGTTGGAACTTCGGACGAAGTTGCAACTTCGGACTCATTCAGAAGTTGCAACTTCTGACTCCTCTTCAGAAGTTGTCAACCATTAATGATCAGTCTAAAATTGCAGCCTGTATTCTTTTATGTATTTATAGCATATCATTTTATGGGACAAAAATTTCTAAAGAATTGCTTTCACCTATACCGAAAATAACATTAACAAACCGTTGTATCATTTCAATTAATGTTTAATTATAAAAATATCCAAACTCTAAAAGAATATTGACTAAACTATTCATTTGACTTAACAACGTACCAAATTTGCATTAGCCTCTAGACCTATAAAATGTACTCCCGATAAATTATAATCCTCTAGCTCCAACCCAAAGAAGAGCCAACCTATGCAAGATGTAACCAAAGAAACCCCAAATACCAAAACAAAAGTGGCACCAAATACAACATCCGAAATTAGGAAGCACCAAATACATATTACATCGATATTCAGCCATTCTATTCTTCTTCTTTAGCATGTTAATTGCATATTGCTTCTTTCTCCGAGATGCAGTCACTTTATCAGCAACAACTTTTGAAGGATCAAGAACATCTAACAATTCCTCAGAACGATCTTCAAATTCTAAGTCTTCGTGAATCATCAGACCATGAAACGCAACAACGAAAACCACTGTGTCATTCTTGTTTTTCATCAAACACAATTATAATTCTTATCATCTGCTCCTTTATGTGTTCGAATAGTGTGAACCAGATTTATCTGCTCCTTTATGTGTTCGAATAGTGTGAACCAGATTTATTCAATGCGGCCCAAATAACATTGAGGCTAATGTACATACATATGAATATCCATTTAAGTGTGAAGTACCCTCCACCTTTATTTGTGCATGTTAAGAGTAGGACTATATACTCTGCAATGTTTGTGATCCTGCATAAGCCTTCCAAATTTCAACCAAGAAAAGTATGAGTTACGATGTACACATTATATGAAAACACCAAGTAGAAATTTAACCGAATTAGTCCATTTACCTGAGTCCCAATCCCAACAATAAGACATATGGTTTCAAGCCAAGCACAACACCATGAAGAAAACGGTCCTGACTTTGGACCGCCAAATGTTTCAAAATTACAGAGAACCGCTCGTTATAAATTAAATCAAAACTAAAAATTAGTTCCACAAACTATTCACTGATTCATGTGCAAGTTTCCTAAGGAAGAAATTACATGCATAAACTTTATGAGAAGAGACAAACTGGGAAAGATGAACATAATTCAGTGTCAACACATAAGCTGCAGTGGAAGAAAAAGAATTAAAATCCCCTAAATTAGAATTGCAATTTCTAATTTTACAAAAAAAATCAAAGATTATATATGTTTTCACATTATCCAAGTATAATTGTATAATAAATATCCAAATTCACTAAAACGAGTGGTCCTTTTGAGCCATTTCACACGTTTCTCGAACCTCTTGAGTTGGATCAAAATCCAAACTATGTTTTTCAACTACTTCAACAATGCAAATTGCTTTACATTTCTCCACCACAAGTAGATGTCTAAATTTACCTGTCGGCATATATCGACCATAAGTTTAAAAGGCGTGATAGAGTGAAACGTGAAATATATGTGTGTGTAATTGCTTGAATTTATGAAAATTTCTTATACCGCCACATCCAAAACATACTTAAAGCCCAACATTTAACCTTAGGCAAGCCGGAAGTGTAGCGCATAAAAATATTATTAGTTATGAGGATCAAGCTAATCAGCTTATCAGGTATGTCGTGTTTTCCGACATCCACGAAAATTGAATCTTGTAGGGAAAATTGTTCACATTCTCAACTGAATCAATTTGTAGACTTTCTTAAGCTTCTGCTAACAAATATTTTGAGAAATAATTTGTTATAAATGGAAGCATTGTAACACATACTCGAACCTTAATAAATGTTACAGTATTACTAACCTTAATCCAACATTGTTTGAGAATAATCCATAGTTGATACACCACAATGCACACGACTTCTACAACAAATCCATATGTGCCACCTGCATAAACCAAATTGTTTACAGAAAGATGAGTAAGAACTTAATGAGGAGGAGCATTCTTCCATGATCTTAATTAGAACTGTTATCTTCCACGCATCCCCGTCTTTCGCGTGACCCAACATAATCAAACCTTTATGATAGCAAGTTTTTAAATGACTAAAACTCTAAAAACCAAACAGAACTGGAATTTTCTCATAACCCATTATTGAAAATTATAGGTACAACTAAATAAAAGCAACAGAGCTTCTAATTAGAATAAAAATTATGCATTTTTTGATAAAAGTGGTATAAGAAGAGTACCCAAGATCAAACACATCAACTATTTCGAATCCAACCACAACCATACTGCCACAAAACGCTTTGCCGCCACCACAAATATACCACCACAACCGCATAATCACCGTAAAAACAACAAATCAGAAACATGATTCAAATATATAATAATAACTCACCATCTTCAACATATCATCACCATTAAAACCTACACCACCATCTCCTTCACCAACCAGTAATCACATTGACAACAAATCAACAAACAATAATCATCATCAACACAAAAAAATACAATAATATAACAAACCAACAAAGAAAATACCTTCATTATCATTTTCATTAGAACATGTAAACATGCCCGCTTGTTTCAGCTCCTATCGCAAAACAAACATCGATACAACACTAAGACGCCGATCTTGAATCCATTATCTCAGATATAGGCACATCGCTTAATGTAAAATTTGAAACAAATGCCCAAGGAAAAAGTAAGAACAAAGAAGCGGAAGAGGAATATGAAAAGGAAGAACTTGAATGTTTGTTCGAAACAAATTTGATGGAGATGAGATCGACTAATCCGGTCTTGAGAATAACACAAAGAGTTATAAATATCATATGCATGATTATTGGGCTGGTTGAAAGAGTAACAAATGTCGTTCTATTGAGACGCCTACGAAGCGAAGCGGATGCGGCTCGCGGAAGACAACAAGCGTGTAATCGTTGTAAAACAAATTGAAATCGGAATCGTTGGTAGAAAAATCGTGGCATGAATTTGAAGTAAGAGGAAAATGGAACGGTTCAAAGATTAATGAGCGTAGAAACCATTTTGATAATGGAATATGGAGAAATAATGTTGAATGAAATGCCACAATGAAAACAAAACGAATTATTGAATGAGAAATACTCCAATAATATTTTAATTATTTTATTATTAATTAGAATTTATTAATTAATTATAATTTATGAGTTTTAAAACAATAAAATGGATTGATTAATGCTAAAGGATGTCACGTGGGTGATTTATGAGTAAGAAGGGTAATTTGAGTTTTTAATAAACACCTTCTTTTCTTATATGATAGATCTTGAGAATAGCACAAAGGGCTATAAATATCATATGCATGATTATTGGGCTGGTTGAAAGAGTAACAAATGTCAGTTCTATTGAGACGCTCTTACGAAAGCGAAGCGGATGAGGCTTCGGCGAAGGCAGTGACGGCAGTGTGTAATCGTTGTAAAACAAATTGAAATCGGAATCATTGGTAGAAAAATCGTGGTGTGAATTTGAAGTAAGAGGAAAATGGAACGGTTCAAAGATTAATGAGTGTAGAAACCGTTTTGATAATGGAATATGGAGAAACAGTGTTGAATGAAATGCCACGATGAAAATAAAACCAATTATTGAATGAGAAATACTCCAATAATATTTTAATTATTTTATTATTAATTAGAATTTATTAATTAATTACAAATTATGAGTTTTAAAACAATAAAATGGATTTATTAATGCTAAAGGATGCCACGTGGGTGATTTATGAGTAAGAAGGATAATTTGAGTTTTTAATAGACACCTTCTTTTCTTATATGATAAATTTGAAACTACCTAGCCACATAAAATTAAAATATTCTTTAATTATGTTATTTTATTTTGTTGAAAATTTTCTTCTTATTTTATTTTTACATATATGAACATGAAAGAATGAAAAATTGAATTTTTTTTTGAATAATTAAATTTTTCAAAACTTCAAAATAACCAAGTTTACACAATGATCAATTTTCGTAATTTAGATTATGTCGCCACTTGAGTGGCGACACTTATTTCCATAAGTCGCCACTTGAGTTCTTTAAAAAGGAGAGTCGCCACCAGTGGCGACTTTGAAAAAATTATTTTTCAAAGAAGTTGTCACTTGAGTGGCGCTGCTCCCTTTTTCAAAAAACTCGCCACGACTTGGCCAACAGTAGTCGCCACTTGGAGTGGCTTACATAGTGCATTTTTTGAAAATTGACAATTTGTGTAATTATTCTAAAACTTGGTTATTTTTGATTTTTTTGAAAACTTGATTATTAAAAAAATTGAAAAATTAAATATAGAGATAAGGTATAGTTTTACTATATTATTCATTTGGCAATAAATTTCTCGTATTAAATATTTGATATTTATAATGTTCATAAATATTTACTATAGTACAAATTTATTAATAATAAAATAAAATAAATTACTCATTCAAATCTATTTCCATAAATATTGGAAAAGAAATTCCACATTCAAAAATGATTTATACGAAGATATAAAGTCATATTTGTTTTATAGAAAGAAATTATCAATATAATAAGAATTATTGATTTTTAAGATGAAGAGAATTTTAAGTAGAATACACTAAATATGTATTCGTTTATTATAGTACACTCTTTTAAATAAAGAACTTATATTGTAGTTTTAATCATCCTATAATAATTCAAGAGTTTGAATTAATTGTGTTTCTTCTTATTCATATACTATTCTATCATATTTTAGCTGTGTTCTTATTATTTCATATTATTTTGGTATCCAACATGGTATCGAGCATTTGATGTTGGTCCATATTCCGCTTTGAATATTGTTCACGGTTACTATTCATACGTGTTATTGTATACTTTACAATAATTGTTAACATATACCACATTTGTTCCGGTGTGTGGTAAAATATATACAATATTTCCTAGTATACTTTGTGATTCACGGTGAAATTGTGCAAGGTGGTTCAATTGAAATTACTATGACAAAGAAAATTTGAGATTAAGAAGTTCAATGAGAGTAATTTCTCCGGAAATCAAGATAAAGGCAATCTCGACGAAGGACAATTGTTTAGGGAGCAATTGAAGATAGAGTTGAGGGAATATTTGACGAAAAGTGGAATGAGACGGATAGAAGCGCTGTTTCCAATTTGCACTTAGCATTGGCGTAGCTTTGTCTAGCGCTGAAAAATAAAACTGCAAAGGAGATAAGGGATGTTCTCATCAAATTGTACGAGGTCAAGTCACTGCAGAACCACATTTTCTTAAAGATAAGACTCTACACTCTTCGAATAAGTGAATCCACATTTATGACTGTGATACGGTGAACTGACTTTGTAGGATTTTTGTATCCAAATGTGCGGATAGCAAGAGTCGCCACCGACTTTTATTTCTATCCAATTAAGGGAAGGTAAAAGTAACAGAAAAAGACCTTCGTTAGATTCTGAGTTCGGGAGAATGGTTATGAAAAGGGAAGGTATTAGCACCCCTTTCCATCCGCAGTTTATTCTACGGGCTCTTAGTTGCTCTTAGATAACTTTTTTTAAAATTTGCTTTCTGTGTGTTTGACAAAGATGTTTTGAAAAGGCATTTCGCTTTGACTTTGTAATGACTCATGTAGGAGTGTATACAAAGTGTTCGGAAATGTTTTGTTTTTGAAAGAGAATTTGAACTTTAAAAGAGTGTGTAGTGTGAAAAGCATTTGATAGAGCAAGCAACTAAAAGACTTATTTACCCACTCGTAATTGGTCGCTTTATTGTACTTCTACATTCCTTTAGAATAGCGCTAGCCATACCATTAGTTAGTAGGTAGCTCCATTCGCTGGATGTAAGCGGACATTCGAGGGACATCGGATGGTCATTGAAGGCAACTTGTAGGAAGTATCCTAGCACATATCGAAGGGACTATCATCATTTTTCGAGGCGACAATCGAGGGTCAAGATCATGCATTCGGAGGCGACATCGTGGGTCTATGATCTTTGTATCGGGACTATGATGATTCGCTTGGAAGGCAACGGTGCTAGAATACCTCACGCTCGAGGGACATGACCATTTTGAATCGAAGGCATCGAGAGAATTACCCTAAGGTGCGTGTGTGAAGTGTGTTGAATTCGAATATGTTATCTTGAAATTAGTGTGAGCTATGTCCAATTATTATCTTTCCATACACGCCTAGTTACTAACAGTTTATAGGGTGCGGAAAATAAATAGCGAAATGTAAAGTGGAAAGGTAAATCCTACGCTATTACATGGCTTTGGGGCAGATACATAATTTAAACTTGCGGAAAGTAAAAGCCTAATTAACTATTACAACCCATGAGCAATTACATTATTGGGAAAAAATAGAAAAAACGGTAAAGAAACGTCCGAATCGGAACAACCGTGAAAGAGAAAATCGAAAATACGAGATGAATTGAATAAGAGGAAAATGTTAGAAAAATGCAAATTTTAATATGAGAAAATTAATATATGCTGGAAATAAGATAAATAAGTTAAAATAATTTTTTGGGATTTTTTTAGAAGAGATTTAATAATTAAAATGTAATTAAAAGTGAATTAAATGCTAAAATAAAAATAAAATAAATATGCATGCAAAAATTATATTTTTAAATTTATTAAATTAAATAAAGGTTTTTGTGAAAATAATGTAAAAAGAAAAAATATTTTCTGGTAATTTTTAATGCAAAATAAAAAATATGAAAAGAATTAAAATTGAATGAAAATATTGAAATATGGAAAATAGGAAAATATTGAGTTTGTGAAAAGTGAAAAAAGGGATTGTCTGAACCAGGAATCGAACTGGGGACATCCCTTTCAAACCAATACGCTGACCACTACACCATACGCGCATCTGTGTTTGAAAACGGACTTAGTGGATTTTCACACGCCGCCGATTCTCGCCTTCGCGCCATCCAATGCCTTCTTCGCTTTGAAAATTCAAAGCCCGCCGGCCTTCCTTCGACGCTATGTCCCCGCTAATATCAAAAATGCAGCACACATAATATAAATGAATTCTAAGGCCATGGTTCGATTCAGGAAATCATTCCGGATGCAATGGTATAGGTCTCATGGTCCAATTTTTCCTGTATAGAGAAACCCTAATTCGATACCAGGAACCCTAACAATGGCAATACGAGTTCTAAGCCATGGAAATTTAATCAAACAACCCAGATCGCTTGCAATCTTCCTACTAATCACAAAAACAACAACCAAATGTGTTAAAAATGCATGAAAATGAAATCGAATTTGGAAAAAGATGAACAAACCAAATCGTATTGCTTGATTCGATGTATTTTGGCAATGTAAGTATCCGAATCACTCCCGGGTATCAAGGAATGTGTTTGACACCTCAAACCGATTGAAACGGGCTAGAACAAGGATTGCCAATTGCTTCAAGAACACGATTTTTCACTTTGAGAATAGGGTTTCGAGCCAATTTTTCGCTTGATAGGTATGCATCATATATTTATACCGGATGGATTTGGAATGGTTTTGGAAAGAATTGATCAACATTCAATGGAAATCAAATTTTGATATTCTCATGAAATCAAATTTTCAAAATTTGTCCAATTTCAATCCAATCTTGCCAAATTTGATCTAATTTCAAATTGTGGCATTTATGGGTTGATTGGATCACAAGAAAGCAATAAAAATCAATCCTCCAATTAATTTTGATTTTATAATTTATTTTAAGATTTAATTTGCATTTAAATAAATAAATTACAAATTAAATAGAAAAATAAATCAAAAATTCGTGGCATTGGGCTTGGATATTCCTAATTGCATGAGGAACAAGTTAGGATGAAGAAAAATAGGCCCATTTGCAAAAGATTTGATTTTTGAAGTATCTCTCTTTGTGCATTCTTCCAAAATTGCCCAACTTGTGAATGGTGTAACTTGCTCAATTTTCCACATTTTGAGTGTTCTTGGACTTTTGTAAAGCTCTAAGAGTCCTCTAAACAATGTCTTTGGTCTCATCTCAATTGGAGTTACCATGCTCAATATATCTTCAAAACAAAAGTTGACTTTTGTTGACTTTGAAAATGAGTTGTAATGTTTTGAGCTATACCTCTCAAATGAAGCATTTTTGGACATTCTTGTGAGACATGAAGTTGTAGAGAATTGAATTTCCTTCAAAACAAGAGGTGGTGGAAAATTTCGAGAAAGTATGAGAAAGTTATGATCACCAAAGTTCATTGACTTTTCACCTAGAAACCCTAATTTAGAAAGTTTGACTTTGAGCAAATCTTGAGTTTTCTTGATGAATCATGATCAACCCTTGATCAAATGATGAATGTAACTTCAAAATGAGGATGTTGACCAAAAATCGAAGTTTTGACTGTATGTTGACCATAGTTGACTTTTGTCCAATACACCGATTTTCAACCATCCGAGCAATTGTTCGAGGAAACTTGACTTGTGAAGCTTGAAACTTGACATGGAGAATCTTTGAAGCATATGAGGAGGCATGAAGGCTATTGGAGATGTTAGAAATCCATCTTGACTTGAGAGATACCAAACCCTAGTTTGGGTTGATTGTCTAGAGAGAGTTTGTCCGATCAACTCTTGAGGAATCCTCGAGTATGGATGTATGAAATCTCTTGAGTAGATGGAGGGCAAATTTTGGGGTATGACACTGCCCCTGCTCAATCTTCTTGTACTGGAAGGTTAGATTGGCATGCTTGTCTTCGCGACCGGAGGTAGAAGATGATTGAACACCGAGTACACCTGAAAATTTGCACTCGCTGTTGGTGGATGATGCGGGAATGGGCTTACAGATGCCATTCGGTGAAGTTGGAGACTTCGCTGGGGAACGAGTCGTACGCTAGACTCGAGGTTGTCAATAGGAGAGCTGACAGAGATGGGCTTAAGATGCCATCTAGAAAGGTCGATGCTCGGGAGTGAGTCGCATGTTAGACTCAGAGATGTTCCCGAACGGAGAGGAGATGGGCTTAAGATGCCATCCGAAGGAGTCGACGTTAGACTTCGTGTTCACTTTGAATGAAGTTATTGGTCCAGATTGATTTTTTAACCATATATGCAGATTCGAAAGTGAAGAAATGTTGACAAGTTAGTCGAGATGGGCTTAAGATGCCATCCAAGGCAACCGAGTCGACGCCGATCAGAGTTGCTGTTGATAAATAAGGAATCGAATAAATCTTCGTGTTGATTACTCCGAGGGAGATTGTAGTTGGCAAAATGTGGATAGCTTCCTGCAGTGCATCGGGTGTTGATCCATTGCTCATTATCGGAGGATAACCAGGTGGTCTTTCGATAGTTTTCCGCTCGGTTCGGGGCTTAACTCGACCACCGTCGGAGGCGGTCTTTCGATAGTTTTCCGTCGATTCGGGCTTAATCTCGACCTGCTCGCGAAGCGATCACACTGCTTTTGAAAAACAAGAGAAACTTTGATAGAACATTTGTTAGTCTTATGCAAAGTATGACGCATGACAGTGTATATGAATGACATATGCATGAATTATGACTTTATGAGAAATGTATGAATGATAGATGTTGTGATATTTCAAAACATATCCATCTTGAAGAAGATGCGGATGTTCTGCTTGAAGATTTCTGACTTCCGCTTGGGGAATTGTGTAGGTGAGAACCCCGCTTTTGAAGGAGAAGAAAGATATCCTGGATTTCTCCGATGTACTATCTGACCAAGTCTTGGGCCTAGATATTGTTGAGGAAGGAAGAGATTTGAGAAGCTCGTTGTCGGAGATCTCATAGACCCTGCTGAGGAGAGTCTGGGAGGCGATCTGTTGAGGACCTTGTATGTAGATCCTGATGAGGAAATTTAGGAGATGCTCTACTGGGGATTCCGAGTATAGATCTCGCTGGAGGGTATTTGATAGTTGTTGAGAGACCGGGCTAGAAGAGTCTGGAGTCCGTTGTAATCTCTGGCTGGGGAATAAAAGGTGTATGCTTCCTCCGATGCACTATCTGACCAAGTTTTGAGTCTGGATACCGCTGCCGGGGAGAAGGGGGAGGATTGAGAAATATCCGCTGGGGATGAAGTGTTACTGCTTGGAGACTGATGTAACGTTGCTCGATTGAGTGGAATCACTGCTTAACATATACTCCGATGGGGATGGTGTGTTGTGAGTGACACCTTTGTGGGGGATCATGTTCTGTGGGGAACTATTTGGTGACTTTCGTCGTCATCCCAACTCCTGGAGCCTGTAGTAAGTACTTTTGTATGTTCACTTTTCGTATGTTTGTGATTAGATTCTTATTGTCAAATGCGTATAGTCATTCAAAGCAAACGTTGGACTTATTGCAAATAACAACAACATAAATTGTAGAGAGAAAGAAGTCGATTTATTTGAAAGGTATGGCCAAGTAGTTTGTACACAAGAAAGGTAAAAGCTATGCAAACGATCTCGTTAAGTTCCGACTATGCTAGTACTCATATATTTCGACTATCTCATCTCCTTGTCACAGAGAAAGTGAGTAGACCGATCTTCGCCATTTGAATCTTGAATGCCGATAGTAGTCCGAAGCAAGTGATCCGAAGAGACATAGTCATACGCTTAAATCCCTAACTTTTGCCTAGACCGCCTTTCGGTTTTCACCACCGATACCTTTTTGCCCAAGCCGCCTTTCGTGTTTTCGACTTGCGGTGTACATCTTTTGTATATATCCTTAACTTTTGCCCGAACCTTTGGTTCGCCAGATGCCCTTATTTTTGCCTAGGTTCGCCGACCTAGCGGGTCTCTTTATGCGTAGTATTTTTGACTATGTCTGCTCACGTGGTGGGAAGTCTTCACCATCCATGGTGCTAAGTATCATAGCTCCAACGGAAAATACTGCCTTGACTATAAATGGTCCCTCATAGGTGGGAGTCCATTTACCCTGGATCACCTTGTGGAAGAATGATGCGCTTGACTATTAGGTCACCAACTTGGTAGACTCGTGTTTGACCTTCTTGTTAAATGCTCGATCATTCGCTTTCGATAACTGTCCATGGCGATGGACGCGAGTCGCTTCTCATCGATCAAGTTAATCTGGTCAAGGCGAGTCTGGATCCAATCGTCTTCGCCTAACTCTGCATCTTGGAGGACTCTGGTTGAGGGTATCTGAACCTCGATAGGTAAGACGACTTCCATACGGTATACAAGAGAGAAGGGTTGCCCTGTGATGTTCGTCAAGTGCGATAACCATGAAGAGCAAATGGTAACATTTCATGCCAATCTTTGTAAGTCACAGTCATCTTCTGTATAATCTTCTTAATGTTCTTGTTGGCGGCTTCCACTGCGCCATTCATCTTAGGCCGATATGGAGAAGAATTGTGATGCTTGATCTTGAACTGCGTGCAGAGTTCGGTGATCATCTTGTTGTTGAGATTGGAGCCGTTATCTGTGATAATCCTTTCAGGAGTGCCATACCGACAGATAAGATTATGTTTAATGAATCGAGCCACAACATTCTTGGTAACAGATGCATACGAGGCCGCTTCTACCCACTTGGTGAAATAGTCAATTGCCACAAGGATGAAACGATGTCCATTGGAAGCCGTGGGCTTAATCTCTCCGATCATGTCAATGCCCCACATTGCAAAAGGCCAAGGAGAAGTTAAAACATTCAGGTACTCGAGGTACGTGTACTTTGTCGCGAATCGGCATTTGTGACAAGATCGAGCGAAGCGGTGACAATCGCCTTCCATGGTGGACCAATAGTAACTGTTCTCAAAATATTCTTAGCCATGGTGTGTCCACGGAGTGGGTACCAAATTCCTTGTAACTCTTCCATGATACGCATTGTTGCTTTTCTCGTCTACAGAGTAAGCACAAGTCGTGGTTGCGCTTTGTATAAGATGTCGTCGAGAAAGAATTTGGATGCGAATCTTCTCATGAATTTCTTATCATTAATGATGCCCTCGCGGATATTCCTGAGTCTCAAGATACCTCTTCACGTCATAGTACCAAGGTCTCTCTTCCGCGTCGAGCTCATAACAATACGCTGGTTCATCAAACTTCTCAATGATGATCTAGGGAGCCTCGTTGTCCCATATGACCTTGAACATAGATGACATAGTAGCTAATGCGTCAGCCAACTGATTCTCTTCTCGTGGAATATGATCAAAAGTAATCTCTTCGAAGTAGGGGATCAAACTCAGAACGTGCTCTCGGTACGGAATGAGATTCGGATGCTTCGTATCCCACTCGCCCTTAATTTGACTGATCACTAAAGCTGAGTCTCCATACACTTGTAAGAACTTGATTCTTAAGTCAATAGCAGCTTTAAGACCCATGATGCACGCCGACCGCCATGTTGTTCGTGCAACCAAACATAATCTGGCGGTGAAAGGCGATGTCCACTGTAGGGATGTAATGATGGCGCCAATGCCATTGCCAAGTGCGTTGAGGCTCCATCAAAGACCATAGTCCATCGGGATCCTTGTTCAGTCCTTCGTCTGGGCCTCGTTCTTCACAATCGACTAGTAAAACATCTTCATCTCGAAATTGAACCGCATAGACCGATAGTCATCTACGGCTTGTGAGCCAAATGATCGGCTACTACACTTCCTTTGATCGCTTTCGAGAAGTATACTCGATGTCATATCAAGATCATCCATCTTGCTATTCTTCCCGAGAGAGCTGGTTTCTCAAATATGTATTTTATCGGATCCATCTTGAAATCAACAAGGTAGTGTGAGTCAACATATATTGCCTTAGTCGTGAAAGCCCAAGCCAAAGCGTTGCAAGTTTTCTCGAGCTGTGAGTATCTTGTTTCACACGGTAAACTTTTGCTAAGGTAGTATATTGCATGCTCTTTTCGACTGCACTCGCCATGTTGCCCCAACACACACCCCATCGAGTTCTCTAACACAAGTACATGATAAGAGGTCTTCCTTCGGGCGGCATCGGATAGGAGGATTCAGAGGTACTCCTTGATTTTGTCAAAAGCGATCCGGCAATCGCTGCTCCATTCCACTACTTGATCTTTCTTTAGTAACTTGAAGATTGGCTCACAAGTAGCGCTTAAGTGTGCAATGAATCGCAATGTAGTTCAATCGCCCAAGAAACCTCCGACTTCCTTCTCGGTGCGGGAGTTGGCATCTCTTGAATAACTTTAACCTTGGCGGATCAACTTCAATACCTTTACCATCGACAACAAACCCTAGGAGTTTTCGATCCGACTCCAAAGGTGCACTTGTTGGGATTCGCCCCATACTTCTTCAACTGTCGAAACGCAAATGATCAAGATGTTCTTCTTCAGTCTGTGATCGAGCTATCATGTCGTCGACGTAGACCTCTATCTCGTGATGAATCATGTCATGAAACAATGTCACCATAGCACGCTGATAAGTGGCGCCTGCATTCTTCAGTCCGAACGGCATAACCTTGTAGCAGAAAGTGCCCCACTGTGTAACAAAAGTAGTCTTTTCCATGTCTTCGGGAGCCATTTTGATCTGATTGTAACCGGAGAAACCATCCATGAAGGAGAAAACCTTGTGTTGAGCGGTGTTGTCAACCAGAACATCAATATGAGGAAGTGGGAAATCGTCTTTCGGACTCGCTTTGTTCAGATCTCTGTAATCCACACACATTCGTACTTGCCATCCTTCTTAGGTACGGGTACCACATTTGCAACCCACTTGGGATAGGAAGTAACAGCTAAGAAACCTGCATTGAACTGCTTCATAACTTCGGCTTTGATCTTTTCTGACATCTCCGGACGCATGCGACGAACCTTCTGTTTCACTGGGAGAAAACCTTCTTTTGTCGGCAATCGGTGTACCACAATATCAATGTCCAAACCAGTATGTCCTCGTATGACCAAGCAAAACCTCAATATAGTCTCGTAGCATCCGAACCAACCTTTCTTTAACACTGCTCTCAAGACCCGCTCCTATCTTGATCTCTTTTCGTTTTCACACCCAAATTCACAACCTCAACTTGCTCTTCGTGTGGTCAGATAACTCGCTCTTCTTGTAGCAACCGCAAGTTCTCCGCACTTCACAATCTTCCTCACTTTCATCTTCGGCTTGGTAGATCGGATTATCAAGTCATATTTAGCACTAGCATAGTTATTAACGAGATTCGAGTGATTCTGCAGTATCACGTGTGTGTGTAAGAAACACATAGCTTTTGAAGGGGTGATAAAGTAAAAGAAAGAAAACAAACATTTGAATGCAAAAGTCCAACGATTTATTGAATGAAAATACGCAAACGATGATAATAACCTCGCAAACGAGCCATGATGCCCCGGCAAGGCACTAGGCTTTCAAAGTTTATTGTTCAAAACATAAAGAAATACGAAAAGCAAAACAAAACAAGAGCAATTACTCGACTAAAGGAGATTGGTATGACGCTTCGCCTTCCAATTGCGAGCCCATGATCCGGAGTTGGAAGATCCACTTGCGTTGTCAAGTCATTGTCGCTGTCTATAGCATGGATTCCACTCTTGCCGATGCGGAAGAGAAGTTGGCCGCACGCTCGGCGTATCATCTTCTGACCCTTGATAGTGAAGCCTAAACCAGTCTTGTCAAATTTGAAAGGAAGATCAGGGAGCTGACCCCAAATAGCACTACCTCCTTGTTCAACAGTAGCTTGAGCATCTTTCAGCGAGGCCATTCTAGGAGGAGCTTTCGTAACTTCAGGAGTGACAGGAGAGTCAACAGGCATGACTCTGGGTATTGTTTCAAAAGCTTGGCAAGGAGTCTCGAAGAATTCACCCTCCATCTCAAGGTAGCGGAATGACTGTAGATGACTGACCATATACTCTTCTTCACCACATACTGTGACAACCTTCCCTTTCACCGGGTATTTCAATGTAAGGTAGAGGTAATACCGCCCATGTATCCAAGGGCCCAAGTAGGCAAGAGTAAGCGGACGGATGTCCATGACAAAGAAAGTGGAGTCAAAAGTCCGGGAACCGACTTTAACAGCAGAGTGAGCTCTCCAAGCACTGCGCTTAGAACCATCAAAAGCTCTCACAATAATGTCACCGGGTCTCGAACCAACCCTTCGACATCAAGTCGATCAAAAGCGCCTTCGTAGGATATTCAGCGTAACCGTATCAACCAAGACGTGAGATAGGTAACGCCTGCATTCAACAGATGTGCAAGGCCTTGTTGTGTTTCTTTCCAAGGAGTCAAATCAACATCGAGAAGCCTAGGCCGTTGTTGGCAGCCAGCTAGCAATACAAACTTCGATCGGTAGTGTCTTGCACATGAGCATTCTTCGAAACTTCACCAAGGCATTAGCATGAGCCTCGAGCACAAGAGCAAAGCGAACATGGAAATCTTGGACGGAGTCTGTCCCAACTGCTCCACAACATTGTAATCACTCTTCTTGATAATCTTCTAATTTCCTCCATTTCTTGTTTGGAGGTGTCTTCAGAACTTCCTTTGGTACTTCCGTTGAGCAGTGATGGGCCACCGTTCTTTCCTCTAGTGGGATATTGGTTGAGTAGACGGAATGCGAGCCGAGTCGCAGTGTCTTTGGAGGAGAGATCTGAGAGAATACCCTTCGGGTCACCTTACTTGATCCGGTGATGTTGTCGATGTCAGGAATAGAAACTTCAGCAGTAAGATCTTCAATGGTCAGAGGATCTTGTTTGACACCATGATAGTAAACATCGGCTCCATAATTCCAAGGGATAGCTTTGTCAGAGGAATATGGAACTGGCCTTGGAGAAGTGATAATGAGAGGTGCCACTCTAGGCACAGGATCAACAGAGGAAATCCTTATAGTGTTAACATCAGCATAGTCTTCTGGGAAATCGTCACCCCATCCGGTCGCCTTAACATCCTCAATAGGAATCTTGTAACTATCAGGGACAGTGTACTTCACCATGTAATCATATTTTCCACTTGGCTGCCCCAAGGTGTCCCACACAGATGGTACAGTTTCGTTCGCATTGTCAATCTTCAACTTAGACATTTCTTCACACTTCCGCATGTGGTTTCGTAAATAGTATCTCACGGTTATCCATCATGCATTGAACACGCCTTCTCAACCAAGCACAACCATCAGTGCGATGGGCACCAACGACAATTCTCTGGGCATCCCGGATTGACACCGCTTGCAACAAATTCTTCTTAATACCATCGAGGAATGGTCAAATCATCTATGTTGAAAACATAAGTATCATCACCGACAGCGTTGGAACTCTTGTCATGGTTAGGCATAGGCGCGTTGATCACATTCGGAGTTTCAACCGGAGGATCAAATTCAATCTGCTTAGCTTCAATCATATCTTGAATCTTGTTCTTCAGAGCCCAACAATTGTCGAGATCGTGTCTCGGCGTTGGAATGGTAAGCACACTTAGCATTAGGATTGTATTTCGGAGAGGAAGTGTTGACATTCGAGGAGGATCCCTCAAGGTTATCACTCGCTCAACATGTGTTGCAAGGCTTGCGACAATGGCATGTTGATCTTGAACTGCCTTCGGGCGCTCGCTACGCACGTTGTCTCACCGAGGTTGTCGATGTAGGATCGAGATCACAACCGCCCCACGATTGAGCACGGTCGGTCTTGGCTCGGCTTTTCCGACCATACACAACATTGGTTTCTTTCTTAGCACCAAAAGATCTCTTCGCAGATTTGAAGATGACTCTACATGGATCTTCCCACTCTTGATACCACTTCAATGCGTCAATATCACTCGGTGAATCCGGATGAAGAATTTCCAATCGATGATTGAAGAACGGGCCTGTCTGTTCCCATAAACATATCAACCAACTCCCTATTGGACAAGGGTGGTGAACTCTCGCTAGATCTCTCCACTTCATACTTTGAACTTCTCGTCACGACCCATAGACATGCTTTGTAGTTGCATGCGAGGGTGTCAATTCAAGATTGTACTCATATCGTCAGAAAGCATCACCAAATCACCCAAGTACGGATACGGTCGTTCTCTAGTGATAGTACCATTCCAACTGGTTCCGACAAACTTTCTTGAAAATAGTGCATCCACAACTTCTCAAGGGTTGATCTTCTGGACATAGGACTTCAAATGCAGCTTTGGGCAAGACATGCCATCATACTTAGCAAAAGTTGGAACTTTGAACTTGGGAGGAATCACAACACTAGGAACGAGACTCAGATCATCAAAATTCAGTCCGGACATCTTCAAGTTTTCCACAGCATTCAGACGGTCTTCAAGTTGCTTGTACTTGTCATCTTCATCAGAGTGTTGGCTATAGTCAGAGTGGTCCTCTCCTCCTTTCTTTGGCTCACGCTGATCACCTTCATCACCCTTGGTACTCCCCTCGGTATGGACACTTCCTTCAGAGAGCTCGATCCGACCGACCACTTTTGGACCCCTTTGAACCGCTCACCCATGTTGAGGAGACCAACAACCTTCTTTTCGTTGATGAGCTTCTTCAAATCTTCTTGGCCTTGGACCAAATGAACATCTCGAAACCATTCGATCTTGGAGATCTTTGACAGTCTGTTCAAGAGCCATTTCTGCTAAAATAAATAGCGAGCAAATGAGAAAACCAATCTCCAATGTACCTGTGATGCAATGTTATGCTACGCTATGCAATGTTTTCAAGGACCTAAGAGATTTAAATTTGTTAAACAAGCAATGAACAAACACTTATTAGTTCTCTTCTTATTATTCTTCTTCTTTTTAAGTACAAGAGATAGTTCAAAACAATAAAAGAAAACATAAACATCCTAAAGCTCTAAGTCTCCCATGGGCTTCCTCTGGTGCCGATGTATTGATATTTCGCCCTCGTGAAGTAGCTTGGTCAACTCTAACACTTTCTTCTCGCTTGCATAGCACCGAGCTTCAAAGGTATCCCTTCTTCTTTAGTTGAATCCAGGATCTCTTCAAGTCTTCAAAATCGTAGGCATGTCGGATGGAGAACAAGATAGGATACGCCACCTATAGCAACAGTTCCATAATTACGGTAAAACAAAGTGAATGGCATCATGAGGTTTTGAGCTCGAGCTCGCACCCATTTGAGGTAAGGTTCCCAAGGAATGGAGTTCGGTGCCCCAAAGTCTTGGTATCAGTCTTTTTTACCATGCCCCAAGCATGTATAAACCTTCGTCGGTAATTCTGGAGATCATGATTGTAGTCGAACACAACGTCTTGGAGAAGCATATCATGTGGACCATCTCTTCGAGCAAAACCAAACTGACGTAGAGCTAGAGAAGGGTTGTAAGTAATACCTCCCCTTATACCAAGTAGTGGTACATTAGGGAATTCTCCACAACGCTCAATGAATGTGAAGTCCTTTTGAGAGAAAAGACTCCAACGGATATCTGAATGGGAGAGTGACATTAGCCTTTGAGACCATCTCAACCTTTGTTCGTTCTTCAAAACTGATGGAGGAAGGTGCGAAATAAACCACCTTGAAAGTAATGGTATACAACACATGAGAGTTCCTTGCCGCTTAGTAGTACGAGTGTGGAGAGAATGTAGGATATCTCCAAGTAAAGTAGGCACTGGATTACGGGTAAGAAACAACTTGATGGCATTGACATCTATGAATTGATCCGAGTTAGGAAATAGAACCAAACCATAGATTAGCAAGGCCACAATGTTCTCAAATGCATGGAAACTCATAACTCTGAGGAATTCTCGGGCTTTCTTGATTAAGAACTTGGAAAGTAAACCCTTAACTCCACTTCTAGTTTCCCAATTGGCTTCAATATCTGAACGCTTAAGATGTAAGGCGGATGCGATGTCTTCGAACTTAGGAACCTTTTCCAAACCAGTGAATGGCATTTGGTCGAGAATAGGTACCCCAAGTAGCTTAGAGAATTCTTCCAAGGTAGGAACCAACTGATAATCTGGAAAGGTAAAGCAATGGTGTTTCGGATCAAAGAACTGGAATAGGACATGCATCATATCTTCTTCAAAACCGGAGATAACCAAATCAAGTAAATAACCATGTCTTTTGATGAACTGAGCATGATCGGGAATCTCGGAAACCAATTCCTTGAGTTGAGAAGGGATACCCATGAAGTTGATTCGGATAGTCTTCCTAGAAGCCATAATCCCTACAAAACAGAGCAAAGATAAATCCCTAGGTCCTTGAAATAGTTAAAAATGATATGCAATGCGGATGATGTCATGTTTAGCACACACAAGCAATTCACACAATGAGCCTATGTTTAAGGCTTGCATGAGGTATAGGTGAT
This sequence comes from Vicia sativa, assembly GCA_021764765.1. Classification (NCBI taxonomy): domain Eukaryota; kingdom Viridiplantae; phylum Streptophyta; class Magnoliopsida; order Fabales; family Fabaceae; genus Vicia; species Vicia sativa. The sequence goes on from CM038794.1 coordinate 35,971,376, forward strand.
TACCCCACCAAAAGTTTGAGTTGGTTCATCCTGTCCTATAATAGTAACCGGTTCTAGGAATCTCATATCACGATCTTTCTCAGGCGCTTATTTCAATACGACGCCAAGTGGTCGATCGAAATGTCCCAAAAGTCTAATCTCAATGAGCGTAGCATCGAGTATCAACCAACCTCGGTCTACACCAAAGCCGCCATCTCACTACCTTCTAATGGCCAAGATGGGTCAATTAAGGTTCTAAAAGTTTAGTTAGCGCTGATGACACCACGCAGAAGCCAAATACTATCTTCAACTTGGGAATGAAGAGTATCGGGACAACCAAAGTGTCACGCTAACGTAGCCATCATGTTGACCGCGTAGTTATACGCCTAACGGTCGCGATGATCTAATGCTACTTACCTAAAAGGAAACCCGGATCCGTGTAGGATCCCCAACAATATAATACCCAAGCAACCCTTAAAGATAAAGCATACAAGTCAAACAAAAGCAATAAAAGTTATCTAGAAATCCCTAAGGCAATTCTCTTTAGGGTGTTTCCCAGAGTCGCCAGATACGGAACTCGACTTTGTAGGATTTTGTATCCAAATGTGCGGATAGCAAGAGTCGCCACCGACTTTTATTTTTATCCAATTAAGGGAAGGTAAAAGTAACAGAAAAAGACCTTCGTTAGATTCTGAGTTCGGGAGAATGGTTATGAAAAGGGAAGGTATTAGCACCCCTTTCCATCCGCAGTTTATTCTACGGGCTCTTAGTTGCTCTTAGATAACTTTTTTTAAAATTTGCTTTCTGTGTGTTTGACAAAGATGTTTTGAAAAGGCATTTCGCTTTGACTTTGTAATGACTCATGTAGGAGTGTATACAAAGTGTTCGGAAATGTTTTGTTTTTGAAAGAGAATTTGAACTTTAAAAGAGTGTGTAGTGTGAAAAGCATTTGATAGAGCAAGCAACTAAAAGACTTATTTACCCACTCAGAATTGGTCGTTTTATTGTACTTCTACATTCCTTTAGAATAGCGCTAGCCATACCATTAGTTAGTAGGTAGCTCCATTCGTTGGATGTAAGCGGGACATTCGAAGGGACATCGGATGGTCATTGAAGGCAACTTGTAGGAAGTATCCTAGCACATACCGAAGGGACTATCATCATTTTTTCGTAGGCGACAATCGAGGGTCAAGATCATGCATTCGGAGGCGACATCGTGGGTCTATGATCTTTGTATCGAAGGGACTATGATGATTCGTTTGGAAGGCAACGGTGCTAGAATACCTCTACGTTCGAGGGACATGACCATTTTGAATCGAAAGGCATCGAGAGAGAATTACCCTAAGGGGTGCGTGTGTGAAAGAAGTGTGTTGAATTCAGAATATGTTATCTTGAAATTAGTGTGAGCTATGTCCAATTATTATCTTGCCATACACGCCTAGTTACTAACAGTTTATAGGGTGCGGAAAATAAATAGCGGAAATGTAAAGTGCGGAAAGGTAAATCCTATGCTATTACATGGCTTTGGGGCAGATACATAATTTAAACTTGCGGAAAGTAAAAGCCTAATTAACTATTACAACCCATGAGCAATTACATTATTGGGAAAAAATAGAAAAAAAGGGTAAAGAAACGTCCGAATCGGAACAACCTGTGAAAGAATGAGAAATCGGAAAATACGAGATGAATTGAATAAGAGGAAAAATGTTAGAAAAATGCAAATTTTAATATGAGAAAATTAATATATGCTGGAAATAAGATAAATAAGTTAAAATAATTTTTTGGGATTTTTTTAGAAGAGATTTAATAATTAAAATGTAATTAAAAGTGAATTAAATGCTAAAATAAAAATAAAATAAATATGCATGCAAAAATTATATTTTTAAATTTATTAAATTAAATAAAGGTTTTTGTGAAAATAATGTAAAAAGAAAAAATGTTTTCTGGTAATTTTTAATGCAAAATAAAAAATATGAAAAGAATTAAAATTGAATGAAAATATTGAAATATGGAAAATAGGAAAATATTGAGTTTGTGAAAAGTGAAAAAAGGGATTGTCTGAACCAGGAATCGAACTGGGGACATCCCTTTCAAACCTTGAAAACCAATACGCTGACCACTACACCATACGCGCATCTGTGTTTGAAAACGGACTTAGTGGATTTTCACACGCGCCGCCTTCGATTGTCCGCCTTCGCGCCATCCAACCTTCTTCGCTTTGAAAATTCAAAAGCTCGCCGGCCTTCCTTCGACGCTATGTCCTCGGCTAATATCAAAATGCAAGACACATAATATAAATGAATTCTAAGGCCATGGTTCGATTCAGGAAATCATTCCGGATGCAATGGTATAGGTCTCATGGTCCAATTTTTCCTGTATAGAGAAACCCTAATTCGATACCAGGAACCCTAACAATGGCAATACGAGTTCTAAGCCATGGAAATTTAATCAAACAACCCAGATCGCTTGCAATCTTCCTACTAATCACAAAAACAACAACCAAATGTGTTAAAAATGCATGAAAAACAGAAATCGAATTTGGAAAAAAGATGAACAAACCGAAATTGTATTGCTTGATTCTGGATGTATTTTGGCAATGTAAGTATCCGAATCACCGGGTATCAAGGAATGTGTTTGACACCTCAAAACCGATTGAAACGGGCTAGAACAAGGATTGCCAATTGCTTCAAGAACACGATTTTTTCACTTTGAGAATAGGGTTTCTGAGCCAATTTTTTCGTTTTTTCTTGATAGGTATGCATCATATATTTATACTGGATGGATTTGGAATGGTTTTTGGAAAGAATTGATCAACATTCAATGGAAATCAAATTTTGATATTCTCATGAAATCAAATTTTCAAATTTTGTCCAATTTCAATCCAATCTTGCCAAATTTGATCTAATTTCGAAATTGCTGGCATTTATGGGTTGATTGGATCACAAGAAAGCAATAAAAATCAATCCTCCAATTAATTTTGATTTTATAATTTATTTTAAGATTTAATTTGCATTTAAATAAATAAATTACAAATTAAATAGAAAAATAAATCAAAAATTCGTGGCATTGGGCTTGGATATTCCTAATTGCATGAGGAACAAGTTAGGATGAAGAAAAAATAGGCCCATTTGCAAAAGATTTGATTTTTTGAAGTATCTCTCTTTGTGCATTCTTCCAAAATTGCCCAACTTGTGAATGGTGTAACTTGCTCAATTTTCCACATTTTTGAGTGTTCTTGGACTTTTTGGAAAGCTCTAAGAGTCCTCTAAACAATGTCTTTGGTATCATCTCAATTGGAGTTACCATGCTCAATATATCTTCAAAACAAAAAGTTGACTTTTTGTTGACTTTGAAAATGACCAATGTTTTGAGCTATACCTCTCAAATGAAGCATTTTTTGGACATTCTTGTGAGACATGAAGTTGTAGAGAATTGAATTTCCTTCAAAACAAGAGGTGGTGGAAAAATTTCTGAGAAAGTATGAGAAAGTTATGATCAGTCAAAGTTTAGTTGACTTTTCACCTAGAAACCCTAATTTAGAAAGTTTGACTTTTGAGCAAATCTTGAGTTTTCTTGATGAATCATGATCAACCCTTGATCAAATGATGAATGTAACTTCAAAATGAGGATGTTGACCAAAAATCAGAAGTTTTGACTGTATGTTGACCATAGTTGACTTTTTGTCCAATACACCCGATTTTCAACCATCTGAGCAATTGTCTGAGGAAACTTGACTTGTGAAGCTTGAAACTTGACATGGAGAATCTTTGAAGCATATGAGGAGGCATTAAGGCTATTGGAGATGTTAGAAATCCATCTTGACTTGAGAGATACCAAACCCTAGTTTGGGTTGATTGTCTAGGAGAGAGTTTGTCTGATCAACTCTTGAGGAATCCTTGAGTATGGATGTATGAAATCTCTTGAGTAGATGGAGGGCAAATTTTGGGGTATGACAATGACAAATCATGTCAACACTCTAAATACAATGTTTGCTCAGCTTACATTGGCAAATTTTAGCATAACAGAAAATGAACGTGCAGAACTTCTACTTCAGAGCTTACCAGATTCATATGATCCACTCGTCGCTAACTTAACAAATATAATGTTACAGGCCGTCTATACTTTGATGATGTGACCAAAGATATTCTTGAGGAAGAGTCCAGGCGTATAAATAAGGAAGACCGTCAAGAAAACTTAAAACTAGTATAAGCTTTGACAATGACGAGAGGCATATCAATGGAACGTGGCCCCAATGGTAGCCAAAATCATGGTAGATCAACGTCTCGAAGTAAGATGAATGTGATATGCTACAATTATGGCAAGAAAGGGCACTTAAAAAGAGATTGTTGGTTTATGAAGAATGGTGAGAAGTCTTATGAGGCAAGTTCATCTCAAGGATATATTGCCAATACCTCTAATGATGGAGAGATTCTATATAGCGGAGCAACAACTGGTTTCAAGGATAGTAAACAGCTCAGTAACGTTTGGATAATTGATTTAGAAGAAACATGGCATATGACTCCTCGACGAGATTGGTTTTACACTTATCAACTTGTCTCAGAAGGAATAGTGTTCATGGGAAATGATTACAATTTTGAAATTATTGGTGTCAGTACTGTCAAAATAAAAATGTATGATGATACAATTCACACAATTTAAGAGGTATGACATGTGAAAGGGTTGAAGAAGAATTTATTGTCTATTGAACAATTAGATGACCTCGGGTGTAATACCCATATTGAAGGTGAGATCTTGAAGGTGGTGAAAGGTGTTCTAGTAGGGATGAAGGCAGAAAATCTATATGCAAATCTATACATTCTTATGGGAGAGACGTTACAAAAGTGTGATGTATTGCATGCATCAACTAGGCCAGAAAACTCAACGATAACGTAGCATCACAGACTAGGCCATATGTCAAAACGAGGCTTAAAATTTCTTGTGGAACATGATCTCTTACTCGGGCTCAAGTCGGTAAGTTTACCTTTCTGTGAGTACTGTGTGATAAGAAAACAACATAGGTTGAAGTTTGATAGATCAACTACTAAGAGAAAATACATATTTGACTTTATTCATTTTGATGCGTGGGAGTCACCGCCAATGTTCTTGGGATGAGCAAAATATTTTGTTTCATTCATTGATGATTACTCTAGAAGATTGTGGGTATACCCAATCAAGAACAAGTTAGACGAGTTTTTAATATTTAAGCATTTCAAAGCACTAGTTGAGCTTGAAACTAGAAACAAGATTAAGTGCTTGAGGACAGACAGTGGAGGAGAATATACAGGCGGTGAGTTTCTGCCATTCTGCAAGGAAGAGGGTATAATGAGACAATTTACAGTTGCTTATTGTCGCACCCCAAAATTTACCCTCCTTATCATATTTTTTCTTGGAACATATTCATGCTTAATTCCTTGTTTCAACCGGAATTAACTCAAACTTTGGTTCAAAATACATTCGAATATTGCACGACGGAAAAATCAAGTTCATTCGAAACTTTGTGATGTTGAAAGAACTTAGTTTGTGTTAATCTGAATTTACCAAATGCAAAAATGTTCAAAAGATTGTAAAATCGAATTCAAGTCCTAAAGTTAGTTCAACATTGGCAAATAAAATTTCGAATTTCATTCATTCAAGCTTTATGTCATGAAGGTTACAAAAAAAAAGAGAATTGTTACAAGTTTGCCTTTAGTTTGCAATGTTCTACAAAAGAAATTCCTATATCCTAAAACTATTTTCTAGCCGTGTCTTCAAAACATCGCTGTTCGATCTTCGAGCTTTTCATCTTTTATCCATCCTCCACCATCTTCTTGTCAAGCTTTCCTATCCTTTGTTCAACTTCCACATGCCACATGAAACAAAAAGAAAAGCACAGGTTAATTGCTAAAGCCTCAGAATCTTAAAGATTAATCATCGGCAAGATGGCTTGCTTGCAAATCGCGGGCTAACCCGGTTCACAAGCAAGCATACGACGGGCTGCAAGAAAAAGAAGCGACAATTCTAAATTCTGGGCAGCGTACATATCACATATCAGTTCATGGTTTTATTCCCAACAGCAACAGAAAATTCCGGGCAGCATACAAGAGGCAACAGAAAATCCCGGGCAGCATACGATATCCCACAGTTTGAGGCATAACACAACAAGGCAACAATATACATTGAGGCAACATTTTAAATCCCAGTCAACATAGCAGCAGCAGCATGTAAAAATATATATATTGGTTATCAGTGAACAGAGAACAGTTGAGAAGTCAGGAGGAAAAGAAGCAAAAGCATGGCCAAACCCAAAAATTCAGAGCAGAGCAGAGTGCAGACAACATGGCAAAGTCAGAAAATCATCATCACAGCATACATTGAGCCCACAGCCAGCATACAAAAGTACAAGAGATCATCACAGGCAGCATAGGCAGTTGAGAAAGAAGAAAGTAAGCCACAAAGTCAATATTCAGAGCAGTGCAGGGACAATTTGAGAAAGAAAGAAAGCCACAAAGTCAAAGATCAGAGCAGAGCAGAAACTCAGAAGTTTCATCATGACAGTATGGATAAAGGCAACAGGGACAGACTAAGATAAGGGAAGATATCTGTTCAAGTTAATAAGAGAGAGGACACGAAGAAGAAAGGGGAGAGGACTCTGTTTTTCCAAAAGCCAACAAAAAAGCTCCAGCCATCCAAAACCAAAACCAAATTCTGTTTTCAAAGAGAAACAAAAACCCAGAAATCCAAAACACAGTTTCTATAATCAAACCGAAACACAAAGCCAACACAAAACATAAGCAAATCAAGCATGACATAACCTCATCATCATCCCTAAACCAACAACCTTCAGTTTCCTATTTCTCAGAAATTGTAAATTCCGAAATCGAGAAAGAAGAAGAAGAATAGAGCAATCTCACCCGGACAAAGTCAGGAAGCCAGCTTTCGCCATTGACGCATCTCCAAGGTCATTAACCGAATCGCAGGTTAGGGTTCAAACCCTTTCCGCCGCCCAAATCCATCCATCTGTAACACAAATCACAATAATCAGAACAAATACTCAAAAACCGAAGCATGCAAAGCGATCGCGGTGAGAGAGAGACAGGGACGATCGCAAGCCAGTGAGGAATCGCGGCGAGAGAGATGAGAGCGAGAGATTTCCGATCGCGATGAGGGTTCCGGCGAGAGAGAGCGGCGGGTGAGAGATTGAGAACGAGAAAACACGGAAGAAACGAGAGAGAGATGGAAAGGTTTTTCTGGGTTTTTTTTCCATTTGAGAGATTTGTTTCAATTTCTTTTCTTTTTCTTTCTTAAAATAAAAAATAATAAACAAATTGTTTTTTTTTATATATTAAATATGGTGGTGACAAGTGTCACCACCTTGTTTTTTATAAGAAAATCCATTTGTTATATTTTTATTTTACTCTTGAACAATTTCCTTTTTAACAAAAAAAAGAATATTAAATGATGTACACATGTGGTGTAATATTTATTATTTTTGGAACCGTCGGAGTATTTCGGATCGGAAGCTATGGTACTCGTGTCGTTGGCGCGTGGAGGTGTTTCAGACTAGCCAAAGTTCAGATGGATTTCTCTTCGCATCGTCCAGCATCACTGCAATCCAGGCTATTTCTGAACTTTCTATTTCCATTAATTTATTTTGTCGTAAATAATTTTGTTGCGATGTACTAAATAGTTATTGGATCTGATAGTTTTTATTTGATGATTTATCGATTAAACTATTAGCCGATTTTTCATCAAACATAAAAAATCATCTCTAATAATTATTTAAATTTCCGATTGTATTGCGTGGTATTTTTGTCTGTTTATTTACTCATTCAGTACTTATTCACCAATGTACACGTTGCACACAATGAAAATTAAAATCAATTCGATTTCATCCTGATTGGCTCATACGCCGATTTCTTAAAGGGTCTCATGGTTGGGGATGGGCATGGCCATCCTCACGAGATTGGTTAAAGCCCTTGTTGCTTTAATCGATCATAACCCGAAAACAACATTGGTCTATATACCAATCACCATGCACCAGGGTCTCATGGTTGGGGATAGGAGCACCTATCCTCACGAGGTTAATTAAGTCCACATACTTAATTAATCATAACCCGCTTCCATTCCATCTCAGCACGCGTATCAGAATACCTTCGCAATTAAATTTCAAACCTCGATCCAACGTCGAGTGCATTTTCGAAACCTTTTTCATAATAAAGAACAAGTTTTTAAGCCGTTGGACGCTAGACCAGTTGCTTAAAAACTTGTCCCCCAAACGAACTTTAGTCTTTAAGTCGTTGGACGCTAGACCTGTGGCTTAAAGACTCCTAAATAACGTGAACTCGTTTCACTTCACTTTTTTTCTCAAGAAAACTTTTTGGGTGATAGACGACTCGTGCGAGCTTTCGTTCCTCGGGTTTCTAGTATTTGAATCGTGAGACGCTAGCCTCGTTGTTCGGTACTTTTTCATCCACATAAAAAACAACTCAACTCACTCAAACTCTTTTCTCGCTCATATGCGATCATAAAAACTCTTTTCCGACAAAGAGTGTGCAATAGTCGTTTCAAATACGAGCGAGGACTTAAGCTTTTCAAACAAACAAAACAAGTCCTAGCTCAAAGCATTTGAAACGTCTAAACGCACAATTTTTCAGATAAAATCAATACAACCAATTAAAGCCTTTTTAAGAGGAACTACAGAGTTTTGACTTTCCCATTGCACGAGGGAATATGTAGGCACACGGTTCTGAAACCGTGCCAAACTCAAAATAATAATAAACAAATTCTGTTTTCTTTTAGCATCCATAACTTAGCAATAAACACACACACAAACGCGTAGAATTAAATGGGTCCCATCGAGTACGATGGATGTAAGGGGTGCTAATACCTTCCCCTTACATAACCGACTCCCGATCCTACCTTTTTGGTCACGTAGACCGCCTTATCCGCTTGTTTGGGGTTTTATCTATATTTTCCTGTTCTTTTTAGAACAAATAAAATTAGGTGGCGATTTCACTGTTTTCGAGAATCTAAAAGATTTTTGAAAATTGAGTTGCTTCACTTATACACCTCAATAGAATGGTGTAGCAGAAAATATGAATAGAAATCTCCTAGAAAGGACTAGAGTTACGTTGCGAACTGCTGGATTAGCCAAGTTGTTCTGGGCAAAAGTTGTGAAAATTGCATGTTACGTGATAAATAGATCACCATCAAGTGCAATTCATTTAAAGACTCCGATAGAGATGTGGAAAAGAAAACCAGTTGAGTATTCTACTCTACACGTGGTTGGACGTCATGTGTACGTGATGTACAACTCCCACGAAAGAGCTAAGCTAGATCCAAAATCAGGAAATGCATATTCTTGCAAGGGTATTGTCAACAGATATGTAATCTTTGTAGAGAATGAACTACAAACGGAGCAGGAAAAAGATAGTACTTCTAAAGATATCACTACATTCCATATAGATGGAAAGTCTGTAGAAGATGATTATTCTGAAGCAGAACCAGAGCACGAGGTACAAGAACTAGAGGAACCTGATGGTGTTGAAATTCGACAACCAACACGTTAGAAAATGAAACCAAAAATGGGTCTATAAGATTAAGCGTGATGGTAATGATCAAGTGGAAAGATATCGATCAAGACTGTTGGTTAAATGATATGCTAAAAAGGAAGGAATTAATTTCAATGAAATATTTTCTTCGGTGGTTAGACTTACCACTATCAGAGTAGTGTTATCTATGTGTGCTGGTGTTGACAAGCAAATTTTTGATTCAAGTATTAGGCAACATGGATGATAATCTTCATCAATAAAGAGCATCAACAACAGGTATGGGCATGTCGATAGGATTCCAGGGATTACTCCTAGAAGGCGGTCGACAAGATAGTATCAAGTGCGAGGTGAATACACTAAAATATATTCACTTAGTACATGAGACTCTTATAAATAGAGAATTCATATTATAGTTTTAATCATCCTATAATACTCCAAGAGTTTGAATTAATTGTGTTTCTTCTCATTCGTATACTCTTCTCTCATATTTTAATTGTATTATTATTATTTCATATTATTCTGGTATCCAACAATTTACTATATTTAAAAATATTATAATAATAAAATAAAAATACTCATTCAAGTCTATTCCCTTTAAAATTGGACACAATAATAATTAATTTATTAAATTATTAAATAAATTAAAAATATATTTTGAAAAAATATTTAACTTAATAATAATAATAATAATAATATTAATAGTAATCATAATTCATTAATTAATAACAATGGTTAAGTTAAAAAAATGACAATTCCATAATTCCAATAAAAAGTAATTTTCTTTATAAAATACTAATATTAATTATATAAAAATTATTAATTATTTGAAACGCCAACCCCATAATTCCAATATCTCACGTCTACAAGAAAAAAGGTAAGTCATTTTATTTTTGTAAAATAATAAATATTTATTAAATATAAATGATTAATTTTAAAATATATCAACTCCATAATATTATTTACTTAATTAAATAAATAAAAAATACCCCCACTACATAATAACCTTTACAAATGGCATAATTTATTGGAGGGATAATTTACCCCAAGTTCTCACCTTTATATCATACGTTCTCTTCGCGTTAATTTTTTTTAACAATTTTTTTCTTTCAAAAACCTCCAAATTTAACCAACTATTTGGACTTGAGCCACAATCTAATCTCTGCAAAGGATGGTATTTGAGACATACTGAATTTGATTTTTGATAGAAACAATGTTTGATCAATGTGGCTCTGTAATATGAATTGGATTAACTGATCTACTATGTAGGTCCGAATGTGAAAGTTAAAAAATAAAATTCCAAATTCAAAATCGTTTTATTTAAATTTGGTTGAGTCCATCACAATTTTAAAGTTTTAAATTACTAAACAAGATTTAAATTTTTTTTTCTTCTTGAAAATAATAAATAAAAATATCTTTTTAATTAAAAAATGATTGGGTTATTATTTTTGAAATAAAAATCTTTTGGTTTTAAAAAAGTTCAAAATATAAAATTAATTTTTAAATATAAACCGATTATTAATTAATTTCCAAATATAAATTAATTTTAAATTGGTTTTAAATTAAACTAAAACCACTTTAGAGATAAGTGTATTTTTATTGAAGTGGTTATTGAATACTGTACCAAATCATTAATGTGGCTTGGTATGGTGTAGTTGATGAACAACAAACACCCATAGTGTAGACTATTCAAAGAGATCCATCCGATTTTGCTTAACCTTTGTTAACTCGGAAATATGTTGACACAAATAATGTTTAGTCTATGGACCATAGGTTGTTTATAAAGGACTGAGACATTCATATTCTACCTGGTTGGGAGATTATGGAGGGATATATCAGGTGGTATTTTTGGAGAGAATTTCTTTTCATATTTAGTGGTGGTGAGTTATAATACTGAAAACTTTAAAATATTTTTCGTAAGTGTATTTGCGAATTTACTTTTTAGGGTGTTTCGCAAATACACTTGTGAATTCACTTGATTTTGTATGTTTTATTATTTTAAACGTTTGATTTGAAAAAAAATAGGTGAATTCGCAAGTGCACTTGCAAACACCCTGAAAAGTGAATTCGCAAGTGCACTTGCGAAACATCCTGAAAGGTGAATTCACAAGTGCACTTGCGAAACTTCTCTTTCCATATTAAAATGTTGCATGACTACCTATTCACACAATTTCATCCATTTTCTCTTCCTATAACAAAAAAAAAACCTAAACTTCACCCAATGTCAATGAAATTTTTGTCTCCAAAACAAATTTTAAGTATTTGAGACTAGTAAAGTAAGTATTGGAAGCTGCAATTTGAGGTAAACTTTCATCCCCTCAATCTATATTTGCTGCATTGTTGCTGTTTTGCTGTTAAAGAAAACAATGTCACTTCACAAGTGCACTTGCGAAGTCCACCTGCAAAAATTCGCAAACAGAATTCATGTGTTTTTTGTCATTTTAGGTATGGTGCACCCCACAACATTGTCAAAGCTATTGTGAAGGTTCCGATTCCGGACAAAGTCAACATAGACGATAAGCCGTTTGTGGTGAAAGAAGGTGATAAAACGATTGATGTTGTGATAGATCATGGAAATAAATTTCCAAATGTCAAAACTTTTACCACTCGTCAACATATGCTTGATTATGTTCGAATGGAATCTAGCAAACTTGGTTTTCGCGTTGTGATTGCGAGGTCCGACAATGAGACTAGTAATCGACAACCATTTGTTATTGTGACATGCGAGAGAAGTGGAGCATACGTTCCAAAAATTTGTAAGATAAAACACGAAGACACGGGATAGGGAATGTGGGTGTCCGTTCAAATTGTACAGTTATTGTAGGGTGGATAATTTATGGCAGTTTAGTGTCATATTCGGAACGCATAATCATGCGTTGGACACCAAGTTACACGAGCATCCTATTGTTTATCGGCTTAAGAAGGAAGAAGAGGAATATGTTTCTGAATTATCGTTGATCAAAGTTGCGCCTAGAAACATACTTGCCGGTTTGAAACAGAATAAAGTGGGATGTGTTTCAAATATCAAATCGTTTTACAATTATCGATATAAACAACACATTGCTCAAAGAGATCTGAGGTCCTAAATGCAACATTTATTGAAATGTTTGGACGATGACCACTGCGTTTCCAAGCACTATGATTGATTGATTCGATGTACAAGACCAATATGTGTAGGTTTCCGCTTCTAGAAATTGTTGGTATCACCTCTACGAACAAGACATTTTCAGTTGGTTTTGTTTTTTTGGATTGTGAGAAGGAAGACAACATCACTTGGGCGTTGGGTGTGTGCAAGAATTTTGTGAAAGATTAAAAAAATACGCCTATAGTTTTTGTCACCAATCGAGATAACGCCCTTATGAATGCGGTTGGCACCGTGTTTCTGTCGTCAACAGTTTTACTATGTAGGTATCACATCACAAAAAATGAGAGAGCACGACTAAAACCTCAGCTCGACACCAAAGAGAAGAAAGGTGAAGATAAGTGGTCACATTCGGTGTTGTGGTAGAGAAGATTATGAGTGCATGGACTAAAATTCTTAATTCTACTACAAAATAGATGTATACTGAGAATATGGTATACTTTAGGAAATTGTATGCGGAATATCCCAATTTTTTGAAATACGTTGAGTCCACTATTCTTGATCAAGTGAAAAAGAAAGTGATATGTGCATGGACGGATCATGTTAGACATCTGGGGAACACAATAACTAATAGAGTGGAATCTGCACATGCGACTTTGAAGAAATGGTTGGGTGATAGTAAGGGTGACCTTTGTAGAGATTGGGATGTTATGAACCAAGTGCTCCTAAACCAACATAATGAAATTCAGACAACATTCGGTAGGAGCAAAACTGTAATGGAACACTGGTTCAAAGAAAACACTTTTTATGCACAGTTGATTCATAACATATTCTGGGCGGGATTGAATTTTATTTTTTATTAAGCAAAACGAGCGGAAACAAAGGAGACCAATAGTTTGAAATGTGAGTGTACAATTAGGACAACTTACAGGCTACCATGTGCTTGTATTATTGCAAAAACGTTAAGCTCAATTCCCCATACGAATGAATGAGGTATGCAATCATTGGAAAAGGATTCGGTTCGATGATTATGAGTCCGCAAAGGAAGGTAAATCCAACATAACCATGACAACCGAGTTGGAAGTCATAGTGGATCATTTTTCAAAAGAGGAAGATGTTACAAAGTTGCACATTAAAGAACAATTGAGAAAAGTCGCATTTTTGAAAACAACCGATTTGAAACCTCCGTCCCAACCAGTGAAAACAAAAGTTGCGCTAAAAAAGGTGAAAAATTCACATGCTGACAGTACAACAAAGTGTACTCATTATTATCCCAAAGTAGTCGATGAAATATTCCCAGATTCTCTAACCTCAAAATCCAAAACAAGTGTTAGAAAATGACCTCAAGTTTCTAAACCACCTCGAACACCACCATCACAACCACCACCACCACCCCAAACAATAATATACATTAATGAGATGCCACTTTTAATGCACTAACACATTGAAAAAATCGTGAATATTTAGATGGTAATTGCGGGTATCGGGTCGTATCCAGTTTGCTTGGTCATGGAGAGGAGAAACACACTCTTGTGCGCCAAACACTTATTTCTGAGTTAACCTCGCTATAACACGGTGGGAGAACTGACTTGTTTTTTTTTTTTTGCATTTTATCGCAAATGTTGCGTATAGCAAGAGTCGCCACCGACTTTTCTTTAATCCAATAAAGGAAAGGTGAAAAGAACAAGAAAACCTTTTATCAATTATGAGTACAGGAGACAATTATGAAAAGGGAAGGTATTAACACCCTTTCCATCCGTAGTTATCTACGGGCTCTTAATTTCTTAGCTCATTTTTGAAAATTTTCTTTCTTTGTATGTGTGATTTGAAAAGTAGTTTGAAAAGTATTTCGCTTTGACTTCATAATGATTCTTGTATCAGTCCTCAAGAATGTATACGAAGTGTTTGGAAATATTTCTTTGAAAGGGTAAAGCTTTGTAATGATTCTCGTTGGAATGTATACAAAGTGTTTGTTTGAAAAGTTTTTGAAAAGAATTGTGAGGTGTGAAAAGTATTTTTGATTGGAGCAAGCAATTTAGAGTCTTATTACCTACTCAGAAAGGAATCGTTCTTGTTATTTTCTTTCTCCTTTAGGATAGCGCTATCTATACCATTGGTTGGTAGGTAACTATATCCGTTGGATGTGAAGGGACGGGCGTAGTGTAACACCCTTCTAAATTCCCCAAATATAATACAAATAACTCAAAGTTAACATGTCATCAAGGGCGTCACAATTGATTTAAAAATAAAATTCCAATATAATGTCATGCTTTCATGGGAAACATAATTTCATTTAAAAAGAACTACATGTTTAACACAGCAGAATTATTTATTCAAAACTCGGATAATTCAAAATATCAAATACCACCAAAAGGTCAACACCTTAATCCATCAAAATAATTATCCAACTAAAACAATTAAACAATTTAAGAGTTTAATAGTAACTCTAAAGACAGACGTTCCCTAGTGTTACAAGACCAAAGCATGACACCGACACACGATAAAATAAATAGCATAGCTCTATGAGCCATCCTCACCAACGCCTAAGCCGCTAAAAGCTTCAATCTGAAATCATCTAAGTAAGGGTGAGACTACATCATAATTAACATGCATTATAAATTCATAAAATAAATAGAACTTCATAAGCTATTACTTCACCCTATTTAGCATAATAAATTCAATCCTTCATTCCACAAAAGCACAAGTCATGAACATGCATCAACCACAACAACCAAATTATAACATTGGAAACCATCATATCATGTTATAATCTATACGAAATGCAATTCAAGACTCTATGCATGTGGTACCGACAGTGAACTAAATTCACATACTGTTCCACTCCAACTCGGACAACACCAAACTCACTATCATCATTATACAAATACAACCATCTCATGTATTTATAACAACACAAAACTCACCAACCAAAAACATGATATAATCATTTATCATGAACACATTCAATCATATAAGTATGCACATCATCAAGCATGCAACATTATCAACCAAAACATAATGCAATCATTTATCTGGTACGTCACCAATAGCATAACATTCAAAGAAATTACTCATCAATTAAGAATGCTATTTCCAACATAAGCATACAACCAGCGATATGCCCACATACATCATCACAAAACAACATACCATTGTCTACCCATCAAGTGTACAACATACGAATAACCACAAGTCGGAAAATCAATACATTTCAAAATAAAATCAAGTTACTGTTATTTTCTTCATTTTATAAAATATAGTATTTAATTTAAGAAACAACGTCCAAAACAGCGACTAAAGCGGACTTACGGTTTGAAAGTTATGAATTTTTAAAGTTTAGTATTTTTCAAAAAGTAACAGTGGGAACGAGTTCCTCCAGGGGGGAACGGGTTTCCACACTCATGTGAAAACAAGCTGCTGGAAAATATACTGGGAATCCGGGTTCTCCTATAGGGGAACCGGTTCCCAGACCCAAAAATCCCATTTTTACGTAAAATACATAGTGGTAACCGGTTCCGCCCACAGGGTAATCGGGTTCCACGACCCCTGTAGCAGAAAATCACTATTTTGACAGCATTCTTCATTCCCAATCCATCCAATAGTTCCAATTACGAACCCATACACAAATAACACCAAAACACAACCCAATACATGATTCCAATGCCATAACAACACACCACAACATCATACAACAACTCTATAACACCAACTGCATCAAGAATGTCAAAATCATGCATTTAGGGTCAAAACTCATAAACCTAAAAATACTAAATTGGGATTCCTAATCTCTTACTCTATTCTACCATTCTCAAAACTCATAATACATTATAATTAGAGCAATCACCCCTTACCTTAGCCAATTTCTTGAATTCCTCAAGCTTTAGGTTTCCTCTTCCTGTGCTCTTCTCTCGTACGATTCCTTTGTTTCTCCCAATTTGGTTTCCAATTCCTTTTTCTTTCTTATTATTCTATTATAATAATAGCAACAAAATAATTAGAGGCTTTTACTCCATACACCCCTTTCCTCTACTAATCACCACATAAGCCCAATTCTTTTTCTTTATTTATTTTCCAATAATTCTAATATTCCAATAATTTCCAAAAAATAAAATTTTAATTAATTAAATAATTAAAATTCCAATTTAGTAATAATTGAAAATATGAGGTGTTACAACTCTCCCCCACTTAGAATATTTTCGTCCTCGAAAATTCACTTGATACTAATAACTGCTGATACGACTCTTGCATCCTTCCTTCCAACTCTCACGTCATGATGTCAAATACCATTAACCAATATCCTTCCTAGTCAACCACCATAATCCCACACAATTCATTGCTACCGGGTTAAGAATGCACTGGTTCATCTCACTTCTTTCCCCATCACTCTAGGATACATGATCTATCACTTCATTACACCGCAACATAGTTATAAGAACCTCTACACAACCGCAATACCAACAACATTTATACACAATGCTAGTACCACAAGTCTACGTTCCAACAATCGAGCTTGCTAATACATCTATTAGAATGGCTGTAACACCAATAATACATATAACCCTTCACCTAATAATTCCATTTTGGAATTTCTAATAGTTGCATAAACTCCACAACTTCTAACGTTTAATTTGTGACTTCAAAAGTCATACCCGCATAACAAAGTGTGTCACCTTACGCTTCCGCTACGCAACTCTGATCGTCTACCTTAAGTCACTATCTTAATTCGATTCCCATCAACTACCATCTCTACAAGTTTCACATCTATCTTCAGACTCTCTTTATTATCCACCAGAAAACCATTGTTCACCTTTTGACATTCTCAACCTTCCACTCTGCGGCATTAGCTCGCATACACACTCAAGTCTCTAACCTGCTGAAATAATTTCCAAGTCTTTTTCATAGCCACTTTCCTCTTAGGTTCATGCAAAATGATGAGCTACTATCCCCTCGATAGAACGTCAATCACTTCACACATTGTCAAGCTAGCACGATAAGTATATCCCATCCAATATGATTCCGTCTACTATCAACAAGAGATTAAGGGTGATCAGTTCCTCAATTTGTCAATAGATAATTGACAATCACAATGGAGTATAAACCATCGTTACCAAACTATAATAGCGTTCCTTTAGAACTCGTGCTCAAAGTCACCTAAGCACCATGGTCCAATAATCTTCTTTAAGGTTTACAACTTCTTCCATAATTCTTTCTCATTTGATCTCGGTGATGAGATACCATCGATCAAACACATTATATAATCTTCTTCACACTCACTTAGCATCACACAATGTTAAGTATTTTCCCACTCATGAAATGCTAACATGCCAAATACACCATAACTCATTTTGTTTCCATTTGAAGTCCTTATCCATGCAGAGAACTTTAACAATATTCACAAATTCTTAGTCTTCCTCTAAATCTCATAACATCAAGGATCCATATATTTTCAATTTGAATCTTATTCCAAATGCAATCTCAATAATACATCTCATCATATGATTGGTAAAAGAAACTCCCAAAATTTTCTTGACACATGTCAATATTTTGACGTCTTAAACATGATTCCATTTCCTCTCGAATTTATTTTTCCTCTAGCATTACTTATCTTTCCCTCAAAAGCTAATGTCACTTTATTCATCCTTAATCGACATGAGTTGCATCTCTAATACTTTCACATTCTTACTCATACCAACATCTCATCATTAATAATATATCATTCTTGACCTCGTCTGAAATAAACTGCGACTATTACTAGTTATATCCCAAAAATCTTCTAATACCTGTAACTAATTTTGGATTTTCCCACTGTAACACTGCATCAATCTTAGATGGGTCTACCACAACACCGTCACTTGCAATAACATGATAAGGAAAACTCATATCCTCATACTGTAATCTACACTTTGAAAACTTAACAAAATTCTACTCCCTTTTGAAGCTGAAATTCACATCGCAACTTTTAACATGCCTATACCGAGTTCTAGAAGCTTCTATCTAACTATCTTCATCCTTAACCTAATTACGAAGGTATGTTAACCTCAATTCGACTTTACTGAAGACATACTCTCCTACCAATTGATCCATCAAATCACCAATCATTTGAAATGGATATTTAATCTCAATCACCACCTTAACCAGTTATCCGAAATCCACACGCAATTCGTACTACTTTCTTTCTCCTTGACTAATGAAATTAGAGCTCCCAAAATAATACACTTGGTTTTACAATCTATTTCTCCATGCATATTCTAATAGCTTATTCAATTCAGCTAACTCGGCTGCCGACATGCGATAAGGCGCCATCGACACCGGACTAGTTCTAGGAATCAAATCTATAGAAAATTCCACTTCCCTCTCAGGTGGCAACTCACCAACATCTTCTGGAAAAACTTCGGGAAATTCATTCGCAATGGGTAACTCATTACTCTTAGTCTTTCCCTTCACTTCCATCGAAGAACACAACATAAACACTACCACACCGTCATTAACAGATGCGCAACTCTGATCATCCATCTTAATTCATTGTCTTTATTAGAGTCTCTGTCAACTTATACGGTCCACAAGCTTTAACCAATTTTCATTCATATTCATCACCTTATGCACCATTAAGATAGCAAGACAATTTTATACCATCTTCTCTGCCTCATATTGAGTTCTTTCTGATCGAAGAGATATTTCAGACTCTTATGATCGCTAAATACTTCAAATCGAGAATCATACAAATAATGTCTCCATAATTTCAAAATAATTACTAAAGCCTCCAACTACAAATCATGAGTCGGATAATTCCTTTCATGAATCTTCAACTGTCTTAAAGCATAAGTTACTACCTGCTTATTCTACATCAAAACACCACCTAAACCCAACAGTAAAGCATCACAGTACACAATAAAAGATTCCTCCGGATTCAGCAAAATTAAGATCGGAGCACTAGTCAACCTCCTTTTCAATTCTTGAAAAGCTTTCTCACATTCCGAATCCCATATAACCACTTGTCCTTCAACAATTCCAACACAATTCTGAGATCGTAACTTCAACATACCATAACACACACCATTCACCATGATTAATTGCGTCAAGTTACAATTCCAATACCCAATTCACACAAATCGACACTGACACAATCAATCTTTTCAAGAACAGAAAGAGGTAATTCAACACCGACAACTCCACTATCAACCAGAAGTGTTGCAACATTCCAACCACCCGAGCTTCATCTTCTAAGAGTTATCCTTCTTACTTACCAAATATCTGCTAGCACAAGAATATGCATCGACTCATCAAAATAATTCATAATCACTTGGTTTAACATTAAACATTCGACCAAATGATAACTTCAAGCTAATCCAACATCTTGCTCTAACGACGAGTCGCTATTATTCCCAAGGAAACATCAGAACTCACACCCAACTAGAACATCATTATCCATAACATTGTCCTCCACTCCCAATGATGCGAACAATACAAGTACCTAATTGTTACCCCTTAAGAGCACTATATTTGACCGTTAGACTGAATTCTTGAATTCGTACTTCCTTCGAATTCGGGAACCACACGGTCTAACCAACATTTGCACTCATGTAATCAATAGCACATCGATCCAACTCTTCACACCAGAACATCTCGGAGAAGTAAAGCTTCTCCCCCACATGCTTCTAAACCACTCCTGCAACCAAGTAGTTATAAAAACAAGCAAGTATCGACAGTGTTTCACACACATGTCGTATACAAAAGGAATAATGACATTAAGACACTGGTCACAACGATCGACTATGCTCTGATACCTGTCATACCCCAAATTTTGACCTAATATACCACCTTACATTTGCATCATTGCATCACTAACAGTTCAGAACAGAATTAATCGGGTATAGCTTCTACAGGTCAAAATTAGGTTTTCATCAATTTTTCATCTGATTCAAGAGGTAATCAATTAGGGTTTGAGTTTTACTCACCTCAATTGACTTATCTTGATCAAATCATCAACCTCTGATCTTTAGATATCCAATTTTTTCTCATGATCTATAGAGGATCGACCAATTAGGGTTTTCATCGAGGATAAGCAATCACTGATTTTCTGATCAATGAATGAATTTTTTGTCTGGAGATTGATCTTTATATCTTCAATACAACATGTTGACCTAATTTCTGGATTCAAAACATCACAGAAGTTCACAAAGTTCATCAGTCAATTTCTGGATCATCTAATAAAATTTCATCTACACTGAAAAGTCAAACTTTGACTTTTGGTCAACTTTTTCAAGATAAAACTTTTTTCATCATCAAAATACTTCAAATGATCCATCATGATCATAAAAAATCAAGAAATTTGGAAAAGTCAACAAAAAGTCAAAATTTTCAACACTTAGAAAATTTTTCAAGTGTTAAAATTTCATATTTTTTCCAAACTTCATGGCATTTTTTCACATAGTGCCATTTGGAATTAGAAAAAACTCAAAACATGAAAGTTGTAGCTCTTGAAACAAGCTTTCCAAAATGTCCAAGAACTTGCAAATCCATGGTGCCTAGATATACTTTTGATTTTGAAACATAGAGCTCCAAAATCCTTGATTTTCAAGTACAACTTTCAAAATTACAAGTCATTTTTTGCAAAATCTCTTTCTAGAAGCCTTGTCACTAATTGGAGATAGGCTAGAGCTGATAAAAATCAGTTGAAATTAATTATGATGAGATAAGATCAAGTTAAATTTAACCATGGTTAAAAGGAAGCTTCCTTTTGCATTTATTGCAAAAATGACTTTCTTGCCCTCTAAGGCAAGTTGTCCAAACCAAAGCCTATCTTCTTTGCTTGCTATTCAGAAATTTTGACCTATAAATAGAGGTCATGTTTGCCATTCCAAACTACACCAAAGCTATGCCAAAACAAGCTTTCTCATTTCTTTCTTAAAATTCAAGTAACATAGTTCAATTTGAGAATTCTTGCATTTTTCAAAACTTGTGAAAAAACATGAGAGATTTGGTGTCTAACATGTCATAAACATCATATGTAATTGGTTTGTAACTTAAAATCAACATAAGAAAAGCTAAAAACCAGAATTTCATTGCATGTTTCCAAACTTGCCAAAACTGCCTTAACCTTCGAATTTGATGTTTGGCTCGAGCAAGTTGTGATTTTTCCATTCAAACATCATCAATATACTTCATATGGATGATGCAGACCATTAACCTTAACCTGTAACACCTCTAACATCGATTTCGAGTTTCACTTTGAAGCATGTGCAGGTGGACTTGGTTGGAATGATTCAGGCAATTTCAAGGTGAGCAGACCATCCTCACACGATCCTTGAAGTTCACTGGTGCTATAGGAATCATCAAAACAACTCTGGAAACACTCCATTGAAGATTTCGATCTCAGCTTCAAGAGGTATGTAACTCAACTTCAAACTCCTTGATTTCTCACTTCTAGTTCAAAAAACTCTTGGCCGTTTTGTTTCTGCACCATCACTAATCATTAACCCTCAATCAATTTCTCAATTCCATAACCATACACGATTTCAATTTGATTTTAAAGAATTAGGGTTCTTCGTGATTTCTGGGAATTTAATCATGTTAAGCTAAAAATAAATGAAATTAAACCACCTCATCATATTCCTAGTTCAATTTCGATCAAGTTTGATGTTTACATCGGGCAATTTCATTGAGAAACAAGGAATCCATGGCTGATTGAAGGATTGAGGAAGAAGAAGATGAGTACGTGCGTTTTTTCAAATTCAAATGTCCAGTTTGTAATATAATTAATTGGTTTGAACTCAATACACAGATGTATTGCCGCCCCAGCGGTTGCCAGCTCACTCTTAAGTCATTCTTGCCACGCCTTGCCCAATGGTCCCGGGTTCGAGTAGCCTTGGGACCATTTTTGCCAAACTTTTTCATTTTTACTTCATATTTTTTTCAAACTTTGACTCTTTCAAAACCCAATCAAAACTCCTCATTTCGAGGTGATTTTTTGTACACTTGTCAATTAACATATCTATTTTATGATAGTGTCAAAAAAATTCAAAAAAACTTTCATCTGATTATATTTTTATCGAGCCGAAAACGATACTTTCGAGTACTTTCCAAAGCACTCTCGAAGGTGATTTTTTTTCAAACTTTCAGAGCCCGATTTTTTCTCAAACTTCTTGTAAGTAAACTTAATCTTTCAAAAACAATTTCAAGATCTTTTTTTCAAAACTTTTCATTAAACTTACATCTTTTTTTCCATGATCGATCCGATTTGACGATAAAACCGAATTCGTTTCCTCTCGAATTTCTTAACCGATCATGGGCCTCCCTCACGGTGTAAGTCCCAAAATTCTTTTATGTACATACATATTTCCTTGTACATATCTAATTCTTTCATGTACATATTAATTTTCCTTGTACATAATACAGATATCTTTGTAAATACTCAATTATGCATAAACTTCTTCCGTTTGTTTTCATTTCACTTGTATATACACTGAATACCATTGGTATTAAAAGGAGCATTATTCCCGGTGAAACTGCTTTTAAACCAATGGGCCTCCCTTATGGTGTAAGTCTCAACCCTCCTATGTACATCCACACCTCTTTGTACATAAATACTCGTTCGTGTACATATTTACTTCCTTGTACACAATTCAAACTTGTAAATAATCAAGTTACGCTCGTTTTAAACGTTCGTTTTATACACACTTGTTTATATTTCCTTCATAAACTCCTATAAATAAACATCATACATCTGTTTATATTTCCTTCATAAACTCCTGTGGATAACTTCATACAATTGTTTATATAACTGTCTAGTTATAACATAACAACTAGTCTAACAATTAAGTTCCCCACAGAGTTAGCCTCCTCTTGGGCTTCCAATACAAAGAATCACCCGCGCTAGGATAGAACCCAGAGAGTATAATTTCCCGGTGAAATTGCTCTTAATCCTAAAAGGATGGTTTCCCGGTGAAATCCCTTTTAAAGCCAAAGCCAGCCATACCCTATAGCTTCCTCTTGAGCTTCATACAAGGACCTCGATGACCCTCGATGACCCTCGAATGCCTCCTCTGGGCTTACAATACAAGGACCCATGGGCTTCTTAAAAGCATCCCCTAATCCAATCAATTTCTCCTAGATTTAGACATCTATCATCTCTATGGAAGAAGTATCTCATCTATCACATCACATACAATCAAAAACTTTTCAAACTCTTTTCAAACAAAAACA
This sequence comes from Vicia sativa, assembly GCA_021764765.1. Lineage (NCBI taxonomy): Eukaryota > Viridiplantae > Streptophyta > Magnoliopsida > Fabales > Fabaceae > Vicia > Vicia sativa. Next base: position 35,995,166 of record CM038794.1, read on the forward strand.
TCTCTTAACCTGTAAGTGGCAACGCTTGTACACTCAAGCAAAACACCCAATGCTTACAATTAAAAGATTCAATCATCTTTCAAAACATCTTTCTAAAACTCGTAAGTGGTAACGCTTGTACACTCAAGCAAAACGCCTATAACTTACTTATTTAAAGATTCAAACTTTTCAAAATGTATGTGATGAAATAGATTAGATACATTTTTCATTAAGATGACATTTGTCTGTGTCTCTTAATAACATCCCTTTGCTTCCACTAGCATAAGTGGGAACTACGATTTCTCTGACTTTCTCAACATCCTTTTGAGAATACGTAGGCACAAGGTCTCATCCTTGCCGAGCAAATTTCTTTCTCCCTCAAACCAAACACACCATAGATCCCTTTAGATCCGAGCTACAAATGCTCTGATTCCCATTAAGGGATATGTATGCAGAAGATCCCAATGATCTTTGCGAGCACAATAATAACAAAACCTAGGATCCCACATAATCTATCCTTCTTAAAGTCCAAAGGAGAAACTTTCCCAATCATAGAAATAGCAATTAAACACACAAACATATCAAACATATTCATATATAAAGCTATAGATAACTATATATATTTAGGGTGCTCCATCTATTCCCTTTATATAACAAACCCCCTTACCCGAATCTCCCAATGCGTTACGCCTAGTTTACGCTAGTCGTAATGCATATCATGTCAATTGAGGGTATTAATGCCTTTCCCTTTTTCATAATCATTTTCTTGTGTTGAAATAATAAAGCTTGATGCTCGCGGCATCTTTATAAACAAATCAAAAGAGTAAATCGTTTGAGCCGAGAATCCAAATTGATTCAATTCCCTCGCCACTTTTAACGCGAATAGAAAAATGGCGACTACTGGGAGTACGCTAAATTTTGATTTTCAAAAAATGTGACTCGCTCAAGAGCACCAAGCTTTTTGTTTTCAAAAGAAAAAGGGGTTAAGCTTTCATATGTGCATATGTTTGTTTTTCTTTATTATGTGTTTTCGCGATTTCATCCGATGGAAAGAAATCCTAACCTGGATTTAAGAAACATTTTAAGATCTAGGTGGGGGTATAGTCCAATTAGCTTGTGAGAAGTCTCAAGATTTACGGAGTTAATTTGAGATCCTCTCTCGGAGTTTGTCTTGGGAGTATTTGTGTTTAGCAAGTATTTGCGAAGACATTTTGCTTTCAAGAGAACTTATGGTCGAGTGGTCAGAGAACACATAACCCATCTTGGCCATTTAGGATGTAGTGCGTAAATTGTTCAGCGTAAGCTTAGAATAATTGTCATGCGAGACTACGATCAGCGAGTTTTCTTGAAAATATTATTGGACTTCGAGTATTCAACAAACCGATAATATTTCAAAGAGAAGCGTTGAGTCCAGATATCGGAGAACCCGCTTCACGTATGAATAAGCCCTTAGAACTTACCCACGTTTGATTCTTATCGTTGGCCTCATGCTCGTGACTTCGAACGCTTGACCGTGTGTATAACTACTAACCATGTTTGTAGCATTCATGCATTCATTCAAAAACTTCATTTCTCTTCCCATTTCCAAAGAATTTAGAGATTTTTCTTTGTAAATATTTTAGGTTAGAGTGATGGACGTCAGAGGAAGATTCACCAAGAAATACAGTTTTAGGATTCCTGATGTAGGAAAGTTAAGAGAGTTAGCATCCTTGGAGAAGATCCCTCAGATTTCAGAAAACGCTATGGAACTCTTTTAACTGTTCTGAACACTAACGTTGATGAAGGACTTCTCAAAACTTTCGTTCAATTTTACGATCCAGTCTATCGCTGTTTCACTTTCCCTGACTATCAGTTGATGCCTACTTTGGAAGAGTACGCACACATCCTAGGTATCTCAGTATCAGAAAAGTGCCTTTCAATGGTTTGGAAGCCATTCCTAAGTCACCAGTCATTGCAACAATGACTCACTTAAAGAAATCTGAGATAGACAAAAACCTAACTACCAAAGGAAAACTCTTAGGACTAACTTCAAAGTTCCTAATGGAGAAGGCTCTTAAATTCTCTGCCGTAGTATGGTAGCTTTTGAAGCTATTTTAGCTTTACTCATCTATGGATTGGTGTTGTTCTCAACGTCCCAAGTTTCGCTGATATCAACGCCATAAGGATCTTTCTCGATTGGAAATCCTGTCCCCACTTTGCTTGGTGATACGATTTCCATTCATCATAGGAATCGCAAGGAGATGGAACTATCGTATGTTGGTACCTCTGCTCTTCAAATGGATTGTCTCACACTTGCCTAAATCTCCTATCTTCTCGAAAACAAAGACGATTGGCATTGGTCTCAAGACTCATGTCTCTTACAAACGATTTATATCCATTGGTATACCTTGGCGACAATGAGATGGAAATCATTGAGAGCTGTGGAGAATTTGCCAACGTACCTCTTATTGGTACGAAAGGAGGAATCAACTACAACCCATTCTTGGCAAGATGTCAACTCGGGTATGCAAACTCTATTAAACCTCTTGGTTTTACAGTAGAAAGCTACTTCTATCATGAAGGGGAAGATTCTCAAGGTTTGAAAGCCAGAATGATAAGAGCTTGGCATCATATCCGAAGGAAGGAAAAGGGTAATGCAAGGAATTATGTAGCCATGGAAATCTACACTTCTTGGGTGAAGAAAAGAGCAAAGGAATTCCGAATGCCTTATGCTTATGAGGAACCTCTATTTTCAACAGCTTCCAGATCAACAATTTTTTCCGTTGAGACTATGGGAGAATACCAAGAAGCTTTGGCCAAGATGAGGCTTGAGAAAAAGGCTTTGGAAGACAAGTTCTTTAAGACTGACCTCGAAAATGAAAAGCTTAAGAAGCAGGTCAAAGATCATGAAAAGACGCTTTACTTCCAAGATGAATGGCTCATGGAGAAAGATGAGAAGATTCGTCAGAAAGATAACGCGATCAAAAGATACATCAAAGAAAGAAAAAGAAAGCTTGAAGAAATGACAACCAGCGATTCTGCTCCTGACGAGTGGAAGAAAGTCATCAGCAAGCTAAAAGCCGAGAAAGCTGAACTGAAAGCTCACTATGGGAAGGAAATCCTGAAGTTGAAGCTACATCAAGCCTTTGGATCTTCATCCGACGAAGATGATTAGTTAGTTTAGATTGTAATTTTTATCATTTATTTTATCATTTGTATGAGCTGTGCTCAAAAACAAAAATTGTTGTAATCTTCTTTCAATAATTAATAAAATATGTGTTTTCCATCCAAATATTTGCCAGAAATTTATCTTTTAGCATAAATTCTTTGGAAATTTTTCTCTTTACATTCATAATCATGCATCATACTTTGCACATCGAGTTTGTTGTTTAGAGTCTGATCTTTTGGAATTTCTTCCAGAAAGGAAAAGATCGCCAAGCTGTCGCGTCTTAGAGTTTCTCGACCACGTCCACAGCCAACTCGTACATACAATACACGTTCAAAAAGAAGGAAAATAGTGGAAGGCTTTGAGCAAGAAAATGTTGAGCTTCGTAGCACAGTGACAACACTTCAAGAAGAGGTGGAGAGACTCACTTCTTTGGTAAATTCGTTGGCAATTGCGCAAAGTCAGCAAGCAACATTGAGCAGTCAAAATCAAGCGACGATTTCAGAGATCACTACTACTCCAGTTTCAACTGTTGCAGCCAGTAGTTCACTCTTCAGTATGCCAGAAGGTTATCCATGGGGCATGCCTTTCAATTTCGGCATCGGGTCTCGTCAACCTACTTCTCAGGTACAAACAACCACGCTTGAGGTGCCTACTTTACAGAACTCAACACTTACTCCACAACATGGAGTAACCTTTCCGCAAGTCACTATGACGGTTTCTCAGCCAATCATGACGAACTCAGCTTCCGTAGTACACACTACTGCAGACGAAGAATTCCACCAAAGTCCAGGCGACAACACGAATCCTCGTGGTCAGATGGAGACTCTCCAAGAACACCTCCTCAAGATGCAGCTTGAGATTAAAACAATTTGTGGAAAAGAATTGTTTGGGAAAAATGCCCACGATTTGTGCCTAGTTCCTCGCGTAAGGATACCTGCGAAATTCAAAGTCCCTGACTTTGAAAAGTATAAAGGAAATTCTTGTCCACATAGTCATCTTACGATGTACGCCAGGAAGATGTCTACGTACAACGACAATCACCAACTATTGATTCACTACTTCCAAGACAGTCTTACCGGTGCCGCACTGAAGTGGTACATGGGGCTAGATAGTGTGAATATCCAGACATTCAATGACCTAGGCGAAGCTTTTGTCCAACAATACAAATTCAACTTGGACATGGATCCAGATCGGGATCAGCTCCGCTCCATGTCTCAGAGGGAAAAAGAGACATTCAAAGAGTACGCCTAACGTTGGAGGGAAATTGCTGCCCAAGTCAACCCACCGTTAGAGGAGAAGGAAATGACCAAGGTTTTCTTAAACACTCTTGGCCCATTTTACTACGAACGAATGATCGCCAGCGCTCTCGGAGATTTCACCGAGATGGTAAGCATGGGAATGCGGCTAGAGGAATGAGTTCGAACAGGACGCATGATCAAAGAAATAGGATCTTCCAGTGGAACTAAGAGGGTTGGAACCAGTTTTCCAAAGAAAAAGGAACATGACATAGGAATGGTATCCCGAGGGAAACCAAGGAAGAATGTCAGTCGACAATAACAGGTAGCTGCCATAACACCCGCTGTTAATACAAGTCCAAATACAGGAATTGCTCCGCAGTTCCAGCAAACTCAACAGCCTCGACAACAGGCTCAGCAGTTCAACAATCAGAACCGTGCGCCCAGGGTCTCGCAATTTGATCCAATTCCAATGACGTACACAGAACTATATTCTGCATTAATAGAAAGGAATCTTGTGCAAACAAGGTCACCACCTCCGCTACCAGACAAATTGCCATGGTGGTACAAAGCGGACGTATCTTGCCCTTTTCATCAAGGGGCACCGGGTCATGATCTGGAATATTGCATAGCACTAAAAGCCTGAAGTACAAAGGTTAGTAAGGTCTAATCTTCTTTCCTTCAGAAACACAAATCCAAACGTGCAAGCAAATCCACTTCCCAGTCATAATGGACCTACTGTGAATTTTATACTAAGGAATACAGATCAATATCTTGTCACAGATGTGAATTTGATAAGAGAAAGCTTGGTACAACTCCATGATACATACAGTACAATGGGTGCTTTCACTAAACATGATTATGCAGCTTGCAGCATCTGCTTCAAGGATTATCGAGGATGTCCAACCATAAGAGCAGACATTCAACGATTATTAGACAATGGTGACATACAGATCTTCAGAAACAGAAATGACTATGACGTGAATATGGTAGGGCATTTTCCGCATGAGCTTCTAGTCTCAGATATCAACTCGGAAAGTCCCGAAGTAAATGTCATTATCCCCTGTTTCAACGTGCCCGAGCATGTGGAGATTGAATATAACGGTTCAGACGTTCCAGAGTCTCCTTTGGTGATCCGTCTACCCGGTCCTATTCCATACAGTTCTAACAAAGCAATTTCCTATCAATATAGTGCAACTATGATAGAAGATGGGAAGGAGAAACCCATGCCAACTCTTCCAGCTAATGTTAACATAACTGAGATAGGACGAGTAACGCGAAGTGGACGAGTACATACTCCGTTGCCGCCTGTTGTTCCTATTGTTAGGAAAAATCCAGTTAATACACCGCCCGAGAACCCCACGAGGATTCCCGTTGATAATCCAAATGTAAACGTCGGACCATCTGATGGAACCAACGTCAACTCAGATTTCGATGAAATTTTGAAGCTAATCAAGAAAAGCGAATACAGAGTCGTGGATCAGCTGATGCAGACTCCCTCCAAGATTTCGATATTATCTCTACTTCTGAATTCCGAAGCTCACCGAGAAGCTTTGATGAAAGTACTAGATCAAGCTTACGTAGATCACGATGTGACTACCGACCAATTTGGTGGAATTGTAGGCAACATAACAGCTTGCAACAATTTAAGCTTCAGTGATGAAGAACTTCCGGAGGAAGGGAAAGATCACAATCTGGCTCTGCATATCTCAATGATTTGCCAATCAGATTCTCTGTCTAATGTACTAGTAGATACTGGTTCATCCCTAAATGTAATGCCAAAAACGACTCTTGCTCGTTTGTCTTACAAAGGAACGCCGATGAAATTCAACGATATAGTGGTAAGGGCCTTTGATGGGACGAGGAAATCTGTTATTGGGGAAGTCGATCTTCCAATGACGATTGGACCGCATACCTTCCAAATCACTTTCCAGGTCATGGATGTGCCAGCTGATTATAGTTGTTTGCTAGGAAGACCATGGATCCATGAAGCAGGAGCAGTGACTTCCACTCTCCACCAGAAACTAAAATTTACAGTAAATGGGAAGCTAGTAACCATCATCGGTGAACAAGCCTTACTAGTCCGCCATTTATCCAATTTTTCTTTCATCACAGCCAACGACGTTGAAGGGACACAGTTCCAAGGACATCCGTTAGAAGATGAATCTACAAGCAAAATCAGATCATCTATCTCTCTTATAAAGAAGCAGCGCAGATAGTGAAAGATGGTAATGCTGCAGGTTGGGGACAAGTAATAAAACCTGTCAACAACGAGACAAAGGCCGGGCTTGGTTTCGCTCCAGTATTTCCTAAAGACAATCAAAGGGATGAAACACTTCGTTCGATCAGAGAAGTATTCCACAGTGGGGGTTTCTTAAATCCTGTTCTTCAAGAGGTTAATGTTCTTACCAATGAAGGTGATGAAGACGATCTCTCCAGATCTAAAGAGTGGAGCACTTATCTTACCAGCCCTGAATATGTGTCCCAGGAAGAAGCGTACACGCCATTCTATCCTTCGACTGATCAATTCAAAGGCATGTCCCTGCAAAAGAATGAAAATCCACCTGTCCCTTCTGAAGTTTGGGATACCTTGGGAGAACCCAGTGGAAAGTTTGACTACATGGTGAAATACATCGCTACCGAAAGCTCAAAAATCGACTGAAGATATCCACCAACTGGATGGGGTGATTCTTTGAGTATCCTAGTCAACCGGAAGAGGTGTACACATCTTCCTGATCTCATCAACCAATTGAGGTTCCGAATAAGATCTCTGCTTTAATACGCCAGTGGAATTTGTTAAACCAGATTTTAACTATCACTATATCAACGTAATTACTGAAGATCAGGGATACGATTCGGGATACGAATTGGAAAGTGTCGCCGACAATGAGTCTCTTCACCGTAAGATTGAGAGTACATCCTAATTCAAAGACAATGCCCATAGAAAGTACATATGCTGTATCCCATGCTTCTCGATCTGTCCATCAAGCAGAAGAAGATCGTTTCAGTAGCACAAAAGGCAAGGTCAATCGTCCAGAGTCTTCAAAGCCTGTTCGACCAACGACCAAGGTCTATTCAAGAATTAAGCCAAGTGGAAAACTACCAGATTACCTCGACGTCCAGGGAGTTCGCCACTATTGGAAACCTGTTGAAGTTCGGACTAATGTTCATGGTTCTAAGTAGTTCATGCTGCTTTTGTTTTGAACTCTCGCCTCGCCCAAAGCGAAGAGATGTTTTATAGGGTTTAGCTTTTAAATAATTTCTCTTTGTCTCGCCCAAGACAAACGAGTTTGTATTTAGGGCCTTGTTTCATATTGTGTATCATAAATAAAACGCGTTGTTTTGATTCCACACTTTGTGTTTGTTTTTTGTTTTTACCCTTTCTTGGAAATGATAATCCTAAAAAACACAATAAAAATCTTCAAAAAAATAATAATAATCTGCATACACTGTCACATTAACTTCTTTTTTTTTTAAAAATGAAAATGAAAAAAAGAAGAGTTAATTAATCAAACATAAATCAAATATGCAGATGGACAAATCCATTGAACGCAATAACTCTATGCTCTCTCCCAACTTTGAAATCCCCAGTGAAGTCGCCGAGGAAGAAGTTGAAGAAGAGATCCCGGATGAGATTTCTCGACTACTTAAGCACGAGGAAAGAATCATTCAACCTCACAAAGAGCCTTTGGAAGCAATCAACTTGGGTTTTGAGGAAGACAAAAAAGAGGTAAACATCGGAGCTCTACTCAACAGCGACGTCAAGGGCAAACTGATAGATCTTCTCAAATAATACGTCGATGTGTTCGCTTGGTCATACCAAGACATGCCGAGTTTAGATACCAGCATTGTGGAGCATCATTTGCCATTAAGACCGGAGTGTCCACCAGTTAAACAGAGACTGAGAAGAGTTCACCCTGAAATGGCCGACAAAATCAAAAAGGAAGTTCAAAAGCACCGACGCAGTTTCCTCGTCACCGAATATCCTCAATGGCTAGCCAACATAGTGCCTGTCTCCAAGAAAGATGGAAAGGTCAGAATGTGTGTTGACTACCGGGACTTGAACAAAGCAAGCCCAAAAGATGATTTCCCACTACCACATATCGACATGTTAGTGGATAGCACTGCAAAATTCAACGTCTTTTCCTTCATGGACGGTTTCTCTAGTTACAATCGATCGTAATGGCTCAAGACATGGAGAAGACATCCTTCATCACGCCATGGGGCACTTTTGCTACAAAGTAATGCCGCTTGATTAAAGAATGCAAAGCAACTTACCAAAGGGCAATGAATACTCTCTTTCATGACATGATGCACAAAGAGATCGAAGTCTACGTGGACGACATGATAGCTAAGTCTGACACTGAAGAAGAGCATATAAAATATCTCTTGAAGTTGTTTCAATGACTAAAGAAATTTCAACACGAATCCTAACAAATGCACCTTTGGGGTAAGATCCGAAAACTCCTAGGTTTCATCGTCAACAAAGAGGTATTGAAGTTGACTCGACAAAGTCAAGGCTATTCAAGAAATGCCCGCCACATACGTAAAAGCAAGTAAGAGGATTTCTTGACGGTTGAATTACATCTCCGATTTATTTCTCAAATGATCTGCACTGTGGGCCGATATTCAAGCTTCTCCGCAAAAATCAAAAGGTTGTGTGGACCAAAGATTGCCAAAAAGCGTTTGACAGTATCAAGGAATAATTGTCGAACCTTCAATATCGACTCCTCCAAATAAGGAAGACCGTTAATCATGTACCATCGTGCTAGAAGATTCCATGGGCTGCGTGTTGGACAAAGAAGATGAAACCGTAAGAAGGAGCATGCCATCTACTACTTGAGTAAAAGTTCACAGATCGTGAAACTCGCTACTCCATGCTCGAAAACATGTTGTTTTGGTGTGGGCTTCGAAACGTCTCCGCCAGTACATGATCAATCACACGACTTGGTTAATCTCCAAAATGGCTCCAATCAAGTACGTCTTTGAAAAGCCTGCCTTAACAGGAAAAATTGCTCGATGGTAGATGGTATTATCTGAGTATGACATCCAGTACCGTGCCCAAAAAGCGGTCAAAGGAAGCATTCTCGCCGATCACTTGGCTTATCAACCGATCAATGAATACCAATCTCTCAAGTTTGACTTCTCAGACGAGGATGTTATGTACTTAAAGATGAAAGATTGTGACGAACCGCTGCTCGGAGAAGGTCCTGATCCAGAATCTAGATGGGGCTTAATTTTTGATGGAGCAATTAACGTTTATGGCAATGGAATTGGGGCAGTCATCATCACTCCCGAGGGTTCTCATATCCCGTTTTCCGCCAGATTGCTATTTGATTGCACCAATAACATCGCAGAATATGAAGCTTGTATCATGGGTATTGAAGAAGCCATCGACTTGAGGATCAAGATCCTTGACATATATGGAGATTCAGCCCTTGTGATCAACCAAATCAAAGACAAGTATGAAACTCATCATCTTGGCTTGATTCCTTACAGAGATTATGCAAGACGTTTGTTGACTTTCTTCAACAAAGTTGAACTGCATCATATCCCTCGAGATCAGAATCGAATGGCAGATGCCTTGGCCACTCTATCTTCCATGTTCAAAGTCAACCATTGGAACGATATGCCTAAAATCCGTATCAGACGCCTTGAAAGACCTGCATATGTGTTTGCAACTGAAGCAATCTTCGATGATAAACTGTGGTTCCACGACATCAAACGCTTCCTTCAAACTCAGGAGTACCCACTCGGGGCATCGTACAAAGATAGGAAAACTCTAAGGAGGCTTTCTAGAAATTTCTTCCTGAATGAAGATGTCCTATACAAAAGAAACTTCGACATGGTCCTGCTCAGATGCGTCGACAGACGCGAAGCAGACACGATAATTCATGAAGTGTTGTAAACACGTCAAGAGATGTCACAAGTGCCAGATCTACGCAGATAAGATCCACGTGCCTCCAACTTTACTCAATGTTCTCTCTTCTCCGTGGCCTTTCTCCATGTGGGGCATTGACATATTGGGATGATCGAACCAAAAGCGTCCAACGGACATCGTTTCATTCTTGTGGCTATTGATTACTTCACCAAATGGGTCGAAGCAGCATCTTACGCCAACGTTACAAGACAAGTGGTTGTGAGGTTCATCAAGAACAACCTCATTTGCCGATATGGAGTTCCGAGTAAGATCATTACAGACAATGGATCGAACTTGAACAACAAAATGATGAAAGAACTTTGTGAGGAATTTAAGATCGAGCATCATAATTCATCTCCTTACCGACCAAAGATGAACGGCGCCGTTGAAGCAGCCAACAAGAACATCAAAAAGATCGTCCAAAAGATGGTCATCACCTACAAAGACTGGCACGAAATGCTGCCATTTGCTCTGCATGGGTATCGTACTTCAGTACGCACTTCAACAGGGGCAATTCCTTTTTCTCTAGTATACGGCATGGAAGCAGTGCTCCCCGTAGAAGTTGAGATTCCGTCAATGAGAGTTCTCATGGAAACAAAGTTATCTGAGGCCGAATGGTGTCAAAGCAGATACGACCAACTGAACTTAATCGAAGAAAAGTGCCTGACCGCTCTGTGTCACGGACAACTATATCAAAGAAGAATGAAGAAAGCTTTCAACAAAAAGGTCCGACCTCGTGAATTCTGAGAAGGCGACCTCGTGCTTAAAATGATTCTGTCTTTTCAACCAGATTCTAGGGGCAAATGGACTCCTAATTACGAAGGCCCATACATCGTCAAAAGAAGCTTTTCTGGCGGTGTTATGACTCTCACAACCATGGACGGTGATGAACTCCCGCATCCTATGAATGCTGATGCAGTCAAGAAATAGTTTGTCTAAAAAAAACAAAAGAACAGCTCGGTAAGTCGAAAACCCGAAAAGGGCGGCTTAGACAAAAAGGAGCGTCTCGGTGGATTGAAAACCTGAAAAGGCGGTCCAGGCAAAAATTAGAGACAATAAACATAAATTATCCTGATAGATTGAAAACCTGAAGAGGCAATCTATGCAAAAGTTAAGGATACAAAAAATGACAAAGGAACTGCATCAGTCTATACTTCGTCAATCTGTGAAGAAACTTCCATCAACGGATTTTCAATCAACTCTTCTGAAGCAACAAACACAGTTGGAATTCAAAGTTGTTAGGGATAATAGTGGTTATTGCTTTCAATGTAGCCTTTTCCCAATAAATTATCATTTCCAATTCTTGTAAATAGCTCGTGGAATCACGCCTTTGGCTGATTACCATTCTATCAATAAAATTTGAGCTTTGTGCCCATTTGTTTGCAATTCTTGCTTTATTCAGTTTTGCAAAATAACGCTTTTTATAGTGAAAATCACTGTTGATCCAAATCATGTAATCAATAGCACATCGATCCAACTCTTCACACCATAACATCTCGGAGAAGTAAAGCTTCTCCCCCACATGCTTCTAAACCACTCCTGCAACCAAGTAGTTATAAAAACAAGCAAGTATCGACAGTGTTTCACACACATGTCGTATACAAAAGGAATAATGACATTAAGACACTGGTCACAACAATCGACTATGCTCTGATACCTGTCATACCCCAAATTTTGACCTAATATACCACCTTACATTTGCATCATTGCATCACTAACAGTTCAGAACAGAATTAATCGGGTATAGCTTCTACAGGTCAAAATTAGGTTTTCATCAATTTTTCATCTGATTCAAGAGGTAATCAATTAGGGTTTGAGTTTTACTCACCTCAATTGACTTATCTTGATCAAATCATCAACCTCTAATCTTCAGATATCCAATTTTTTCTCATGATCTATCGAGGATCGACCAATTAGGGTTTTCATCGAGGATAAGCAATCACTGATTTTCTGATCAATGAATGACTTTTTTGTCTGGAGATTGATCTTTATATCTTCAATACAACATGTTGACCTAATTTCTGGATTCAAAACATCACAGAAGTTCACAAAGTTCATCAGTCAATTTCTGGACCATCTAATAAAATTTCATCTACACTTAAAAGTCAAACTTTGACTTTTGGTCAACTTTTTCAAGATAAAACTTTTTTCATCATCAAAATACTTCAAATGATCCATCATGATCATAAAAAATCAAGAAATTTGGAAAAGTCAACAAAAAGTCAAAATTTTCAACACTTAGAAAATATTTCAAGTGTTAAAATTTCACATTTTTTCCAAACTTCATGGCATTTTTTCACATAGTTCCATTTGGAATTAGAAAAAACTCAAAACATGAAAGTTGTAGCTCTTGAAACAAGATTTCCAAAATGTCCAAGAACTTGCAAATCCATGGTGCCTAGCTATACTTTTGATTTTGAAACATAGAGCTCCAAAATCCTTGATTTTCTTTGCGTGCTATTCAGAAATTTTGACCTATAAATAGAGGTCATGTTTGCCATTCCAAACTACACCAAAGCTATGCCAAAACAAGCTTTCTCATTTCTTTCTTAAAATTCAAGTAACATAGTTCAATTTGAGAATTCTTGCATTTTTCAAAACTTGTGAAAAAACATGAGAGATTTGGTGTCTAACATGTCATAAACATCATATGTAATTGGTTTGTAACTTAAAATCAACATAAGAAAAGCTAAGAACCAGAATTGCATTTCATGTTTCCAAACTTGCCAAAACTGCCTTAACCTTCGAATTTGATGTTTGGCTCGAGCAAGTTGTGATTTTTCCATTCAAACATCATCAATATACTTCATATGGATGATGCACCATTAACCTTAACCTAACACCTCTAACATCGATTTCGAGTTTCACTTTGAAGCATGTGCAGTGGACTTGGTTGGAATGATTCAGCAATTTCAAGGTGAGCGTACCATCCTCACACGATCCTTGAAGTTCACCGGTGCTATAGGAATCATCAAAACAACTCTGGAAACACTCCATTGAAGATTTCGATCTCAGCTTCAAGAGGTATGTAACTCAACTTCAAACTCCTTGATTTCTCACTTCCAGTTCAAAAAACTCTTGGCCGCTTTGTTTCGCACCATCATCGATCATTAACCTCAATCAATTTCTCAATTCCATAACCATACACGATTTCAATTTGATTTTAAAGAATTAGGTTCTTCGTGATTTCCGGAATTTAATCATGTTAAGCTAAAATAAATGAAATTAAACCACCTCATCATGTTCCTGGTTCAATTTCGATCAAGTTTGATGTTTACATCGGGCAACTTCATTGAGAAACAAGGAATCCATGGCTGATTGGAGGATTGAGGAAGAAGAAGATGAGTACGCGCGTTTTTTCAAATTCAAATGTCCAGTTTGTAATATAATTAATTGGTTTGAACTCAATACACGGATGTATTGCGCCCGTTGCCAGCTCACTCTTAAGTCATTCTTACACGCTTGCCCAATGGTCCCGGTTCGAGTAGCCTTGGGACCATTTTTGCCAAACTTTTCATTTTACTTCATATTTTTTCAAACTTTGACTCTTTCAAAACCCAATCAAAACTCCTCATTTTGAGGTGATTTTTTGTACACTTGTCAATTAACATATCTATTTTATGATAGTGTCCAAAAAATTCAGAAAAACTTTCATCTGATTATATTTTTATCGAGCCGAAAACGATACTTTCGAGTACTTTTCAAAGCACTTTCAAAGGTGATTTTTTTTCAAACTTTCAAAGCCCGATTTTTTCTCAAACTTCTTGTAAGTAAACTTAATCTTTCAAAAACACTTTCAAGATCTTTTTTTCAAAACTTTTCATTAAACTTACATCTTTTTTTTCCATGATCGATCCGATTTGACGATAAAATCGAATTCGTTTCCTCTCGAATTTCTTAACCGATCATGGGCCTCCCTCACGGTGTAAGTCCCAAAATTCTTTTATGTACATACATATTTCCTTGTACATATCTAATTCTTTCATGTACATATTAATTTTCCTTGTACATAATACAGATATTTTGTAAATACTCAATTATGTATAAACTTCTTCCGCTTGTTTTCATTTCACTTGTATATACACTGAATACCATTGGTATTAAAAGGAGCATTATTCCCGGTGAAACTGCTTTTAAACCAATGGGCCTCCCTTATGGTGTAAGTCCCAACCCTCCTATGTACATCCACACCTCTTTGTACATAAATACTGCTCGTACATATTTACTTCCTTGTACACAATTCAAACTTGTAAATAATCAAGTTACGCTCGTTTTAAACGTTCGTTTTATACACACTTGTTTATATTTCCTTCATAAACTCCTGTAAATAAACATCATACATCTGTTTATATTTCCTTCATAAACTCCTGTGAATAACTTCATACAATTGTTTATATAACTGTCTAGTTATAACATAACAACTAGTCTAACAATTAAGTTCCCCACAGAGTTAGCCTCCTCTTAGGCTTTGTACAAGATAACTCATTTCATCTGAGTTCAGCCTCCTCTTAGGCTTCATATAAGAAAACTCATTCATCTGAGTTTAGCCTCCGCTTAGGCTTCATATAAGACAACACTGCTGAGTTAGCCTCCTCGGGCTTCGCTCAAAAGAACTCCTCGTTGAGTTTAGCCTTCTTGGGCATCAAACAAGAAAAGACCAGAAATCTCTTAACAGCCTCCTATTGGGCTTCCAATACAAAGAATCACCCGCTAGGATAGAACCCAGAGAGTATAATTTCCTGAAATTGTTTTAATCCTAAAAGGATGATTTCGGTGAAATCCTTTTAAAGCCAAAGCCAGCCATACCTTATAGCTTCCTCTTGAGCTTCATACAAGGACCCTCGATGACCTCGATGACCTCTAATGCCTCCTCTGGGCTTACAATACAAGGACCCATGGGCTTCTTAAAAGCATCCCCCTAATCCAGTCAATTTCTCCTCGAGATTTAGACATCTATCATCTCTATGGAAGAAGTATCTCATCTATCACATCACATACAATCAAAAACTTTTCAAACTCTTTTCAAACAAAAACATCTCTTAACCTGTAAGTGGCAACGCTTGTACACTCAAGCAAAATACCCAATGCTTACAATTAAAAGATTCAATCATCTTTCAAAACATCTTTCTAAAACTCGTAAGTGGTAACGCTTGTACACTCAAGCAAAACGCCTATAACTTACGACGAAAGATTCAAACTTTTCAAAATGTATGTGATGAAATAGATTAGATACATTTTTCATTAAGATGACATTTGTCTGTGTCTCTTAATAACATCCCTTTGCTTCCACTAGCATAAGTGGGAACTACGATTGCTCGACTTTCTCAACATCCTTTGAGAATACGAGGCACAAGGTCTCATCCTTGCCGAGCAAATTTCTTTCTCCCTCAAACCAAACAAACCATAGATCCCTTTAGATCCGAGCTACAAATGCTCTGATTCCCATTAAGGGATATGTATGCAGAAGATCCCAATGATCTTTGCGAGCACAATAATAACAAAACCTAGGATCCCACATTATCTATCCTTCTTAAAGTCCAAAGGAGAAACTTTCCCAATCATAGAAATAACAATTAAACACACAAACATATCAAACATATTCATATATAAAGCTATAGATAACTATATATATTTAGGGTGCTCCATCTATTCCCTTTATATAACAAACCCCCTTACCCGGAATCTCCCCAATGTGTTACGTCTAGTTTACGCTAGTCGTAATGCATATCATATCAATTGAGGGTATTAACAGCTTTCCCCTTTTTCATAATCATTTTTCTTGTGTTGGAAATAATAAAGCTTGATGCTCGAGGCATCTTTATAAACAAATCAAAAGAGTAAATCGTTTCGAGCCAGAGAATCCGAATTCAGATTCGATTCCCTCGTGCGTCACTTTTTAACGCGAACAATACCACTATTGTAACACCCTTCTAAATTCCCCAAATATAATACAAATAACTCAGAGTTAACATGTCATCAAGGGCGTCACAATTGATTTAAAAATAAAATTCCAATACAACGTCATGCTTTCATGGGAAACATAATTCCATTTAAAAAGAACTACATGTTTAACACAACAGAATTATTTATTCAAAACTCGGATAATTCAAAATATCAAATACCACCAAAAGTTCAACACCTTAATCCATCAAAATAATTATCCAACTAAAACAATTAAACAATTTAAGAGTTTAATAGTAACTCTAAAGACAATTGTTCCCCAGTGTTACAAGACCAAAGCATGACACCGACATGCGATAAAATAAATAGCATAGCTCTATGAGCCATCCTCACCAACACCTAAGCCGCTAAAAGCTTCAATCTGAAATCATCTAAGTAAGGGTGAGACTACATCATAATTAACATGCATTATAAATTCATAAAATAAATAGAACTTCATAAGCTATTACTTCACCCTATTTAGCATAATAGATTCAATCCTTCATTCCACAAAAGCACAAGTCATGAACATGCATCAACCACAACAACCAAATTATAACACTGAAAACCATCTTATCATGTTATAATCCATACAAAATGCAATTAAAGACTCTATTCTTGTGGTACCGACAGTGAACTAAATTCACATGCTGTTCTATTCCAACTCGGACACAGCATTAACATTTGTTCCATTCCAACTCGGACACAGATAAAACCTCACTGCCCATTCCAACTCGGCAACGGATATTGGTCAACTCACTAATTCCACGCAATGGGAATTAGCTACCATCAAATGTATATGCATGCACGTCAACAAGCATGCAACATCAACAACAACACATGATATCAACAACCATCATGAACCATCACCAAGCATACAATATGCACAAGCGATTACATAATCAATCCGTAATCACTATCATCATTATACAAATACAACCATCTCATATATTTATAACAACACCAAACTCACCAACCAAAAACATGATACAATCATTTATCATGAACACATCCAATCACATAAAGATGCACATCATCAAGCATGCAACATCATCAACCAAAACATAATGCAATCATTTATCTGGTACGTCACCAATATCATAACATGCAAAGCAATTACTCATCAATTAAGAATGTTATTACCAACACAAGCATACATCCATCGATATGCCCACATACATCATTACAAAACAACATACCATTGCATACCCATCAAGTGTACAACATACGAATAACCACAAGTTTGAAAACCAATACTTTTCAAAATAAAATCAAGTTACTGTTATTTCCTTCATTTTATAAAATAGAGTATTTAATTTAAGAAACAACGTCCAAAACGGCGTGTAATACAGTGGGAGAACTGACTTGTTTGTTTTGCGTTTTATCGCAAATGTTGTGGATAGCAAGAGTCGCCACCGACTTTTCTTTTATCCAATTAAGGGAAGGCGAAAAGAACAGGAAAAGACCTTCGTTAGATTCTGAGTACGAGAGGCAGTTATGAAAAGGGAAGGTATTAGCACCATTTTCATCCGTAGTTATCTATGGGCTCTTAGTTGCTTAGCTCACTTTATAAATTGCTTTTTGTGTGTGTTTGAAAAGACATTTTTGAAAAGGCATTTTACTTTGACTTCGTAATGATTCTCGCTGGAATGTATACGAAGTGTTTGGAAATGTTTTGTTTTGGAAAGACTTTGTAATGATTCACGCTGGAATGTATACAAAGTGTTTGAAAAGATTTTTGAAAGTGTGAGGTGTGAAAAGTGTTTTGATAGAGCAAGCAATTAAGAGTCTATTACCTACCCAGAATGGTCGTTTCCATGTTATTTTGCTTTCCTTTAGGGTAGCGCTATCCATACCATTAGTTGGTAGGTAACTCTATCCGTTGGATGTAAAGGGACATTCAAAGGGTCATTGTATGGTCATAGAAGGCAACATGTAGGGATACCTTAGCATATTCGTAGGGACAATCATCACTTTTCGTAGGCAACAATCGAGGGACGAGATCATGTATTCGTAGGCAACATCGAGGGTCATCGAGAGACTATGATCTTTGTATCGAAGGGACTATGATGATATGTTTGTAAGCATCTTAGCTAAGATATCCCCACGTTCAAAGGACATGACCATTGTTCGTAAGGCAACAAGAGAGGATACCCTAAGGGGTGTGCAAGTGTGAAGAGTGTGTTGTATTCAAATATTTTATCTTGAGATTTAGAAGTGATCTCTGTTGTTTTTAATCTTGCCATACATTCCTAGTTACTAGTAGTTAATATATGTACAGAAATTAAAGTGCAGAAAGTAAAGTGCGGAAACGTAAATGCTACGCTATTACATGGCTTTGGGGCAGGAGGTGCGGAAAGTAAAGGCAGAAAGTTAAATCTGCGCTATTACATGGAAAAAGACCTTGCAACCTATTCATCTTTTCTAGAATTTAAATGCAGAAAGATAATAGAAAAAATATATTTTTGGTTTTTTGGAGGTTGATTTTAGTGAAAAGCCTAATTCTAATTAATTAGTTTTAATTAAAAAAATTAGAAATTTTATGTTTTTTGTCAGAACTTCTGATGGATTTGACCTAGAACTTCTGGATCACTATTTTCCATAACTTCTGGAAATTGGGTCATCGTTCCTTGCCAGAACTTCTAGGGACCGCGCTAACGTACCTTGCCAGAACTTCTGGAAATTGTTCCTTGCCAGAACTTCTATGTTACCGTTCCTTCCAGAGCTTTTGGAAATTGTTCCTTCCAGAGCTTCTGGAAATTGTCCCTTCCAGAGCTATAGGAAATCTGTGTTATTGTTCCTTCCGGAGCTTCTGGAAATTGTTCCTTCCAGAGCTTCTGGAAACCTGTACGACAATTCCTTTCAGAACTTCTGGGACCTGTGTTAGTTAGAAAAAATGTTAGAAAATCTTGGCAAAAGGCAGGGTTCGAACCCGTGCCTTTGAGAGAGAGTGACTTAGTGCGCGCATGGTGAACCGCTGGGGCGGTGATACATCCATGTATTGCAGTACACTCAAAAATATATAAGTGAATCCATATTCCAGATCTTCTAATCTCTCTTCGCTTGAGACATCACTAGAGTTAGAGCTCCGGTCATCTTCTCCGACCTGCAATCATGTTAAAATCTGCAAAAACGCATCATTCAAATTAAAATAAAAGCCCAGATCGTATATTTGGGATCCTACGAACACGCTGGTGGTGTTCTTTTGTCTTGAAAATCCCTATATCATGAGCTTCGAAGCTCTCAAAATTTTTTGCCCTAACAATGGCAAATCTTTGTTCCTGCGTGTAAACTCACCACCAATGCATCAAAACGTTTTAAAACAACCTAATGATCACGAATGAATGTATGACAATTGTTTATATCATGTAAATCGAAGGTTAGAAATTTCAAACTTTACCAAAATCGGTGTAACCTCGTGAGGGTGGTTCTAGGTGCATTGAACTCGTGTGAGTGCTTGAATCGAATCCTGGAAGCTTCAAGAGAATGAATGGATGGATGGAATGGCTTGAAAATGGCTGAAAAAGTGAACTCAAATTTGCAAGTTTGTATGAATTTTTGGAGAGTTAGGGTTCTTTGTGGAGGCAAGGATCTGTCTCTTGTAGCATCTGGAATCAATGTGTATATATACTAGAGTGAATTAGGTCAAGAATCATAAAGGAATTATATGCCAATCAATGAGAAAATGTTTGATTCGGAATGAAACCAAATATTTCCTTTTTTGGATCAATTTCTATCAATTCTCTTGCAAATCTCAATAATTTCGAAATTGACAACTTGTATGGCTTGCTTAGACCTCAAGAATGAGAGAAAATCAACCTTGCACTTAATATTTTGATTTTATATCTTTTATTTTAATTAAATTGGTTTTAAATAAATAAAAATAAAAGATAAAAGGCGTGACCTTGGGCTTGGAGGTTCTAATTCAGATAAGAAACAAGTTTGAACCAAGAAAAGTTAGACCCATTTAGAAAAAAAATTGATTTTCTCAAGTATTTCTCTTCATGCACCTCCTCAAAAATGTCTAACTTTCAAAACTTGTATCTTGCTCAATTTTCAACATTTTTGGGTGTTCTTGGACTTTTTGGAAAGCTCAAGATGTCATATAAACATTCCTTTTGGTTTCATCTTCATTTAAGTTTCCATGTTCATGAACACTTTTTTGAAAAAAGATGACTTTTATTGACTTTTAAAAGGACCTGTAATATTTTGATCCATATCTTCCAAATGAAGCATTTTTACCAAAGCTTGTGAGACATAAAGTTGTAGATAATTGAATTACCTTAAAAATGAGCTTTGGTGGAAAAATTTCTGACAAAGTATGTGAAAGTTATGCTTGGTCAAAGTTCTGTTGACTTTTGTCTAAAAAACCCTAATTTAGAAACTTTGACTTTTGATCAAATCTTGACTTTTCTTGAGGAATCATGACCAAACCTTGATCAAATGATGAATATTACTTAAAAATATTTATCTAGACCAAAAAATATAAAGTTTGACTATATGTTGACCATAATTGACTTTTTGTCCAATGCAACTGATTTTCAACCATCTGAGCAATTGGATAAGCAAATTTGACTTGTAAGGCTTGAAACTTGACATGGTGATCCCTTGAAACATATGATGAGGTATGATGACCACTTGAAGCATTGGAAATCCATTTTGGCTCGAGAGGAGCAAAACCCTAGTTTGGATTGATTGCTTAGAAGAGGGTTTGTCTAGTCAACCCTTGTAAAATCCTTGAGTATGGAGATGTGAATTGTCTTGAGAAGTAGGAGGGAAAATTTTGGGGTATGACAGTTTCCCCTGTTCAATCTTCTTGTACCGGAAGGGTTAGATTGGTATGCTTGCCTTTCGTGACCTAAAGGTAGAAGATGATTGAACATTCGAGTACACCTGAAAAATTGCACTCGTTGTTACATGAAATGGGATCTTCAGTTGACGATGCGCTAGAATGGGATTATGGATCCCATTTGGAAGAGCTGATGTTGGAGCGCGAGTCGTACGCTAGACTCTACGTTCGCCTTTTGGATGAGAGAAACATCGGAGATGGGCTTAAAGATGTCATCTGGAGAGATCAAGATGTGTAGTCGGAGATGGGCTTAAGGATGTCATCTGGAGTGGTTGATAATAAGAGAAAGTCAGAATAAATCTTTGTCTTGGCTTTTTCTGAGATGAATAGTTGTCAACATGTAGATAGTTTTCCCTTCTTGTTTTGGGTATTAATCCATGATCTGTTGTCTGGGAATAATTTGCATGGTCGTTCAGATAGTTCTCCCGTCTTGTTTCGGGTATTAATCTTTGACCTTCCGTTTGGAAAATAGCTTTTATCTCCTGGGGAAATAAATCTTGACATGATATGGTTAGTTCTATGCAGATTATGATGCATGCGAGCATATGACAATGTTATGAGTAATGTATGAATGTAGATGTTGTGGTATTTCAAAACATATCCATCTTGAAGAAGATAGGAAATGTTCTGCTGGAGATCTTTGATTTCTGCTTGGGGATGAAGTTGCTGAGAACCCTGACTGGGGAAGAAGAGATGCAGATTTCTCCGATGCACTACCTGACCAAGTTTCGAGTCTGGATATTGCTGTTGTTGGGGGAATGATAATCATTGAGAAATACTCATCCGAGGATGAATATCTTGTGTATAGACCCTGCTAGGGGACGATGTGATATGGAATAACCTGTTATTGCTTGGAGACTGATGTAATTGGTTGATGTGTTACTGCTTGGGGACCAATGTAACACGATGACTTGAGAATGTAGATAAGTCTGATAGGATCACTGCTCGGGGACTGGCGTGATTAATATAGAGGATCACCGCTCAGGGACTAATGTGATGAGATTGATAAGATCACTGCTCGGGGACTAATGTGATGAAGTTGAAGAGATCACTGCTCGGGGACTATTGTGATGAAGTTGATAGGATCACTGTTCGGGGAATAATGTGATTGAATGTAGAGGATCACCGCTTGGGGACTAACGTGATGAAATTGATAGGATCACTGCTCGGGGACTAATGTGATGAAGTTGAAGAGATCACTGCTCGGGGACTAATGTGATGAAGTTGAAGCTGATAGGATCACTGCTCGGGGACTAATGTGATGAAGATGAAGCTGATGAAGTTGATAGGATCACTGCTCGAGGACTAACATGATGAAATTGATAGGATCACTGCTCGGGGACTAACGTGATAAAGTTTGAAGTGTTTGAACACTATTTGGAGGAGATGATAGTGTAATACTTCGTTTGGAGAAGATTTGTCTTTGTAGGGAGAGCGATGGCTCTGCGGGGATTGTAGAGATGGTCCTGTGGAGATATTTCTTGTGAAAGTGACTATGTGGGGGATGTATTGGTGACTTTAGTCGTCATCTCAATTCCTAGAGCCTGTAGTAATTACTGTTTTTGTTCGCTTTTCATATGTTTGTGAATAGATGTTTATTGTCAGATGCATATAATCATTCAAAGCAATCATTGGACTTTATGCAAACAAAACAATAAAAATTGGAGCTGGAAAAGAGGAATTTGCATTAAATTTGGAAAGTGGCCTATAGTCAGGCAGTTTGTATACAAGAGACAAATATCCTAGTAAGAGGAAATTGTCAGAATAGTAAAAAGCTATGCGGAAACAATCTTGTTGAGTTTCAACTATGCTATTGCTCATATATTATCGACTATCTCATCTCCTTGCTGTCAAAAGAAACTGATTGAACTGATTTGCGCCATTCAAATCTTGAAGCTGTAAGTAGGTGATTTGGACAAGACATATTCGTACGCTTAAATCCCTAATTTTTGCCTAGACTTCCCTTTCGGGTTTTTAGTTTACCGGGATACCCTTTTTTCCCAAGCCGCCTTTGCATGTTTTCGACTTGCCGGGTGTACATTTTTGTATATATATCCTTAACTTTTGCCTGAACCTTTTTGGTTCGCCAGGATGCCCTTATTTTTTCCTAGGTCAGTCAACCTAGCGAGTCTCGTTTATGCGTAGTATTTTTTGACTATGTTTGCCTTCACAGGATGCGAGAAGTCTTCTCTATCCATAGTGCTTAGTATAATAGCTCCGTCGGAAAATACTATTTTGACTATAAATGGTCCCTCATAGATGGGAGTCCATTTGCCCCTAGGGTCACCTTGTGGAAGAGTGATGCGCTTGACTACTAGATCACCGACTTGGTAGACTCGGTGCTTAACTTTTTTATTGAATGCTCTGATCCTCTGCTTCTGGTATATTTGTCCATGGTAGATGGCTGCGAGCCATTTTTTGTCGATCAAGTTGATCTAGTCAAGGCGAGTCTGGACCCATTCGTCTTCTTCCAACTCTGTGTCCTGGAGTACTCTGATTGAGGATATCTGAACCTCGATAGGTAGTACTGCTTTCATACCATATACGAGAGAGAAGGGAGTTTCCCCTGTAGATGTTTGTATTATAGTGCGATAACCGTGGAGAGCAAATGGCAACATATCATGCCAATCCTTATAGGTCACTATCATCTTCTGTATGATCTTTTTGAGATTCTTGTTGGCGGCTTCCACTGCGCCGTTCATTTTTGGCCGATATGGAGAAGAATTGTGATGCTTAATCTGAACTGCGTGTAGAGTTCAGTGATCATTTTTGTTATTGAGATTGGTACCATTGTTTGTGATAATCCTTTCGGGGACGTCGTACCGACATATATGCTTGATGAATCGAGCCACAACATTCTTGGTAACAGATACGAATGAGGCTGCTTCTACCCATTTGGTAAAGTAATCAATAGCAACAAGGATGAAACGATGTCCATTGGAAGCGGTGGGTTTTATCTCTCCAATCATGTCAATGCCCCACATTGCAAAAGGCCACGGAGCGGTAAGAACATTAAATGGGACTGGAGGTATGTGCACTTTGTCTGCGTATATCTGGCATTTGTGACAAGATCGAACATAGCGGTAATAATTAGCTTCCATGGTGGACCAATAGTAAATCGCTCTTAGAATCTTCTTAGCCATTATATGTCCACTAGAGTGGGTACCGAATGCGCCTTCACGTAACTCTTCCATGATTTGTTCCGCTGTTTTCTAATCTACACAGTGGAGTAAGCACAAATCGTGATTGCGCTTGTATAAGATGCGTTGTTGAGAAAGAATTTGGAGGCGAATCTTCTTAAGAACTTCTTATCATTGACAGATGCCCCTGCGGGATATTCCTGAGCCTCGAGATACCTCTTCACTTTGTATAACCAAGGTTTCAGTTCTGTTCCTTCGGTATCAAGTTCACAACAGTATGCTGGTTCATCTAGTCTTTCAATAGTAATTTGGGGAGCTTCGTTATCCCATTTGACCTTGAACATATATGACATGGTAGCTAACACGTCTACCAGCCGATTCTCTTCTCGTGGGATGTGATCAAAAGTGATTTCTTCGATGTAAGGGATCAGACTCAACACATGCTCTCGATATGGAATGGGATTCGGATGCTTCGTATCCCAATCGCCTTTAATCTGACTGATCACCAAAGCTGAGTCTCCATACACTTGCAAGAATTTGATTCTTAAATCAATAGCATCTTTGATACCCATGATGCACGCTTCGCATTCGGCCATGTTGTTGGTGCAATCAAAACATAGTCTGGCGGTGAAAGGCGTGTGTCCGCCTGCAGGGGATGTAATGATGGTGCCAATACCATTGCCAAATGCGTTTGAGGCTCCATCAAAGACCATGGTCCATCGTGATCCTGGATCAGGTCCTTCGTCTGGTCTAGGTTCTTCGTAATTAGTGACTAACATAATATCCTCATCTGGAAACTCGAAATGCATAGACTGATAGTCATCTATGGCTTGATGGGCCAAATGATCGGCTACTATACTTCCTTTGACCTCCTTTTGAGTAGTATACTGGATGTCGTATTTGGTCAAGATCATTTGTCATCTTGCTATTCTTCCGGAGAAAGTAGGTTTCTCGAATATGTAGGTAAACTTTTTACTAAGGTAGTATATTGCATACTCTTTTTGACCAGACTCGTCATGTTGCCCCAAAACACACCCTATTGAGTTTTCTAATACTGTTAATTACATGATAAGAGGTCTTTCTTTGACTGGTGGTATCAGGATAGGAGGATTTTGTAGGTACTCCTTGATTTTGTCAAAAGCTGTCTGGAAATCGTCGTTCTATTTCACTACTTGATCTTTCTTCAGTAACTTAAAGATTGGCTCACAAGTAGCAGTTAGATGTGCAATGAACTTGGCAATGTAGTTTAGTCGTCCCAAGAAACCTCTAACTTCCTTCTCGGTACGGGGAGCTGGAATTTCTTGAATAGCTTTAACCTTGGCAGGGTCAACTTCAATACCTTTACCACTTACAACGTATCCCAGGAGTTTACCGGATCTGACTCCAAAGGTGCACTTGTTAGGATTAAGTCTTAGTCTATATTTCTTCAGTCTATCAAACAACTTTTCCAAATGATCGAGATGTTCTTCTTTAGTTTGTGACCGAGCTATCATGTCGTCGACATAGATCTCTATCTCGTGATGAATCATGTCATAGAATAAAGCTACCATGGCACGTTGATATGTGGCGTCAGCGTTCTTCAGTCTGAATGACATGACGTTATTACAGAATGTGCCCCACTGTGTAACGAAAGTATTCTTTTCCATGTCTTAGGGAGCCATTTTGATCTGATTGTAACTGGAGAAACCATTCATGAAGGAGAAAACCTTGTGTTGAGCGGTGTTATCAACCAGGACATTAATATGTGGAAGTGGGAAATCGTCTTTCAGACTTGCTTTGTTCAGATCTCGGTAGTCCACACACATACGTATTTTGCCATCCTTCTTAGGTACGGGCACCACGTTCGCAACTCACTGTGGATAAGAAGTAACGACTAGGAAACCGACATTGAATTATTTCATAACTTCGGCTTTGATTTTCTTGGACATCTCAGGACGCATACGACGAACCTTCTGCTTCACAGGGAGAAAAGCTTATTTCTTCGGTAGTCAGTGTACCATAATGTCAATGTCTAAATCTGACATGTCTTCGTAGAACCAAGCAAAAATCCCGATATAGTCTCGCAGCATCTGGACAATTATCTCTTTGACATTGCTCTCAAGACCTGCTCCTATCTTGATTTCCTTTTTGTCTTCGTCAGTACCTAGATCCACAACCTCGACTGGCTCATCGTGTGGCTGTATAACCTGTTCTTCATGTTGTAGTAGCCTGGCAAGTTCTCCTGGCACTTCACAATCTTCCTCACCTTCGTCTTCGGCTTGGTAGATCGGATTAGCGAAGTCATATTTAGCAATAGCAGAGTCGTTATCGACGAGATTCGAAGTGAATCTGTAGTGTATCATGTGGGTGTGTGTAAGAACACATAGCTTTTTGAGAGGGTAATAAAGTAAAAGAAAGAAAAGAGCACATCATTTGAATGCAAAAGTCCAATGATTTATTGAATGAAGATATGCAGATGACAAATAATAACCCTCACAAACGAGCCGTGGTGCCCCGGGCAAGGCACTAGGCTTAAAGTTTATTGTTCAAAGCATAAAAAATGAAAAGCATCACAGAAAAAAAAGCAATTACTCCTGTCTAAAGGAGATTGATATAACATCTTCAGTCTTCCAATTGTTGAGTCCGTCGTCTGGAGTTGGGAATATCCAATTATTGATGTCGAAGTCGCCATCGTCGTCTTCTATAGCATGGACTCCACTTTTGTTGATGTGGAAAGGAAGTTTGCCGGCACGTTCGCGGCGTATCATCTTCTGACCTTTGATAGTGAAGCCTAAACCAGTCTTGTTAGATTTGAATGGAAAATCGGGGAGCTGACCCCAAATAGTATAGTCTCCTTCTTCAACCATAGCTTTGGCGTCTTTCAGTGAGGCCATCTTCGGTGGAACTCTAGTAACTTCAGGAGTGACAGGAGAGTCAACAAGCATGACTCGTGGAATTGCTTCGAAAGCTTGATAGGGGGTTTCAATGAATTCACCTTCCATTTTGATGTATCGGAATGACTGCAGATGGCTTACTAGATATTCTTCTTCACCGCATACTGTAAAAATCTTCCCCTTCATTGGGTACTTCAGCTTCAAATGTAGGGTAGAGGTGACAACGCCTGCCCCATGTATCCAAGGGTGTCCGAGTAGGCAAGAATAAGCTGGACGAATGGCCATGACAAAGAAAGTAGAGCCAAAAGTCTGGGAACCGACTTTAACTGGCAGGTTGAGCTCTCCAAGTACTTTTCTTTTCGAACTATCAAAAGCTCTTACGATTATGTCACTGGGCTTCATGACCACTTCTTCAGCATTGAGTCGGTCGAGAGCACTCTTCGGCAGAACATTTAGAGCAAAACCAGTATCCACCAATACGTGAGACAATGTAGTGCCCTTGCATTCAATGGAGATGTGCAAGGCTTTGTTGTATTTTCTTCCGGCAGGAGTTAAATCAGGATCATAGAAACCTAAACCATTATTGACGGTCAGGTTAGCAATACATCCTTCGAATTGATCAGCAGTAGTGTCGTGCGGTATGTGAGCATTCTTCAGAAACTTTACTAAGGCTTTAGCATGAGCCTCAGGGCATAATAGCAGAGCTAGCATGGATATCTTGGACGGAGTTTGTCCGTTTGTCCCAACTGTTCCATAACATTGTAGTCGCTCTTCTTGATGATCTTCAGAATTTCCTCCATTTCTTGCTTGGAGGTATCCTCAGCAACTTCCTTTGGTACTTCTGTCTAAGCAGGATGAGTACTAGTTCTTTCCCTCTCGCTTCAGAAACTGGTTCGATAGCAGGAATGCGAATTGGCGTAGTAGTGTCTTTTGGAGGAGAGATCTCTGGAGAAAACACTCTTCCGGTTCTGGTTACCTTGATTGATACAGTGATGTTGTTGATGTCAAGATTGGCAGCTTCAACTGCAATGTCTTCAATGGTCAAAGGTTCTTGCTTGACGCCATGATAGTAAACTTCGGTTCCATAATTCTAAGTGAAACAACCGGCCAAATATCGACTGATACTCGTGTATCAATAGAGTCGCCATCGAACATCTTTTATCTCACAAAAGGGAGAAAGGAAAACATTGAGTAAACCTGAGGGGAGAAATCGCGGTCCTGTGACTGAGAGATCAAGAGAATCTAGGTAAGGAAGTTAGTTACGTGAGGGGAAGGAATTAACGCTCCACACGCCCGTAGTACTCTACGGTATCCAGTTCTATTTTCTATCTAAGGGGTGTGTTGTGTATGTTATACCCCAAAATTTTCCCTCCTACTTCTCAAGACATTCCATATCTCCATACTCAAGGATTTCACAAGGGTTGACCAGACAAACCCTCTCCTAAGCAATCAACCCAAACTAGGGTTTGGCTATCCTCAAGTCAAGGTGAGCCTCCAACACTTCCAGTGGCCATCATGCCTCATCATATGCTTCAAAGAATCTCCATGTCAAGTTTCAAGCCTTACAAGTCGAGTTTCCTCAGACAATTACTCAGATGGTTTAAAATCAGTTGTATTGGACAAAAAGTCAATTATGGTCAACATACAGTCAAACTTCATAATTTTTGGTCAACATCAATATTTTGAAGTGATATTCATCATTTGATCAAAGGTCGATCATGATTCATCAAGAAAAGTCAAGAATTGATCAAAAGTCAAAGTTTCCAAATTGGGCTTTCTCAGACAAAAGTCAACAGAACTTTGACCAGGCATAACTTTCACATACTTTATCAGAAATTTTTCCACCACATCTCATTTTGAAGAGAATTCTCTTCAACTTCATGTCTCACAGGCTTGGTCAGAAAATGCTTCATTTGGAAGATATGAGTCAAAACATTACAGGTCCTTTTCAAAGTCAACAAAAAGTCAACTTTTTGTAAAGAAGTGTTCATGAGCATGGAAACTTCAATTGAGATGAAACCAAATAGGTTGTTTAGAGGACATCTTAAGCTTTCTAAAAAGTCCAAGAACACCCAAAAATGTTAAAAATTGAGCAAGATAAACCTTGCACAAGTTGGGCATTTTTGAGGAGGTGCACAAAGAGAAATACTTGACAATACCCAAAATTTTGCAAATGGGCCTAACTTTTCTTGGTTCAAACTTGTTCCTTAGCTGATTTGGAACCTCCAAGCCCAAGGCCACGAATTTATCTTTTATTTTTCTATTTATTTTGGATTTTAATCATTTAAAAGCCAATTTAATTAAAATAAAAGATAGAAAATCAAAATTAATTGCAAATTGGATTTTTCTCTCATTCTTAAGGTCCAAGCAAGCCATACAAGCTGTCAATTTCGAAATTGCATTGATTGGCAAAGGAATTGAATGAGATTTGATCAAAAAAGGCAATATTTGGTTTTATACCAAATCAAATATTTTCTCATTGATTGACATATAATTTCTTCATGATTCTTGACCTAAATCCTTCTACTATAAGTACACAATGCATTCACAAGAACAAAGGACGAAATTCTAGCCTCCAAGAACCCTACCCAACTTCAAAAAACCGTGACATTCAAGCAATTGGCAGTCCTAGTTTCAGATTGATTCAATCAATTCTAAGCATTCCAATACATTCCTGGAGGTCCCCTGAATCGATCCAGACACTCACAAGCCATTTAAACATGCAGAATCACGAAATCACAGTTTCGGTTTGAACACTTTTACTCAATTTCGATTTTTGATTTTCATGCATATTTAACATGTTTTGATTGTTTGTTTGTGTTTAGAATGAAGTTTCGAAACTTTCTGCATAGGTTAATTGGAGTTTAGACACAGGAATCGTGACTTTCCATTGTTAGGGTTCATAATCTCCAATTGGGGTTTTCTGAAATAGGAAAAATTGGACGAAACCAATGATCCCAGTGTGTTCAGCGGATCAAACCGAATCGATCCATGCCCCCATAACAAATTTATATTGCTTATTTTTGGATTTTGATTTTTGCAGGTGTTATAGCTACGGACAATCCGTTGGTAAAGGCTTTAGCAACAAACCAAAACCGTTGCTAAAGGTTTAAAAATTTAAACGAAGAAGATGAAGATCTTGGCGCGGTTTTTGAAAGTTGGTTTTCAGAAATCAATTTCGTTTATAATTATTTCATTCCATATGACTAACACCAAACGCGGGTTGGTCCAGTGGCAAGCAGCGCGCGCGTGTGACTCTGAGGTCCTTGGTTCGAACCTTGGCTCCTCACTTTCTTTTTTACACTTTTGCAAAACTAACACTTTTTCTCTTATTTTCTTCATATTTTCTTTTCTAATTTAATTTCTTTTCAAATAATTTTCTCATGCATTAAAAATCACCAAAAAAATAATTTCTTTTTGCATTTAGGTCAGAAAAATGTTTATTTAATTTTTGGCATAAAAATTAATATTTTTGCATGCATATTTTAATTAATTGTTAATTAACCATAAAATTAACTTTTAATTATTTTTCTTCATTAAAACCAATCCAGAAAATTCCCAAAATATTGTTTTTATCATCTAATTAGGACTACTAACCTAAAAACCTTTTTCTACTAATTTTCAAAACATTTTGCTAACATTTTCTTATTATTCCGATTATCTATTTCTTATTTCGCATTTACAATTCTAGAAAGGATGTATAGGTCGCAAAGTTTTTATCATGTAATAGCGTAGATTTACATTTTCTGCATTTTACTTTCCACACTCCTATATTATGTAACTGCCCCAAAGACATGTAATAGCGTAGGACATTTACTTTCCGCACTTTACTTTTCGCAATTTACTTTCCGCACCATATAAATTGCTAGTAACTAGGCGTGTATGGCAAGATAAAAATGAACGTAGATCACTTCTAATTCCAAGATAAAATATATGAATCCAACACACTCTCTTCACACATGCACCCCCTAGAGTATTCTCTCTCGTTGCCTTTCTAATAAATGGTCAAGTCCCTCGAACGTAGAGGTATCCTAGCACCGTTTCCTACAAACATATCATCATAGTCCGTTCGATACAAAGATCACAGTCCCTCGACGTGGCCTACGAAAACATGATCTCGTACCTCGATTGTTGCCTACGAAAAAGCGATGATCGTCCCTTCGAATGTGCTAGGATACTCCTACAAGTTGCCTTCTATGACCATCCGATGTCCCTTCAAATGTCCCTCTTACATCCAACGAATAGGGTTACTTACCAACTAATGGTACGGATAGCGCTATTCTAAAGGAACGTAAAATAACACGAAAACGACCATTCTGAGTAGGTAATAAGACTTTTAGTTGCTTGCTCTATCAAAATACTTTTCACACCTCACACTTTTGTCAAAGTTCAAACACTTTTCAAAACAAAACATTTCCAAATAATTCGTATACATTCCAGCGTGAATCATTACGAAGACAAAGCGAAATGCCTTTTCCAAAATATTTTTCAAACACACACACACAGAAAGCAATTTTAAAGTGAGCTAAAAGCAACTAAGAGCCCGTAGATAACTACGGATGGAAAGGGGTGCTAATACCTTCCCTTTTCATAACCTTTTCCCTTACTCAGAATCTAACGAAGGTCTTTTTCTGTTCTTTTCACCTTCCCTTAATTGGATAAAAGAAAATTCATTGGCGACTCTTGCTATCCGCAACATTTGCGATAAAAAGAAAAACAAATTCCAAAGTCAGCTCTCCCACCGTATTACAATGTCTATCCGCTCTTAATCGCTATCATGCAATGCAAAAAGAAAGCAGAAAATAAAGAAACCACGGGGAAAAGAAGGTATACAAAGTTGCTCGATCGAGCCCCGTGACAAGATGCTTATGTATTCCCTCGTGCAATGGGAAAGTCAGAGCGTCGTAGTTCGGCTCATATGTTTTGGTGGGTTATGTGTTTTTTTACTTATGAAAAAGAGTTTTAAACACAAGGGAAAAGAAACGCGCGAAGGCGAAAAGAGTTTGTGTTGGTTGGTTGTTTTTACCTTTGAAAAAGGAGTTCGAACCATTATTAAGTGCTTTGATTTGTAAAGGAAAAAGAAACAAGTTTTAGTTTTATTACATGCAAGGATGCAAAAGAAACTAGAAAACAAAGGGGAACTAGCTAGATCTATCCCTAATGTTAACATGCAAAGGGAGGCCCTATGGTTGAGGATTAAGGTCTAAGCTCGAAGACTATCCTAACCGAGCAAACTTAGGGAAACTGTCCTAACATCCACCTTGGTTGAACGACCAAGCGATAAAAAGGGATTAAGCAAACACGTGCTTTGTCAGAGAAGCACACAAGCAATGCTATGCAAACAAACAAATGGAACACAAGTGCAGGAAAAGGAGGAAGTCCCATAGCCTCGACAGTAACGAACATACCGTGAGTCAACCAGGAGCCGACACATCCGATTCCTATGAATGGTATCACCGCATGACATGAATTGTCAAGTGTTAAGAGCAAATGATGCAAGCTCTACAATAAATGTGAACCCC
This sequence comes from Vicia sativa, assembly GCA_021764765.1. Lineage (NCBI taxonomy): Eukaryota > Viridiplantae > Streptophyta > Magnoliopsida > Fabales > Fabaceae > Vicia > Vicia sativa. The sequence continues at coordinate 36,027,772 of CM038794.1, forward strand.
AAGAAAGCGTGGAGAGTCAGAATAGGGAACTCTTGCCACTTTTTATTATTGACTCGATAAAGGAAGCAACACGATTCGCGTGTGCTGAGCTGACACAGACTAGAACTGTGCGGGGGTCGATTGCGAACCCTTTCCGCTTGCCCATCATATCATCAAGACTCGATAGCAGGAAATGTAAAAAAGCGGAACTTTGCTTGGTGGTGCCAAGTCGGGTGTCCTAACAACTCTTGACCTATGCAAGCACAAACATAAACACTTACTGAGAATTACCTCCCTATGCAGATGGAGGATTTTAAACAAACCAAACACAGTTAGCAAACAGAATCGCCCTAAACGGGTCTTTAAATAAACCAGAGGGGTTCCTGAACATGCTCCAACTACGGAAGCCCCTTCATGCATCTCTATTCCTACTTCTCATGGCAAGGAAAAGCAATAAGGCCTTACTTCTCATGATATCTAGGAAAGCTGTAAGAGAATGTGGTAAACAGTGTAGAAACTACCAAACGGATATAGAATCCGAAGAGCAACGCAAGCTAAGGAATACTCCGGAAAACATCAAGTACTGCAGCCATGCAACAAAGAAATCCGGTGAGAAGCAAGTAGAGATATAGGCAAAAACTAGAATGTGTGTCATACACATCTGAAGCAAGTACACCTGTACAAGATAGTAATTCTAGACAAAGCAGATAATGGATGTGCAATGAGATGCACTGTCAAGAATGCGTGTTCATACACATTCGATGTGGATCCAATAAACCTACATGGAATTATCCAGATAAAAAAACAGATAATGGATGTGCAATGAGATGCACTGTCAAGAATGTGTGTCGATTACACATTCGACGTATATCCCATAAACCTGCAAAAGGGGGTTAGGTTCCGAGAACAACACCAATGGATTACGTGCGCGAGTGCACCAACATCGGATAAATGCGTCATAGATACACACAATACAAACCCCTGCATGAAACAAAGCCCAAACAGCAGCTAGGCAAGGCTAGAGTGCCCACTGTTTGGTGTTAGAATCAAGAAATAATAGAAAAAATGCATCAGCACAGACCGCGCTAAGCATGGTATACCGCACTAACGCGGCTCAAACAGAAGCCAACGTGCTTAGTGTGCTATGTACCGCGCTGAGCGCGACCTGCAAAACAAAAGTCAGTGAGTTTGGTGCTTAGCGCGCTCCTGGTGGCGCTAAGCGCGGTCTGCAACCTACAGAAAAATGTAGTTTTGGTCCGGATCGCCTGTTCATGACGCTTTCATTTTGATCCGTATTATTAGGCAATTATTTCAATGCTCATGTATGCAATGTTATGCATGGACAAGCGAGGAAGTGCAAATGATGTCGACGGTTTCAACGTTCATGCATGAATACGTACGAAACACAAGTAGAGATGCGAATAACTCCGATGTTCATGAATGCATGAACATTCATGGAATGCAAGTGACAATGCAAGTAGCTCCAATGTTCATGGATGCATGAACCTACATGGAATGCAAATGAGGATTCAAATAATTCCAATGCTTATGAAGGCATGAACATTCACGGAATGCAAGTGACAATGCAAATGGTTTCAACGCTCATGCGTGCATGAACATGTAGGGCGTGCGAATGATAATGCTAACGCTCATGAATGCATGAACATATAGGATGCAAGTGATGATTCTAGTAACTTCAATGTCCATGAATGCATGAACATATAAGATGAAAGTAAGGATACACATAATTCCAATACTCATGAATGCATGAACATGTATGGTATGCAAACAATGATTTGAATAATTCCAATGCTCATGCATGTATGAACATATATATAGGATGCATATGAAGACTCCTAAAATTCTTACATTTATGATTGTGCATGATCATGCTAAGAGTACAATGCGACATGGAGATTTCTAGGCTTATGTGCTATACCAAATGCAAACATGTAGAGGATGCAAGCAATCGAACACTCTAACGTATGTAGTGCGAACCGGTGCATGAACATGTTTGGGATGCAAATTAAGGAAGCAACTCGATGTTCTACACGTGACATACTAATGCAAGCAAGGAATGCTCCTAAGAGATAAGGGAAAGCCATGTCAAGACCTAGTTGCACATTAACACAAACACTTGGAATGCATATGCATGAATTATATACAATGTACAATATGCCTAGTGATCAAGATGCTTCAGAAGCTACATGTCGACACGCTACAAATGCAAGCTATGCTCTAATTTATTGTGCCTAAATGCAACTCAACCATAAGGAATGCCTTCCGATGCATGAGCATGTGCTTAAACGACGCAAAGATGCATGAATTTGTAGCAAAAATGTAGAGGAAGATACTAATACTAAGCCTATATGCATGCTATGTACAAACAGCTTCACTCCGACACAAATGAGGCGGCTAAATCCAATTCAAATCAACGAAATCAAGAGTAGAAGTTCAAGATTCAGAATCTACATTGAATTTGCATGCAATTTCATTATTCAATTTTCAAGAAAAGATGAAAATCAAAACAGCTTAAAATAAGTGCTTATTTGAACCTAACACTTAGTTGAAGTTGAAGTTGAAGTTTGAACCAAATTGAAGAGGAATTCCTTGTGCACTTCAAAGAAAATACCAAATCCACAGCGAATCGATGATAATTTGCGGAATCAAACTCGAGTTCTTCAAGAAAACTTGAGATCTTCAATGGAAGATTGAAGAAGAGGAAGGAGAAAACCTTGGATCTTGAAATTGGAGAGAGATCGAGATGAAATCGTTCCTTCCATATCAAATTCGAGCCGAAGAAGGATGAGGAGATCTGGATCAATGGAGAGATGATGAGATGAAGGAAGAAAAACCAGAAATCGCAGGGTGCGCTTAGCGCGGTCTGCGGCTGAAACCGGTGTTAAACGGAGGTCCGGCGGTGGTCCGCGGTGGTTGCTTGGAGGGAAAGCTCAAATTTCAGTTTTTGACTTTGAGATTATTGAGAGAATTAGAGAGTAATTGGTGGTAAAAAAAAATCAAAATGAATCCCCCTTCTTTTTGAAGGCAAAAAAGTATTTATGGCCTTGGACCCAAAATCAAGCCCAAATTATGATTATCCGAATAATTTTCGTAATTAATCCAAAACTGTCAAATCTGTCAAGAATTTGAAGTCGGACTCTAAATGAAAAGTGTCCGGAATGCAATTTCGCTTGCGTGATCAAACATTTCGACACGATCAGGTGACCGGCCAAGACAGGAAAAATTTCTGAAGTTTTTGCACCACTTTCAGATGTAAAAATTTGACTTTTCTTTGGTTTGCTTCCACTCGGACTACCCAAAACTGGATAACCTTATGATCAATACTGTATACACAAACATGTGTAGGTCGATGCAATCAAATTACGAGCCAGGAATACAAAAAAGAAGAGGGCAAATTTTGGGGTGCAACAGCTGCCCCTATTCAATCTTCTTCGACCGGGGGGTGAGATGGGCGCAAGCCTTTCGAACCAACAAGGTAAAAGATGATTGAATACTAAAATGGACCGTAAAATTCGCGCTTTGAAGGCGAGCGGTCATTATCATATTTTGGATTTCCTTCTTGAATATATGTACTGGGGAGACAGAGGGGAAGCACTCATGATAGAGCAACTCTGGGGATAAGAATAATCGATGACCTTCGGCACGAAATGCTTGCTGATAAGCAGCTTCGTAGATCAATGGTAAAGAGGACACCTGACATGGCAGACTCAGCGAGAGAAGACGTCGGGCTACGACAGACTTCAAAAATAGATCCTCATCACGAAGAGCCTGTTAACTTTGCGAATCCAAACAATGAGAACTCGATAACGGAGGAAGAACATCACTCCAGACATAGACCCTCGGCACGAAGAGCTTGTTAGCTTCGCGGATCTAAGCAAATGAGAACCCAACAACAAGGAAGAACATGACTTCCGAGCATAGACCCTCGACACGAAGAGCTTGTTAACTTCGCAGGTCTAAGCATAAGAGAACTCAACCAGAAAAGAAGAACACCTGATGGTGGACGAACTCCGAACACAGATTCTCGGCACGAAGAGCTTGTTAACTTCGCAAGTCTGAAACAAGTGAGAACTCCACAAGGAGGTAAACATCACTCCAAACATAAACCCTCGACACGAAGAGCTAGTTAACTTCGCGGGTTTAAGTAAATGAGAACACCTGACCACAGTGAACTCAACAAGTAAGGAAAAACGACTGTTGATAGACGAACCCCGAACATAGATCCTTGGCACGAAGAGCTTGTTAACTTCGCGGATCCAAACAGTGAGAACTCAATAAAGGAGGAAGAAAATCACTCCACACATAGACCCTCGGCACGAAGAGCTAGTTTACTTCGCAGATCTAAGCGAAAGAGAACTCAATAGGAGGAAGAACATCACTCCAAACGTAAACCCTTGGCACGAAGGTCTTGTTGGCTTCGCAGGTCTGAGAAAAAAGAGAACAATGGGGATAAGGCGGTACGACTTAACCTGAATGAGGTAAAAAAAAACGCCACAGAAGACTCCGCTGGGGGATGGATTCCCGTGAAACACTTGACTTGAAGTGAAGATTAGGGAAATAGAAATCCGTTGAGAAAAGATCTTGGGGTAGGTCCCATAGATTTTTTATTTCTTCTAGATATACATGATTGGCAAACATTGAAAATGCATGTTTGAGTTTTAATGGCGTAATGCTCATAATCAGTGGAATGCTACGCATTTAGAGAGATGCAATGTAATGAATGCATGCTTGAATGATTAAATGAGAATTAATAATATCGACGATCGGCTGCTGGGAAGCCATGAACATCCGAGAGAGAGGTACCACTGAGGAAGTGGATTTCAGGAGAACGCTTGTAGCAGTAAATTGTAGATTCAATGCGGGAAGAGTTCTTCACTTGGGGGAAACCGAGTTGCAGCCAATCTTACTTCATGGGAAGAGAGTAGTTACTCTGCACTGAGAATACGAAAAATTTCACTGAGGGATTCGCTTGCTCTCATTGGGAAATTTGGAGATTCTATGGGGAATTTAAAGAAAAACTCCGCTGGGGAATACAACACCATGGGGAAATTCGCACACTAGGGAGACTTCGACTGAGGGATGCGCGATTAATCTTCATCGAGAAGGAGAAATCTGATTCGAACAGAAAGCTCCATTGGGGAATCCATTCACATATCCAACTCTATTGGGGAAATAAACATTCTTGTCTCAACATGGCTGACATTCACTAGGGATAACCCTGCCTAAAACCAAGGCCTAAGTTAGGGAATACGATGATACCAACACGCCGACGCATGGCTTGCTGACGACCAAAATCAGCCTATCAGAACCTTCCGGAAATGAGTTTGACTTGAGAATTGATCTTACCGGGGAGAAACCTCACATCAGTAATGCATCGGCCACCTACAAACTGCGGACCATAGCAACATCGCTGGGCACAAAGTGGAAAACTTTAGATACCTCCGTTAACACCCAAAATATTAAGCAACTTCAAAATGTTTACATCATGCATTGCAGCACCATCAATGTTTTTTTAAAAAAAAAAATGCAAAATTTATCAACAACATTGGACTTTTTTTTTTTTTGCAAACAAACCAGTAAAAATAAGAATAGTGATAAAACACAAGAGAAAACGTAATTTGGACAAAAGTTGAAATTTTTATTGATTTCATGGCCTATGAATAAGCGCTTACATCAAGAAGCAATCCCTAAAAAGAGGTAATTGTATACAACAAAGTAATGGAGAAACATAAATGGCAATGTAACAACAGATTCAACGGATCTGACTTCGCTATGCCTCCCCATGTCTTCAAAGCACCTCATCCATCTTGCTTTCTGAACAAACTGATTGGATTGTTTCCATATCCCTTTAGGGTTAACCGTTTATGATGGAGTGAAGCGGTACATATGCCATACCGACCGTAGCCATTCGCTTTCAATCCCTCTTTTGCCTGGATTGCCCTCTCGGGTTTTCAATCCACCGGGATACCCTTTTTTGCCTAAATTGCCCCTTAGCGGGTCCAACTTAGCGGGTTTACTTATTCTCACACTGACACTCTTTCTTGTCCCTAACTTTTGCCCGAACCTCTCACCAAGTTTGTCAGGACTTCCCCTTTTCTGCCTGAGCCAGTCCACTCAGCGGGTCTATTTTATGCGAAGTATTTTTTGACTACGTCTACATTGACGGGGTGAGGAAAGTCCTCTCCATCCATGGTTGTAAGCATCATGGCACCTTTGGAGAAAACCTTCTTTACAACATATGGTCCTTCATAATTCGGAGCCAATTTGCCCCGGGCATCTGTATTGCTGGGAGGCAAGATTCTCTTCAACACGAGATCACCAACTTGAAAGTTCCGAGGACGTATTTTCTTATCGAAAGCAGCTTTCATCCTCTTCTGGTACACTTGTCCGTGGCAAATTGGCGTCAACCTCTTCTCGTCAATGAGATTCAACTAGTCTAAACGATTCTGGACCCATTCAGCTTCATCTAACTGAATATCCGTCATAATTCTCAAAGAAGAGATCTCAACCTCCACCGGTAGGACAACTTCCACACCGTACACCAAGGAAAAAGGAGTTGCCCCAGTTGAAGTACGCACCGAAGTGCGATAACCATGCAGAGCGAAGGGTAACATCTCGTGCCAATCCCTGTAAGTGACAACCATCTTCTGTACAATCTTCTTAATATTTTTATTCGCTGCTTCCACGACCCCATTCATCTTCGGGCGATAAGGAGAGGAATTATTATGTTTAATCTTGAACCCATCGCATAGTTCCTTCATCATCTTGTTATTAAGATTGGAACCGTTGTCCGTGATAATCTTCTCGGGAACCCCATACCGACAAATGATATTGTTCTTGACGAAACGCGTAACCACTTGCTTGGTCACGTTGGCATAAGACGCCACTTCAACCCACTTAGTGAAGTAATCAATGGCGACCAAAATGAAACGATGGCCATTGGAAGCGGTCGGTTCTATCCTTCCAATCATATCGATGCCCACATTGCGAAAAGCCAAGTAGAAGTCAAGACATTCAAGGGAGAAGGGGCCACATGCATCTTATCAGCATAGATCTGACACTTGTAACATATCCTGGAATGATTATAGCAATCTATTTCCATCGTTGACCAATAGTAACCTGCCCTCAAGATTTTCTTGGCCATAGTATGTCCACTAGAATGTGTCCCGAAGGAACCTTCATGAATTTCCTCTATAATCTTGCTTGCCTCGTGTCTATCCATGCATCTGAGCAAAATAGAATCATAGTTTCTCTTATACAACACGTCGTTGTTCAGAAAAAACCTGGCAGAGTACTTCCGTAGAGTCTTCTTATCAGTGATCGAAGCATCCTCTGGATATTCTTTAGTCTCAAGATACCTTTTGATATCATAAAACCAAGGCTTTTCGTCAAATTCCTCTTCCATCTCATAACAAAACGCTGGCTCATCCAACCTCATGATGGTGATAGAAGGGGCTTCATTAGCCCATTTGACTTTAAACATGGACGACAAGGGGAAGGTATTAGCACCCCTTACGTCCATCGTACTCGATGGGACCCGTTTAGTTCCAAAGTGTTTGTGTGTGTATTCGCTAATTTCTAAGTTATGAATAAGAAAGAAGAAAAGGGGTTTGTTTATTATTATTTTGAGTTTGACACAGTTTCGAAACCGTGTGCCTACGTATTCCCTCGTGCAATGGGAAAGTCAAAACTCCGTAGTTCTTGTCGAAAAGGTTTGAATTGGTTGTATTGATTTTAGTAGAAATGTTTTTGATGATCGCATATGAGCGGAAAAGAATTTGAATGGGTTGAATTGATTTTTATTGTAGATGACAAGTACCAAAACGTTAGGCTATCATCTAACGATTCGAATACTCGAAATTGGTGAGTGAGCTCGACCAATTATCTCTCATCCAAAATCTTTATTATGAAAAAGGTGAGGTGAAACAAAGTTCACATTTATTAAGTGTATGGAATAGAAGTATTTAAGTCATTAGGCTATCATCTAATGGCCCAAATGCTTTAAATTTAATTAAATTGTCGGGCTATCATCCAACAATTTAATTAAATATCATAACACTATATTTTTTGTTTTAGAACATAGATAGAAGCTTTTAGTTTATTAGTTTATCATCTAACAAACTAAAAAAACTTCGATTTATTTGAATCATTAGGCTAACATCTAACAATTGAAACGAATCTCATCCAAGTGTTCCCTTTTTTTTATAGAAAAAATTGATTTAAAGAAAACAAATTCAATTAATTATTTTAATTTGAAAGTGTTTTAAGAGTTTCGACATTGGACATAGAGAAGTGATGTTTCGGGTTATGATTAACCAAGTATGTGGACTTGATTAACCTCGTGAGGATAGGTGCTCCTATCCCCAACCATGAGACCCTGGTGCATGAATATTGGTATGTGGACCAAAGTTTTTCGGGTTATGATTAATCAAAGCAACGAGGGCTTTGATTAACCTCGTGAGGATGACCATGCCCATCCCCAACCATGAGACCCTTAGAGAATTTGGTGTGGGTAACCAAAAATGAGAGATTGGAGGCGTCGTTTCTTTTATATTAATTCGTGAGTGGAGTGTACGATCGCGTGATAAAACATACAAGCGGATAACATAATAAAATGGATAATAATAATAAAAAAAGAAAATTAACACACAATACAACCGAAATTTAAATAATTATTAGGATGTATTTTTTCTACTTGATAAAAAATCAACTAATAATTTAATCGATAATTTAGAAAATAAAAAATATCTTATACTAATTATTATTTAATACATCAATATAAAAAATACTTGCATAATAATTAATTTAAAGAATGAGTTAGAAATGGGCCTAATTTGAAGCTTGATTTAGAGGTGTGGATAGCAAAGCTGAGCCCAAGCCCAAAAGCACTGTTGGATCTTGTATCGGAGGTTCCATGAGGCATAGTGCAGTCCACCATTCTGGAGCGTTAGATTTGGATCTTGACAGATCTGATGGCTATGAAGGAGGGTGTAAGATTGTTTATCATGTATGTACCTGCATCAGATTTCGAACAGGCCACACAGACGGTGACAAGTGTCACCGCCTGGACTAGACAACACCACTCCTAATTATATTTAGACTAAAATATTAATCTAACTCATTTTATTATAAATTAAATAAATAAAAGACTAATCCTAATCTAACTTATTTTTAGTATAAATTAAATAAAAAAAGACTAATCCTAATCAATCTACACTAATACTAACTTAAGTCTTTCCAAAATAAAATAAAAAAACAAAAATCAGTTTTTATAAAAAACACTCATCCTCACAAACTCACGATCTCTCATCCTCTCTTTCTCACGATCGACCCTCATCCTCTCTTTCTCACGATCGACCCTCATCGTCGCCGCTCTCATCTCACAAAAAAGTCTCTCGTTTCCTCACGGTCTCTCATCGCCGCCGCTCTCGTTACCATCATGATTACTCACGGAAAACATCTCTCTCGCTCGCGATCGCGATTTCGTCCAGAAATCAAACTCTCTCTCGCTCTGTTACTCTGTTATTATTATCTGATTTTCTCAAAATTGTTTTGATTTATGCTTACAGATTGTTGTAAATGGAAAGGGGGAAAATGAAACCCTAGGCCCTAATCGTGACGGTAGCGGTGATGTTATGCGAAAATGAAATCAGGGAGAGAAGGAGAAGGATGGCGACACAGAGTTCGCAACCTCCACCTTCCTCTTTAGAGAAAAAATGGGTAATACCTTTCGAAAATCTGCTCTCTTTGTGGCTATTTCGGTTTTTCTGAAGGGGTTCTGTTTGGGAAATGATGAAATTGTATCGTTTGGGGTTTTTGAATGATGGTTTTGATATGTTTTCTGGGATTTTCGAATGCTGTTTCAGCTATGTTTCTGGGTTGGGTTTGAATGTTGTTCTTGGTTTTTGTTTCTGCTATGTGTTTCGGCTGGTCTTTGAAATGAACAGTTGCCTTGGTTCTTGTGCATTTGATGCTTTTATATTGTTTGCATTAGGGTTTGTTCTGATGTAATGTGTTGGGAACAGGGTCTGCTTTGAGATAAATTGTATGTTGGGCTTAGGTGTTTTTGCTTTTTCTGATATGTTGGTTAGAAATCAAAATGCCAGCCTTGTTTTTCCATGTACTGGACTTAGCAGCATGATTTGATGGACTGAAAAACACTTCTGAAATTGTTGGGCTGCTTGTTATTTTCTGATTTTTGAACATGTTGTACTGTACTTGCTGCAGTTGCTTTAGTGGCGATGATGTTGTCTGAACCACACCCCCCTTTTGTGAACCAACAACAAATAGTTGTTGTGATTTGCAAAAGGGTATGGTTTTCTTGAACATGATTGAGAAACATAAATCCCTTAATGTAATCTGATCCCAAACATTAATCCCTAATGATGAGATTAAAAAATTGTATTGCCTTGAATTCTTGCTTATGCTTCCCGTTTACTTGCTAACCACTCTCTTTTATTGTTTCATGAATGTGAGCATTGATACGAGCTTGGAAAGATGATGAAGGAAAGCTTGGAGATGGAGCAAAAGCTTAGAGGGAATTGAAGAGGAAGAAAGCTCCAACTTAGCACAAAGGATAGCAATCATAGAAATTTGTAGTAGAATGTTTCCAATCTTGTAGTTTCTTGATGTTGTAGCTTACATAGAAATCACTTGTAACATAATTTGTAAATTAATTCAATGATTATCTTGACATTTCTTTGTAGCTTATGTACAAAACAACTTCAAATAAATGGAAAAAGTATAGTTGTTTCATTTGGAAATTTTGAATTCTCTTACCAATGTACAAGATTAATTACTTATGAGTTTATTTTCCACTTTTCAATTCATGTTCTTGGAATCTAGAAGCTTTAGATTAAGGCTTTTGTTGTAACTTTGAGAAATAACATGAACAAAACTTTGAGTGATTTCATGAAGTAAGACAATTCTTTTTTGGATGAAATTTAAAGAATGAATTTATCTTTAGTAACAAAAACTTTCCAATAACTTCCGTTCAAAACAAGAATCATAAAATGAATGCCACAAATGATGGACTTTTAAGAAACCTCAAAGTAAATGAATTCTTCACCTTTGCAATTTTATCCTTTAACAAAAATCAAACCATCCTGAATAAATTTAAACTTCGAATCTTGAGCGAATACAAGCTTACTTGTAAACTTAGCCTATGCAATTTGAATAAATCAAAATTAGAATAGCAATATTAGCTTAGCATGATGCATATCTGAATAAACTTGAAATACTCAAAACCCAAAGATTAAAAGGCCATGAAACTTCCAAACATGATTCCCTCTTTTGCGAGACGTACGCTTAACCATGCATTGATCTCACATCAACTTCGAATGAAACAAAAACCAAGCTTTCTGAGTAATCTCAAGGAGCCCCAATTTTTAAATTAAATATAAAACCCACTCTTGGGGCGCACACTGGATAAATAAAGGAAGATAGGTATTGTAGGCCATCCGGGTACTAAGTGATCATTTCTTATTGCTTGAAACAGACTTATTAAAGCGACACCTTGATCTCATAGCCATATAACCTATGATATGTATGCATGTGAATGTTATGATAAGCGCGAAGCCTAAGCCAGATAAAATCAAGATAGGAGGGTGAATTTTAGGGTGCAACACCAGGCTATTCTCTTCTCTTGGAATATGACTGAAAGTAATCTCATCAAAGTACGGGATCAATTTCAAGACATGCTCTCTGTACGGAATCAGATTAGGGTGACGAGTCTCCCAATCTCTGTTGATTTGGCTGATTACCAGAGCTGAATCTCCATACACTGCCAATATTTTGTTTCTCAAATCAATGGCCGCTTCGATCCCAAAGATACAAGCCTCGTACTCAGCCACATTGTTTGTACACTCAAAACAAATCCTGGCAGTGAAAGGGATATGAAACCTTGTTGGTGAGGTAATAACAGCACCTACTCCATTACCCAAGGCGTTAGAGGCACCATCAAACACCATCGTCCATCGAGATCGTGGTTCGGGTCCTTCATCTGGGCCTGGAATATTACATTCCCTGATAAACATGATATCTTCATCCAGAAATTCGAACTTCATCGGCTGATAGTCATCATCCATAGGCTGATGAGCGAGATAATCCGCCAATACACTACCCTTGATAGCTTTCTGGGTAATATATTGGATGTCGTATTCCGTAAGGATCATTTGCCAACGAGCCAGTCTTCCCGTGAGAGTCGGCTTCTCGAAGATATACTTAATCGAATCCATTCTGGATATCAATAAAGTCGTATGAGTCAACAAATACTGCCTCAGTCGGCGAGCAGCCCATGCCAAAGCGCAACAAGTTTTCTCGAGCAGTGAGTATTTCGCTTCACAGTCGGTAAACTTTTTGCTAAGGTAGTATATGGCATGCTCTTTTCGACCGAACTCGTCATGTTGCCCCAGGACGCACCCCATTGAGCTTTCAAGCACGGTCAGATACATGATCAAAGGTCTACCTTCAACTGGAGGTGAAAGGATCGGAGGTTCCCGCAGGTATTCTTTGATTTTGTCAAAAGCCAACTGACAATTATCGTTCCAACTGTCCGTCTGATCTTTCCTCAACAATTTGAATATTGGTTCACAAGTGGCTGTAAGATGAGAGATGAATCTAGCAATGTAGTTCAACCTCCCTAAGAAACCACGAACCTCTTTTTCGGTCCTCGGCACAGGCATTTCTTGTATAGCTTTCACTTTTGCAGGATCAACCTTGATTCCTTTTTCACTTACAATGAAACCCAACAGCTTCCCGGACCTCACCCTGAAGTTGCACTTATTAGGATTCAACCTCAACCGGAATTTCCGTAATATTTTAAACAACTTCAAAAGGTGAACAAGGTGTTCCTCTTCTGTCTGGGATTTTGCAATCATATCATCAACATAGACTTCGATCTCTTTGTGCATCATATCATGAAAAAGAGTGACCATCGCCTGTTGATATGTTGCCCCAGCATTCTTCAAACCAAAGGGCATCACTTTGTAACAAAATGTTCCCTAAGGTGTAATGAAAGTAGTTTTCTCCATATCATCTAGCGACATTTTGATTTGATTATATAGCCAGAAAAACCATCCATGAAAGAAAATACTTTAGCCCGAGCAGTATTGTCAACCAGTATATCAATATGTGGGAGCGGGAAATCTTCTTTGGGGCTTGCCCTGTTCAAATCCCTATAATCAACGCACATCCTAACTTTACCATCTTTCTTCGGCACTGGCACGATATTCGCAACCCACGGAGGATAAGAAACAACTTTCAGAAAACCAGCATCAAACTGTTTTTGAACTTCTTCTTTAATCTTCCTCGACATCTCGGGATGAGTTCGACGGAGTTTTTGTTTCACAGGTGGACAATCCGCTTTCAAGGGCAACTCGTGCATAACAATGTCAGTATCCAGCCCAGGCATGTCTTCATAAGACCAAGCGAAGACATCAGCATGTTCTCGGAGCATCTTAATCAACCTCTGCTTGACCCTCTCTTCTAAGGCGGCCCTAATCTTGACTTCTCTCTTGACCTCCTCAGTACCCAAGCTGATCACTTCTAAAGTCTCCTCACATGGCTGAATAGACTTTTTCCTCTTGCCTCAATAATCTGGCTAACTCTTCGGGAACTTTGCAATCTTCTTCAGCTTCTCATTAGCTTGATAAATCGGATTCTCGAAGTCATAAGTAGCCATAGCAAAGTCATTACCATTGAAATCTTGGAATAATGGGGAACTAGATCTGCATGATCGATTTTATTTTCTTGTTTTAGTTTTAGATTAAAAAAGAAAAATAAAGATCACATTGCCAATGTTAAATTTGTAAAATGTAAAAGAAGGACAATGAACAAAATGTTTGAATGCAAAAAAAACGTCCTTTATTGATGATAAACTTTGAAAATTCAAACATTGATGGCCCTAAAACATGATTCACTACACCTTGGGCAGAGTGTAGGAATTATTACATGATGAAAACAAAGGAAAATTACTCTTGAAGACGAGTGATGACGGTGATATCCTCAGCAAACTAGTTAGCAAGCTCTTGCCCGGGAGTAGTAGGATAAATCCACTGATCCATACAGCATTCAATGTCGGTCTCATCCCCAATGGCGTCAACATCTTCAACCTGAACACCTCCTCTGACAATCTGAATCGGCGGAGGGATCTTTGGACGTGCAGTAATAACCAACGGCGCTTTTCCAGGTACATAACCCAAACCCTTCTTATCCTTCTGAGTTGGGAGCTCCAGGACTCTACCCTAGCCTTCAGGGTGTCCCGATTCAACAATAGCGCAAGCTTCGCGATAGGATGTCATAGAGACCTCTGGCGTTTTAACCTTAGCACGAGGAGTCTTGATAACTTGAACAGTCTCAAACACCTGAAAAAGAGTCTCATGAATTTCCGCCTCAACTTCCACGTAGCGGACATAGCTCAAACAACTGACCACATACTCCTCTTCTCCGCAGATAGTGACCACTTTCCCATTAACTAGGAACTTCAGCTTTTGGTGCAGGGTTGAAGTGATAACACCTGCCCCATGAATCCAAGGGCGACCAAGTAGACAGCAGTAAGATGAATGAATATCCATAACAAAGAAAGTCGCTTTGAATATCTGTGGGCCTATTTTCACCGGCAAGTCCACTTCTCCAAACACGGACCTTCTAGAACCATCAAAAGCCTTGACGACCAAATCGCTTGGCCTAAGCACGACTCCATCATAATCAAGTTTCATCAATGCAGATTTCGGGACTACATTGAGAGATGATCCCGTGTCAACCAGCACACGGGACAAAGTTGTATGAATGACTTCCACGGAGATGTGAAGAGCTTTATTATGGTTTCTTCCTTCGGGAGGCAGATCGTAATTAGTGAAACCCAAACCGTTGCTTGCGAAGAAGCTATTCACAATACCTTCGAACTGATTTACGGAGATCTCTTGGGGCACAAAAGAAGTTCCCAACAAATTCATCAAGGCGTTCCTATGAGGCTCAGAATCTCTCAGTAGGGCCAAGATGGAAATCTTTGCAGGTGTTTGACCAAGCTGATCGATGATCTTATAATCACTCTTCCGAATGTACCTCATAAGCTCAGTCACGTCTTTAGCCAAATCCGGGTCCAAAATAGGCGTTGGAGCTTTCGGAGCCGACTCATTGCTCTCGGTCACAACCCCTTTTCCTTTTGCTTTCGCCCTAGCCTGGGCTTCAGCCACTTTCTTCTGGAGAAGGATAAATCCAACCGCTACGGGTCATTCTACTATCACCCACAATGTTGTCGACTTCAGGCTTGTCTTTATCTTTATCTGATGGAGAGTCGACATTCAACCTCTTCCCATTACGGTAAAACTGAGCACCGTAATGCCACGGGATAGCTTTCTCATCAGAATATGGAACAGGACCTGGCAAAGTGATAGTAATAGAGGACTTCTTAACAGGCATTGGAATAGTTATCGGAATTTTCTTTGGAGGAACTGGAATGGTTACAACATCAATCTCATTTGCAGCGTTTCGGGCTTTTACAGCCACTTGCTTAAACTGCAAGATCTTCTTCTCGGTCAGACTTTGAATTTCCTTCCTTAAAGAACTACAATTGTCATACTATACCAAACAATCCTTACAATCAAGGTCACACCCGAGGAGTTCTCCTTGTACCAACAATTGTTCTTTCACCCATATCAAGGGGACGGTCAGCTGATCAACATTCATAATTAGGTCGGAGCCTTCATCATCACAAATTGCATTAGTAGCGGCGCCACCATGAGAAGGCAACGGCTGCTAAATGACGTTTGGCGTCGGTGGCGGACCAAAATTGATAGCCTCTGAATCCAACAGATCCCGCACTTTACATTTAAAGGCATAACAGTTTTCCAAAGTATGCCCCTGCACATTAGAATGGAAGGCACAACGGGCATTAGGATCAAAGTTCCTGGGTAGCCTGTTTGGATCAATCCTTAGAGTACGAAGTTCCACCATTTTCAGTTGTTGTAGATAGGCAAAGATGTCAGCAAGTGACATGGGCAATGGATCAAATTTCCTCTGCACTCTCGACTGGTAATTATTCGTTGGAGGTGCATAAGCTTGTTGCTGAGATGCTGTCTTAGTAGGGATGGTTACGGCAGCGACCTGATGATCAAATTCATGGTATCTCCCCTTTCCCTTTCTGTCATACAAGGCACTAGATTCACCTTCCTTCTTCTTATACCCACCAAAAGCTTTCTTGGCACCACTAGGTTGGCCTCTGTCAACACTAGTGTCTTGGATCTTCCCCAATTTAATTCCAATTTCAATGCGTTCGCCGAACATCACCATGTCCGCGAAGGATCCAGACATACTGCAACTTGCATAGTATTGCCCTTGTAGAGTACCAGCAAATAAATCCACCATTTCACGCTCAACCATAGGGTGTTGGACTTTCGCCGCTATCTCGCGCCACCTGTGTGCGTATTCTTTGAATGATTCATTAGCCTTCTGAGATAAATTCTATAACTGAGTTCTAGTCGGAGCCATGTCCCTGTTATACTGATATTGCAGCATAAAAGCTTGGACTAGGTCTCTCCAAGTTCGAATATGAGAACTCTCGAGACTCATGTACCAATCCAAAGGACCACCGACCAAGCTATCCTGAAAGAAGTGCATCAGGAGCTTCTCATCCTTGGAGTACGCAGACATCTTCTGATAATAAGATCTTATGTGAGTCTTGGGGCAAGTATTCCCCTTGTACTTGATCAACTCGGGCACCTTGAATTTAGGAGGAATCTTCACTCCTGGCACAAGTCCCAAATCAGTCATATCAAAACCCACAACCCCTTGGTTCTCAAAAGCACGCATACGCTCCTCGAGAATACGCAGCTTCTTGTCAAACTCGGTTTGTTCATCAGCATTAAAATACCAATCCTCCATATCATCTTCCTCTACCTTAGGGATAGGGGTCAGAACGCCTCTACGAGAACCTGTGGCTGCACCACGACTTGCTCAACCTGTTGATTTATCATGGGTGGGGGTACCACTCCGTTGCCATTATCAACATGCATAGATTGGTTCATTGCATGACCTGCCGAACCTTGAGTAAGACCACCAATTGGAGCTCCATTCAACCCATTGTTTTGATTCACGACCCCATTCTCAACTTGATTATCGACCGGGTCGTTGCCAGGGCTGTTGTTGGTAGGAGGATTGACCACAGCTTGGCCCCTCTCATTAGCTTCAGTAGCATTCCTCAAAACTATAACCCTCAACTCAGCTTGTTGAACAGCCATATTCTGAATAACCTCGAGCAACTGATTAACCCTAGTGTCCATCCGGGTGTTCAGATCCGCCATATCTGCCTGTATGTGTTCCATCTGTCTCTTCGAATTCCCCCTGGTGTTGTATCGGTAAGAAGTTGAAGAAGCAATTTCTGAAAAGCACCAGATGTAGAGATAAGAAAAACCAGCGTGAATCACCTGTTATGCACAATGTATGTATATGCATGAGTGTAATGCATGATGTATGAAATGATCATTTCCAGGACATTCCTGCAATTTCTCATCAAACATCAAATAATGATAGGATATTGACAACAATAATTATCAAGACCGATCGCACAATCGAATTGAGAATCAACTGCCCAAATGTATAGATGAAATAAAACCATACGAGAATCCGCAATCATAGAGTATTAATACCAACACAAATAATGAGCGAACCCCGTCCAACAAGCCTGGGGTGATTTGTCGAGTCAGATGACATCGAATACATTTGCAACTACTTATTTTGGGACCACTTGTGCTTTGAGCAGTTGGATCTCGGCCACCAGCTTAGCCACATGAATGTCTCGACCTCTCAACATGGTGTATGCTACATATTCTCCATCTCTAGCCTGTAGCAACTGAGTCTTCAATTCCTCAACCTCTTTAGAAAGGATTGTCGCCTGCTCCTGTTCACTCTTTATTTCGACTTCAAGTTCTTTCTTTCGTTCAATGGACTCTTTAGCATCGGCTTCTTCTTTGCGGAGTTGCTTCATTAAGACTCGGATTTCTTCACCGTACTTGGCTTTCAATTTCCCATTGGCTATCTGCACATGCTTCAACTTCTCTTGTATCTTGTCAAACTCTTTTGTCATCTGATCAGAAGAAGAGGAATTACAACTTTTGACTCTCTTGGTTTCTTCAAGTAAGCCGTAAGCCTTCAAAACCTGGTCTTTCTGCTCGACCTCGACGGATAACCTCTTTTTATCTTGAAGAGCGAATGCTAGATCCATGGCTTGGACTTGTAACTGTTCCTTCAAAGTGGAATTTTCCGATTGGAGCTGTTTTTATAAATCTCACTATGCACAAAGCTCGAAGGAGAGATAACGGATGAGGAAGAGGAAATAGCAAACTCAGGTGTCGGACCTTCGACCATGGAATCAGGTTGAGAATACAAAGGTGCTTCCCTTTTGTACGAGAGTCGAATCCTGGAGACCCGATCTTTTAACTAGTTTGTATAAGAATCGAGTGCATAGTTTCCTTTTCGACCAAGGAAAATCGCGCCCCTTTTGTGGACTGAACCCCATGCCACAACAATCCGATTTAGTAAAATCGAATTCTCATTATTTGCAAAGAAGATACCTTCCGTCAACTGACGAACGGTGGGTGCTTCGGTCAAAGGATATCCTAGTTGGAGGCGGGCCAGCATAGGATTATAACTGATGCAACCTTTAGTCCCCATCAATGGTACATTTGGAAACTCTCCACAACTAGTAATGATCTCAGAACCACTCGACATGGTATTCCAGACTACATCATACGAAGTGAGTGCGATGATTCGGCTAGACCACTTCATGGTTTTAACACAATCAACAAATGCTCCTCTCTTCGGCAAATGTGTATTGAACCAACGATAAAGCAAAGGCATACAACCCATGACACGCCCCCTTCGACCATGACGAGCTTGAATAGCATAATATGTATCAGCCAAGATGGTAGGAACCAGATTGTCGTTCATGAATACAGAAATTGCAGCAAAATCCACGAACTTCTCGAAAGAGGGAAAAACACCATACCATAGATCATGGCGGCTAAAATAGTATTGAAGCTTTTCCATCAACCAACATTGGCAAACTCATCAGCTTTGACTAAAAGGAAACCCAAGGGAAGTCCACAAGTGTGATCCTTCGGAACCCAATTATCCCTTACTTCACTAACACGCAAACCGAGGACTTTAGCAATAACTTCAAAACCAGGAGTATCCATTCTTTTGACGAAAGGAAAACTGCTTGTGATGTTGATACCCAAGAGGAAAGAGTACTCCTCAAGAGTAGGTGCTAACTGATAGTCTTGAAAGGTGAAACACCTGAGCTCACTATCATAAAACTGGAGTAGAGACTGCATGGCAAAGAACTCGTAATCCTCCATTAGTAACGGCAATATATTCCCATGGTCCTTTTTGAATTCTCTTTCAATCAGATCCTTCACAAGGGTACCTCTGGCTCTCACTTCAGATAGGTCGAATGAACAAAAGGAGTATGAGGAAGTCTTCCTTAGGGCTTCAGTATTGGTCTGATTGTTGATATCCATCCTGATGTTGATAACAAACCACAAGAAGTCTTGGAAATGATATGCATGTGGGGTTAAATAACATATTTTTTCTGACATTTCTTTTTAAGAAAAACAAACATGCTATGATGCAAGTACATCATGCATTGATCATGGGTTTACTACTTCCATGAACGCTGATCAAACTATTGTGCTGCCTCTACTCTGAAGAGAACCAAAAATTGGACAGAGTAACGACTAGAAAATACCACCGAATGAAATCATAGTCACCAACAAAAAGACACTGAATCACCAACAAAAAATACCGAGTCACCATCAGAATATAGTCACCAATAGTCACCAACGATACCTATAATAATCATGATCCCGCCCTGCTCACAGGTGAAACAAAGGCTTGGATAAGGTCAAGGTAACTCCAGGATCTAGTTTTCCTAGAGAAACTAACATCTTATCACCTACGTGAAGATGATAGCCCCCTGATTGAACCTCCTCTGAAGCATGGACGACATGCCAGACTACAAGATCTACATCCGGTATCTGACATGTTCCACTTTATTCCTAGGTGTCCTATGTGTCTCTCGGCCGGGGTATGGGGCCTTTTACCTCTTGTAACTCCCACCCAATTCAGAAACAGATCACAGCACAACAACCCAACCAGTATATGAAAACAGTAAATATGGCACATAGAATGCAATGCAAGCATACAAAGGATGTTGCAATAAAGCGAGTAAATAAATAAGCAAATAAATAAACACCCAATAGACATGAAAACAGAAGCTAGGATCAACTCCTGACCGAACCAGCAAGAGGTTTGTACGATCCCCAGTAGAGTCGCCAGTTGAAACAATCGGCCGAATATCGACTGATACTCGTGTATCAATAGAGTCGCCATCGAACGTTTTTTATCTCACAAAAGGGAGAAAGGAAAACATCGAGTAAACATGAGGGGAGAAATCGCGGTCCTGTGACCGAGAGATTAAGAGAATCTAGGTAAGGGAGTTAGTTACGTGAGGGGAAGGAATTAGCGCCCCACATGCCCATAGTACTCTACGGTATCCACTTCTATTTTCTATCTAAGGGGTGTGTTATGTCTACCTGCTCTTAATCGCTATCATTCAATGCAAAAAGAAAGAAGAAAATAAAGAAACCACAGGGAAAAGAAGGAAGTATATACAAAGTTGCTCGATCGAGCCCCGTGACAAGATGCCTACGTATTCCCTTGTGTAATGGGAAATTCAGAGCATCGTGTTCGGCTCATATGTTTTGGTGGGTTATGTGTTTTTTTACTTATGAAAAAGAGTTTTAAACACAAGGGAAAAGAAACGCGCGAAAGCGAAAAGAGTTTGTGTTGGTTGGTTGTTTTTACCTTTGAAAAAGGAGTTCGAACCATTATTAAGTGCTTTGATTTGTAAAGGAAAAAGAAACAAGTTTTAGTTTTATTACATGCAAGGATGCAAAAGAAACTAGAAAACAAAGGGGAACTAGCTAGCTCTATCCCTAATGTTAACATGCAAAAGGAGGCCCTATGGTTGAGGATTAAGGTCTAAGCTCGAAGACTATCCTAGCCGAGCAAACCTAGGAAAACTTTACTAACATCCACCTTGGTTGAACGACCAAGCGATGAAGAGGGATTAAGCAAACACGTGCTTTGTCAAAAGCACACAAGAGATGTTATGCAAAAAAAACAAATGGCACACAAGCGCAGGAAAAGGAGGAAGTACCATAGCCTCGACAGTAACGAACATACCGTGAGTCAACCAGGAGCCGACACATCCGATTCCTGTGAATGGTATCACCGCATGACATGAATTGTCAAGTGTGAAGAGCAAATGATGTGAGCTCTACGATAAATGCGAACCCCGGGAAAGCTTGGAGAGTTAGAATAGGGAACTCTTGCCACTTTTTATTATTGACTCGATAAAGGAAGCAACATGATTCGCGTGTGCTGAGCTGACACGGACTAGAACTGTGCAGGGGTCGATTGCGAACCCTTTCCGCTTGCCCATCATATCATCAAGACTCGATAGCAGGAAATGTAAAAAAGCGGAACTTTGCTTGGTGGTGCCAAGTCGGGTGTCCTAACAACTCTTGACCTATGCAAGCACAAACATAAACACTTACTGAGAATTACCTCCCTATGCAGATGGAGGATTTTAAACAAACCAAACACAATTAGCAAACAAAATCGCCCTAAACGGGTCTCTAAATAAACCAGAGGGGTTCCTGAGCATGCTCCAACTACGGAAGCCCCTTCATGCATCTCTATTCCTACTTCTCATGGCAAGGAAAAGCAATAAAGCCCTACTTCTCATGATATCTAAGAAAGTTGTAAGAGAATGCGGTAAACAGTGTAGAAACTACCAAACGAATATAGAATCCGAAGAGCAACGCAAGCTAAGGAATACTCCGGAAAACTTCAAGTACTGCAGCCATGCAACAAAGAAATCCGGTGAGAAGCAAGCAGAGATATAGGCAGAAACCAGAATGTGTGTCATACACATCTGAAGCAAGTACACCTGTACAAGATAGTAATTCTAGACAAAGCAGATAATGGATGTGCAATGAGGTGCACTGTCAAGAATGCATGTTCATACACATTCGACGTGGATCCAATAAACCTGCAAGGAATTATCCAGATAAAAAAAATAGATAATGGATGTGTAATGAGATGCACTGTCAAGAATGTGTGTCGATTACACATTCGACGTATATCCCATAAACCTGCAAAAGGGGGTTAGGTTCCGAGAACAACACCAATGGACTACGTGCGCGAGTGCACCAACATCGGAGAAATGCGTCATAGATACACACAATACAAACCCCTGTATGAAACAAAGCCCAAACAGCAGCTAGGCAAGGCTAGAGTGCCCACTGTTTGATGTTAGATTCAAGAAATAACAGAAAAAATGCATCAGCACAAACCGCGCTAAGCATGCTATACCGCGTTAAGCGCGGGTCAAATAGAAGCCAACACGCTTAGCGTGCCCTGTACCGCACTGAGCGCGACCTGCAAAACAAAAGTCAGTGAGTTTGGCGCTTAGCGCGCTCTTGGTGGTGCTAAGCGCGGTCTGCAACCTGCAGAAAAATGCAGTTTTGGTCCGGATGGCCTGTTCATGACGCTTTCATTTTGATCCGTATTATTAGGCAATTATTTCAATGCTCATGTATGCAATGTTATGCGTGGACAAGCGAGGAAGTGCAAATGATGTCGATGGTTTCAACGTTCATGCATGAATACGTACGGAACACAAGCAGAGATGCAAATAACTCCGATGTTCATGAATGCATGAACATTCATGGAATGCAAGTGACAATGCAAGTAGCTCCAATGTTCATGGATGCGTGAACCTACATGGAATACAAATGAGGATTCAAATAATTCCAATGCTCATGAAGGCATGAACATTCACAGAATGCAAGTGACAATGCAAATGGTTTCAATGCTCATGCGTGCATGAACATGTAGGGTGTGCGAATGATAACGCTAACGCTCATGAATGCATGAACATATAGGATGAAAGTGATGATTCTAGTAACTTCAATGTCCATGAATACATGAACATATAAGATGAAAGTAAGGATACACACAATTCCAATACTCATGAATGCATGAACATGTATGGTATACAAACAATGATTTAAATAATTCCAATGCTCATGCATGTATGAACATATATATAGGATGCATATGAAGACTCCTAGAATTCTTACATGTATGATTGTGCATGATCATGCTAAGAGTACAATGCGACATGGAGATTTTTAGGCTTATGTGATATACCAAATGCAAACATGTAGATGATGCAAGCAATCGAACACTCTAACGTGTGTAGTGCAAACCGGTGCATGAACATGTTTGGGATGCAAATTAAGGCAGCAACTCAATGTTCTACACGTGACATACTAATGCAAGCAAGGAATGCTCCTAAGAGATAAGGGAAAGCCATGTCAAGACCTAGTTGCACATTAACACAAACACTTGGAATGCATATGCATGAATTATATACAATGTACAATATGCCTAGTGATCAAGATGCTTCGGAAGCTACATGTCGACACGCTACAAATTCAAGCTATGCTCTAATTCATTGTGCCTAAATGCAACTCAACCATAAGGAATGCCTTCCGATGCATGAGCATGTTCTTAAACGACGCAAAGATGCATGAATTTGTAGCAAAAATGCAAAGGAAGATACTAATACCAAGCCTATATGCATGCTATGTACAAACAGCTTCACTCCGACACAAATGAGGCGGCTAAATCCAATTCAAATCAACGAAATCAAGAGTAGAAGTTCAAGATTCAGAATCTACATTGAATTTGCATGCAATTTCATTATTCAATTTTCAAGAAAAGCTGAAAATCAAAACAGCTTAAAATAAGTGCTTATTTGAACCTAACACTTACTTGAACTTGAAGTTTGAACCAAATTGAAGAGGAATTCTTTGTGCTCTTCAAAGAAAATACCAATTCCACAGCGAATCGATGATAATTTGCGGAATCAAACTCGAGTTCTTCAAGAAAACTTAAGATCTTCAATGGAAGATTGAAGAAGAGGAAGGAGAAAACCTTGGATCTTGAAATTGGAGAGAGATCAAGATGAAACCGTTCCTTCCATATCAAATTCAAGCCGAAGAAGGATGAGGAGATCTGGATCAATGGAGAGATAATGCGATGAAGGAAGAAAAACCAGAAATCGTAGGGCGCGCTTAGCGCGGTCAGCGGTTGAAACCGGTGTTAAACGGAGGTCCGGCGGTGGTCCGCGGTGATTGCTTGGAGGGAAAGCTCAAATTTCAATTTTTGACTTTGGGATTATTGAGAGAATTAGAGAGTAATTGGTGGTAAAAAAAATCAAAATGAATCCCCCTTCTTTTTGAAGGCAAAAAAGTATTTATAGACTTGGACCAAAAATCAAGCCCAAATTATGATTATCAGAATAATTTTCGTAATTAATCCAAAACTGTCAAAATTTTGAAGTCGGACTCTAAACAAAAAGTGTCCGGAATGTAATTTCGCTTGCGTGATCAAAAATTTCGACACGATCAGGTGACCGGCCAAGACAGGAAAAATTTCTGAAGTTTTTGCACCACTTTTAGATGTAAAAATTTGACTTTTCTTTGGTTTGCTTTAACTCGGACTACCCGAAACTGGATAACCTTATGATCAATACTGTACACACAAACATATGTAGGTCGATGCAATCAAATTACGAGCCAGGAATACAGAATTTTGGGGTGCAACACCAAGGTATAGCTTTGTCAAAGGAATATGGAATTGATCTGGGCGAGGTAATAATCAGGGGTGCCACTCTAGGCGCAAGATCGGCAGAGGTGATCCTTATTGTGTTCACATCAGCATACTCTTTTGGGTAATCGTCTCCCCATCCGGTTGCCTTGATGTCTTTGATTGGAATCTTGTAGCTTCCGGGAGCGGTATATTTAACCATGAAATCAAGCTTTCCACTTGGCTTCCCCAAGGTATCCCAGACTTCGGGTATGGCTTTGCTTACGTCTTCGATCTTCAAATTTTTAGAAATGTCTTCGCACAGATTCTCCACAGAGGGAGGTTTTAGAAATAATACTTCTCGTTTATTAGGGCATCCTGGAAATACATCAGAGGAATAGTCATCTCGTTCACATCATAAACATATGAGTCATTGTCAATAGCGTTGACACTTTTACCATGGTCAGGCATTGGTGCGTTGATCACATTCGGAGTTTCGATAGGAGGGTCGAATTCAATTTCCCTTGCATCAATCATGTCTTGAATCTTGTTCTTCAGGGCCCAACAGTTGCTGGTGTGAGTGGTATGCACACCTTGCATTAGGATTGTACTTTGGAGAGGAAGTGTTGACGTGTTGAGGAGGATCTCTCAAAGTAATCAGTTCTGCTTTCAACATGTGTTGTAGTGCTTGAGATAATGGCATGTTGATCTTTGTAAATTGTCATCGTGGCGCATTTTGCATACGCGCGTTGTCTCTTTGAGGTTGCGTTGGTGTAGGATTGGTGATCACGACTGCCCCTACAGATTGAGTGCGATCAGTTTTGTCACGGCTCTTCTGACCATACACGACATTGGCTTCTTTTTTACTACCAAAAGATCTCTTCGCAGTATTTGAAGATGTCTCTACCTGAATCTTTCCGCTCTTGATTCCAGCTTCGATATGTTTGCCTGTCAATATCAGCTCGGTGAATCCAGCTGAGGAGTTTCCAATCAGACAAATGATTGAAGAATGGGCCTGTCAGTGTTCCCATAAACATGTCAACCAACTCCCTATTGGATAAGGGTGGCTGAACTCTGCCTGCTAAATCTCTCCATTTTTGGGCATACTCTTTGAACTTCTCGTCACGACCCATAGACATGCTCTATAGTTGCATACAGGTAGGTGCCAATTCAGCATTATACTGGTACTGCTTGTAGAAAGCATCTGCTAAGTTATTCCAGGTATGAATGTGGGTATTTTCTAGCTGATAATACCACTCCAACTTTGTTCCGGATAAACTCTCTTGAAAGAAATGGATCCACAATTTCATGTCTTTAGTATGAGGATGGATCTTCTGAACATATGACTTCAGATGTAGCTTCGGGAAAGAGATGCCATCATACTTGGCAAAGGTATGGACCTTGAACTTGCGGGGAATTACCACACCAAGAACAAGACTCAGATCATCAAAGTTAAGCCATAACAATTTTAGATTTTCCACAACATTCAGACGGTCTTCAAGTTGCTTGTATTTTTCGTTGTCAGGAGGATACTACTCACTCACATAGTCTTCTTCTTCGTTTTCATACTCATGTTGGCTTCCTTCATTGTTTTTGATACTTCCTTCAGTTTCACCACTCTTGTATGAGAATTCAAGTTGTCTGACCACCTTGACTGGACCCTTGTGATTTCTTCCCATGTTGAGAATACCAATGGTCTTCTTCTTTCTGGTGATGAGCTTCTTCAGATCTTTCTGGCCTTGGGCCAAATTGGTGAACATCTCCTGGAATTGGGCGTTCTGATCTTGGAGATCTTTGACAGTCTGTTCAAGAGCCATTTCTGCTGAAATAAACAACGAGAGAATAAGAGATCCAATCTTCAATGTACCTGTTATGAAATGTTATGCCATGATATGCGATGTTATGCAATGAAATGTTTTCAAGAACCTTTTATTAGTTAAATTTGTTAAACAAGCATGAACAAACTTTTTATTAGTTTACTTTTAGCAAGTACAAAAGAAAGTTTAAACAAATAAAAAGAAATTCCTAGAGCTTAGCTTTGTGTTGAAGTAGGTATTGATGCTTTGCTCCTCGTGAAGTAGCTTCGTCAACTCTAATACCTTCTTCTCGCTTGCATGGAACTGAGCTTCGAAGGTATCCCTTTCTTCTTTAAGCTGAACCCAGGATCTCTTCAAGTCTTTGAGATTAGCATACATGTCTGGGTGGAGAATGGTATAGGGTTCGTCATCCTCAACAATATATTCCATAATCATTGGTAGAATAGTTGTAAACGACATCATGAGATTTTGAGCTCGAGCTCGCACTTATTTGAGGTAAAGTTCCTGTTATACCCCAAAATTTTCCCTCCTACTTCTCAAGACAATTCCTATCTCCAAACTCAAGGATTTCACAAGGGTTGACCAGACAAACCCTATCCTAAGCAATCAATCCAAACTAGGGTTTTGCTCCTCTCAAGACAAAATAGATTTCCAATGCTTTAAGTGGTCATCATACCTCAACATATGCTTCAAGGGATCACCATGTCAAGTTTCAAGCCTTACAAGTCAAAATTGTTCATCCAATTGCTCAGATGGTTGGAAATCAGCTGTAGTGGACAAAAAGTCAATTATGGTCAACATACGGTCAAACTTCATAATTTTTGGCCAACATCAATATTTTGAAGTAATATTCATCATTTGATCAAGGGTTGATCATGATTCCTCAAGAAAAGTCAAGATTTGATCAAAAGTCAAAGTTTCTAAATTAGGGTTTTTTAGACAAAAGTCAACAGAACTTTGACCAAGCATAACTTTCACATACTTTATCAGAAAGTTTTCCACCAAAGCTAATTTTAAAGGGAATTCAATTCTCTACAACTTCATGTCTCGCAAGCTTTGGCTAGAAATGCTTCATTTGGAAGTTATGGATCAAAACATTACTGGTCCTTTTAAAAGTCAACAAAAAGTCATCTTTTTGCAAAGAAGTGTTCATGAACATGGAAACTTCAATGAAGATGAAACAAAAAGGACTGTTTAGAGGACATCTTGATCTTTCTAAAAAGTCCAAGAACACCCAAAAATGTTAAACATTGAACAAGATACAAGTTGTGCAAGTTGAGCATTTTTGAGGAGGTGCATAAAGAGAAATACTTGAGAAAATAAAAAATATTAAATGGGCCTAACTTTTCTTGATTCAAACTTGTTTTTAATCTCAATCAGAACCTCCAAGCCCAATGTCACGCCCTTGAGCTTTTTATTTTATTTATTTTGTTTTTTTATTCATTTAAAGTCAATTTAATTTAATTAAAATAGCAAAAATAAATCAATCAATGCAAGGCTGAATATTTGACATTCTTGAGGTCCAAGATACCTATTAAATGGCCTAAATTTCGAAATTGAGTGATTGACAAGAGATTGGTACAAGATTGGAAACATTTTATCAAAATTGAAAAGATTGGCAAATCAAATATCTTCTCATTGAATGGGATATATTTTCTCATCAATTCTCAACCTGGATCCATCCTTTATAAATTCAGAAGGTTTCTAAACCCTAGAAGAGATTTTTTGGCAGCCTCTAGAACCCTAACAAACCTCAAGAAAACCGTGTGAGGCAAGCAATTGGCAGCCAAGGTTCCAGCCGAATTCAAGCAATTCTAAGCATCCCAACACATTCATGGGAGTCCTCTGAATCAATCCAGCCATTCACCAAGCCTTGAAACATCCAGAATCACGAAATCTAGAATCACGGTTTGCTCTTCAAAACTTAAAATCGATTTCATTGATTCATGCATTTTTAATACAATTTGATTGCATATTTTTGTTTAGACTGATGTTTGTAAGCTTTCTGGATAGTTTGATTCAAGTTTAGATGTAGGAACGAGAATCTGCCATGGCTAGGGTTCATGAGCTCGATTTAGGGCTTTCTGAAATAGGAAAAATTGGATGAAACCAAAGGCTCTATCGTGCTCAGGGGATCAAACCGAGTTGATCCATGTCCCCATAATAAATTTATATTGCGTATTTCTTGATTTTGATTTCTTACAGCGGTATAGTGACAGACAAAGCCGTCACTATAGGCTGTAGCGATGAAAGTTGTCTGTAGGTAAAAGTCCAAATTCAAAAACAGGGACGAAGACCCCCAGCGCGCGTTTTTTAAAAATTCTATTTTTAATTATTAATTGCGCTTATAATCTATTGGTTCCATGCTACTAACATGTTTGCAGGCTTGGTCTGGTGGTAAGGCAACGCGTGTTTGACCTATGGGGCAGGGGTTCGATCCTTGGCTACCCCATTCTTTTTTACCGCTTTTCCAAACTAACTTCTTTTTTCATATTTTCTCATTATTTTTCTATTTTATTTAATTATTTTCAAACATTTTTTTAACACATTAAAAAATCAGCAAAAAATATATTTTTTTTTATAATTAAGTTAGAAAAACTTTAATTTAATTTTTGACATAAAAAAAATATTATTTTCATCTTTATTTTATTTAATTATTAATTAATCGAAAATTAACCTTTTAATCACTTTTTCCATATTAAATTAATATAGAAAATTCCCAAAAAAAAATTTTTACATTTAATTAGGTTTACTAACCCTAAAACTTTTTTTTCTAACTCGAAACTTTTTTTACTAACATTATTTTCCATTATTTACAATTCGATCCTTCTCGTAATATTTTCCGATTATTGTAACTGCTTCCAGGTTGTAATAGTTAGGTTTATTTTCTTGCACCTTTTTTCCAATATAATGTAACTGCTCATGGGATGTAATATTTTAATTAAGGTTTACTTTCCGCACTCCTTATTATGTATCTTCCCCAAAGCCATGTAATAGTCTAGGGTTTTACTTTCTCGCACTTTACATTTCCGCAATTTATTTTCCGCACATATTAACTGCTAGTAACTAGGCATGTATGGCAAGATTAATTCAATCAACGTAGCTAACCGTAATCACAAGATAAAATATCTGAATACAATACACTTTATCACACATGCACTCACCTTAGGGTATCCTCTCTTGTTTCCTTACGAATACAATGGTCATGTCCCTCGAACGTAGGGATATCTTAGCACAGTTTCCTATAAACATATCATCATAGTCCCTTCGAGATAAAGATTATAGTCCCTCGATGACCCTCGATGTTGCCTACAAATACATGATCTCGTCCCTCGGTTGTTGCCTACGAAAAGTGATGATCGTCCCTACGAATATGCTAAGATATCCTTACAAGTTGCCTTCTATGACCATCCTTTTACATCCAACGGATAGAGTTACCTACCAACTAATGGTATGTGTAATACGGTGGGAGAACTGTTTTTGGAATTGCTTTGCTTTTGATCGCAAATGTTGCGGATAGCAAGAGTCGCCACCGACTTTTCTTTTATCCAATTAAGGGAAGGTGAAAAGAACAGAAAAAGACCTTCGTTAGATTCTGAGTAAGGGAGAAGGTTATGAAAAGGGAAGGTATTAGCACCCCTTTCCATCCGTAGTTATCTACGGGCTCTTAGTTGCTTTTAGCTCACTTTAAAAATTGCTTTCTGTGTGTGTATTTGAAAAAATGTTTTGAAAAGGCATTTCGCTTTGACTTCGTAATGATTCACGTTGGAATGTATACGAAGTGTTTGGAAATGTTTCATTTTGAAAAGTGTTTTAACTTTGACAAAAGTGTGAGTGAAAAGTATTTTGATAGAGCAAGCAACTAAAAGTCTTATTACCTACTCAGAACGGTCGTTTCCGTGTTATTTTACTTTCCTTTAGAATAGTGCTATCCATACCATTACTTGGTAGGTAACCCTATTCGTTGGATGTAAGAGGGACATTTGAAGGGACATCGGATGGTCATAGAAGGCAACTTGTAGGAGTATCCTAGCACATTCGTAGGGACGATCATCACTTTTTATAGGCAACAATTGAGGAACGAGATCATGTATTCGTAGGCCACATCGAGGGACTATGATCTTTGTATCGAAGGGACTATGATGATATGTTTATAGGCAACGGTGCTAGGATACCTCTACGTTCGAGGGACTTGACCATTTATTTTAAAGGCAACGAGAGAGAATACTCTAGGGGGTGCATGTGTGAAGAAGTGTGTTAAATTCAGATATGTTATCATTAGAGGTGGTCTATGTTCGTTTTTATCTTGCCATACACGCCTAGTTACTAGCAGTTTATATGGTGCGAAAAGTAAATTGCGGAAAGTAAAGTGCGGAAAGTAAATGTCCTACGCTATTACATGGCTTAGGGGAAGTTACATAATAGGAGTGCAGAAAGTAAATCCTAATTAAGCTATTACATCCCATGAGCAGTTACATAATATTGGAAAAAGGAAATGCGAGAAAATTAACCTAACTATTACAACCTGGAAGCAGATACATAATAATCGGAAAAGAAAAGAAATTCACATAAGAGAAAATGTGTTAGTAAAAAAAGATTTTTGGGTTAGGAAAAAGTTTTTAGGTTAGTAATCCTAATTAGATAATAAAACAATTTTTTGGGAATTTTTTGGATTGGTTTTAGTAAGGAAAAGTAATTAAAAGTCAATATTATGCTTAATTAACAATTAATTAAAATATGCATGCAAAAATATTAATCTTTATGTCAAAAATTAAATAAACATTTTTCTGTCCTAAATGCAAAAAGAAATTATTTTTTGGTGATTTTTTATGCATTAGAAAATTGTTTGAAAAGAAATTATATTAAATAAGAAAAATAAGAAAATATGAAGAAAAAAAAAAGTTGGTTAGTCTTGCAAGTTGTAAAAAGAAAGTGGGAAGCCAGGGATCGAACCCCTGACCTCCTGGATATACCACACGCGTGTTACCATCTGAGCCAGGCTGTCTTGGTGTTTTAGAATCACAATCATTGTATTATATGTGATCTAACGTGTTAGTTTGAATTTTCAAAGCAAGTCAAACTGTGGGCCCCGATTTTAAACATTGAGCCAATCGGAACGTGTCTTTGCGCCACGCCAGCCTCGCCTGAGTCCAGAGTAAGTCAACGACGCCGGAGCACCGCTCCGGTCGTCTTCTCCGGCGATTCCAAAACCTGAACCTGCGAAATAACCAAAATAAAGAGTAAAGAGGGACCCTACCCCCCTAATTCGAGGGCTGCGAGTCTAATGGTGATGGTCGTTTGGCTTAAAACGGCCTGGATTGCCTGGTTCGAAGCTTGTCCGTTTCTAAACCCTAACAATGGCAAGCTATGGTTTCCGCATCGAAACTCACATGTTATGCGTCAAACATGTTCTAATGGATATCCTGAGATCATACAAACAATCGAAAATAGTTAGTAATGCATGAATTATGAAAATCGATTTTCAAAAGTTTACCAAACCGGTGATGCTTAGATGACACGATGTGGAATGGCTTGGCCTTGCGTAAGGGCTTGGATTGGTTGTTGGAATGCTCAGGAACACGAATGGATCAATGAGAAGGTTGGAAAGTGGCTGCAAATAGGATTTCGAAATTTGCAACTTTGTAAGAATTTTTGAGAAATTAGGGTTGGCTCATGAGGCTAGGGTTTTGTCCCTTGTGCTTGTGAATGTGTCATGTATTTATAGAGCATGAGATTTGATAAAAAAGAATGAAAAAATATATTGCTTTGAATGCAAAAATATTCCCTTGTAAATTTTCATCAAATCTTTCCAAAATTGGATTTTCCCTTCCTTGTAGCACCTTGCACGAATTTGGCATGTTATTTGGGCTTCCTTGGTCATCAAGATAGGTAGAAATCAAGCCCAACTTGTCTTATACCTTGCTTTTATATTTTATTTAATTTAAAATTGAATTAAATGCTTTATTCAAAAATAAATTAAAAAATGGAAAGGAGGCGTGGCAAGGTGTAGAGAGGCCATGGATAATGTTAAGATCCAGTTTGGATCATATAATTATAAGCCCATTTGAATTTTTTTTGCATTTGTCAAGTATTTCTCTTTGTGCACCTCCTCAAAAATGCTCAACTTGTGCAAGGTGTATCTTGCTCAATTTTTAACATTTTTGGATTGGACTTTTTAGAAAGCTAAAGGTGTCCTCTAAACAACCTATTTTGTTTCATCTCAATTGAAGTTTCCATGCTCATGAACACTTCTTTACAAAAAGTTAACTTTTTGTTGACTTTGAAAAGGACCTGTAATGTTTTGATCCATAACTTCGAAGTGAAACATTTTCTGCCCAAGCTTGTGAGACATGAAGTTGTAAAGAATTGAATTCTCTTAAAAATGAGCTGTGGTGGAAAAATTTCTGATAAAGTATGTGAAAGTTATGCCTGGTCAAAGTTCTGTTGACTTTTTGTCCAAAAACCCTAATTTGGAAACTTTGACTTTTGACCAAACCTTGACTTTTCTTGATGAATCATGATTAACCCTTGATCAAATGATGAATATCACTTCAAAATATTGATGTTGACCAAAAATTATGAAGTTTGACTGTATGTTGACCACAGTTGACTTTGTGTCCTATACAACAGATTTTCAACCATCTAAGCAATTGTCTGAGGAAACATGACTTGTAAGGCTTAAAACTTGACATGGAGATTCTTTGAAGCATATGATGAGGCATGATGACCACTGGAAGTGTTAGAAGTCCACCTTGACTTGAGAATGGCCAAACCCTAGTTTGGGTTAATTGCTTAAGAGAGGGTTTGTCTGGTCAACCCTTGTGAAATCCTTGAGTATGAATAAGTAAAATGTATTGAGAAGTGAGAGGGCAAATTTTGGGGTATGAAAGTTGCCCCTGTTCAATCTTCTTGTACTGGAAGAGTTAGATTGGCATGCTTGCCTTTCGTGATCTGAAAGTAGAAGATGATTGGACACTCGAGTACACTTGAAAATTTGCACTCGCTGTTGGTTGATGATGCATCGGAATGGGCTTACAGATGCCATTTGGAGAATCTGGCGGCTTCACTAGGGAGTGAGTCGTACGCTAGACTCGCGAACGTCGCTTGAATAGGAGAAACGTTAGAGATGGGCTTAAGAGATGCCATCAGGAGAGACTGATGCTGGGGAACGAGCCGTACATTAGACTCTGCAGGTATTCTTGAAGGTAGAAAGGAGCACGGAGATGGGCTTAAGATGCCATCCGAAGAGAATGATGTTGAGTCGTACGTTAGACTTCACGCTCGTCTTTGAATGAAGTTATTGGTTTGTATTGGGTTTTAACCAAATATGCAGCATTCTGAAGGTGGAGAGATGTCGACAAGTAGTCAAAGATGGGCTTAAAGATGCCATCCGGGGCAACTGAGTTGTATGCTAGAATATGTAGTTGTTGTTGATAATAAGAGAGAGTCAGAATAAACCTTCGTCCTGGCTATTCCGAGGTAGATATTTGGCAGAATGTGGATAGCTTTCCCATCTCGCTTCGGGTGTTGATCCAATGCCTGTTGCCGGAAGACAACTTGTATGGTCTTTTAGATAGGGTTTCCTGTCTTGCTTCGGGTGTTAATCTTCGACCTTCCATTTGGAAAAGATTCGTACGGTCTTTCAGATTGGGTTTCCCGTCTTGCTTCGGGTGTTAATCTTAAACCTTCCATTTGGAAAAGATTCGTACGGTCTTTCAGATTGGGTTTCCCGTCTTGCTTCGGGTGTTAATCTCCGACCTTTCATTTGAAACATATCTTTTACCTACTGGGAAAAATAAAACCTTGGCAGGATATGGTTAGTTTTATGCAGATTATGATGCATGCGAGCATATGACAATGTGTGTGAATGATATATGCACATGTTATGATTTTTATGAATAATGTATGAATGTAGATGTTGTGATATTTCAAAACATATCCATCTTGAAGAAGATGAGAACGCCCTGCTGGAGATTTTTTACTTCTGATTGGCGATAAAGTTGTTGAAAACCCTGACTTGGAGGAAAAAGAGATGTTTTTGATTCCTCCGATGCACTATCTGACCAAGTTTCGAGCCTAGATACTAATGCTGTTGGGAATAATAAAAGGGAGATACTCTGTTGGGGATCTTGTGCGTAGACCCTGTTGAGGATAGTAAAAGCTGGGAGGTACTCCGTCGAGGATCTTGTGCGCAGATCTTGCTGAGGAGTATCTAAATACTGCCTAGAGACTGATGTAATGTGGTAATGCTGAAGGGGGATAAAGCTGATGGGGCTCAAAAGAATCCTCTGACTGGGGGATAAAAGAGACGTAGGGTTCCTCCGATGCACCTTTTGACCAAGTTTCAAGTCTGGATACTGCTGCTGTCGGAGAACGATAATCATTGGGAGATATTCTACTGGGGATAAATATCTCTACGTATACGAGATGAACCGTTACTGCTCAGAGACTGATGTAACGAGGTGAAGCTAGTTAAGACCACTGCTCGGGGACTAATGTGATGAAGCTTGAAGTGTGGGAACACTAGCGGGAAGAGATTAATACTTCGTCGGAGAAGGTTTGATGGCTCTGTGGGGATTGTGGTCTTATGAAAGTAACCTGCGGGGAATGCATTGGTGACTTTAGTCATCATCCCAAATCCTAGGATCTACAGTAATTACTTATGTTCGTTCGCTTTTCGTATGTTTGTGAACATATGTTTATTGTCAAATGCATATAATCATTCAAAGCAATCATTGGACTTTATGCAAAAAACAACAATAATGAACACTGTAAAAGAAAGAATTTGCATTAATTTTGAAAGGTGGTGTATGGCCAAGCAATTTGTATACAATGAAATTAAAAAGCTATGCGGAAATAATCTCGTCGAGTTTCAACTATGCTAGTGCTCATATATTTCGAATATCTCATCTCCTTGTCGTCAGTAGAAAGTGAGTGAACTGATTTTCGCCAATTGAATCTTGAATGTTGATAGTAGTAGTCTGTAGGTAGGTGATCTGGACGAGACATAGTCGTACGCTTAAATCCCTAACTTTTGCCTAGACCGCCCTTTCGGGTTTTCAGTCTACCGGGATACCCTTTTTTGCCCAAGCCACCTTTGTAGGTTTTCGACTTGTCGGGTGTACATGTTTTGTATATATCCTTAACTTTTTCCCGAACCTCTTTTGTTCGCCAAGATGCCCTTATTTTTGCCTAGGTCAGTCGACCTAGTGGGTCTCGTTTATGCGTAGTATTTTTTGACTATGTCTGCGTTCACAGGGTGTGGGAAGTCTTCGCCATCCATAGTGCTAAGTATCATAGCTCCGCCAGAAAATACTATTTTGACTACAAATGGTCCCTCGTAGGTGGGAGTCCATTTGCCCCTGGGATCACCTTGTGGAAGGATGATGCGCTTGACTACTAGATCACCGACTTGGTAGACTCGGTGTTAAACTTTCTTGTTGAACGCTCTGATCATTCACTTCTAATAGATATGTCCCTGGAAG
This sequence comes from Vicia sativa, assembly GCA_021764765.1. Taxonomy (NCBI): domain Eukaryota; kingdom Viridiplantae; phylum Streptophyta; class Magnoliopsida; order Fabales; family Fabaceae; genus Vicia; species Vicia sativa. The sequence goes on from CM038794.1 coordinate 36,063,794, forward strand.
ATGGATGCGAGTCGTTTTTCGTCGATCAAGTTGATCTAGTCGAGGCGGGTCTGGATCCATTCATCTTCGCCTAACTCGGCCCGGAGGACTCGGAGGGTATCTCAACCTCGATTGGCGATCGCTTCCATACCGTATACGAGAGAGAAGGGGGTTGCCCCTGTAGATGTTCGTACTATAGTGCGATAACCATGGAGAGCAAATGGTAACATCTCATGCCAATCCTTGTAAGTCACTGTCATTTTCTGTATAATCTTCTTAATATTCTTGTTGGCGGCTTCCACTATGCCATTTATCTTAGGCCGATATGGAGAAGAGTTGTGATGTTTAATCTTGAACTGCGTGCAGAGTTTGGTGATCATTTTGTTATTGAGATTAGAACCGTTATCTGTGATAATCCTTTCGGGAGTGCCATACCGATAGATAAGATTATGCTTGATGAATCGAGCCACAACATTCTTGGTAACAGATGCGAACGAGGATGCTTCTACCCACTTGGTAAAGTAATCAATTGCCACAAGGATGAAATAATGTCCGTTCGAGGCAGTAGCTTTGATTTCTCCGATCATGTCGAAGCCCCACATTGCGAAAGGCCAAGGAGCAGTCAGAACATTCAACGGTACTGGAGGTACGTGTACTTTGTCTGCATATATCTGGCATTTGTGACAAGATCGAGCATAGCGGTGACAATCAGCTTCCATGGTGGACCAATAGTAACCTGTTCTCAGAATCTTCTTTGCCATCATATGTCCAATGGAGTGGGTACCGAATGCGCCTTCGTGTAATTCTTCCATGATCCGTTTTGAGTTTTCTGATCTATACAGCAAAGTAAGCACAAGTCGTGATTGCACTTGTATAAGATGCCGTTGTTGAGAAAGAATTTGGATGCGAATCTTCTCAAGAACTTGTCATTGACAGATGCTCCTGCGGGATATTCCTGAGCCTCAAGATACCTCTTCACTTCGTAGTACCAAGGTTTCTCTTCTGTATCAAGTTCACAATAGTATGCTGGTTCGTCAAACTTTTCAATGATGATTTGGGGAGCCTCTTTGTCCCATCTGACCTTGAACATAGATGACATAGTAGCTAATGCGTCTGCCAACTGATTCTCTTCTCGTGGAATGTGATCAAAAGTGATCTCTTTGAAGTAGGGGATCAGACTCAAAACATGCTCTCGATATGAAATGAGATTCGGATGCTTCGTATCCCACTCGCCTTTTATCTGACTGATCACTAAAGCTGAGTCTCCATACACTTGCAAGAATTTGATTCTTAAGTCAATAGCAGCTTTAATACCCATGATACACGCTTCGTATTCGGCCATGTTGTTGGTGCAGCTGAAACATAATCTGGCGGTGAAAGGCGTGCGTCCGCCCGTAAGAGATGCAATGATGGCACCAATGCCATTTCCAAGTGCATTTGAGGCTCCATCAAAGACCATGGTCCATCGGGATCCCGGTTCAGGTCCTTCGTCTGGGCCTGGTTCTTCACAATCAGTAACTAACAAAACATCTTCGTATGGAAACTCGAACTGCATAGACTGGTAGTCATCTACGGCTTGATGAGCCAAATGATCGGCTACTACACTTCCTTTGATTGCTTTTTGAGAAGTATATTGGATGTCGTATTCGGTCAAGATCATTTGCCATCTTGCTATTCTTCCGGAGAGAGCTGGTTTCTCAAATATGTATTTTATCGGATCCATCTTGGAGATCAACAAGGTAGCATGTGTCAACATATACTATCTTAGTCGTGAAAGCAAGCCAAAGCACGCAAGTTTTCTCGAATGGAGTATCTTGTTTCACAGTCGGTAAACTTTTTGCTAAGGTAGTATATTGCATACTCTTTTCGACCAGACTCGTCATGTTTCCCCAACACACACCCCATTGAGTTCTCTAATACTGTCAAGTACATGATAAGAGGTCTTCCTTCGGCAGGCGACATCAGGATAGGAGGATTATGTAGGTACTCCTTGATTTTGTCAAAAGCGATCTGGCAATCGTCGTTCCATTCCACTACTTGATCTTTCTTCAGTAACTTGAAGATTGGCTCACAAGTAGTAGTTAGATGTGCAATAAATCTGGCAATGTAGTTCAATTATCCCAAGAAACCTCTAACTTCCTTCTCGGTGCGGGGCACTGGCATTTTCCAGATAGCTTTAACCTTGGCGGGGTCAACTTCAATACCTTTACCACTGACAACAAACCCTAGGAGTTTATTGGATTTGACTCCAAAGGTGCATTTGTCGGGATTAAGTCTTAGTTTGTACTTCTTCAGTCTATCAAACAGTTTTCGCAAATAATCGAGATGTTCTTCTTCAGTCTGTGATCGAGCTATCATGTCGTCGATGTAAGCCTCTATCTCGTGATGAATCATGTCATGAAATAATGCCACCATGGCACGTTGATAAGTGGCGCCAGCGTTCTTCAGTCCGAATGGCATGACCTTGTAGCAGAATGTGCCCCATTGTGTAACGAAAGTAGTCTTCTCCATGTCTTCAGGAGCCATTTTGATCTGATTGTAACTGGAGAAACCATCCATGAAGGAGAAAACTTTGTGTTGAGCAGTGTTGTCGACTAGAACATCAATATGAGGAAGTGGAAAATCATCTTTCGGACTTGCTCTGTTCAGATCTCTGTAATCCACACACATGCGTACTTTGCCATCTTTCTTAGGTACGGGTACCACGTTTGCAACCCACTACGGATAAGAAGTAACGGCTAGGAAACCAGCGTTGAACTATTTCATAACTTCGACTTTGATTTTCTCCGACATCTCAGGATGCATGCGACGAACCTTCTGCTTTACTGGGAGAAAACCTTCTTTTGTCGGCAATCGGTGTACCACAATGTCAATGTCTAGACCCAGCATGTCTTCATATGACCAAGCAAAAACCTCGATATAGTCTCGTAGCATCTGGACCAATCTTTCTTTGACACTGTTCTCAAGACCTGCTCCTATCTTGATTTCTTTTCTGTCTTCGTTAGTACCTAGATTCACAACTTCGACTGGCTCTTCGTGTGGTTGTATAACCTGTTCTTCTTCCTGTAGCAACCTGACAAGTTCTCCTGGCACTTCACAATCTTCCTCGCCTTCGTCTTCAGCTTGGTAGATCGGATTATCGAAGTCATATTTAGCAATAGCAAAGTTTGTTATCAATGAGATTCAGAGTGAATCTGCAGTGTATCACGTGGGTGTGTGTAAGAACACATAGCTTTTTGAAGGGTGATACATTAAAAGAAAGGAACGAAAACAAAAATGCAAAAGTCCAATGATTTTATTGAATGAAAATACGCAAATGATAGATAATAACCCTCACAAACGAGCCATGATGCCCCGAGCAAGGCACTAGGCTTTAAAGTTTATTGTCTATACGTAAATAAAGAATGAAAAGCATAACAAAAGCAATTACTCTTGTCTAAAGGAGATTGGTATGATGTCTTCGGTCTTCCAATTGCTGAGTCCGTTGTCGAGAGTCGGGAAGATCCAATCGCTGATGTCGAAGTCGGTGTCGTTGTCTTCTATAGCATGGACTCCATTCTTGCTGATGCGGAAGGGAAGCTGGCCGACACGTTCGCGGCGTATCATCTTCTGACCTTTGATGGTGAAGCCTAAACCAGTCTTGTCAGATTTGAAAGGAAGATCGGGGAGTTGACCCCAAATAGTACGACCTCCTTCTTCAACAGCAGCTTGAGCATCCTTCAGCGAGGCCATCCTAGGCGGAACTTGTGTAACTTCAGGAGTGACAGGAGAGTCAACAGGCATGACTCTTGGAACTGTTTCGAAAGCTTGACAGTGAGTTTCGAAGAATTCACCTTCCATCTCGAGGTATCGGAATGACTGCAGATGGCTTAGCATGTCTTCCTCTTCACCGCATACTGTAACAACTTTCCCCTTCACTGGGTACTTCAGCTTTTGATGCAAGGTAGAGGTAACAACGCCAGCCCCATGTATCCAAGGGCATCCAAGTAGGCAAGAGTAAGCTGGACGAATGTCCATGACAAAGAAAGTGGAGTCGAAAGTCTGGGAACCGACTTTAACTGGCAGAATGAGCTCTCCAAGTACTGTTCGTTTAGAACCATCAAAAGCTCTTACAATTATGTCGCTGGGCTTCAAAACCAATCCTTCAACATCAAGTCGGTCGAAAACACTCTTTGGTAGGATATTCAGAGCAGAACCGGTATCTACCAAGACATGAGACAATGTAATGCCCTTGCATCCAACAGAGATGTGCAAGGCTTTGTTGTGTTTCTTTCCGGCAGAAATCAAATCAACATCGGAGAAGCCTAGACCGTTGCTGGAAGCCAGGCTAGCAATACAAACTTCAAATTGATCAGTAGTAGTGTCTTGCGGTATGTGAGCATTCTTCAGAAACTTCACCAAGGCTTTAGCATGAGCCTCAGAGCATAATAGCAGAGCAAGCATGGACATTTTGGACGGAGTCTGTCCCAACTGTTCCACAACATTGTAGTCACTCTTCTTGATGATCTTCAGAATTTCCTCCATTTCTTGCTTGGAGGTATCTTCAGCAACTTCCTTTGGTACTTCTATTTGAGCAGGATAAGTCACTGGTTCTTTCCCTCGCGCTTCGGGAACTGGTTGGATAGCTAGAATGTGAGTTGGAGTCGCAGTGTCTTTTGGAGGAGAGATCTCTGGAGAAAACACTCTTCCGGTTCTGGTCACCTTACTTGATCTGGTGATGTTGTCGATGTCAGGAATGGTAGCTTCAACTGTAAGATCCTCAATGGTCAGAGGGTCTTTCTTGAATCCATGATAGTAAGCCTCAGCTCCATAGTTCCAAGGTATAGCTTTGTCAGAGGAATATGGAACTGGTCTGGGAGAAGTAATGATGAGAGGTGCCACTCTAGGCGCAGGATCAGCAGAGGAGATCCTTATTGTGTTGACATCAGCATAGTCTTTTGGGAAATCATCTCCCCATCCGGTTGCCTTAACATCTTCGATAGGAATCTTGTAGCTTTCAGGAACGGTATACTTCACCATGTAATCAAACTTTCCACTTGGCTGCCCCAAGGTATCCCAGACTTCTGGTACGGCTTCGTCCACATCTTCGATCTTCAGATTCTTAGAAATGTCTTCGCACAAGTTCTCCACAGGTGAAGGTTTCAGAAGTAGTACTTTACGGTTGTCCATCATGCGTTGAATACGCCTTCTCAACCAAGCACATCCGTCAGATGTAGATGCACACCAACGACAATCATCCGGGCATCCTGGAAATACACCGGCTTGCAGCAGATTTTTCTTAATAGTCATCAGAGGAATAGTCAGGTTTTTCACATCATAAACATAACAGTCTTCGTCAATAGCATTGGAACTTTTGATGTGGTTAGGCATTGGAACTTCAGAGCCCAACATTCGTCGGTATCGTGCCCTGGGCTGTTGGAGTGGTATGTACACTTGGCATTAGGATTGTATCTCGGAGAGGAAGTGTTGATTTGTTGAGGAGGATCCCTCAAGGTAATCAGCTCTGCTTTCAACATGTGTTGCAAGGCCTGCGACAAAGGCATGTTGATCTTTGTAAACTGTCTTCGTGGCGTGTTCTGGTTACGCGCGTTATTTCGCTGAGGTTGCGCTGGTGTAGGATTGGAGATCACAACTGCCCCTACAGATTGAGTACGATCAGTTTTGACACGGCTCTTCTGACCATACACAGCATTGGCTTCTTTCTTACCAAAATATCTCTTCGCAGCATTTGAAGATGACTCTACCTGAATCTTTCCGCTCTTGATTCCAGCTTCAATGCGTTCTCCTATCAATATCAGCTCGGTGAATCCGGCTGAAGAGTTTCCAATCAGATGATTGAAGAATGAGCCTGTCAGTGTTCCCATAAACATATCAACCAACTCCCTATTGGACAAGGGTGGTTGAACTCTGCCTGCTAGATCTCTCCATTTCTGAGCATATTCTTTGAACTTCTCATCACGACCCATAGACATGCTCTATAGTTGCATGCGAGTGGGTGCTAGTTCAACATTGTACTGGTACTGCTTGTAGAAAGCATTTTCTAAGTCATTCCAGGTATGGATGTGGGTACTCTCTAGCTGATAATACCACTCCAACTGAGCTCCAGATAAACTCTCTTGGAAGTAATGGATCCACAGCTTCCTGTCATCAGTGTGAGGATGGATCTTCTGAACATAGGACTTCAAATGCAGCTTCGGATAAGAGATGCCATCATACTTGGCAAAAGTAGGAACCTTGAACTTGCGGGGAATTACCACACCAGGAACTAGGCTCAGATCATCAAAATTCAGCCCGGATATCTTCAGATTTTCCACAGCATTCAGACGATCTTCAAGTTGTTTGTATTTGTCATCCTCAAGAGAATACTGCTCGTTCTCATAGTCTTCTTCTCTATTTTCAGACTCATGCTGGCCTTCTTCATTATTCTTGATACTTTCATCAGTTTCAACGCTCTTGTCTGAGAATTCCACACGGCTGACCACCCTAGGTCCACCCTTGTGACGTCTGTTCAAGAGCCATTTTTGTTAAAATAAATAGCGAGAGAATGAGAAAACAGATCTTCAATGTACCTGTTATGAAATGTCATGCCATGATATGCGATGTTATGCAATGCAATTTTTCAAGGACCTCAGGAATTTAAATTTGTTAAACAAGCATGAACAAACTTTTATTAGTCTCTTTTTTTCTTTTTCCTTTTAAGTACAAAAGATAGTTTGGAAAATAAAAGAACAAAAATCCTAAAGCTCTAAGTCTCCCATGGGTGCTTCCTCTTGGTGTTGAAGTAGGCGTTGATGTTTCGCTTCTCGTGAAGTAGCTTTGTCAACTCTAATACCTTCTTTTCACTTGCATAGCATTGAGCTTCGAATGTATCCCTTTCTTCTTTAAGCTGAATCCAGGATCTCTTCAAGTCTTCGAAATCAGTAGGCATGTCGGGATGGAGAACGGTATAAGGTACGTCACCTATAGCAACAGGTTCCATAATTACTGGTAACACGGGTGTAAATGGCATCATGAGGTCTTGAGCTCGAGCTCGCACCCATCTGAGGTAAGGTTCCCAAGGACTGGAATTTTTGTGTCCCAAAGTCTTGGTATCAGTCTTCTTTACCATGCCCCAAGCGTGTATGAACCTTCAATGGTAATTCTGGAGATCGTGGTTGTAGTCGAACACAATATCTTGGAGAAGCATATCATGAGGACCATCTCTTCGAGCATAACCAAACTGACGTAGAACTAGAGAAGGGTTGTAAGTGATACCTCCCCTTATGCCAAAGAGTGGTACGTTAGGGAATTCTCCGCAACGCTCAATGAATGTGAAGTCCTTTTGAGAAAAGAGACACCAACGAATATCTGAATGAGAGAGTGTCACTAGCCTTTGAGACCACTTTAATCTTTGCTCGTTCTTCATTACTGATTGCGGAAGGTGCGAAATAAACCACCTAGAAAGTAACGGTATGCAACACATGAGAGTTCCTTGTCTTTTGATAGTACGAGTGTGGAGAGAATGCAGGATGTCTCCAAGTAAAGTAGGCACAGGATTGTGAGTGAGGAATATCTTGATGGCGTTTACGTCTATGAACTGATCTGGATTAGGAAATAGCACCAAGCCATAGATTAGCAAGGCCAAAATGTCTTCGAATGCCTGGAAACTCATAGCTTTGAGGAACTCTCGGGCTTTCTTATTAGAAACTTAGCAAGTAAACCCTTAACTCTGCTTCTTGTTTCCCAATTAGCTTCAACGTCTGATCGTTTTAGATGTAATGCTGATGCGATGTCTTCATACTTAGGAGCCTTTTCTGAACCGGTGAATGGTATCTGATTAGGAATAGGTATCCCAAGTAGCTTAGAGAACTCTTCCAATGTAGGTACCAACTAATAATCTGGGAATGTAAAGCAATGGTGTTTCGGATCGAAGAACTGGAATAAGATGTGCATCATATCTTCTTCAAAACCGGAGATAACCAAGTCAAGCAGATAACCATGTCTCTTAATGAACTGAGCATGATTGGGAATTTCTGAAACCAATTCTTTGAGTTGAGAAGGTATACCCATGAAGTTGATTCAGATAGTCTTTCTAGAAGCCATAATCCCTACAAAACATAGCAAAGATAAATTCCTAGGTCCTTGAAATGGTTAGAAATGATATGCAATGTTATGATGTCATGATGTCATGTTTAGCAAGCACAAACAAATCACACAATAGCCCTAGGTTTAAGGCTTGCATGAGGTATAGGTGTCTACCCTACCAATGTTTGGGTGGGTTCATCCTGTCCTATAATAGTAACCGGGTTCTAGGGATCTCATATCATTGATCTTTCTCGTAGGCTTTATTTCAATACGACTACCAAGTGGTCGATCGAAACATCCCGAAAGTCTGATCTTAATGAGCGTAGCATCGAGTATCAACCAACCTTAGTCTGCACCAAAGCCTACCATATCACTACCTTCTAATGGCCAAGATGGGTCAATTAGGGTTCTAGAAGTTGAGTTAGTGCTGATGACACCACACAGACGCCAAATACTTTCCTCAACTTGAGAATGAGGAGTATTAGGACATCCAAAGTGTCGCACTAACGTAGCCATCATGTTGACCGTTTCGGTATACGCCTAACGGTCGCAAAGATTTATTGCTACTTACCTAACGAAACCTGGATCCGGGTGTAGGATCCCCCCACAAGTATAATACCCAAGCGACCCTTTAAAAGTAAAGCATACAAGTCAAACAGAAAGCATTAAAGTGATCTAAAAATCCCTAAGGTATTCTCTCTTTAGGGTATCCCCAGCAGAGTCGCCAGTTCTGTAATACGGTGGAAGAACTGACTTTGGAATTGTTTTTCTTTTGATCGCAAATGTTGCAATAGCAAGAGTCGCCACCGACTTTTCTTTTATCCAATTAAGGGAAGGTGAAAAGAACAGAAAAAGACCTTCGTTAGATTCTGAGTAAGGGAGAAGGTTATGAAAAGGGAAGGTATTAGCACCCCTTTCCATCCGTAGTTATCTACGGGCTCTTAGTTGCTTTTAGCTCACTTTAAAAATTGCTTTCTGTGTGTGTATTTGAAAAAATGTTTTGAAAAGGCATTTCGCTTTGACTTCGTAATGATTCACGCTGGAATGTATACGAATTGTTTGGAAATGTTTCATTTTGAAAAGTGTTTTAACTTTGACAAAAGTGTGAGTGAAAAGTATTTTGATAGAGCAAGCAACTAAAAGTCTTATTACCTACTCAGAACGGTCGTTTCTGTGTTATTTTACTTTCCTTTAGAATAGTGTTATCCATACCATTAGTTGGTAGGTAACCCTATTCATTGGATGTAAGAGGGACATTCGAAGGGACATCAGATGGTCATAGAAGGCAACTTGTAGGAGTATCATAGCACATTCGTAGGGACGATCATCACTTTTCGTAGGTAACAATCGAGGAAGGAGATCATGTATTCGTAGGCCACGTCGAGGGACTATGATCTTTGTATCGAAGGGACTATGATGATATGTTTGTAGGCAACGGTGCTAGGATACCTCTACGTTCGAGGGACTTGACCATTTATTCGAAAGGCAACGAGAGAGAATACTCTAGGGGGGTGCATGTGTGAAAAAGTGTGTTAAATTCAGATATGTTATCTTGAAATTAGAGGTGATCTATGTTCGTTTTTATCTTGTCATACACGCCTAGTTACTAGCAGTTTATATGGTGCGGAAAATAAATTGCGGAAAGTAAAGTGCGGAAAATAAATGTCCTACGCTATTACATGGCTTTGGGGCAATTACATAATAGGAGTGCAGAAAGTAAATCCTAATTAAGCTATTACATCCCATGAGCAGTTACATAATATTGGAAAAAGGAAATGCGAGAAAATTAACCTAGCTATTACAACCTGGAAGCAGATACATAATAATCAAAAAAGAAAAGAAATTCGCATAAGAGAAAATGTGTTAGTAAAAAAAGATTTTTGGGTTAGGAAAAAGTTTTTAGGTTAGTAATCCTAATTAGATGATAAAACAATTTTTTGGGAATTTTCTGGATTGGTTTTAGTAAGGAAAAGTAATTAAAAGTCAATTTTATGGTTAATTAACAATTAATTAAAATATGCATGCAAAAATATTAATAAAATTTATGTCAAAAATTAAATAAACATTTTTCTATCCTAAATGCAAAACGAAATTATTTTTTGGTGATTTTTTATGCATTAGAAAATTGTTTGAAAAGAAATTAAATTAAATAAGAAAAATAAGAAAATATGAAGAAAAAAAGTTGGTTAGTTTTGCAAGTTGTAAAAAGAAAGTGGGAAGCCAGGGATCGAACCCCTGACCTCCTGGATATACCACACGCGTGTTACCATCTCAGTCAGGCTGTCTTGGTGTTTTAGAATCACAATCATTGGATTATATGTGATCCAACGTGTTAGTTTGAATTTTCAAAGCAAGTCAAACTGTGGGCCCCTATTTTAAACGTTGAGCCAATCGGATCGTGTCTTTGCGCCACGCCAGCCTCGCTTGAGTCCAGAGTAAGTCAACGACGCCAGAGCACCGCTCCGGTCGTCTTCTCCGGTGACCCCAAAACCTGAACCTGCGAAATAACCAAAATAAAGAGTAAAGAGGGCCCCTACCCCCTAATTCGAGGGCTGCGAGTCTAATGGTGATGGTCGTTTGGCCTAAAACGGCCTGGATTGCCTGGTTCGAAGCTTGTCAGTTTCTAAACCCTAACAATGACAAGCTATGGTTTCCGCGTCGAAACTCACATGTTATGCGTCAAACATGTTCTAATGGATATCCTGAGATCATACAAACAATCGAAAACAGTTAGTAATGCATGAATTATGAAAATCGATTTTCAAAAGTTTACCAAACCGGTGATGCTTAGATGACACGATTTGGAATGGCTTGGCCTTGCGTAAGGGCTTGGATTGGTTGCTGGAATGCTCAGGAACACAAATGGATCAATGAGAAGGTTGGAAAGTGGCTGCAAATAGGATTTCGAAATTTGCAACTTTGTAAGAATTTTTGAGAAATTAGGGTTGGCTCATGAGGCTAGGGTTTTGTCCCTTGTGCTTGTGAATGTGTCATGTATTTATAGAGCATGAGATTTGATCAAAAAGAATGAAAAAATATATTGCTTTGAATGCAAAAATATCCCCTTGTAAATTTTCAACAAATCTTTCCAAAATTGGATTTTTCCTTCCTTGTAGCACCTTGCACGAATTTGGCATGTTATTTGGGCTTCCTTGGTCATCAAGATAGGTAGAAATCAAGCCCAACTTGTCTTATACCTTGCTTTTGTATTTTATTTAATTTAAAATTGAATTAAATGCTTTAAATTCAAAAATAAATTAAAAAATGGAAAGGAGGTGTGGCAAGGTGTAGAGAGGCCATGGATAATGTTAAGATCTAGTTTGGATCATAAAATTATAAGCCCATTTGGAAAAAATTTGCATTTGTCAAGTATTTCTCTTTGTGCACCTCCTTAAAAATGCTCAACTTGTGCAAGGTGTATCTTGCTCAATTTTTAACATTTTTGGGTGTTCTTGGACTTTTTAGAAAGTTCAAGGTGTCCTCTAAACAACCTATTTTGTTTAATCTCAATTGAATTTTCCATGCTCATGAACACTTCTTTACAAAAAGTTGACTTTTTGTTGACTTTGAAAAGGACCTGTAATGTTTTGATCCATAACTTCCAAGTGAAGCATTTTCTGCCCAAGCTTGTGAGACCTGAAGTTGTAGAGAATTGAATTCTCTTCAAAATGAGCTGTGGTGGAAAAAAATTTCTGATAAAGTATGTGAAAGTTATGCCTGGTCAAAGTTTTGTTGACTTTTTGTCCAAAAACCCTAATTTGGAAACTTTGACTTTTGATCAAACCTTGACTTTTCTTGATGAATCATGATCAAACCTTGATCAAATGATGAATATCACTTCAAAATATTGATGTTGACCAAAAATTATGAAGTTTGACTGTATGTTGACCACAGTTGACTTTGTGTCCTATACAACTAATTTTCAACCATCTGAGCAATTGTCTGAGGAAACTTGACTTGTAAGGCTTAAAACTTGACATGGAGATTCTTTGAACAATATGATGAGGCATGATGACCACTGGAAGTGTTAGAAGTCCACCTTGACTTGAGAATGGCCAAACCCTAGTTTGGGTTAATTGCTTAGGAGAGGGTTTGTCTGGTCAACCCTTGTGAAATCCTTGAGTATGAATATGTGAAATGTATTGAGAAGTGAGAGGGAAAATTTTGGGGTATGACAGTATGGATAGCGCTACCCTAAAAGAAAGCAAAATAACACGGAAACGACTGTTCTGAGTGGGTAAAATAAGTCTCTTTTGCTTGCTCAATCAAAATGCTCTTTACACCTCACACTTTCTCAAAAATGTTTTTCAAAACGCTTTGTATACATTCCAGCGTAAATCATTACAAAGTCTTTTCCGAAACAAAACATTTCCAAACACTTCGTATACATTCCAACATGAATCATTACGAAGTCAAAGTGAAATGCATTTTCAAAAATCTTTTCAAACACACACACAAAAAAGAAATTTATAAAGTGAGCTAAGCAATTAAGAGCCCGTAGATAACTATGGATGGAAAGGGTGCTAACACCTTCCCTTTTCACAACTGGCTCCCGTACTCAGAATCTAACGAAGGTCTTTTCCTGTTCTTTTTGCCTTCCCTTAATTGGATAAAAGAAAAGTCAGTGGCGACTCTTGTTATCCGCAACATTTGCGATAAAACGCAAAACAAACAAGTCAGTTCTCCCACCGTATTACAGAACTGGCGACTCTGCCGGGGATACACCCTAAAGAGAGGCTACCTTAGGGTCTTTAGATCACTTTATTGCTTTATGTTTGACTTGTATGCTTTATCTTAAGGGTTGTTGGGGTATTATATTTGTGGGGGATCCTACACCCGGATCCAGGTTTCCTTAGGTAAGTAGCAATAAATCGTCGCGACCGTTAGGCGTATACCGAAATGGTCAACATGATGGCTACGTTAGTGAGACACTTTGGATGTCCCGATGCTCCTCATGTTCAGTTGAGGTAAGTATTTGGCGCCTATGTGGTGTCATAAGCACTAACTCAACTTTTAGAACCCTAATTGACCCATCTTGGCCATTAGAAGGTAGTGAGATGGTCGGCTTCGGTGTAGACTGAGGTTGGTTGATACTCGATGCTACGCTCATTAAGATTCGAATTTCGGGATGTTTCAGTCGACCACTTGGTAGTCGTATTAAAATAAAGCCTACGAGAAAGATCAATGATATGAGATTCCTAGAACTTGGTTACTATTATAGGACAGGTTGAACCAACTTAAACTCTGGTAGGGTAGACACTTATACCTCATGCAAGCCTTAAACCTAGGGCTATTGTGTGAATTGCTTGTGCCTTCTACTTGTTTTAAACATGACATCATGACATCATGACATCATAACATCATATCATTTCTAACTATTTCAAGGACCTATGGATTTATCTTTGCTCTGTTTTGTAGGAGTTATGGCTTCCAGGAAGACTATCCGAATCAATTTCATGGGTGTACCTTCTCAACTCAAAGAATTATTTTCAGAAATTCCTAATCATGCTCAGATCATCAAAAGACATGGTTATCTGCTTGACTTGGTTATCTCCGGTTTTGAAGAAGATATGATGCACGTCGTATTCTAGTTCTTCGATCCGAAACATCACTGCTTTACATTCCCAGATTATCAGTTGGTGCCTACATTGGAAGAGTTCTCTAAGCTACTTGGGATACCTATCCTTGATCAGATACTGTTCACTGGTTCAGAAAAATCTCCAAAATATAAAGACATTGCATCAGCGTTACATCTAAAGCGATCAGACATTGAAGCTAATTGGGAAACAAGAAGCGGAGTTAAGGGTTTGCTTGCTAAGTTTCTGATAAAGAAAGCTCGAAAATTCCTAAAAGCTATGAGTTTCCATGCATTCGAAGACATTTTTGCCTTGCTAATCTATGGCTTGGTACTATCTCCTAATCCAGATCAGTTCATAGATGTGAACGCCATCAAGATATTCCTCACTCGTAATCCAGTGCCTACCTTATGTAACACGGTGGGAGAACTGACTTGTTTTGTTTTGCGTTTGATCGTAAATGTTGCGGATAGCAAGAGTCGCCATCGACTTTTCTTTTATCCAATTAAGGGAAGGTGAAAAGAACAGGAAAAGACCTTCGTTTAGATTCTGAGTAAGGGAGTTGGTTATGAAAAGGGAAGGTATTAGCACCCTTTCCATCCGTAGTTATCTACGGGCTCTTAGTTGCTTTTAGCTCACTTTAAAATTGCTTTCTGTGTGTGTGTGTGTTTGAAAAATATTTTGGAAAAGGCATTTCGCTTTGTCTTCGTAATGATTCACGCTGGAATGTATACGAATTATTTGGAAATGTTTTGTTTTGAAAAGTGTTTGAACTTTGACAAAAGTGTGAGGTGTGAAAAGTATTCAGATATGTTATCTTGAGATTAAAAGTGATCTATGTTGATTTTATCTTGCCATACACGCCTAGTTACTAGCAGTTTATAGGTGCGGTAAGTAAATTGTGGAAATGTAAAGTGCGGAAAGTAAATCCTACGCTATTACATGGCTTTGGGGAAGTTACATAATTGAGGAGTGCGGAAAGTAAAACCTAATTAAAACTATTACATCTCATGAGCAGTTACATAATATTGGAAAAGAAAATGCGAGAAAGTGTCCTAACTATTATAACCTGGAAGCAGTTACAATAATCGGAAAAAGAATCGAATTGCAAATAAGAGAAATGATGTTAGTAAAAAGGATTTTTGAGTTAGGAAAAGCTTTTAGGGTTAGCAAACCTAATTAGATGAGAAAATATTTTTTTGGGAATTTTCTGGATGAATTTTAGTATAGAAAAACAATGAAAAGTTAATTTTTCGATTAATTAACAACAAGAAAATATTTTTTGTGATTTTTTAATGTGTTAGAAAAATATTTGAAAATAAATTGAATTGGATGGAAAAATATGAAGAAAATAAGAAAATATGTTAGTTTGTAAGTGATAAAAAATATATGTGAGGAGCCAAGGTTCGGACCAAGGACCTCCAGGATACACGCGCGCTGCCTTTGCTATGAGCCAACCTGCATTTGTGTTAGGCATATGAAATAATAACATTATAAGGGAAACTGATCCCTGGATGCCAAACAAAACACGCGCCAAGAACATTATCGTCCCCATTTAAATTTCCCAAGTTTTTTACCTACGGATGCTTCCGTTGCTAAAGCCTATAGTGACGGTTTTAACTGTCACTAAAACACCTGCAAATTTCCAAAATCCAGAAAACATGATATAAATTAATTAGGAAACCATGGTTCGATTACAAATCGGTTCCTGAGTTCAATGGTACCACTCGTTTGGTCCAATTTTGCCTTGAACGAAAAGCCCTAATTCAAGCTTGTGAACCCTAGCAATGGTAACTTACGATTCCTGCACTTAAAACTTAATCAAACGACACAGGAACCTTGCAAATAACATCATGAACATGAATATATAATCAAAATACGTTTAAAATGCATGTAGCTATGAATTTGATTTTAAAATTTTTGAGGCAAACCGTGACGTGCAATTTCGTGTTTCTGGGTGTTTTGCTTGCTTGTGAGTATCTGGAATCGATCAGAGGACCTCCAAGAATCGATTGCAAGGCTTGGAAAGGCTTGAATTGGAGCAAAACTATGGCTGCTATGTTGCTTGAAGGCCACGGTTTTTTGGACTTGGTTTAGGGTTCTTGAGGCAGCCAATTCGTTCTTGTGGCATTTGAAATCATTGTGTATTTATACTAGAGTGAATTAGGTCAAGAATTATGAAAAAATATCATGCCAATCAATGAAAAATTATTTGATTTGGAATCAAACCAAATATTGCCTTTTTGAGCCAATTTCAATCAAATCACTTGTCAATCTCCATTATTTCGAAATAATCAGATTAATTGGCTTGTTTGGACCTCAATGATGAGAGAAAATCCATCTTGCATTTAAAATTTGATTTGATCTCTTTTATTTTAATTAAATTGGTTTTAAATGAATAAAAATTCAAAATAAATAAAAAATAAAAGATAAAACGTGGCTTTGGGCTTGGAGGTTCCAATTCAGATAAGGAACAAGTTTGAATCAAGAAAAGTTAGGCCCATTTGGAAATTTTTTTATTTTCTCAAGTATTTCTCTTTATGCACCTTGTCATACCCCAAAATTTGTCCTCCTACTTCTCAAGACATTCCACATCTCCATACTCAAGGATTTCACAAGGGTTGACCAGACAAACCCTCTCCTAAGCAATCAACCCAAAACTAGGGTTTGGCTATCCTCAAGTCCAGGTGATCCTCCAACACTTCCAGTGGTCATCATGCCTCATCATATGCTTCAAAGAATCTCCATGTCAAGTTTCAAGCCTTACAAGTCAAGTTTCCTCAAACAATTGCTCAGACGGTTGAAAATCGGTTGTGTTGGACAAAAAGTCAACTATGGTCAACATACAATGAAACTTCATAATTTTTGGTCAACATCAATATTTTGAAGTGATATTCATCATTTGATCAAGGGTTGATCATGATTCATCAAGAAAAATAAAGAATTGATCAAAAGTCAAAGTTTCCAAATTAGGATTTCTCCGAAAAAAGTCAATAGAACTTTGACCAGGCATAACTTTCACATACTTTATCAGAAATTTTTCCACCACAACTCATTTTGAAGAGAATTCAATTCCCTACAACTTCATGTCTCACAAGCTTGGTCAGAAAATGCTTCATTTGGAAGATATGGGTCAAAACATTACAGGTCCTTTTCAAAGTCAACAAAAAGTCAACTTTTTGTAAAGAAGTGTTCATGAGCATGGAAACTTCAATTGAGATGAAACCAAAGAGGTTGTTTATAGGACATCTTGAGCTTTCTAAAAAGTCCAAGAACACCCAAAAATGTTAAAAATTGAGCAAAATACACCTTGCACAAGTTGGGCATTTTTGAGGAGGTGCACAAAGAGAAATACTTGACAAAACCCAAAATTTTGCAAATGGGCCTAACTTTTCTTGGTTCAAACTTGTTCCTTAGCTGATTTGGAACCTCCAAGCCCAAGGCCATGAATTTATCTTTTATTTTTCTATTTATTTTGGATTTTAATCATTTAAAAGCCAATTTAATTAAAATAAAAGATAGAAATTCAAAATTAATTGCAAATTGGATTTTTCTCTCATTCTTGAGGTCCAAACAAGCCATACAAGCTGTCAATTTCGAAATTGCATTGATTGGCAAAGGAATTGAATGAGATTTGATCAAAAAAGGCAATATTTGGTTTTATACCAAATCAAATATTTTCTCATTGATTGGCATATAATTTCTTCATGATTCTTGACCTAAATCCTTCTACTATAAGTACACAATGCATTCACAAGAACAAAGGATGAAATTCTTGCCTCTAAAAACCCTACAAAACTTCATAAAAACCGTGGCATTCAAGCAATTGGCAGCCCTAGTTTCAGATCGATTCAGACAATTCTAAGCATTCCAATACATTCCTGGAGGTCCCCTGAATTGATCCAGATACTCACAAGCCATCCAAACACCCAGAAACGTGAAATCACGATTTCGGTTTGCACTTTCTTTTTCAAAATCAATTTTGATTATTCATGCATATTTAACCTGTTTTGATTGTTTGTTCATGTTTAGAATGATGTTTGCAAGCTATCTGGGTGGTTCAATTTGATTTTAGATGCAAGAATACCGTGATTCCATTGTTAGGGTTTCAAAGCTTCAATTTGGGATCCTTCGATTTAGGAAAAATTGGCCAAAACTAGGGGCATATTCTTGTTCAGGAGATCAAACCGAATCGAACCATGGTTTCCTTATGAATTTATATTGCATATTATGGATTTTGGAAATTTGCAGGTGCTTTAGTGACAGACAAAACCGTCGCTATTGGCTTTTGTTACGGATCGTGTCCGTAGGTAAAAGTCTGTGTAAAAATTCAAATGGGGAAGACGAAGGCTTGGCGTGCGTTCTGATTGGAATCCAGGAATTAATTTCGTTTATGTTTATTTCGCTCCATTCCACTAACACAAAGTGCAGGTTGGCCCAGTGGTAAGCAGCGCGCGTGTTCACCCAGAAGGCTTGGGTTCGATCCTTGGCAATGTCACTTATTTTTACCACTTTTCCAAACTAACCATATTTTCTTATTTTCTTTTAATATTTTCTTTTCTAATTTAATTTCTTTTCAAACAAATTTCTCATGCATTAAAAATCACCAAAAAATATTTTCTTTTTGCATTTAGGTCAGAAAAATGTTTATTTAATTTTTAGCATAAAAATTAATATTTTTGCATGCATATTTTAATTAATTGTTAATTAACCATAAAATTGACTTTTAATTATTTTTCTACCACTAAAACCAATCCAGAAAATTTCCAAAACATTATTTTATCATCTAATTAGGACTACTAACGTAAAAACTTTTTCCTAACTCAAAAAATCTTTTTTACTAACATATTTTCTCTTATACGAATTTCTTTTCTTTTCTGATTATTATGTATCTGCTTAAAGGTTGTAATAGTTAGGATTAATTTTCTCGCATTCTTTTTCCATATTATGTAACTGCTCATGGAATATAATAGTTAATTAGGATTTACTTTCCGCACTCCTATATTATGTAACTGCCTCAAAGCCATGTAATAGCGTAGGACATTTACTTTCCGCAATTTGCTTTCTGCACCATATAAATTGCTAGTAACTAGGCGTGTATGGCAAGATAAAAACGAACGTAGATCACTTCTAATTGCAAGATACAATATCTGAATTTAACACACTCTTTTCACACATGCACCCCCTAGGCTATTCTCTCTCGTTGCCTTTCGAATAAATGGTCAAGTCCCTCGAACGTAGAGGTATCCTAGCACCGTTGCCTACAAACATATCATCATAGTCCCTTCGAATCAAAGATCATAGTTGAAACAACCGGCTGAACATCATCCGATAACTATATCAATGAAGTCGCCATCGAACGTTTTTTATCTCACAAAAGGAGAAAGGTGAACGCATCGCGAAAACCTAAAAGGGATAAGGCACGGTCTTGCGACCGAGAGATAGGGTAAGGGAATCTATTACGCGAAGGGAAGGTATTAACACCCCACGCGCCCGTAGTACTCTACGGTATCCACTTCTACTTTCTATCTAATGGGTGTGTTTATATCTATTTACTCCTTAATTGCTATATCTGTATGCTAAAAGAGAATGCATGTGAAAGAAAGGAAAATAAAGAAAACACAGAGAAAAGAAGGAAGTATTTACAAAGTTCGCTCGATCGAGCCCCGTGACAAGATGCCTACGTATTCCCGCGTGCAATGAGAAAGTCAGAGCGCCGTAGTTCGGCTCACAAGTTTTGATGGGTTATATGTTTTTTAAATATGAAAAGAATTTAAAAACAAAAGAAACCCGTAGGCAAAAAGTTTACATTGGTTGGTTATTTTTACCTTAAAAAAGGAGTTTGAACCATTAGTAAGTGTTTTAATTTTCAAAGGAAAAAGAAAACAATTTTTAGTTTTATTACATGTATGGATGCAAAAGAAACTGGAAAACAAACAAGGGAAACTGTCTAATGCTATCCCTAATGTCATCATGCATGGATTACATCCTAAGGTCTAATTCGAATCACTACCTAAGATAGAGTCGAGAGAATCCTAAAGGAACATGCAAAGGTTTACCACCTAGATCTATGTTTATCTCGAATCACCAGCTAAAATGGAGTCGAAGATGACAAAAAGAAGGGAAAAGGTTTACAACCTAAGTCTATGTCCATCTCGAATCACTAACTAAAGTAGAGTCGAAGACGACAAAAGGGATGAAGCAAACAAGTGCTTTGACAGAAGCACACAAACAATGCAATGCGAAAACAAATGGCACACAAGCGTAGGCATAACCTACAGAGCAAATGATGCGAGTTCAGCAATAAATGCGAACCCCATGAATGAGTGGAGAGTCAGAATAGGGGACTCTTGCCACTTTAATTATTGACTCGATAAATGAAAGCAACACGATTCGCGTGTGTGCTGAGCTGACACGGACTAGAACTGTGCGGGGGTTGGTTGCGGACCCTATCTTCCGGCTTGCCCATATATCAATGACTCGATGATAGGAAATATAAAAAGCGGGACTTCGCTTAGTGGTACCACGTCGGGTGTCCTAACCACTCTGACCTATGCAAACACAAATGTAAACACTTACTGAAAGTTACCTCCCTATGCAGATGGAGGATTTAAAACAAACCAAACACAATTAGCAACCAGAATTGCCCTAAACGGGTCTTTAAATAAACCAGAGGGGTTCCTGAACATGCTCCAACTACGGAATCCCCTTCATACATCTCTATTCCTACTTCTCATGGCAAGGAAAGCAGTAAAATCCTACTTCTCATGCTCTCTAGAAAAGCGGTAAAGATATGCGATAAATAAGGTAAAATAAATACCCGACGGATATTAAATCCGAAGAGCACGCAAGCTATAGAAATACTCCGGAAAACTTCAAGTACTGCTGGCACGCAATAAGAAAATCCGGTGAGAAGTGTGCAGAGACACAAAAACATAATCAGAATGTGTGTCATACACATCTGAATCAAATACACTTGCACAAGTTCATAATCCAGACAAACAGATACAGAGTACACACACATGTGTGCAACATAAAAATATGGATTTTATACGTCTAAATCAACAGTATAACGTTCCGCGTACCTCGCATACAAAACAGAATGTCAAGAAATAGCAATGCGGCTTTTAAATAAAGCATAAAACGCAAAAAAAAAAGAAAAGATTATTTACAATGAAATCGGAATATCAAAAATTAATTTGAAATCTTACTTACAACACTAAGGTAACATACACTTCCAATTATAATTAAACGGTATAAAAATATCTTAGAGTTTCTAAAAAAATATGACATTATACTCCTAAGTCAACTATAAAAGAAAAAAACATCTAAATGTATTATTTAAAAATGAATTAGAATTAATTGCAAAAAATATTAAAAAAAATGTCAAAAATACTCTAATATCCTAAAATATCAGAATATATTTTATATGTATTTTTTACATATCAAAATAATCGAAATCAAGAGCTAGATCAAAATTACACTAAAGTTGTAAAACATGAAAGCAAGGGGGTATGAAACAGAATTACAAAACTGAACTAAATCTAGTTATAGCCACGCTTGGGCCTGGAATGCAGGGGGGTGTTTTAGCGTTTTTTACATGAGCCCAGTCCGAATTCATGCTAAGCCCAATACTTCCCTTTTTTTTTACTAAGTCCAATTTTCTCTATTTTGTCCAAAAAACTATTATATTTTTTCAATATTCAGATTTTATTTAAATTGAAACCACATGTCACATTTATTTTTTTGTAACATTTATTAATTTAAATTTCAGATTTTTTATTATTGTTATTATGTCACGTTTTATCATGTGTGTTATAACTTAATCAATTGGTTAAGTTTAAGTTAAATCAGATTTTATAAATTAAGAAAAAGATGGGACACGTGTCGGTATCCTGTTGGCCAGCATGAATGGATTACATGAACTTGTAGAACCGTGACACGCTGGGGGTCTCGCCGGAAACGGCCTTCTTCTCCGGCGGAACGTGACCGGAAAACAAACTCGACGGAAAATGAAGTGAACCGGTGCCGTCTAACTCGGTTTTTCATGCTGATTGCGAATCTGACCTCGGATTTTCCTAAAAGCTACTCCAACCTCAAGAAAACTGAACATAAAATCCGGATCTGAAAGTTCGAAATTCCACAAATTCGGCATTCAGAGATATATCTTGCAATCGTGTTCAGATTCTACGCATCTTCAAGTATTAAACCGGTTTCTAAAGCAGACACATGATTATCATACTAAAGCTAATAATCGGAGAACTTACTTGGCGGCGAGCATAAAGAGATCTTCGGAAAACTTCAAGTGTTGTTCAAGATCGGGAGCGAATGGAAAACTTCAACAATCTTTACTCTAGGCTTGCTTGAGTAATCAACGTGGAGGATTCAACGTCAGCCGCGGCACCTCCAGATTGTGGTTCCTGTGAGATGGCGAGAAAAAGAAAGAACGAGGCTCGTGATGAATGTTGTTGTTCTGTTAAACTTTTTCCTAGGTGATCATTGAGAATTCTGGAGCACGAGAGAAGAAAAAGAGAATGATGAGGTGGTTGTTATTGTAACCGATTTCGACCCCCGGACTGCAAGTCGGTTATGGCTTTATTATGGCTGTTACGGTGGTTGTGTATAAGAATCGCTGAAGGGAGTGTGGTTACAGTTAAAGAGAATCTGTTATGGTTATGAGAAGATGAGATGGTGGTGTTGAATGAAGAAATGAGCGGTAGTGAAGAGAAAGAAGAGATGAGGGAGAGCGAATTCTGTAACAGTGAGGAGAGGTGAGGATAATTTCGATGGTTGTTAAAGTGGTTGAGGAAACTGTAACTGATTCTTGAAGTTTGTTATGGTGATTATGGTGAACGGGCAGAGAGAGAAGATAAGCGGCGGTGAAGAGAAAGAAAAGATGAAAAGAGAGTGAGAGCTTATGGTGTGGTGGCTATGATTGTTCGATTACCGATGGAGAGCGATTAGGGAGAGAGACATGAGGGGACTGGTGGCAGTGGAGGTGAGAATGAAAGAATGGAAGAGAGGGTTTGTTACAGTTGTAAGTTTGTTATGGTTGATGTGGAGGGAGAGAAAGAAAAAAAATGAGTGCTGTTAGAATGGCGGTTAAGAAAATACAGAGAACCAGATGGATGTTGTTTTGGTTACCGTGAAGAAGTTTTTAGTCTGTTACGGTTTGGGCAAGAGGCGAGAAAGAGCAGTGAAATTTTTTGTTAGCAGCCAGCAAGCGAGTGGAGGTTTTGTTTGAGTAAAATCGTTGAAAAATGGAGAGTGTTGGGTGAATGGGTGTAACCGGATGCTTGCTGTGGTTTTGTTCATGAGCTGTCACCACCTTCCATCATGCACACACTTCACGGTGATATATCTCGGAATACACGCGCTTTCGATACAAACTCGAAAGATAAAAGATGTAGCATACATTTCCACGAACAATTTTTGAGTTCGGAGTTTTTCGATTCGAGACCTGTAGCTCGCATTAAATCGGCTCTGAACTTACAGCATCACCATTAATTGTATTGTCATAGAATCATTCTAAGTAAATGCCAATAAATCATTCATGCTATGTGCACTACTTTGCAGCCCCATAACTCTTTCGATATTCGACCAGACGATACAAAACCGGTACCGTTGGAAAGCTCGCGTGTGATACAACAACTCTTTAGTTTGACAAAAATCCGAGCAAAACCTTAATCATCGAATAAAAAGTGTTTGAAAATTGCATCGTGACTGTTCGATGAAATGCTTGGCCTGGCTGAGCAAGTTTTGTACATGACATGCGGCAATTTTCCAACTTCAAGTTATCACTTACGGCGCTTCGTATCTCCCAGCTCCGACGTCCGAAACGAAAAATTTTCTAAACGAAACTTGTAGACGACACGGCAAACTTCATCTTTCGTGTTCGGAGTTTTTCCGTGCGGCAATCGGATCGACAAGAAAACAGCTCCGAACATACGCACACCAACTGTCCGATGAAATACGTCCACAACCATGGCAAAAATGCATGTTGCGTCTTGCGTTTTAGCAACTTCAAACTACAAACTGCAGCGCTCCGTATCTTCCAGCTCCGACGTCCGAAATGAAAAAGTTTCTAAACAGAACTTGTAGGTGGAATTACAAACTCCAACTTTCGTGTTCGGAATTTCTTCGTGCGGCGACCGAATCAATGACGAAAACAGCCCTGAATACGCGCACAAAACTGTTTGATACGATGCAAACATAATGAGTTCATATTTTCCGAGCTTTATAATTTCCGATTCGAGTCCCAAATGAATTCGACTCCTTCAACAAAGTTTTATATTGCCTTGAGATGAACAACTTTGCAGTTGAACGCTTTTTAATTCGGAGCCACGAACTATGATAAAATCGACCCTGAAACTGTCAGCATGAGCATAGAAACAAACACTTCAAAATATTTCTAAGTGTTGAATTTTGAGAAATGATAAACCGTAACTTCCGAGCTCCGTAATTTTTGATCCGATTCCCAAATGGATTCGATTTCTTCAGCAAAGTTGTAGGTTGCCACTAAATGAACAACTTTGATTTTGAACTAAACTCGAATTGACGCCTCGAAACACGTGTAAAATGTCTCCGAAGTCGAGCGCTTGAACATGTTAAAAACACTCAAAATTTTACTAAGTGTAAAACTTCAAAAGTTATAAACTTCAAACTTTGGAGCTTTATAACTCGAAATTCGGGCATTTCTGGAAAAATCTTCACAAGGACAATGTCGGAGTACGAAATGCGCTGTTTCTAACGACTATCAATTCACAAACTTTTGACCACAGACGGGAAAGATACGGATGCGGCAACATGGCCTCCGTGAACACAGTGCTTAAAACTTAAGAAAATTTTTCTAAGTCCAAGATTACTTAAAATGCAAGAAACCTCATTTTCACCCGATTCTTCCGATTTTTCTCAACAAATGATTGCATTTTCTCAAATGTCGAATTTTGACAATAATTTTGTCCCGAAATTCCCCCGGTCAAACTTTGACTTTTATTGACTTTTTGGTACATGCACTCAAATATCATTTTACCCGATCGTTCTTGATTTTCTGATGAATCGGGCGGACCGATAAGTCGTATACTAACACTTCACCACTTACAGAAGACTGTAGAATCAATTTGGGCTTAAATATTCGACCACAACACATTGTAGCTCGAAACTGTAATCAATATCCACCTGATAGGCGATCAGAACTCCAAAACCTTGATCTCGAGAGACAATCAGAAGCTCCTGGACGCACACATCTTTGTATATCGAGATGACGCTTGAAATAACAAAACCTCAGATATCCAACTTCTGGAAACAAACCTCTTTCTCAGAATTGCACAGGCTCACACGATTTAGAAAATCTCGAACCCATGATCAATGCATGGATGATATGTATGCGATGCACCTATTAATTAAGTGTTAGCCAATTATTTATTAATAAAATGAAGAGGGCGAATTTTGGGGTGCAACAATAGTCCCTCGACGTGACCTACGAAAACATGATCTCGTCCCTCGATTGTTGCCTACGAAAAAGTGATGATCGTCCCTTCGAATGTGCTAGGATACTCCTACAAGTTGCCTTCTATGACCATCCGATGTCCCTTCGGATGTCCCTTTACACCCAACGAATAGGGTTACCTACCAACTAATGGTACGAATAGCACTATTCTAAAGGAACGTAAAACAACACGAAAACGACCATTCTGAGTAGGTAATAAGACTTTTAGTTGCTTGCTCTATCAAAATACTTTTCACACCTCACACTTTTGTCAAAGTTCAAACACTTTTCAAAACGAAACATTTCCAAACACTTCGTATACATTCCAACGTGAATCATTACGAAGTCAAAGCGAAATGCCTTTTTTTCAAAACATTTTTCAAACACACACACAGAAAGCAAATTTTTAAAGATGAGCTAAAAGCAACTCAGAGCCCCTAGATAACTCCGGATGGAAAGGGGTGCTAATACCTTCCCTTTTCATAACCTTTTCCCTTACTCAGAATCTAACGAAGGTCTTTTTCTGTTCTTTTCACCTTCCCTTAATTGAATAAAAGAAAAGTCAGTGGCGACTCTTTCTATCTGCAACATTTGTGATAAAAAGAAAAACAAATTCCAAAGTCGGCCTCCCACCGACATAATCGGCGACTCTTGGGAGACACCCGAAAGAGAGAATACCTTAGGGATTTTTAGATCATTTTTACTACTTTCTGTTTGACTTGTATGCTTTACTTTAAGGGTTGCTTGGGTATTATACTTGTGGGGGATCCTAGACTCGGATCCAGGTTTCCTTAGGTAAGTAGCAATAAATCATCGCGACCGTTAGACGTATATCGAAACGGTCAACATGATGGCTACGTTAGTGCGACACCTTGGATGTCCTGATGCTCCTCATTCTCCAGTTGAGGAAATTATTTGGCGTCTGCGTGGTGTCATCAGCACTAACTCAACTTTTAGAACCCTAATTGACCCATCTTGTCCATTAGAAGGTAGTGAGATGGTCGGCTTTGGTGCAGACTAAGGTTGGTTGATACTCGATGCTACGCTCATTAAGATCAGACTTTCGGGATGTTTCGGTCAACCACTTGGTAGTCGTATTGAAATAAAGCCTACGAGAAAGATCAATGATATGAGATTCCTAGAACCTAGTTACTATTATAGGACAGGATGAACCCACTCAAACTTTGGTAGGGTAGACACCTATACCTCATGCAAGCCTTAAACCTAGGGCTATTGTGTGATTTGCTTGTGCTTGTTAAACATGACATCATGAAATCATAACATTGCATATCATTTCTAACCATTTCAAGGACCTAGGGATTTATCTTTGCTCTATTTTATAGGGATTATGGCTTCCAGAAAGACTATCTGAATCAACTTCATGGGTGTACCTTCTCAACTCAAAGAATTGGTTTCAAAAATTCCCGATCATGCTCAGTTCATCAAAAGACATGGTTATCTGCTTGATTTGGTTATCTCCGGTTTTGAAGAAGATATGATGCACGTCTTATTCCAGTTCTTCGATCCGAAACACCATTGCTTTACATTCCTGATTATCGCTTGGTTCCTACCTTGGAAGAGTTCTCTAAGCTACTTGGGATACCTATTCTTGATCAGATGCCATTCACCGGTTCAAAAAAGGCTCCTAGGTACGAAGACATCGCATCAGTATTACACCTAAAGCGCTCAGACATTGAAGCCAATTGGGAAATAAGAAGCGGAGTTAAGGGTTTACTTGCTAAGTTCCTAATAAAGATAACCCGAGAATTCCTCAAAGCTATGAGTTTCCATGAATTCGAAGATGTTTTGGCCTTACTAATCTATGGCTTGGTGTTATTTCCTAATCCAGATCAGTTCATAGACGTGAACGCCATCAAGATATTCCTCACTCGCAGTCCTGTGGCTTCTTTACTTGGAGACATTCTACATTCTCTCCACACTCGTACTATCAAAAGACAAGGAACTCTCATGTGTTGCATACCGTTACTTTCCAGGTGGTTTATTTCGCACCTTGCTCAATCAGTAATGAAGAACAAGCAAAGGTTGAAGTGGTCTCAAAGGTTGATGTCACTCTCTCATTTAGATATCCGTTGGTGCCTTTTCTCTCAATAGGACTTCACTTTCATTGAGCGTTGTAGAGAATTCCCTAATGTACCACTCCTTGGCATAAGGGGAGGTATCACTTACAACCCTTCTCTAGCTCTACGTCAGTTTGGTTATGCTTGAAGAGATGGTCCTCATGATATGCTTCTCCAAGATATTGTGTTCAACTACAACCATGATCTCCAGAATTACCATCGAAGATTCATACACGCTTGGGGCATGGTAAAGAAGACCGATACCAAGACTTTGGGACACAGAAATTCCAGTCCTTGGGAACCTTACCTCAGATGGGTGCGAGCTCAAGCTCAAAACCTCATAATTCCATTCACGCCTGTTCTACCAGTAATTATGGAACCTGTTGCTATAGGTGACGTACCCTATACTATTCTCCATCCTGACACACCTACTGATTTTGAAGACTTGAAGAGATCCTGGATTCAGCTTAAAGAAGAAAGGGATACGTTTGAAGCTCAGTGCTATGCATGTGAGAAGAAGGTACTAGAGTTGACAAAACTACTTCACGAGGAGCGAAACATCAACGCCTACTTCAACACCAAGAGGAAGCGCCCGTGGGAGACTTAGAGCTTTAGGATTTTTGTTCTTTTATTTTCCAAATTATCTTTTGTACTTAAAAATAAAAAGAAAAAAAGAAAGAAACTAATAAAAGTTTGTCCATGCTTGTTTAACAAATTTAAATACCTAAGGTCCTTGAAAACATTGCATTGCATAAACATCGCATATCATGGCATGACATTTCATAACAGGTACATTAAAGACCGGTTTCTTATTTTCTCGCTATTTATTTTAGCAGAAGTGGCTCTTGAACAGACTGTCAAAGATCTCAAGGCTCAGAATGCTCAGTTCCAGGAAATGTTCACCAGGCTTGGTCCAAGGCCAGGAGGACTTGAAAAAGCTCATCACCAGAAGGAAGAAAGTCATCAGTGTCCTCAACATGGGAAGACGTCACAAAGGTGGTCCTAGGGTGGTCAGTCAGATAAAACTCTCAGATAAAAGTGTTGAAACTGATGCAAGTGTCAAGAACAACGAAGAAGGCCAACGTGAGTCTGAAAACAGAGAAGAAGACTATGAGAATGAGCAGTATTCTCATGAGGATGACAAATACAAACAACTTGAAGACCGTCTGAATGCTGTGGAAAATCTGAAAATGTTCGGGCTGAATTTTGATGATCTGAGTTTAGTTCCTGGCGTGGTGATTCCTTGCAAGTTCAAGGTTCCTACTTTTGCCAAGTATGATGGCGTCTCTTGTCCGAAGCTGCATTTGAAGTCCTATGTTCAAAAGATCCATCCTCACACTGATGACAGAAAGCTGTGGATCCATTATTTCCAAGAGAGTTTATCCGGAGCTCAGTTAGAGTGGTATTATCAGCTAGAGAGTACCCACATCCATACCTGGAATGACTTAGAAAATGCTTTCTACAAGCAGTACCAGTACAATGTTGAACTAGCACCCACTCGCATGCAACTATAGAGCATGTCTATGGGTCGTGATGAGAAGTTCAAAGAATATGCTCAGAAATGGAGAGATCTAGCAGGCAGAGTTCAACCACCCTTGTCTAATAGGGAGTTGGTTGATATGTTTATGGGAACATTGACAGGTCCATTCTTCAATCATCTGATTGGAAACTTTTCAGTCAAATTCACCGAGCTGATACTGACAGGAGAACGCATTGAAGCTGGAATCAAGAGCAGAAAGATTCAGGTAGAGTCATCTTCAAACGCTGCGAAGAGATCTTTTGGTGGTAAGAAAAAATTCAATGCTGTGTATGGTCAGAAAAGCCGTGTCAAAGCCGACCGTGCTCAATCTGTGGGGGCAGTTGTGATCTCCAATCCTACACTAGCACAACCTCAGCAAAACGACGCGCGTAACCAGAACGTGCCATGAAGACAGTTTACGAACATCAACATGCCATTGTCACAAGCATTGCAACGCATGTTGAAAGCAGAGTTGATTACCTTGAGGGATCCTCCTCAAAATATCAACACTTCCTCTCCGAGATACAATCCTAATGCAAAGTGTGCATACCACTCCAACAGCCCAGGGCACGACACCGACAACTGTTGGGCTCTGAAGAACAAGATTCAAGACATGATTGAAGCTAAAGAAATTGAGTTTGATCCTCTTGTCGAGACTCCGAATATAATCAACGCACCAATGCCTAACCACGACAAAAGTTCCAATGCTATTGACAAGAATTCTTATGTCTTTGATGTGAACGATTTGACTATTCCTCTGATGACTGTTAAGAAGAATTTGCTGCAAGTCGGTGTCAATCCAGGATGCCCAGAGAATTTTCGTTGGTGCCCATCTGCACCTGACGGATGTGCTTGGTTGAGAAGACGTATTCAGTGCATGATGGATAACCGAGAAGTGTTATTTTTGAAACCTTCACCTGTGGAGAATCTGTGTGAGGACATGTCTAAGAACCTGAAGATCGAAGACATGAGCGAAACTGTACCAGAAGTATGGGATACCTTAGGGCAGTCAAGTGGAAAGTTTGATTACATGGTGAAGTATATCTGTTCTTGCAGGAAAAACTATATATATGATCTTAAGGGATTCGGAGGCTCATACGAAGGACGCATGGCCTCCAAGCTACCGGTCTAGCTTACCCCGCTGTTGGGAGCCCTTATAGATGGAGTAGATATCTCCTCTTTAGTGTGTAGTTTAGAGAGGGAATGAGAGAATGATCCCTTTCCCATGACCCTAAGGCCTCTTTTTATAGCATTGCCATCACTAATGATCATAATGATGCAACCGTCCATTTAATACATGAAACCGCATTTAATGATTCGAACGTCCAGAATCGACCCATAAATAGCGTAATAGACCAATCCAACCCTCCTAGTCTTGATAGAGGTCCGGTCATATCCGGGTGACCCGGCCTCCTATCCGACTGGGAACTATGTCTGATAAGCGCCTCATAGCCACGCCCCGAGATCTATCCTGATGTCTACAAACCCTCCTCCGGTCTTATATCTCGGCTGGGAAATTTATGCATGATCATAAGCCCCCCGAGCATATGGTTTCTAGACCTTGAAGCCTTATGCTCGATTTAAATAGAAACATAAACTTTGATCCAGGCCG
Source organism: Vicia sativa (assembly GCA_021764765.1). Classification (NCBI taxonomy): domain Eukaryota; kingdom Viridiplantae; phylum Streptophyta; class Magnoliopsida; order Fabales; family Fabaceae; genus Vicia; species Vicia sativa. The sequence continues at coordinate 36,094,110 of CM038794.1, forward strand.
AACCTCCAATACTAATCTGTGCTTTTTGAGGTTTTTAAATGTTACGCACGTCGCTGGAATCGACACTCCAGCGTAACGCTCGTTTTTAGCCTGGGCCGGATCCCAGGACGCATGGCCGGAATAAAAAATTCCTTTCGACCTCACATCTCGGTTCGGAGCAGCAAGATATATATAGACAGGCTAGCCCCCGAGTATCTTGAGTCAAGGCTTTGATGAAAATGTTTTGACGGAATCCAATTAAGGTCCTTCGCCTTACATGCCTGGTACAGACAGAGCTTTTAAGGTTGCTCGTGAACGATTTTATGTATTGCTACTATCCCCCAAGCCATAGGGCGTAGCAAACAACTACCTTGATGGTTTGGATGAGTACGTAACAATTTGTTCACAACGCCAATGTATTCCTATCCTCGTCGCTGAATCGATACTCCAGTTTAACCCAAGCATAACACTCGTTTTTAGTCCGAGCTGGGCTCAGAACTTTGTCGGGCTATTGGTAGTAAGACTAGACCAGCCCCCAAGTCGCATGATGCATCAAGCAGGCTATATTGGCTTTTCCAAGCACATAACAACTGTTCATGACACCACTTCGCTTTTTACGTGTTAGATATGGAGCTTTCAAGGTTCAGAACCTCCATAGGGATGATCCGAGACGGATTCAGAGCCCAACCGAGTTTGACCGGAAGGTTGTTCCGCGTAGGAACAGAGCCTTTGAGGTTCAGAGCCTCTATATGGATGATCCGAGACGGATTCAGAGCCCAACCGAGGTTGACCGTAGGGTTCAGAGCCTCGCCGAGGTTAACCAGGGTATTCCGTGATAGAATAGAGCCTTCCGTGATCGAAAGACGATCATAGACCGAGCTTAGCAGTACGTCGCCAATGGGTTCAGAGCCTCAAGCGAGGTTGACCAAGGAGTATTCCGCATAGGAACAGAGCCTTTCCGTGACTGAAAGACGATCATAGACCGAGCTTAGCAGTACGTCACCAATGGGTTCAGAGCCTCAAGCGAGGTTGACCAAGGAGTATTCCGTGATAGAATGAGCCTTCCGTCGAAAGACGATCATAGACCGAGCTTAGCAAGACGTCGCCAATGGGTTCGAGCCTCAAGCGAGGTTGACCAAGGAGTATTCCGATAGAATGAGCCTTTCCGTGATCGAAAGACGATCATAGACCGAGCTTAGCAAGACGTCGCCAATGGGTTCGAGCCTCAAGCGAGGTTGACCAAGGAGTATTCCGATAGAACAGAGCCTTTCCGTGATCGAAAGACGATCATAGACCGAGCTTAGCAAGACGTCGCCAATGGGTTCGAGCCTCAAGCGAGGTTGACCAAGGAGTATTCCGATAGAATGTAGCCTTCCGTGATCGAAGAGATCATAGACCGAGCTTAGCAGTACGTCGCCAATGGGTTCAGAGCCTCAAGCGAGGTTGACCAAGGAGTATTCCGCATAGGAACAGAGCCTTTCCGTGACTGAAAGACGATCATAGACCGAGCTTAGCAGTACGTCGCCAATGGGTTCAGAGCCTCAAGCGAGGTTGACCAAGGAGTATTCCGCATAGGAACAGAGCCTTTCCGTGACTGAAAGACGATCATAGACCGAGCTTAGCAAAGACGTCGCCAATGGGTTCAGAGCCTCAAGCGAGGTTGACCAAGGAGTATTCCGCATATGAACAGAGCCTTTCCGTGACTGAAAGACGATCATAGACCGAGCTTAGCAGTACGTCACCAATGCTTTTGATTCCCGCCATATCCGAGTCTTGAGGTGCGGAGCACTTTTATCCGTTACATCCTATTTTGGTTTTTACAAACTAGGATCAAGATGCCTCTTCACCCACACAGGAGAGTAAGACGACACTTTTACATAATGGTATTTTAAACAATATTGTAATCTTTTACAAAATTTCAACAATTCAATTCACCCAGCCTTCTGCTGTCTTCTCTTCTACCATTCTTGATCGGGATGGTTATATGAGCCCCCCAAGCGCTTTAGTCTTTGTCGAAAATGATGAAGTGCTTTGACACCGATCCATCCTCACCAAGGAAGACCCAGTTTTGTCGTTTTGCCTCGAGTACTTACGCTAGGTACTTTGCTTATATTCTACATATTATCCGGATCCTTTCTTATTTTGATACTAATAAAAATAGAATGCCTCCCGCCCACGTAGGGGATAAGGACGACACCTTTATCTATGAATGCGAATTTTTACAAACAACATAGACATTAACTCGCCTTTACACAATAACAATATGAACAATTTTTTGAAGTATAAACTTGTAATCTATCCGGCTTCTTATGTTTCTTCGTCTTCTATGATTCTCGATCTGAGTTATCTCGATTTTTGTCAGAAATTTTGAAATTAAGAAATCAACTCTTCCAAGAATAGTTCGATCATTCATCTTGACACATGCAATCAATTAGCATGTTGTACTTCATCATATTCTAGTCTTCTAAGCATCGACTATTAGACTATCCTTCTTTCTGCCGATTATGTTATCTGGTCAGGTGATAAAAATAATGAATCAAAACATGAATTTAGTTATGAATCAATGTGTTACTTCTAACGTTACACATTCTTATCAAAATAATACTAAGCCATAATTTCTATTATTATTCCATTTTGAAATAAGCTAGGATGTAGTATGAGTTTATATAGCAACTATATTTCCTTCTCTTTAAAGGAGCCATGGACAGCCTGATATCATGGAAAACTTCTTTAAAGAAAGGACACATTGTTTCTGCTATAATCCTGAGAGATAAAGTAGCTTATCTTACAAAATGGCCTTTTCTCACCAAATGGTGTTAGCTACGCGGATCAAGGGCTGCCATAATGCCCCATCTTAAATTGTTTCTAAAGATAAAACTATGTAAATCCAAAATTAAATACTTCAAAACAGTTCCTAGTTTGAACATGATCATGTTTAAATTAAATCTCAGATAACATGATTATAAGAATATCACCGTAGCTAATTGAAAGATGCAATAGGAAAAGTGACTTATCTTTTTACTGTGGCTTTGATGTAATCCGGCGTTGATTGTATCCGACCTGAAGTTTCATTTGTGCATCTGATTGTTACATCGATTATCACGACTCTGTCACATCAGTGTTGATACGGGTAGCAGCCCCTGCCATTTTCTAAACTGATCTTCTAGATGTAAACTTGTGTTTATCATGGAATTCAACCATGCACGTTTTTGCTTCCTACTGTCCAGGAAAAATCATCCTATAACTTTAAACTTTCTACAGGTGTTTGTTTGGACTTGCATTTAAACATTAGAGTAAAACACAAGTGAAAGCACCAACATAAACATCAAACATATCCATCATCGGATGACAATAATATGTAGTGGTTAGCAAGTAAAACCAATCCAAATCACTCATCTTTCTGTTTAGTTAATTTGTTGCTGCATCTGATCAATCCCTTCAAACAGCTGCATCATCTTGTGGCATTGATGGATGCGTAAGCTTGCCTCTTTGACTTCGATCATGCTACAAGTTAGCACTCAAACGAACATTATTATGCACTAACAACATTATGATCTCGGACACTAGATTTGTCGACACTCTCTTCTGCAAGCATAGAGCAATCTAATACTAACAGTTGGACTCTGTGTATAAGTTATTGCTTCCAATATGCATAGGCAGCACTTTGCAAGCACCAATGCGTGCTGTTTGAGGATTTTATGCATTACAGGCGTACGTGACTATCCTGTATCCGTGACGAACCCATCTCCAACATCTTCAACGAGATGTACGTCGCATCTATGCACTGTCGGCATCTGTCATGCAAAGAGGGATTAACTTCTTTTTCACAACAAAGTCAAAAGCAAGGATATGCTAGTACAAAGATTACAATACATGCGTTTTAACATGTCTAACGATAGACAATAAACAATTAAAGTAAAACTTCCAAACCACTTAGCTTTTGATTGTCGGACTACTCTGACAATGAAAGTTATGATTGAATATGAGGAGGACCATGCAGCCCCCTTGCGAATTTCGTAACGGTCGAATACATGTATTTCGCAACAACTTTCTAAAGACCTCTGGTTTTGACATCAGCAACAAGCCATCCATTCTTGACCTCTGTAACTTTTCTTTGGGAGTTTTGCTTGTTGTTGCCTTGAGATGTCGAATGATAATCACGTCAGAACTGCCATCCCCTGCTTGAGCTTATCTTATTGCCAGCTTAACCTTGATCCGAGGTCTTCCCCGGAAGGTCCTTGCCGACGACGAAGAACATATTCAACAACACAACCGGAGATCCCAGTTATTATAAACTGCAAAATCTATCAACGTCGAGGTCGGTGTTGCCATCTTCTGAAAATGTGTTTACACATGACCAACTACAAAAGCGGAACTACACGGTGCTATATGATTAGTATACACCTGCAGTATTTCATAGATGCAAAATATTGAATAGAAAAAGCATGCTACTTATCTCTTAATGTTGGTTTCAGTAATGATGCCGACTACGCCTTCCCCCTGGTTCCGCTATCCTTCTACCATATGTGTGCGTAACTAAACACTCTTATACTGAGGTGACTTCACAAACTCAATCTTTACAGTAACACGAGCTTCATATGGTCGATGCACTTCATCACCAGTCTCGGCAATTGTCAAGGAGGCAACAAACTTCACCTGTTCTTCGAACTCGTTCTAGACTTGCAGAATCTAGTTAACAACCAATCGACTCAAAGAGGCAGCACAATTCAATCAAATAAGGTGTTACACATAGTCCAGTCAGATGTATTTTGGATTCATAATTGCCAATGAAAGTTATAATTAGTAATAAAGGCATAATCACATAACAGTTGCAAACCCATTAATGTTAAGCTCTTAAACCTGATGTGTGTTACTTATCTTTCAATGGTGGAGTCAACGTATCGCGTGTTGCACTCCTATCTATTCATGGCGGAATTCCTGTTGTATTGAAGTCCTCTCCCACGATTGTGGCCGCCGAGTGTCATTCATTCAGGTTCCGGCTTTGACACAGCTGTTCAACTCTAAAGTTGGTGCTGATAACATGATGTCTCAATGAATCATCAGAATCATCTATAATTGTCAGCTTCCCTATAATTGAGAGCACCTCTGATTGCCGGTATTCCCCTCCGACCTGCTATTCACCTTCTACATTAAGCAACCAACAAGCAATTTCCACTGTGAGCGTTTAATTCATAACCGTCGTGACAGACTATAACGGCACCGTAATGAATTGAGTTTTCACATTAATTTAAGAGGAATCGAGTCCTCCATTGTGTCAAACATTAAATGACAATAAACCGAATAGGCATTTATGAGGAATCACTTATCTGATGATTATTCAGGTCTCCGGCTTGCATCCACCCTCAAAGATCTCGATCAAGACGCCGCCGTAAATCGTGGCCGTGGATGAAATGTCGACATAGCAAGTAGCCTCTTCGTCAAGATGTATTTGATTCTTCAACCGATCACCATCGATTTAATCAAGATTTGACCGGATCTCGACGTGCATTCTACCTTTCCGGCGACGGATACACTTTTCGCCAACGCTAAATTGACAGCCTCCGCTTCTTCTAGTCGATTCGAGCTTGAGCTCACAATGTTCGCTCTGATCAGATCGGACCATTGACAGTGATGTCTCTCCACGTGGCAACGCCGGTTTTTATATGGATATTACTTGCTCTTAGTCTCCTTCTGGAATGACTTTGGCTTCCCTTGTAAGCTCCCCGGGACGTCAACGCGACCAAGGGTAGTAGCCAACATGACATCCAATTTTTCATTGGTTTTTACAAACAGTAACGTTATCTATTATGTAAGGTGTTGTTTAAGCTAAAAGGAAATTGGTAAGACCACTGTTTCGGTGTGAATCACCTAACTAGCATATGATTGTTTAGGTAAGGTTTGTGTGGCCTAGGCAAGTTTTACCGAGGCCCCACGGTGGACGCCAATGTTCTTGCAGGAAAAACTATATATATGATCTTAAGGGATTCGGAGGCTCATACGAAGGACGCATGGCCTCCAAGCTACCGGTCTAGCTTACCCCGCTGTTGGGAGCCCTTATAGATGGAGTAGATATCTCCTCTTTAGTGTGTAGTTTAGAGAGGGAATGAGAGAATGATCCCTTTCCCATGACCCTAAGGCCTCTTTTTATAGCATTGCCATCACTAATGATCATAATGATGCAACCGTCCATTTAATACATGAAACCGTTACTTAATGATTCGTAACGTCCGTAACCGACCCATAAATAGCGTAACAGAGACCAATCCAACCCTCCTAGCCCGGATAGAGGTCCGGGTCATATCCCGGGGCTGACCCGGTCTCCTATCCGAATTCTGGGAACTATGTCGGATAAGCGTCTCATAGCCACAGTCTGAGATCTATCCCCGGATGTCTACAAACCCTCCTCCGGTCTTATATCTCGGCTGGGAAATTTATGCATGATCAATATGGTTCCTGAAAGTTATAAGATTCCTATTGAAGATGTTAAGGCAACCGGATGGGGAGACGATTTCCCAGAAGATTATGCTGATGTTAACACAATAAGGATCTCCTCTGTTGATCCTGCGCCTAGAGTGGCACCTCTCATCATTACTTCTCCCAGACCAATTCCATATTCCTCTGACAAAGTTATACCGTGGAACTATGGAGCTGAAGTTTACTATCATGGCGTCAAGCAAGACCCTCTAACCATTAAGGACATTACAGTTGAAGCTTCCATTCCTGATATTGACAACATCACCGGGTCAAGCAAGGTGACCAGAACCGGAAGAGTGTTTTCTCCATAGATCTCTCCTCCAAAAGACACTGCGACTCCAACTCGCATTCCAACTACCGAGCCAGTTCCCGAAGCTAGAGGGAAAGAACCAGTGACTCATCCAGCTCAAACAGAAGTACCAAAGGAAGTTGATGAAGATACCTCCAAGCAAGAAATGAAGGAAATTTTGAAGATCATCAAGAAGAGTGACTACAATGTTGTGGAACAGTTGGGACAGACTCCGTCCAAGATCTTCATGCTTGCTCTGTTATTGTACTCTGAGGCTCATGCTAAAGCCTTAGTGAAGTTTCTGAAGAATACTCACATACCGCAAGACACTACTACTGATCAATTTGAAGTTTGTATTGCTAGCCTGGCTGCCAGCAACGGTCTAGGCTTCTCTGATGTTGATTTGACTTCTGCCGGAAGGAAACACAACAAAGCCTTGCACATCTCTGTTGAATGCAAGGGCGTTACATTGTCTCATGTTTTGGTAGATACCGGTTCTGCTCTAAATATCCTACCGAAGAGTGCTTTCGACCGACTTGATGTTGAAGGATTGGTCTTGAAGCCTAGTGACATAATTATGAGAGCTTTTGATGGTTCTAAACGAAAAGTACTTAGAGAGCTCATTCTGCCTGTTAAAGTCGGTTCCCAGACTTTCGACCCCACTTTCTTTGTCATGGACATCCGTCCAGCTTACTCTTGTCTACTTGGACGCCCTCGGATACATGGGGCAGGCGCTGTTACCTCTACCTTGCATCAGAAGCTGAAGTACCCAGTGAAGGGGAAGGTTGTTACAATATGCGGTGAAGAGGAGTATATGGTAAGCCATCTGCAGGCCTTCCGATACCTTGAGATGGAAGGTGAATTCTTCGAAACTCCCTGTCAAGCTTTCGAAACAGTTCCAAGAGTCATGCTTGTTGACTCTCCTATCACTCCTGAAGTTACACAAATTCCACCAAGGATGGCCTCACTGAAGGATGCTCAAGCTGCAGTTGAAGAAGGAGGTAGTACTGTTTGGGGTCAGCAGCTCCCCGACCTTCCTTTCAAATCTGACAAGACTGGTTTAGGCTTCACCACCAAAGGTCAGAAGATGATACGCTGCGAACGTGCCGGCCAACTTCCCTTCCACATCAGCAAGGATGGAGTCCATGCTATAGAAGACAACGACATCGACTTCGACATCAGCGATTGGATCTTCCCAACTCCCGACAACAGACTCAGCAATTGGAAGACCGAAGACGTCATACCAATCTCCTTTAGACATGAGTAATTTCTTTTGTTTTTTGTTATGCTTTTCGTTTTCTATGCTTTGAACAATAAGCTTTAAAGCCTAGTGCCTTGCCCGGGGCATCATGGCTCGTTTGTGAGGGTTATGATCTGTCATTTTCATATTTTCATTCAATAAAATCATTGGACTTTTGCATTTAAGTGTTGTTTTTGTTCTTTCTTTTACTTTACTACCCCTTCAAAAAGCTATGTGTTCTTACACACACCCACGTGATACACTGCAGAATCACGCCGAATCTCGTTGATAACAGCTTTGCTATTGCTAAATATGACTTCTACAATCCGATCTACCAAGCCAAAGACGAAGGTGAGGAAGATTGTGAAGTGCTAGGAGAACTTGTCAGATTGCTACATGATCGGTGGTTTTTACACAGATATTTAACATTGAATTTCGTTATCATTTCTTTTATTTATCTAGTCATATATGTCATTTTACTACATTTTACGTTTGGGTTATGTGTTTGAGTGTTTTCAGGGTCATAAGAATAAAACAAGATAAATCAAGGCAAAAGAAGTGCAAAAATTAGAATATGGAAGGCTACAGATGCATCAACACGGGCCCCCGTGTTAATCAACACGGCCCGTGTCGAAAAGCCACTAGAAAACGCAAAAAAAACAAAGTCAGTGAATCAACACGGGCACCCGTGTTAATCAACATTGTCCGTGTTGATTGACCTGGCAGCAAATATTTTTATTCAAGAGATCAACACGGGTACCCGTGTTAATCAATACGGCCCATGTTGACGGACGCGTGCGGAAACTTCACTTTTTGAGTTTTGGACCTTTTCTTTGTCATTAAGGGTACTTTTGACTTTGGCTAAGATTTGGATGAGGCTGAGACTATTAAATGGAATTTTGAAAAAGAGAAAGAGGACTTTTTGCCGGCAGAGAATTCCAGGAGAGAAGATTGGAGAAAACAAGGGTTTCGGCGGAAGGAGATTTTCATGAATGCATGTGATTGAAGATCAAATTTCTCCCTAATACTTGTAACATTTACAATTTATCTTCTATTATCTTTGAATAGTATGAGTAGCTAAAACCCTAATGCTATGGGGTGTCCCTAATTTGACTCTGTAACTATATTGACTTCCTGAGTGATCAATTTCATGGTTTTTTTTATTTAATTTAATCGTGCAATATTTTTAATGCTTTCTTTGTTGGACCAACAAGAATTGATTTACGGTTAACAATCAGCTGGACCGCGGTTGTTAAGGTTTTTGTACGATTAGACTATAGTAGATATCACCTAGGACTAGGGATACTCTAAAGTTACCAGATCTAACCCTTGATAAAACAAAGGCTTGATTTCATCATAAATCTCTAAGGACTTAGGATTTAAGATTGAAGGTTCAAAGGTTTTCCCACTAAGGACTTAGGGGAAAATAACCTAAAGTGCTGGTAATTGAATGTTTATGAACTTGTTGAAAAGATCAGGATTCAAGGTTATTATAGGTAAAATTATACATCTTCCTAGCAGGTTACTCATATCTGTCAAAATAGTCCTTAGCATTTATTTATTTATTTTAGTTGCAATTATTCTACTTTAGCAAATCAAACCTAAACTATAGAAGTTTTTGTTTAATTGAACTATAGATTGAACTGGATATCAATACGCAGTCCTTGAGATCGATATTCGGGGAAGTTCCCTATTATTGCAAGAGGCAAAATAGTACACTTGCTATTTTTCTCATCACTACAGCAAGAAGAACGGGTTATACAACCACACGAAGAGCCAGTCGAAGTTGTGAATCTAGGTACTGACAAAGACAGAAAAGAAATCAAGATATGAGCAGGTCTTGAGAACAGTGTCAAAGAAAGATTGGTTCAGATGCTACGAGACTATATCGCGGTTTTTTCTTGGTCATATGAAGACATGCCAGGTCTAGACATTGACATTGTGGTACACCGGTTACCGACGAAAGAAGGTTTTCTCCTTGTGAAGTAGAAGGTCCGTCGCATGCATCCTGAGATGTATGAGAAAATCAAAGCCGAAGTTATGAAGCAGTTCAATGCCGGTTTCCTAGCAGTTACTTCTTATCTGCAGTGGGTTGCAAATGTGGTACATGTACCTAAGAAGGATGGTAAAGTACGAATGTGTGTGGATTACAGAGATCTGAACAGAGCGAGTCCGAAAGACGATTTTCCACTCCCTCATATTGATGTTCTAGTCGACAACACCGCTCAACATAAGGTTTTCTCCTTCATGGATGGTTTCTCCGGCTACAATCAGATCAAAATGGCTCATGAAGACATGGAGAAGACTACTTTCGTTACACAGTGGGGCACTTTCTGCTACAAGGTCATGTCGTTCGGACTGAAGAACGCTGGCACCACTTATCAGCGTGCCATGGTGGCATTATTTCATGACATGATTCATCACGAGATAGAGGTCTACATCGACGACATGATAGCTCGATCACAGACTGAAGAGGAACATCTCGATCATTTGCGGAAACTGTTTGATAGACTGAAGAAGTACAAACTAAGACTTAATCCCAACAAGTGCACCTTTGGAGTCAGATCCGGTAAACTCCTAGGGTTTGTTGTCAATGGTAGAGGTATTGAAGTTGACCCCGCCAAGGTTAAAGCTATCCAAGAAATGCCAGCTCCCCTCACCGAAAAAGAAGTCAGAGGTTTCTTGGGACGATTGAACTACATTGCCAGATCCATTGCACATCTAACTGCTACTTGTGAGCCAATATTTAAGTTACTGAAGAAAGATCAAGTAGTGGAATGGAACGACGATTGCCAGGTTGCTTTTGACAAAATCAAGGAGTACCTGCAGAATCCTCCTATCCTGATGTCGCCTGCCGAAGGAAGACCTCTTATATGTGCTTGACAGTATTAGAGAACTCAATGGGGTGTGTGTTGGGGCAACATGACGAGTCTGGTCGAAAAGAGTATGCAATATACTACCTTAGCAAAAAGTTTACCGACTGTGAAACAAGATACTCACAATGAGAAAACTTGCGCCTGGCTTTGGCTGCCGACTAAGACAGTATATGTTGACTCACACCACTTTGTTGATCTCCATGATGGATCCGATAAAATACATATTCGAGAAACCAGCTCTCTCCGGAAGAATAGCAAGATGGAAAATGATCTTGACCGAATACGACATCCAATATACTTCTCAAAAAGCGATCAAAGGAAGTATAGTAGCCGATCATTTGGCTCATAAAGCCGTAGATGACTATCAGTCTATACAGTTCGAGTTTCCAGACGAAGATGTTTTGTTAGTTACTAATTGCGAAGAACCAGGACCAAACGAAGGACCTGAACAAGGATCCCGATGGACCATGGTCTTCGATGGAGCCTCAAACTCACTTGGCAATGGCATTGGCGCCATCAGTACATCCCCTACAGGCGGACACACTCCTTTCACCGCCAGGTTATGTTTCAGTTGCACTAACAACATGGCCGAATACGAAGCGTGCATCATGGGTATTAAAGCTGCTATTGACTTAAGAATCAAATTCTTGCAAGTGTATGGAGACTCATCCTTGGTGATCAGTCAGATTAAAGGCGAATGGGATACGAAGCATCCGAATCTCATTCCATATCGAGAGCATGTTTTGAGCTTAATCCCTTACTTCAAAGAAATCACTTTCGATCATATTCCCCGAGAAGAGAATCAGTTGGCAGACGCATTAGCTACTATGTCATCTATGTTCAAGGTCAAATGGGACAACGAGGCTCCCCAAATTATCATCGAGAAGTTTGACGAACCAGCATACTATTGTGAACTTGATACAGAAGAGAAACCTTGGTTCTACGAAGTGAAGAGGTATCTTGAGATTCAAGAATATCCCGCAGGGGCATCTGTCAATGACAAGAAATTCTTGAGAAGATTCGCATCCAAATTCTTTCTTAGCAACGGTATCTTATACAAGCGCAATCACGACTTGTGCTTACTCCACTGTGTAGATCAGAAAACTGCAGAACGTATCATGGAAGAATTACATGAAGGCGCATTCGGTACCCACTCCAGTGGACATACGATGGCTAAGAAGATTTTGAGAACAGGTTACTATTGGTCCACCATGGAAGCTGATTGTCACCGCTATGCTCGATCTTGTCACAAATGCCAGATATACGTAGATAAAGTGCATGTACCTCCGGTACCGCTGAATATTCTGACCGCTCCTTGGCCTTTCGCAATGTGAGGCATTGACATGATCGGAGAAATCAAGCCCACCGCTTCCAACAGACACCGTTTCATCCTTGTGGCAATTGATTACTTTACCAAGTGGGTAGAAGCAACCTCGTTCGCATCTGTTACCAAGAATGTTGTGGCTCGATTCATCAAGCATAATCTTATATGTCGGTATGACACTCCCGAAAGGATCAACACAGATAATGGTACCAATCTCAACAACAAAATGATCATCAAACTCTACACGCAGTTCAAGATTAAGCATCACAACTCTTCTCCATATCGGCCTAAGATGAATGGCACAGTGGAAGCCGCCAATAAGAATATCAAGAAGATTATACAGAAGATGACAGTGACTTACAAGGATTGGCATGAGATGTTGCCATTTGCTCTACATGGTTATCGCACTACAGTATGAACATCTACAGGGGGCAACCCCCTTCTCTCTCGTGTACGGTATGGAAGCAGTCCTACCAATCGAGGTTCAGATACCCTCAACCAGAGTCCTCCAAAACGCAGAGTTAGGCGAAGATGAATGGATCCAAACTCGCCTCGACCAGATCAACTTGATTGACAAAAAATGACTCGCATCCATCTGCCATGGACAGATCTATCAAAAACGAATGATCAGAGCGTTCAACAAGAAAGTCAAACACCGAGTCTACCAAGTCGGTGATCTAGTAGTCAAGCGCATCATCTTTCCACAAGGTGATCCCAGGGGCAAATGAACTCCCACCTACGAGGGACCATTTGTAGTCAAAACAGTATTTTCCGGCAAAGCTATGATACTTAGCACTATGGATGGCGAAGACTTCCCACACCCTGTGAACGCAGACATAGTCAAAAAATACTACGCATGAACGAGACCCGCTAGGTCGACTGGCCTAGGCAAAAATAAGGGCATCCTGGCGAACCAAAAGGTTCGGGCAAAAGTTAAGGATATATACAAAACATGTACACCCGGCAAGTCGAAAACCTGCAAAGGCGGCTTGGGCAAAAAAGGGTATCCCGGTAGATTGAAAACCCGAAAGGGCGGTCTAGGAAAAAGTTAGGGATTTAAGCGTACGACTATGTCTCGTCCAGATCATCTACCTACAGACTACTATCAGCATTCAAGATTCAAATGGCGAAAATCAATTCACTCACTTTCTACAGACAACAAGGAGATGAGATAGTCGAAATATATGAGCACTAGCATAGTTGAAACTCGACGAGATTACTTCCGCATAGCTTTTTACTTTCATTGTATACAAACTTCTTGGCCATACGCCACCTTTCAAAATTAATGCAGTTCTTTCTTTTACAGTCTTCGTTATTGTTGTTTTTTGCATAAAGTCCAATGATTGCTTTGAATGATTATATGCATTTGACAATAAACATCTGTTCACAAACGTACGAAAAGCGAACGAACGAAAGTAATTACTGCAAGTTCTAGGAATTGAGATGACGACTAAAGTCACCAATGCATTCCCCGCAGGTTACTTTCACAAGAGTACAACCCCCACAGAGTCATCAAACCTTCTCCGACAAAGTATTAATCTCTTCCGCAAGTGTTCCAACACTTCGAGCTTCATCACGTTAGTCCCCGAGCAGTGATCCCAACCAGCTTAACCTTGTTACATCAGTCTTCGAGCAGTAACAATTCATCTCGCATACGCAGAGGTATTTATTCCCAGCACAATATCTCTCAAAGATTATCATTCCCCGACAGTCACAATATCCAGACTTGAAACTTGGTCAGATAGTGCATCGGAGGAAACCTACACCTCCCTTATTCCCCGGCCACAGGTTTCAACGAACCTCAGATTCACCACATCAAAGAAATCTTTGAGCCTCGTCTCCAGGAAATATTCAGATACTCCTCAGCAAGATCTACGCACAAGATCCCCAGCGGAGTGTCTCCTAGATTCTACTATCCTCAACAAGGCCTACATACAAGATCCCCAACAGAGTATTTCCCAACTTTTATTATTCCCAACAGCCTTAACATCTAGGCTCGAAACTTGGTCAGATAGTGCATCAGAGGAATCAAAGACATCTCTTTCTCCTCCAAATCAGGGTTTTTAACAAACTTCATCTCCAAACAAAAGTCAGAAATCTCCAGCAGGGCGTTCTCATCTTCTTCAAGATGGATATGTTTTGAAATAACGCGACATCTACATTCATACATTATCATACATAACATGCGCATATATCATTCATACACATTGTCATATACTCGCATGCATCATAATCTGCATAAAACTAACTATATCCTGCCAAGATTTTATTTTCCCCAGTAGGTAAAAGATATGCTTCAAACAAAAGGTCGAGGATTAACACCCGAAGCAAGATGGGAAACCCAATCTGAAAGACCGTACGAATCTTTTCCAAATGGAAGGTCAAAGGTTAATACCCGAAACAAGACGGGAAACCCAATCTGATTATCTTCCGACAATAGGTCCAGGATTAATACCCGAAGCAAGACGAGAAACCCAATCTGAAAGACCATACGAATCTTTTCCAAATGGAAGGTCCAGGATTAATACTTGAAACAAGATGGGGAACCCAATCTGAAAGACCATACAAGTTGTCTTCCGACAACATGCATTAGATCAACACCCGGAGCAAGACGGGAAAACTATCCACATTCTGCCAAATATTTTCCCCCAGAGTAGCCGGACAAAGGTTTATTCTGACTCTCTCTTATTATCAACCGCAACTACAGAGTCTAGCATACGACTCAGTTGCCCCGGATGGCATCTTTAAGCCCATCTCCGACTATTTGTCGACATCTCTCTACCTTTAGAATGCTGCATATTTGGTTAAAAACCAATGCAAACCAATAACTTCATTCAAAGGCGAGCGTGAAGTCTAACGTACGACCCAACATCATTCTCTCCCGGATGGCATCTTAAGCCCATCTCCGTGCTCCCTTCTATCATACAGAATATCTGCAGAGCCTAACGTTCGGCTCGTTCCCCAACATCAGTCTCTCCAGATGGCATCTTAAGCCCATCTCCGACGATTCTCCTATTCAAGCGACGTCATGAGTCTAGCGCATTTACTCCCCCCAAGAAAGTCGATAACTTCCCCAATGGAATCAGAAGCCCATTCCAATGCATCATCAATCAATGAAAAATTTTTATATTGAGTGTTCAATCATCTTCTACCTTCAGGTCACGAAAGGCAAGCATGTCAATCTAACCCTTCCAGTACAAGAAGATTGAACAGGGGAAACTGTCATACCCCAAAATTTTCCCTTATACTTCTCAAGACATTCCACATCTCCATACTCAAGGATTTCACAAGGGTTGACCAAACAAACCCTCTCCTAAGCAATCAACTCAAAACTAGGGTTTGGATATCCTCAAGTCCAGGTGAGCCTCCAACACTTCCAGTGGTCATCATGCCTCATCATATGCTTCAAAGAATCTCCATGTCAATTTTCAAGCCTTACAAGTCAAGTTTCCTCAAACAATTGCTCGGATGGTTGAAAATCAGTTGTGTTGGACAAAAAGTCAACTGTGGTCAACATACAGTCAAACTTCATAATTTTTGGTCAACATCAATATTTTGAAGTGATATTCATCATTTGATCAAGGGTTGATCATGATTCATCAAGAATAATCAAGAATTGATCAAAAGTCAAAGTTTCCAAATTGGGCTTTCTTAGACAAAAGTCAACAGAACTTTGACCAGGCATAACTTTCACATACTTTATCAGAAATTTTTCTACCACAACTCATTTTGAAGAGAATTCAATTCTCTACAACTTCACGTCTCACAAGCTTGGTCAGAAAATGCTTCATTTGGAAGATATGGGTCAAAATATGACAGGTCCTTTTCAAAGTCAACAAAAAGTCAACTTTTGTAAAGAAGTGTTCATGAGCATGGAAACTTCAATTGAGATGAAAACAAAGAGGTTGTTTAGAGGACATCTTGAGCTTTCTAAAAAGTCCAAGAACACCCAAAAATGTTAACAATTGAGCAAGATACACCTTGCACAAGTTAGGCATTTTTGAGGAGGTGCACAAAGAGAAATGCTTGACAAAACCCAAAATTTTGCAAATGGGCCTAACTTTTCTTGGTTCAAACTTGTTCCTTAGCTGATTTGGAACCTCCAAGCCCAAGGCCACGAATTTATCTTTTATTTTTCTATTTATTTTGGATTTTAATCATTTAAAAGCCAATTTAATTAAAATAAAAGATAGAAAATCAAAATTAATTGCAAATTGGATTTTTCTCTCATTCTTGAGGTCCAAGCAAGCCATACAAGCTGTCAATTTCGAAATTGCATTGATTGGCAAAGGAATTAAATGAGATTTGATCAAAAAAGGCAATATTTGGTTTTATACCAAATCAAATATTTTCTCATTGATTGACATATAATTTCTTCATGATTCTTGACCTAAATCCTTCTACTATAAGTACACAATGCATTCACAAGAACAAAGGACGAAATTCTTGCCTCTAAGAACCCTACCCAACTTCAAAAAAACCATGGCATTCAAGCAATTGGCAGCCCTAGTTTCAGATCGATTCAGACAATTCTAAGCATTCCAATACATTCCTGGAGGTCCCCTGAATCGATCCAGATACTCACAAGCCATCCAAACACCCAGAAACGTGAAATCACGATTTTGGTTTGCACTTTCTTTTTCAAAATCGATTTTGATTATTCATGCATATTTAACCTGTTTTGATTGTTTGTTCATGTTTAGAATGATGTTTGCAAGCTATCTGGGTGGTTCAATTTGATTTTAGATGCAAGAATACCGTGATGCCATTGTTAGGGTTTCAAAGCTTCAATTTGGAATCCTTCGATTTAGGAAAAATTGGCCAAAACTAGGGGCATATTCTTGTTCAGGAGATCAAACCGAATCGAACCATGGTTTCCTTATGAATTTATATTGCATATTATTGATTTTGGAAATTTGCAGGTGCTTTAGTGACAGACAAAACCGTCGCTATTGGCTTTTGCTACGGATCGTGTCCGTAGGTAAAAAAGTCTGTGTAAAAATTCAAATGGGGAAGATGAAGGCTTGGCGCGCGTTCTGATTGGAATCTAGGAATTAATTTCGTTTATGTTTATTTCGTTCCATTCCACTAACACAAAGTGCAGGTTGGCCCAATGGTAAGCAGCACGCGTGTTCACCTAGAAGGCTTGGGTTCGATCCCTGGCAATGTCACTTATTTTTACCACTTTTCCAAACTAACCATATTTTCTTATTTTCTTTTAATATTTTCTTTTCTAATTTAATTTCTTTTCAAACAATTTTCTCATGCATTAAAAATCACCAAAAAATATTTTCTTTTTGCATTTAGGTCAGAAAAATGTTTATTTAATTTTTAGCATAAAAATTAATATTTTTGCATGCATATTTTAATTAATTGTTAATTAACATAAAATTGACTTTTAATTATTTTTCTACCACTAAAACCAATCCAGAAAATTCCCAAAAAATTATTTTATCATCTAATTAGGACTACTAACCTAAAAACTTTTTCCTAACTCAAAAAATCTTTTTTACTCACATATTTTCTCCTATGCGAATTTCTTTTCTTTTCCGATTATTATGTATCTGCTTACAGGTTGTAATAGTTAGGATTAATTTTCTCGCATTCTTTTTCCATATTATGTAACTGCTCATGGGATATAATAGTTAATTAGGATTTACTTTCCGCACTCCTATATTATGTAACTTCCCCAAAGCCATGTAATAGCGTAGGACATTTACTTTCCGCACTTTACTTTCCGCACCATATAAATTGCTAGTAACTAGGCGTGTATGGCAAGATAAAAACGAACGTAGATCACTTCTAATTGCAAGATAAAATATCTGAATTTAACACACTCTTTTCACACATGCACCCCCTACGCTATTCTCTCTCTGTTTTCGAATAAATGGTCAAGTCCTCGAACGTAGAGGTATCCAAGCATCGCTGCTACAAACATATCATCATAGTCCTTCAATCAAAGATCATAGTCCTCGTGGCCTACGAAAACATGATCTTGTCCTCGATTGTTGCCTCACGAAAAAGTGATGATCGTCCTTTGAATGTGCTAGGATACTCCTACAAGTTGCCTTCTATGACCATCCGATGTCCCTTCGAATGTCCCTTTACATCCAATCTAATAGGTTACCTACCAACTAATGGTACGGATAACACTATTCTAAAGGAACGTAAAATAACATGAAAGCGACCATTCTGAGTAGGTAATAAGACTTTTAGTTGCTTGCTCTAACAAAATACTTTTCACACCTCACACTTTTGTCAAAGTTCAAACACTTTCAAAACGAAACATTTCCAAACACTTCGTATACATTCCAGCGTGAATCATTACGAAGTCAAAGCGAAATGCCTTTTTTTCAAAACATTTTTCAAACACACACACAGAAAGCAAATTTTTAAAGATGAGCTAAAAGCAACTAAGAGCCCGTAGATAACTACGGATGGAAAGGGGTGCTAATACCTTCCCTTTTCATAACCTTCTCCCTTACTCAGAATCTAACGAAGGTCTTTTTCTCGTTTTTCACCTTCCTTAATTGGATAAAAGAAAAGTCGGTGGCGACTCTTGCTATCCGCAACATTTGCGATAAAAAGCAAAACAAATTCCAAAGTCAGTTCTCCCACCGTATTACACACCTCCTAAAAAATGCTCAACTTGCACAATGTGTATCTTGCTCAAATTTTAACATTTTTGGGTGCTCTTGGACTTTTTAGAAAGCTCAAGATGTCTTCTAAATAGCCCTTTTGGTTTCATCTTTATTGAAGTTTCCATGCTCATGAACACTTCTTTGCAAAAAGATGACTTTTGTTGACTTTTAAAAAGACCTGTAATGTTTTGATCTATAACTTCCAAATGAAGCATTTTCTGCCCAAGCTTGTGAGACATGAAGTTGTATAGAATTGAATTCTATTCAAAATGAGCTTTGGTGGAAAAATTTATGATAAAGTATGCGAAAGTTATGCTTGGTCAAAGTTCTATTGACTTTTGTTTGAAAAACATCCTAATTTAGAAACTTTGACTTTTGATCAAATCTTGACTTTTCTTGAGGAATCATGATCAACCCTTGATCAAATGATGAATGTTACTTAAAAATATTGGTGTTGACCAAAAATTATGAAGTTTGACTGTATGTTGACCACAATTGACTTTTTGTCCAATACAATTGATTCTCAACCATCTGAGCAATTGATTGGGCAATTTTGACTTGTAAGGCTTGAAACTTTACATGGTGATTCTTTGGAACACATGATGAGGCATGATGATCACTTGGAGCATTTGAAGTCCATCTTGACTCGAGAATGGCAAAACACTAGTATGGATTGATTGCTTAGGAGAGGGTTTGTTTGGTCAACCCTTGTGAAATCCTTGAGTATGGATATGTGAGTTGTCTTGAGAAGTGGGAGGGAAAATTTTGGGGTATAACACCTTACTTGGAGACATTATGCATTCTCTCCACACTCGTACTATCAAAAGACAAGGAACTCTCATGTGTTGCATACCGTTACTTTCCAGGTGGTTTATTTCGCACCTTCCTCAATCAGTAATGAAGAAAGAGAAAAGATTGAAGTTGTCTCAAAGGCTGATGTCACTCTCTCATTCAAATATTCGTTGGTGTATGTTTTCCCAAAAGGACTTCACTTTCATTGAGCGTTGTGGGGAATTCCCTAATGTACCACTCCTTGGCATAATGAGAGGTATCACTTACAACTCTTCTCTACCTCTACGTCAGTTTGGTTATGCTCGAAGAGATGGTCCTTATGATATGCTTCTCTAACACATTGTGTTTGACTATGAAAACAATCTCCAGAACTACCGTCGAAGATTTATGCACGCTTGGGGTGTGGTAAAGAAAACTGATACCAAGACCTTGGGGCACAAAAATTCCATTTCTTGGGAACCTTACCTCAAATGGGTGCGAGCTCGAGCTCAAAACCTCATGGTGCCGTTTACAGCTATTCTACCAGTGGTTATGGAACATGTTGCTATAGGTGACGAACCCTATACCATTCTCCATCCAGACATGCCTACTAATTTCGAAGACTTTAAGAGATCCTGGATTCAACTTAAAAAAGAAATGGATATATTCAAAGTTCAGTGCCATGCAAGCGAGAAGAAGGTATTAGAGTTGACAAAGCTACTTCACGAGCAGCGAAGCATCAATACCTACTTCAATGCAAAGAGGAAGCGTCCATGGGAGATTTAAGCTCTTGGAATTTCTTGTTATTTGTTTAAACTTTCTTTTGTATTTGCTAAAAGTAAACTAATAAAAAGTTTGTTCGTGCTTGTTTAACAAATTTAAATTCATAAGGTCCTTGAAAACATTGCATTGCATAACATCGCATATCATGGAATAACATTTCATAACAGGTACGACCGGTTTTCTTATTCTCTCGCTGTTTATTTCAGCAGAAATGGCTCTTGAACAGACTGTCAAAGATCTCCAGGCTCAGAACGCTCAATTTCAGGAGATGTTCACCAACTTGGTCTAGGGCCAGAAAGATCTGAAGAAGCTCATCACCAGAAAGAAGAAGACCATTGGTATTCTCAACATGGGAAGAAATCACAAGGGTCTAGTCAAGGTGGTCAGACAGCTCGAATTCTCAGACAAGAGCGGTGAAACTGAAGGAAGTATCAAAAACAATGAAGGAAGCCATCATGAGTCTGAAAACGAAGATGAAGACTATGTGAGCGAGCAGTATCCTCCTGACAATGAAAAGTACAAACAACTTGAAGACCGTCTGAATGCTGTGGAAAATTTGAAAATGTGAGGGCTGAACTTTGATGATCTGAGTCTTGTTCCTGGTGTGGTAATTCCCCACAAGTTCAAAGTTCCTAACTTTGCCAAGTATTATGGAATCTCTTGTCCGAAGCTACATCTGAAGTCCTATGTTCAGAAGATCCATCCTTATACTGAAGACAGGAAATTGTGGATCCATTTCTTTCAAGAGAGTTTATTCGGAACTCAATTGGAATGGTATTATCAGCTAGAGAGTACCCATATTCATATCTGGAATGACTTAGCATATGCTTTTTACAAGCATTACCAATACAATGCTGAATTGGTACTGATCGTACCTGATCAGAAGGTGTCGTGGCCCAATCTGCAACAACGGTTGAAGATGAAGTGGGGGGGTACCTGCAAGACACTCCGATGCCAAAGTAAGAAAAGGCAAGAGGAAGCAAGCAAGTAGAAAAGAGAGAATGAATGAATTACCTGACCCTCTCAAGTGAGAGGGTATTTATAGCCCCCAACGCTGGGCCAAGGTCCAGTTAGTGGGTGATGATCCAGGACCACTAACGGATCGCTGGCTTATGGTGCATGGAGGCCAAGACGCGGCCTCCTCGATTATGCTCCAGAAATCCGGATTACTCGAGATTTCAAGGGCAATCAAGGTTGAGATAGTGAATAACTGGTCCGATATTCTCGGGGGGCACGTGGTAGTCAAAGACCGTTGGCCACGTGACCGTCACGTAAGTGATGCAACCGCCCTTTGGGGCAACCGGCCTTGGTTCGCCGCCGATTGGGCCCCTATGATCGTGGCCATGTGTTGGGCCTAATAGAGCCCCCAAGTCTTTGCTCTTGTTTGAGAGTAATGACTTTGAACCGAGTGGCTCCCCGTCAGGGCTCAACGTTGAAGTACGTTTTCCAGAGGAGCAACGGGCATGAACCCGCGTCTATAGGAACCATCGAGCGGGCACGTTTG
Organism: Vicia sativa; assembly: GCA_021764765.1. Lineage (NCBI taxonomy): Eukaryota > Viridiplantae > Streptophyta > Magnoliopsida > Fabales > Fabaceae > Vicia > Vicia sativa. Next base: position 36,115,991 of record CM038794.1, read on the forward strand.
GATTGCTAACACCGGGGATGTCCGCGTATGCCTATGGGTCGTAGGACGGGCAGGTTTTGGCCTTTTAGTCCTCGGGGAACAGGTCGACTAGTCATTCAATGTGTCAGTCTGCCACATGTCGCTTCTAGAGAAGGAACGTGGCGTTCAAAAGGAGTGACCCTTCGTATGTCCAAGAAGTTTGGCTATAAAAAGGATTCTTTAGGGTTTCATTTGTTTATTCCTCATCAACTCTCTAGTTCCTGCCAACAGATTTCTCTACGCAAAGCTAGCAAAACTCAAATCTTCAACTTTCATCATGTATTCAACCTCGAACGCAGGTAAATATCCCCTAAATCCTTGAATTCTTGTCTTCAGTTTATGTTTAGGACGAATTTAGGTCTCGAATTTCATGAGTATCGCGGGGGAAAACTTGAATATTGCGGGGAGATTCGTGAGTTGTACGGGGACGTGCGTGAGTTTTACGAGGAAATTGGATGAATCTAGTGGATGAACCTTTGAGTTTCCCGGGGAAGAAGTGAATTCTACGGGGATTGACTTGAGTTCCACGGGCAACAACAAGGGTTTTTCGAGGGGACTATGACTTCTACGGGGAGAAAATTACTTTGCGGGGTCCCTGAGAGAGTTTGAGCTTAGTGGTCGTAAGTGTAGGTTTCTCGTGCGTTCCTCTTGCTCGTGCCACCGGGCCTCTCGCCCTTTCACTTGAGTCATGGTGGAAGGGTGGATTTGATATCCTGGAATTCACTTTTCTTTCGCTGCTTTTCAGGTGCCGGGGAACAGCCTCCTGGGGAGGGCACAAGCATACTCCGCCGAATAAGATTGGCCGCAGACCTCTCCTGGGCCGCGCCCGAACCGAGGGAGTTCCGCTTGGACTTTGCTGCTGACCCTTCCACCGCGTTCAATCTGATCGAGGACTTGGACGAGGGTTTCGAACCTTCCTAGGCCATTCAAATACCCGGGGAATGCAGGAGGATCTGCTCCTCGTACTCCTCCACCAGATTTCCTATGTACGAATTCACGTTTCGGGAGGCGGGCTTCCGTATGCCCTTCACAGGCTTCCATATGGGGGTGTTCACATGGTTGGACTTGGCCCCGTCGCAGCTCCATCCAAATGCCCTGACTTTCATGAGGGTATTCGAGCTGGTGTGCCGATACTTGGACATTGGGGCCACCCTCCCTTTATTCTTTCGTATTTTCCATCTCCAACGGCAGATGGTCGGCGAAAAATGTGCCTGGGTGTCGTTCAAGCAGTCGGGCAAGCTGTTTAGGCCGTATCTGGAGTCCGTCCGAGACTTCAAGAAACGTTTTTACGTGGTGAAGCCCCTTACCAGAGACGCCGAAGACACCCTCTTTCTTCGTACCGTGGAGGTCGGCGAAGATGGTAAAGAAGGGGAAAGGCTGAGGGCAAGGTTCCCACTTGAATGGGACAAAAACCATTACGACCGGGGACCGGATTTCTACTCCGTGAGACCCGAAAAGTTGGATAAACAAGACCAGCTATCATATGAGAGGCTGGAGAATTTTGTGAAGAGCTTCAGGCCGGCCATCTGCGTGGACCGGGAAGGAAACGTGCTCCTCGACTCCAACGGGGAGATTGAAATTGCCCGGCGTTATATTAATACGAAAGCCCTGCTGGACTGCAAGTCTGATGAGGACACGCTGAGACTTTTAAGTATCATGCTCGGAAACATAGAGGTAAACGTGTTGCCCGTCTTTTGAGTTATGCTAACTTTCCTTTTAATTTTGCAGATCGAATGGCAGCCATGGAGGAGCGCATGCTTAAATCATGCATAAGGGTGCCCAAGACGCCCAAAGACCACAGAATCAGGCTTCGTGGACAGCGCGAGGCACCCTCAAGTTGTTGGAACACTCCCCGCATCTCCTCCCGAGCAACCGCTCAAAAGGAGAAGGGGCGAGCGCCTCGAGTAGGGGGTGCCGGGGACCTCAATTTCGGTTGGGGACGCTTATGTGCTGCCCCCGTGCTACGGTCAGAGGCAGCTCTTCGACGACAAATCTCTGGTGGTACAGGAAGCGGAGAGGGATATGATCCTGGGGCTCGACCCGAAGGTGCAGATGGAGAATCTGAATGCTGATGTGTCCGCGGTCATCCGTATGCTCGAGACCTCGTTGACGCTCAACGACGAGGTGGCCAAGTTTCGAACCAAGGCCGACAAAGCTAATGCTCGTGCCACTGAACTTGAGCTCCAGAATATGGAGTATCACAGCGAACTGATGAGGCTCTGAGGGTTGGACCACAGGTACGAGGAGATGGCCAAAGAGCTGAGGGAGATGACAGAAAAGTATGAGCCGCTGTCTGAGGAGAAGAAGAAACTGGACACCCAAGTGAGGTTGCTGCAAGAGCAAGTGGCTCCCGTCGAGGAAGAGTCCACTGAGGAGCGGACGCTCCTTTCGAGGGCGGATCTGATCGGGCGGATAAGGGTCCTTGAAGAGGATACCGTGGAGGCGCTGTCCTTCGGTTTTGATCAGCCGCCACCGCAGGGTGAACCCGGTTCGAACTCGTGACACTTGGGATCAGCCCCTTTCATTGTGTGGTGGATAGGCAGATTGTGCCTCCCCTCGATGTCTAGTTTGTAATTTGTTTGGGCCTGCGAGTCCGTTGTTTTTGGCCTGCGTGCCCCTTTTGATTTTTTGTATGAACACTGGGTTGGATGCCCGTTATTGTTTTGTCGACCTTTGTTGGTCGTTTTATTTATGAATTTCCGCTGTTAGTTAATTGTGCATTATTGAATATGCCAATTGTTTTATTTGAATATGCTCGACCTTGTTGTTGTTCCTAGCTCATGCTAGGTTCAGAGGCTGAGGCTCTGGGATGTTGTCGCTGCCGAGACGACACCCGAGGCGTGGACTCGCCAATGGATCTCACGAGGAATCAGCATCGCGCGAGGGGCTCCTGCCCGTTATGGTCGAGGAGACCCCCCGCCTGTTGGTAATTTGGGACTCGCGCTAGCACCATTTCACACCCAAGATTGAGCTAATTTCCCGTGTACGGGGACCGTCGACCACTAAGTCTTGGGCATGTGGCTGAGCTGACTTAGCTGTAATATTGTTTGAGATTTGGAGCGTTCCAAGGTCGAGGGAGTTGTACTCCGGCTAGATTTTCTAAGTAATAGGCTCCTGTGTCCGTTTTTGCCCGGACGCGATATGGGCCTTCCCAATTGGCGGCCAATTTTCCCTCGCGAGACTCCTTTTGGTTCCTGTAGAGGACTAGGCTGCCGACGTCAAATTCGCGTTTGATGACTTTGCTGTCGTGGCGTAGTGTAATTTATTGTTTCAAACGGGCTTCCCGGAGGGCCGCGCCTTCTCGGGCCAGCGACCGACCACCCAAGTGTTGGACGTTGATTCCTTCGTGGATTTCATGCAGGATGCCGGATACCTTGGATTCCTCGACGCATTTGAGGAGGGGGATTGAGAACCCTCATCAATATAGACGCTGCTCGAGGACGACATATGAGCATGCGCAACGCTTGGTGGTGGCGGCTTCCAATTTATCCGTGGGAAACTCCCCTCGTGTCAGGTAATTGAACACGGGGTCATCCAATAGTCCGCGTCCCCGATGGCATTTATGTCGAGCAATACAGAGGTTTTTTCGATGCTTGGTCGAGCTAGTGACTCTTGTATCACGGACTTGTTACCACCCTTTTTTCGTGTGCTTGCAAGTTTTGACAAGATGTCTGCCCGGGTATTTTGTTCTCGAGGAACGTGCTTAATCTCTGCTCGGTCGAAGTTCCTCAGTTTCTCCTTAACGAGATTAAGGTATTCGACGAGACTATCGTTTTTAGTCTAGTATTCTCCGAGAACTTGTGACGCAACGAGTTGGGAGTAAGTGAACACTTGGATGTCTCGAGCGCCCATGTCTTCTGCGAGGCGTAGTCCAGCGAGCAAGGCTTCATATTCTGCCTGATTGTTGGACGTTGGGAAGGCGAGGGTTAGGGAATGTTCGATGATGATGCCCTCCTCGTTTTCGAGGAGGACGCCGACGCCGCTTCCCGTCGAGCTTGAGGCTCCGTCGACGTATATGGTCCACCTCTTGTCCCACGTAGGTAATTGCTCGTGCGCCATCATCTCGGCGACGAAATCGGCTAGCGTCTGTGCTTTCAGGGCCTTCTGTCCTTCGTAGCGGATGTCGAACTCGGAAAGCTCGAGGGACCACCTAAACATTCGGTTGGCCATGTCGGGGTGAGCGAGGAGCTGTTTTATGGGTTGCTCGGTTCGCACGACGATTATGTGGGCGAGGAAATAGTATCGCAGCCTCCTCGCGGTGATGACAAGGGCGAGGGCGACCTTTTCGATCTGTTGGTACCTAGTTTCTGGCCCTTGTAAGGCTTTGCTCGTGAAGTAAACGAGCTTTTACCCGTCCTCGGTTTCGCGGATTAGGATCGCGCTTACCGCTTCATTAGACACGACTAAGTACAAGAGCGGCCGCGAGAGCACCGGCGGCTGGGAAAGTGCCTGTTTGAGGTGCAAAAGGGCTTGATCGTACTCCTCGTTCCATTCGAAGGTCGGCCCCTTCCTCAATAGTTTGAAAAACGGAAGGGCGTGTTGGAATGATCTAGCGACGAAATAGGACAGGGAGGTTAGCATGCCGTTCAAGATTTGAATGGACTTTTTGGATCTGGGCGTGGGTAGTTTGGAGAATGCCCGACATTTGTCGGGGTTAGCCTCGATTCCTCGTTCCGTTAGATAGAAACCGAGGAATTTACCCGCCCTGACACCGAACGTGCACTTTTCCAGATTGAAACGCATTCGGTATCTTCGAGCTTGATCGAACACCCTCTTCAGGCATGACGCATGGTCGTCCTCGGTGTGGGATTTGACGATCATGTCGTCCATATAAACCTCGAGCATGTTGCCAATTTTGCTCTGGAAGACTTTGTTCATCATCCGCTGGTAAGTTGCCCCGACGTTCTTCAGCCCGAAGGGCATTACGTTGTAGTAATAATTGCCCGAGGCCGTCATAAAGGTCGTGCAGCTTTTATCGGCCATTGCCATGGGGATCTGGTTGTAACCTGAATAAGCATCCAAAAAAGATAATAATTTATAGCCGGCCGAGTTGTCGACTAGCATATCAATGTTAGGCAAAGGGAAAACATCTTTGGGACATGCCCGATTGAGATCAGTATAGTCAACACACATACGCCATTTTCCATTAGATTTTTTTAACAAGTACAACGTTTGACAGCCAAGTTGAATACTTGGCCTCGGAAATAAAATTTGCCTCTAGGAGGTCCTTTACAACTTTTTCAGCAGCCTCCGCTTTCTCGGGAGACTGCCTACGCCTACGTTGTATTATGGCCCTAGCGGCTGGATCTATGGCGAGCTGGTGACAGGCGACCTCAGGGTCGAGTCCGGGCTTCTTTGCTGCACTCCATGCGAAGAGATCTACGTTGTCTCGAAGGCAGGCCTTGAGCTGCCTTTTTGCTAGATCGGGGAGAGTTGTGTCGATCTTGACACACTTGTCGGGGTCTTCTCTGAGGGGGACGAGCTCGAACTCGCCGTCTGGGATTGGGCGGAGGGGATCCGCGTCTCTGACTTGTCTATCGGTTTCGTCCTTTGTAAACCTGGCATCGAGGTCCACGGTGCTCACGTTGGAGTCCTAAGGCTCTTCAACTTTAGGAAGCTCGATCTGGGCGTTGTCCGACCCATCTTTCTTGGTTGCTGGAGCCTTTGGATCCACCAGGGTCTGCCCCCTGGCCGCGGCGTTGTGGCACCTCCTCGCAGCTTTGATGTCGCCGCAGATGGTAGTGACGCCCTGCTTGGTGTAGAACTTCAGTTTCAGGTGGACGGTAGAGGGGACGGCCGCGAGTTCCGCCAGGGTGGTTCTCCCGAGAATAGCATTGTAGAAGGAGGGCAATGACCACCAGAAACAGATTTTAACTGTCATGGGCGACGCCTCGCCAAGGTGACGAGGAGCTCGACGATCCCCTGCGGTCGAGGTGGAGCCGTTGAACCCTGAGGTCGATCCCACGATGGTGATGATGGGTTTCGTCGAGCTGCAGAGTTCGGAAGAGATGAGTATACATCACGTCGACCGAGCTGCCTTCGTCGACGAGGATCCTGTGCACTTCAAAGTTTGCCATCCTTGCTTTGATAAGGAGGGGAATGTGAGCGTTAGGTGCTCCCCCGGGGACCTCTTCCAGGTAGAAGGTGATCGCCCGACGGTCACGGAATCTCGAGAGAGACCTCGTTGACTGGGGCCTTTTCGATTAATTCGTCGAACTTCCTCTTGGCCGAATTAATGGACAGTTGGGCATCACCACCGCCAGAGATAACCATGGCTGAGGGAAATTCCTCCCACGGGCTATGAGTGAATGTGGGGCGGAAGTCCTCCGCCCGTTATCGAGTGTTATCCGACAAGGGCCGAATCTCTTGTGGTCGGATCTCCTCATCGGTCTCCTTGCTCTCGTGCCCCCGAGACGCTTCCGCTCTTATACGCCCGAGCCTTCCGCCTTTAATCATCGTTTCGATGGCGCCTTGAGATGGACGCAATCCTCGGCCGTGGCCGTGGGTCGTGGTATTGACAAGATTAGTTCGCTACCGCTTTTCGGAGGTCGCGCCCGACCGCTGCCTTTGAATTCCGTGGCCGAGCATTCTGCCAGGATCCTCTCGCGAGAGGTCGTCAGTAGGGTGTAGTAGGTGAAGCGTCCAGTGGGGCCTCGCTGATCTCGGGGATCTCGAGGTCTGTCCTCCCGCTGTTTGTCATCGGGCGGCGACGACCCCGCTCGCCGGTTGTCTTGGTGTCGCGGAGTTGGTCGAACCGCGACTCGAGTCTTTCGCGACACGCTTTTCTCCTCATAAGTGATATAAGCCCGAGCCTTGTCGAGGAGGGCGTCGAAGGTGGCGGGAGGTTCGATGCCAACGGCTTTCCTGAAATCTGTGCCGGGGAATATACCCCTCTCTAGTAGGTAGCGCTTCATCTGATCGTCGCAGGGAACCTGGATAGCTTCCTTGTTGAAGCGGTCGATGTACTCCTAGAGTGTCTCATCGCTCTTCTGGATGATAGCCTCGAGGGAGGCCTCGGTCTTCGGATGCCTGCGGGAGGCAGTGAAAGTGCTCGTGAACTGGGCCTTCAGTTCCCTCTAGAAGTGTATGGACCCCGAGGGCAAGCTCTTGTACCAGTCCATTGCTGTTTTCCGGAGAGTGGTGGGAAACAACCTGCATTTGATTGGTCCACCGACGTTGAGGTACTGGAGCATGGCCTTGAACCCGTCGATGTGGTCGATAGGGTCATCTACCCCGTCGTAGCTAGCGAGCTGAGGGGGCTTTTCCATTCCCCGGGGAATTGGTGCCTCCATAATGTTGGCGGACAAGGAGCCGCGGGGGTCTTCCTCTAAAGGCGGTGATGATGCCTTGTTGCAGGTTCTTTAGTGCGGGGATGTCTGCCCCGGGTCTTCCGTGATTCGTCAGCCCTGCGCTCTCGTCGAGGAGGCGAACGAGCTCGTTTCTTGGGCTATTCTTGAGGATTCCACTCGGTCACGGGTCCTCTGCCTTTAGAGCAGCGCGTTGGACTAGGAGTATCATCTCTCCTGGTTCTCCGCGGGGGAGTTCGGGAGCGATGCCTTCTGGGGGACGACGACCAGGAATCGGGCCGCCGGTGTCTTTGACGTGATCGCCGGGAAGCTTCTAGCACATGGAGACGCTCCCCCTGGGTGAACAGCATGAGGTTGGTCTGGTTGATGGTCGCAAACAAAGCGGCGACCGTTGGATCAGCGTCGGGTGGTGCTTGTACCTCCGGAAAATCATGGGTTCGCTGTTCGACGGCAAGGCTTCGCTTTGCGCCATCTCTCGGTGAGATCCGTCAAGAAGAGGCAGTGTGCCCATCTCGGGGATCTGACTCGGGGAAAACCGTGTGGTTTGGCTCGGCCAGATCGTCGAGGAGAGTGTTCTCAATGTTGGTTGCAGGGTTGGCCATGACGGATGGAGTTTGATTTGATTTGGTCTATTAATTGAAAGAAGACGGGGAAGCAAGTTTCCCACAGACGGCGCCACTGATCGTACCTGATCAGAAGGTGTCGTGGCCTAATCTGCAACAGCGGTTGAAGATGAAGAGGGAGGTACCTGCAAGACACTCCGATGCCAAAGTAAGAAAAGGCAAGAGGAAGCAAGCAAGTAGAAAAGAGAGAATGAATGAATTACCTGACCCTCTTAAGTGAGAGGGTATTTATAGCCCCCATTGGGCCAAGGTCCGCCATGGGTGACGATTCGTGCCCACTCAACGGACCGCTGTGGCTTTTTAGCTTGAGGCCAAGACGTGGCCTCCTCCCTGGATTGTCGCTCCGGGAAATCCGGATTTACTCCGGGATTTTCGGAGGGCAACTGGCGGTTGAGATAGTGAATAATTGGTCCGATATTTTCGGGGGGCACGTGGCAGTCAAAGACCGTTGGCCACATGGCCCTCGCGTAAGTGATGCAAACTGTCCTCTTTAGGGGCAACTGGGCCTTGGTTCTGCCTGCCAGATTGGGCCCCTATGACTGTGGGCCAAGTGTTGGGCCAGTCCAGAACAGGTACCTACCCACATGCAACTACAGAGCATGTCTATGGGTCGTGAAGAGAAGTTCAAAGAATATGCTCAGAAATGGAGAGATTTAGCAGGCAGAGTTCAACCCCCTTTGTCTAATAGGGAGTTGGTTGACATGTTTATGGGAACACTGACAGGCATATTCTTCAATCATCTGATTGGAAACTCTTAAGCCGGATTCACCGAGCTGATATTGACAGGTGAATGTATCGAAGCTGGAATCAAGAGTGGAAAGATTCAAGTAGAGTCATCTTCAAATGTTGCGAAGAGATCTTTTGGTTGTAAGAAAGAAGCCAATGTTGTGTATGGTCAGAAGAGCCGTGACAAAACTGATCGCACTCAATCTGTGGGGGTCTCCAATCCTATACCAGCGCAACCTCAACGAGATAACACGCGTAGCCAGAACGCGCCAGGAAGACAGTTTACGAAGATCAACATGCCGTTATCTCAAGCATTGTAACACATGTTGAAAACAGGGCTGATTACTTTGAGGGATCCTCCTCAACACGTCAACACTTCCTCTCTAAAGTACAATCCTAATGCGAGGTGTGCATACCACTCCAACAGCCCAGGGAACGACACCAACAACTGTTGGGCTCTGAAGAACAAGATTCAAGACATGATTGAAGCAAGGGAAATTGAATTCGACCCTCCTATCGAAACTCTAAATGTGATCAACGCACCAATGCCTGACCATGGTAAAAGTTCCAATGCTATTGATGAAGACTCATATGTTTATGATGTGAACAAGCTGACTATTCCTATGATAACTATCAAGAAAGATTTGTTGCAAGCAGGTGTATTTCCAGGATGCCCTGATGACTGTCGTTGGTGTGCATTTGAATCTGACGGATGTGCTTGGTTGGAGAGGTGTATTCAACGCATGATGGACAACCGAGAAGTGCTATTTCTAAAACCTCCCTCTGTGGAGAATTTGTGTGAAGACATGTCTAAGAATCAAGATCAAGACGAAGTAAGCCATACCGAAGTCCGGATACCTTGGGGCAGCCAAGTGGAAAGTTTGATTTCATGGTTAAATATACTGCTCCCGAAAGCTACAAGATTCCAATCGAAGACAACAAAGCAACCGGATGGGGAGATGATTACCCAAAAGAGTATGCTGATGTGAACTCAATAAGGATCACCTCTACCGATCCTGCGCCTAGAGTGGCACCTCTCATTATTACCTCGCCCAGACCAATTCCATGTTTCTCTGCCAAAGCTATACCTTGGAATTATGGAGCCGAAGTTTACTATCATGGTGTCAAGCAAGAACCTTTGACCATTGAAGATTTTGCAGTTGAGGCTATCAATCTTGACATTGACAACATCGTCGGATCAAGCAAAGTAACCAGAACAAGAAGAGTATTTTCCCCAAAGATCTCTCCTCTGAAAGACACTACTACACCAATTCGCATTCCTGCTATCAAACCAGCCTCAAGCGAGAGGAAAGAACCAAGAATCTCATCCTCTCGATGTATACCAAAGGAGTTACGAGGATACCCAAGCAAGAAATGGAGGAAATTCTGAAGATCATCAAGAAGAGCGACTACAGTGTTGTGGAACAATTGGGACAAACTCCATCCAAGATATCCATGCTAGCTCTACTATTGTGCTCTAAGGCTCATGCTAAAGCCTTAATAAAGTTTCTGAAGAATGCTCACATACCGCAAGACACTATGCTGATCAATTCAAAGGTTGTATTGCTAGCCTGACCGTCAATAATGGCTTAGGTTTCTCTGATGCTGATTTAACTCCTGCAGGAAGGAAACACAACAAAGCCTTGCACATCTCTATTGAATTCAAGGGCACTACATTGTCTCACGTATTGGTGGATATTGGTTCTGCTCTGAATATTCTACCGAAGAGCGCTCTCGACCGACTTAATGCTGAAGAAGTGGTCATGAAGCCCAATGACATAATTGTAAGAGCTTTTAATGGTTCGAAAAGAACAGTACTTGGAGAGCTCATCCTTCTAGTTAAAGTCGGTTCCCATACTTTTGACTCTACTTTCTTTGTCATGGACATTCGTCCAACTTATTCTTGCCTACTGGGACGCCCTTGGATACATGGGGTGGGCGCTGTCACCTCCACCCTACATCAGAAACTGAAGTACCCAGTGAAGGGGAAGATTGTTACATTATGCGGTGAACAAGAATATATGGTAAGCCATATGCAGTCATTCCGATACATCAAAATGGAAGGTGAATTTGTCGAAACTCCCTGTCAAGCTTTCGAAGCAATTCCACAAGTCATACCTGTTGACTCTCCTGTCACTCTTGAAGTTACTAGAGTTCCACCGAAGATGGCCTCACTGAAAGACACCAAAGTTGTGGTTGAAGAAGGAGGTTGTACTATTTGGGGTTAGCTCCCCGATTTTCCATTCAAATCTGATAAGACTGGTTTAGGCTTCACTATCAAAGGTCAGAAGATGGTACACAGCGAACGTGCCGACAAACTTCCTTTCCACATCAATAAAAGCGGAGTCCATGCTATAGAAGACGACGACAACAACTTCGACATCAAAAATTGGATCTTCCTAACTCCCGACGACAGACTCAACAATTGGAAGACTGAAGATGTCATACCAATCTCCTTTAGACAGGAGTAATTGCTTTTTTCTGTTATGCTTTTTCACTTTTTTACGTTTCGAACAATAAAATTTAAGCCTAGTGCCTTGCCCAGGGCACCACGGCTCGTTTGTGAGGGTTATTATTTGTCATTTGCATATTTTCATTCAATAAATCATTGGACTTTTGCATTCAAATACTGTGCTCTTTATCTTTCTTTTTACTTTATCATCCTTTCAAAAATCTATGTGTTCTTACATACACCCACATGATACACTGCAGATTCACTCTGAATCTCATCGATAACGACTCTGTTATTGCTAAATAGGACTTCAATAATCCGATCTACCAAGCCGAAGACGAAGGTGGGGAAGATTGTGAAGTGCCAGGAGAAATTTCCAAGCTACTACAACAGGAAGAAAAGGTTATACAACCACACGAGGATCCAGTCGAGGTTGTGAATCTAGGTACTGACGAAGACAGAAAGGAAATCAAGATAGGAGCATGTCTTGAGAGCGATGTCAAAGAGAGATTGGTCCAGATGCTATGAGACTATATCGAGATTTTTGCTTGGTCCTACGAAGACATGCCGGGTTTTGACATTCACATTGTGGTACACCGACTACCAACGAAAAAATGTTTTCTCCCTATGAAGCAGAAGGTTCGTCGTATGCGTCTTGAGATGTCCGAGAAAATCAAAGCCGAAGTTATGAAACAGTTCGATGTCGATTTCCTTGCCGTTACTTCTTATCCATAGTGGGTTATGAACATGGTGCCCGTACCTAAGAAGGATGGTAAAGTGTGCATGTGTGTGGACTACCGAGATCTGAACAGAGCAAGTCCAAAAGACGACTTTCCACTTCCTCATATTGATGTCCTGGTTGACAACACCGCTCAACACAAAGTTTTCTCCTTCGTGTATGGTTTCTCCGGTTACAATCAGATCAAAATGGCTCCCAAAGACATGGAAAGACTACTTTCGTTACACATTGGGGCACATTCTGTTATAAAGTCATGTCGTTCGGACTGAAGAACGCTGGTGCCACATATCAACGTGCCATGGTAGCTCTATTCCATGACATGATTCATCACGAGATAGAGGTCTACGTTGACGACATGATAGCTCAATCACAAACTAAAGAAGAACATCTTGATTGTTTGCGAATGCTGTTTGATCGACTGAAGAAATACAGACTAAGGCTTAATCCTAACAAGTGCACCTTTGGAGTCAGATCCGGTAAACTTCTGGGATTTGTTGTCAGTGGTAAAGGTATCGAAGTTGACCCTACCAAGGTTAAAGCTATCCAAGAAATGCCAGCTCCCCGTACCGAGAAGGAAGTTGGAGGTTTCTTGAGACGATTAAACTACATTGCCAAATTCATTGAACATCTAACTACTACTTGTGAGCCAATCTTCAAGTTACTGAAGAAAGATCAAGTAGTGGAATGGAACGACGATTGCCAGATAGCTTTTGACAAAATTAAGGAGTACCTAAAAAATCCTCCTATCCTGATACCACCTGTGAAGGGAATACCTCTCATCGTGTACTTAACAGTATTAGAGAACTCAATGGGGTGTGTGTTGGGGCAACATGACGAGTCTGGTCGAAAAGAGTATGCAATATACTACCTTAGCAAAAAGTTTACCGATTGTGAAACAAGATACTCAAAGCTTGAGAAAACTTGCAGCGCTTTGGCTTGGGCTGCTCGCCAACTAAGACAGTATATGTTGACTCACACTACCTTGTTGATCTCTAAGATGGATTCGATAAAATACATATTCGAGAAACCTTCTCTCTCCGGAAGAATAGCAAGATGGCAAATGATCTTGACTGAATATTACATCTAGTATACTACTCAGAAGGCGATCAAAGGAAGTATAGTAGCCGATCACTTGGCTCATCAAGCCATAGATTACTATCAGTCTATGCATTTCGAGTTTCCATACGAGGATATTATGTTAGTCACTGATTGCGAAGAACCAGGACCAAACAAAGGACCTGAACCAGGATCCCGATGGACCATGGTCTTTGATGGAGCCTTAAATGCACTTGGCAATGGTATCAACGCCATCATTACATCTCCTAGGGGCGGACACACGCCTTTCACCGCCAAACTATGTTTCGACTGCACTAACAACATGGCCGAATACGAAGCGTGTATCATGGGTATCAAAGCTGTTATTGACTTAAGAATCAAATTCTTGCAAGTGTATGGAGACTCAGCTTTGGTGATCAGTCAGATTAAAGGTGATTGGGATACTAAGCATCACAACTCTTCTCCATATCGGCCAAAAATGAACAGTGCAGTGGAAGCCGCCAACAAGAATCTCAAGAAGATCATACAGAAGATGACAGTGACTTACAAGGATTGGCACGAGATGTTTCCATTTGCTCTCCACAGTTATCGCACTACAATACGAACATCTACAAGGGCAACCCCCTTCTCTCTCGTATATGGTATGGAAGCAGTCCTACCCATCGAGGTTCAAATACCCTCAACCAGAGTACTCCAGGACGCAGAGTTAGACGAAGACGAATGGGTCCAGACTCGCCTTGACCAGATCAACTTGATCGACAAAAAACAGCTCGCAGCTATCTGCCATGGACAAATCTACCAGAAGCGAATGATTCGAGCATTCAATAAAAAAGTCAAACATCGAGTCTACCAAGTCTGTGATATAGTAGTCAAGCGCATCATTCTTCCACAAGGTGACCCCAGGGGAAAATGGATTCCCACCTATGAGGGACCATTTGTAGTCAAAACAGTGTTTTTCGGCGGAGCTATGATACTTAGCACTATGGATGGAGAAGACTTGCCACACCCTATGAACGCATACATAGTTAAAAAATACTACACATAAACGAGACCCACTAGGTTGACTGGCCTAGGCAAAAATAAGGGCATCCTGGCGAACCAAAAAGGTTCGGGCAAAAATTAAGGATATATATACAAAAATGTACACCCGGAAAGTCGAAAACCTGAAAAGGAGGCTTGGGAAATAAAGGGTATCCCTATAGATTGAAAACCCGAAAGGGCGGTCCAGGCAAAAGTTAGGGATTTAAGCGTACAACTATGTCTCATCCAGATCACCTACTTATAGACTACACTACTATCAGCATTCAAGATTCAAATGGCGCAAATCAGTTCAATTATTTTCTTTTGGCAGCAAGGAGATGAGATAGTCGAAAATATATGAGCAATAGCATAGTTGAAACTCGAAAAGATTGTTTCCACATAGATTTTTACTATTCTGACAATTTCCTCTTACTGGGATATTTGTCTCTTGTATACAAACTGCCCGACTATAGGCCACTTTTTCAAATCTAATGCAAATTACTCTTTTCCCGTTTCAATTTTTATTGTTTTGTTTGCATAAAATCCAATGATTGCTTTGAATGATTATATGCATTTGACAATAAACATTTATTCACAAACATACGAAAAGCAAACAGAAACAGTAATTACTACAGGCTCTAGGAATTGAGATGATGACTAAAGTCACCAATACATCCCCACAGAGTCACTTTCACAAGAAAAACATCCCCAGGATCATCAATCCCCATAGAGCCATCGCTCTCCGTACAAAGACAAATCTTCTCTGACGAAGTACTAATCTCCTCCCAACAGTGTTCCAACACTTCCAACCTCATCACATTAGTCCCCAAGCCGTGATCCTATCTCCTCATCACGTTAGTCCCCGAGCAGTGGTCCTCTACATTCATCACATTAGTCCCCGAACAGTGATCTTATCATCTTCATGAGCTTCAAACTTCATCACATTAGTCCCTGAGCAGTGATCCTATCAGCTTCATCATCTTCAAACTTCATCACGTTAGTCCCAAGCAGTGATCCTATCAGCTTCATCACATTACATCAGTCTCCAAGCAGTAATAGGTTATGCCATATCACATTGTCTCCCAGCAGGGTCTATGGACGATATAATCATCCCCATCAAGGTCTATACACAAGATATTCAGCTGAGCATCTCTCAATGATTATTATTCCCCAACAACAGCAATATCCCGACTCGAAACTTGGTCAAATAGTGCATCGGAGGAATTCACATCTCTCTTGTTCCCCAGTTAGGGTTTTCAATAACTTCATCTCCAAGCAAAGATTAAAAAAATCTCTAGCAGAACGTTCCTATCTTCTTCAAGATGGATATGTTTTGAAATATCACAACATCTACATTCATACATTATCTATAAAAGTCATACATATGCATATATCATAATAACATTATTCATAACATTGTCATATACTCGCATGCATCATAATCTGCATTGGACTAACCATATCCTGTCAAGATTTTATTTCCCCCAGCAGGTAAAAGCCATTTCACAAACGAAAGGTCAAAGATTAATAATACCCGAAATAAGACGCGAGAGCTATCTGAATGACCATGCAAGTTATTTCCAGACGACAGATCATAGATTAATACCCAAAACAAGACGAGAAAACTATCTACATTCTGAAAAATATTCATCTCAGAAATAGCCAAGACGAAGGTTTATTCTGACTCTCTCTTATTATCAACCGCCCTGGATGGCATCTTAAGCCCATCTTCGATTTCTCTTTCTTCCAAAAGAAGAACACAAAGTCTAACGTACGACTCACTCTCCAACATTAGATTCTCCAAAAGGCATCTATAAGCCCATTCCAGCGCATTGTCAACTGACGATCCCATTCCATACAACAGTGAGTGCAAATTTTCAGGTGTACTCGAGTGTTCAATCATCTTCTACCTTCAGGTCACGAAAGGCAAGCATACTAATCTAAACCTTCTGGTACAAGAAGATTGAACAGGGGAAACTATTATACCCCAAAATTTCCCCTCTTACTTCTCAAGACAATTCCTATCTCCATACTCAAGAATTTCACAAGGGTTGACCAGACAAACCCTCTCCTAAGCAATCAATCCAAACTAGGGTTTTGCTCCTCTTAAGACAAAATGGATTTACAATGCTTCAAGTGGTCATCATACCTCATAATATGCTTCAAGGGATCACCATGTCAAGTTTCAAGCCTTACAAGTCAAAATTGTTCATCCAGTTGCTCAGATGGTTGAAAATCAACTATAGTGGACAAAAAGTCAACTATGGTCAACATACAGTCAAACTTCATAATTTTTGGTCAAAATCAATATTTTGAAGTAATATTCATCATTTGATCAAGGTTTGATCATGATTCCTCAAGAAAAGTCAAGATTTCATCAAAAGTCAAAGTTTCTAAATTAGGGTTCTTTAGATAAAAGTCAACAGAACTTTCACATACTTTATCAGAAATTTTTCCACCAAATCTCATTTTAAAGGGAATTCAATTTTCTACAACTTCATGTCTCACAAGCTTTGGCTAGAAATGCTTCATTTGGAAGTTATGGATCAAAACATTACAGGTCCTTTTAAAAGTCAACAAAAAGTCATCTTTTTGCAAAGAAGTGTTCATGAACATGGAAACTTCAATGAAGATGAAACAAAAAGGAATGTTTAGAGGACATCTTGATCTTTCTAAAAAGTCCAAGAACACCCAAAAATGTTAAACATTGAGCAAGATACAAGTTGAGCATTTTTGAGGAGGTGCATAAAGAGAAATACTTGAGAAAATCAAAAATTTCTAAATGGGCCTAACTTTTCTTGATTCAAACTTGTTTCTAATCTCAATCAGAACCTCCAAGCCCAATTCCACACCCTTGAGCTTTTTATTTTATTTATTTTGATTTTTTATTCATTTAAAGTCAATTTAATTAAAATAAAATAGCAAAAAAAAATCAATCAATGCAAGGCTGAATATTTGACATTCTTGAGGTCCAAGATACCTATTAAATGACCTAAATTTCAAAATTGAGTGATTGGCAAGAGATTGGTACAAGATTGAAAACATTTGATCAAAATTGAAAAGATTGGCAAATCAAATATCCTCTATAAATTCAGAAGGTTTCTAAACCCTAGAAGAGAATTCTTGGCAGCCTCTAGAACCCTAACAAACCTCAAGAAAACCGTGTGAGGCAAGCAATTGGCAGCCAAGGTTCTAGCCAAATTCAAGCAATTCTAAGCATCCAAACACATTAATGGGAGTCCTCTGAATCAATCCAGCCATTCACCAAGCCTTGAAACATCCAAAATCACGAAATCTAGAATCACGGTTTGCTCTTCAAAACTTAAAATCGATTTCATTGATTCATGCATTTTTAATACAATTTGATTGCATATTTGTGTTTAGACTGATGTTTGTAAGCTTTCTGGATAGTTTGATTCAAGTTTAGATGCAGGAACGAGAATCTTCCATGGCTAGGGTTCATGAGCTCGATTTAGGGCTTTCTGAAATAGGAAAAATTGGATGAAACCAAAGGCTCTATCGTGCTCAGGGGATCAAACCGAGTTGATCCATGTCCCCATAACAAATTTATATTGCGTATTTCTTGATTTTGATATCTTGCAGGGGTATAGTGACAGACAAAGCCGTCACTATAGGCTGTAGCGACGAAAGTTGTCTGTAGGTAAAAGTCCAAATTCAAAAACGAGGACGAAGACCCCCTGTGCGCGTTTTTTTAAAACTCTATTTTTAATTATTAATTGCGCTTATAATCTATTGGTTCCATGCTACTAACGCGTTTGCAGGCTTGGTCTGGTGGTAAGGCAGCGCGTGTTTAACTTATGGGGCAGGGGTTCGATCCTTGGCTACCCTATTCTTTTTTACCACTTTTCCAAACTAATTTCTTTTTTCATATTTTCTCATTATTTTTCTATTTTATTTAATTGTTTTCAAACATTTTTTTAACACAATAAAAATCAGCAAAAAATATTTTTTTTTATAACTAAGTTAGAAAAACTTTAATTTAATTTTTGAAATAAAAAAAATATTATTTTTCATCTTTATTTTATTTAATTGTTAATTAATCGAAAATTAACCTTTTAATCACTTTTTCCGTATCAAATTAATCCAGAAAATTCCCAAAATATTTTTTTTACATTTAATTAGGTTTACTAGTTTAATTAGGGTTTACTTTTCGCACTCCTTATTATGTATCTGCCCCAAAGCCATGTAATAGTGTAGGGTTTTACTTTCCCGCACTTTACATTTCCGCAATTTATTTTCGGCACATATTAACTGCTAGTAACTAGGCATGTATGGAAAGATTAATTCAATCAACGTAGCTAACCCTAATCACAAGATAAAATATCTGAATACAATACACTTTATCAGACATGCACTCACCTTAGGGTATCCTCTCTTGTTGCCTTACGAATACAATGGTCATGTCCCTCGAACGTAGGGATATCTTAGCATAGTTACCTACAAACATATCATTATAGTCCCTTCGATACAAAGATCATAGTCCCTCGATGACCCTCGATGTTGCCTACGAATACATGATCTCGTCCCTCGGTTGTTGCCTACGAAAAGTGATGATCGTCCCTATGAATATGCTAAGATATCCTTACACGTTGCCTTCTATGACCATCTGATGTCCCTTCGAATGTCCCTTTTACATCCAACGGATAGAGTTACCTACCAACTAATGGTATGGATAGCGCTACCCTAAAGGAAAGAAAAATAACACGGAAACGACCGTTCTGAGCGGGTAAAATAAGTCTCTTTTGCTTGCTCAATCAAAATGCTCTTTACACCTCAAACTTTCTCAAAAATGTTTTTCAAAACGATTTGTATACATTCCAGCGTGAATCATTACAAAGTCTTTTCCAAAACAAAATATTTCCAAACATTTCGTATATATTCCAGCGTGAATCATTATGAAGTCAAAGTGAAATTCCTTTTCAAAAATCTTTTCAAACACACACACGCAAAAAAGCAATTTGTAAAGTGAGCTAAGCATTTAAGAGCCCGTAGATAACTACGGATGAAAAGGGTGCTAACACCTTCCCTTTTCATAACTGCCTCCCTGTTGGCTGAAGATTTTGATGCAGATGATTTGAATAAGAATCACTGAGCTCGAAATGAAACAATGTCAGTATTCATTGGAACGAGGAAAATGTCATGATTAGGAATGAAAGAATCAGCTCTTCGAATAAGATATTGAAACTTGGAGCTTCGAGTAGCAATTGTGATGATACATGTAGAAGGAGCTTCGAAATGGTAGTAGCATGGTGTTAGGAAGCGAGTTCGAATCGAAAGGCAGTTCAGATATTTGAAATTCAAAATGTGAGCGGGATGAATGGAAGTTCGAATATGCTACCGGAAAACGGTTCGAGACGTGGAGGCTAGAGAAGCATAGTATTCGCATGTCCAAACGTGGCAAGCTCTCATAAGTCGACCTATGGCCAAAATAGTATAAATAGAAGTCTTAGTGTTAGGATTTCGTGTCATATCTATTGTACTAAATTGAGTAATATTCAAAATACCACATGGCTAGGGAAACGAATGCACGAATAATGTACGATGATTGCACCAAACTCTTTTATGCAATAATGTATCTTTATCTTTCCATTACCTTTATATTGCATCAATGTCATTTAAATCTTTTACATTCAAAGTCATTTAACTTTCTTTGCTTTTGAACGCATTTCTCTTTCAAACTCTTTACTTTTTGAAACTCTTACATTCATGCTCTTATTTTCCGTAAAACTTTTACATACTTGCCTTTAAATTTTGTCTTTTCACTTCATGCTTTATTTTGAAAGTCTTTTACATTCAAGAAACTTTAAACGCTCCTCGCATTTATATACTTTCCGCATTCAAGTCTTTATATCTTATTTGTTCGAACTAGTTTTATACCGCTTTACTTGATTTCGTTATTAGCTTATTGGACATCATAATCAAACGCACTTGAAATATATATATAAAACATTCAAAAGCAAGTCTTGAACATGAACCATCATTTTAAGTTTATGCAAACGACTAATAACCCCATAGGATCAATCTAGTCGATCCCGCAAGTTACCAAAGGGATTAAACAACAATCATAACGCTTTGTTTGATAGTTTGAGGACTAGCGGTTGTTTCACCGTAAATCACCGTGAACAAATTGGCACGCCCACCGAGATTGGTTGTTGCTAATTAAAATTAACGCTTAAAAACTTAATTATTGTTAAAAGGTTCTTTCTGAGTAAACAAAGTTCATTAGTATATGAACCTTAGGAGTGGTAGAATAACTAACAGTAACCAACCCTTACCCGTAAGAAATCAAGTAATAGGATGTCGATCCAAATAACCCACAAGGGGAACAAACGCCCACATGCAATGTGCACTAATGCGATCGCTTCGACAGGACGCCCAACCGATCCCTTCGAACGCACAACTGCTGCATCTTCCACTAATAGTATGGCCACGAATGGAACAAGTGGCATGTCAACAAACAATTCGATCCTAGGTAGTACAGGGACCACTGGTACCCGGAGGATTCATCCCACCATCGTGGGCACAAACCCATTTCGCTACCCCACCACCGACTAGACCATTCGCCGACAATACTAGACCCGTAAATTCCCAAAGACGGAATGCCAACATCCTTCATGGCGTGTTTGCAAACTTCGACGTCGAACGCGTCACCACACTTAGGGTCAGGTTCTGGGGCTAATCAATTCATGACAAATAACCAAGGGTCAGTAGTATATGGTACGTTGCCCATTTTGACCACGTAAAATCAAATGGCTTTTAGGCGCTTAATGGATGATAGTAACCACAACATGATAGGAATATTAGCACAAACTATGCAAGAAATCTTTGCCCCGATAGTTCAAAACGGATCGTGACAAACAGAGAGAACGCAGATAATATGAATCGAATAGCGATTTCTTTGCTCCACCGAAAGCGAGGCGTAACCAGCATTGGTTCGAGCAAACGCACCTATCATAGAACAGATTGCGATGACCCACCTTATAGGCCAGCCAGAGGGAGTTAACTTGGGGCAAGAGCACAAAGGGTAGATGTCCCAATGATTCGAGAAGAACCACAAAGGGGATTGATAGAACCACCAAAGAAGGGTCGAAGATTTGAGGTCCCGTGATTCGAGAAGAACCACAAAGGGGAATTATTGAACCAGGGCAAGGGTCACAGACTAGAGGTCCCAATGCAAGAAGAACAACCTAGAGGGGTTGTCCTTGTAGGTCGAAACCAAGATGCGATGCAAAGGGTTCATAGAGTTCAAATGACAATATCTTGGAAAATAACCTAACCACCATGATAGAAAGGATCATGGCCCAAAACGGTATTAATACAGAATTAGAAGGCCAAATTACGCTTCTCCCATAGCGACTATGTAATCCATACCGATTTGCCTAGAGGGTACAAGATCCCTAAATTTACAAAGTTTGCCGAGATACAAACGAGTCAACAAAACACATAGCTAGGTACCTAATCGAGGGAGACATAGCAAATAACGAAAACCTTAGGATTAAATATTTCCCAAGTTCCCTTACTAAGAATGCTTTCACATGGTTCACTACTTTGCCCCGGATCCATAGACACCGGACCCTCTTAGAAAGGTCTGCTCCATGAACAGCTCTATATGGGACAATCCAAGATAAGCCTAAAGGAATTAGCAAGTGTTAAAGGAAGTTCACCGAACCTATAGATGAATACTTAAATAGGTTCGTGCTCTTGAAATCTAGATGTTTCACAAGAGTCCCCGAGCATGAGTTAGTCGAAATGGTCACCGTGGTCCGGACTATTCTATTCGAAAGAAATTAGATACTCAATACTTGAGAGATATGGCTCGCTTAGCAGATAGGGTTCGACAGTGTCGAAGGCTAAAGGCCGAGAAGGCCGTGGCTTCTAAGAGTAATAAGAAGGAAAGAGTCTCCTATGTCGAAACGGAGGAAGGTGAAGACTACCTCAATTCGAGGAGATCGAAATAGATCTCGCTGAATTGAAACAGGCTCCACCTTACTCTTGTAAACTCCTAGTCCCCACAAAAGGGAAAGAAATTGTTGAAAATGAAAAATGACAAGTTTCCAAAGAAGGTGTATACTGATATAACAAAGTGTGATGAAATTTTCGATTTACTAGTCAAAGATGGCCAATTAATTGTGCCACCAAATGTCAAAATGCCTCCTTTAGATCAAAGAAAGAAAAGAGGATTTTGTAAATATCATAGTTTCCTAGGCCACAAAACCTCACAGTGTTTTCTTCGTGGACTTGATTCAAAATGCAATTAAAGAAGGCGACTAAAGTTTGCCGATAAACCAAAATGAAGGTGGATGAAGACCTCCGATATTGCGTACACCAACTACTCCGAGCCTTTGAGCATTGGAAACATCAATATGGTGGAAGGCACCAAGGGCCACTACATTGAAAGAGGAAAGCACTGAGAGTGAAAGTTGGGTGTTGGTCGAAGTCAACAATGGAGTCACTGAAGACGTCCACGAACGACAGGAGCCTTCGGTCGAACCAACTCCAGCTGTTGTTTCAAGGAATCCAAAGCACGAGGGTCGTGAAAGCCGTAAATAAATTGACACAAAGCATCAAGGCCCGAGGCTCAAACCGAAAAGGTTCAGACAAAACAAACTTCCTCAAAAGGGACATGGGATACCTTGGTGAACCTAGTGGGAAGTTCGACTATCCGTAAAATATTCGCTCCGAGAGTTCGAAAGTCCGAATCGAAGACGCCAAACCATCGTGATGGGGAGATGATGATACGTAAGGGAAGATAAAGATGGTAACGCTCGAAAGAGACCGGACACCTTAGGGAGCCTGGGAAATTTGATTATATGGTAAGATACTGCACCGTAGAGTTCAAAGATTCGGATCGAAGACATCAAACCATCGTGATGGGAGATAATGGTACGAAAGGACCGATGTGGATGTCAATATGGTGGACATGGAGAGACCTGCTCGAGATGCAGAAATGGAAAGATATCTCAAAAAGAAAAATACAAAATGGAGGATGGTTATGTCGCAAATACTAGCCTAAAACAATATCTCATGTCAGGCCACAAGGGACATGCCGAAATGATGCTTTGTCCAAGATGCAAGATCATATGCAACGAGAGGATTGCCATGGGTTCGAACGAAACAAAGGGCTCGAATCGAGTAAATTGGCGCCAAGACAACCAATTGTTCGATGCTACCCTAGAGTCGGGAAAGTTTGTTGAATTTTTAGTATTGTCACAAAGGGCAACCAAGTGCTTGATTTGCCCAAGATGTTCAACAAGATACCACCGTAACATGGTGGAGCTCAAACGATTCCCTTCACCCCATGCCGGAATCACAAGGAAGTTGGTCAAATGAGTCAGCTTCGATGGTAGTCACAACAACAAAGCCCGATAGCCCATATCCAAAGGGTGCTCGGGGTGACATTTAAAATCCTAAGTACCAATGCATGATGGTCGCAAGTCAAAACCAACAAAGGGAAGGATAGATGGGAGGCAATGAGCGAAATGCGCCATGCCATGGTTTACCGAGACAATTCAACACAAAGAAAGAGGGAGGAACCGAGGCTGGAAATTATAAAGGTAAGAATCCCATGTCAAGATCCCAATGGCGAAGGCAAAGAACGGAATCGAAGGTCGAGAGGGAAGGTTTAGCGATAAAGGAGCGCCACCAACAAAAAGAAGCGCCAAGCACCAATCAACCAACAACAAACAGTAACTCAAGACAAACCTCCGCTAGTAGGAGGCTTTTTTCAAACAAAACTAGATGAATCAAAAGAGTACACTCCAAGTCCACAAGAAGACGAGGATATGCTTACGATAACTTCGAATCGAAGGAGAATCCTCCTTAACCTAAACCGCAATGTGGTATCTCAGATACCATCCAAATTTGGCCAGAGACCAAATCAAGAACAGAAGAAGAAGACACCATTGATTCGATGAAACATGCATCATCGTTATTATGTAATGGATAATGGCGCGTCAAGAGCGTAACGCATTCTTCGAACACCCGCATCCCACAATGAAGAATCATTTAAAGCCACCGCTCATTCGAGCAAAGGCCGGAGCCCGGGTGAACAAGGTCTTAGTAGATGGGGCGCCAGTAACTCGATGCCTAAATTCATGCCGAAAAGTTAGGCATTCAAGACGGTGATGTTAAACCTCATAACATGGTTTTATCCAACTATGAAGGGAAGGTAGGACAAACTTGGGGTAGTGTGTGGAGTTAATCGTCGGATCAAGTCGCAGACCCACTATGTTCATGGTGATCGCCAAAGCAAATTATAACTTGCTATTGGGAAGAGAGTGGATTCATGGCGAGGGGCCCCTTCGCCGATGCACCAAAGGTTAGTCCCGTGAGAGAGGATGGGATAGTAGAGAACATCAAGGACCGAGCTATTTCATGACAACAACAATCTAGTTAACAAGAGGAATTATGACAAGTATCTGGCCAGAATAGCTCCCTGTACCCCAAGTGACGAACTGAATGAAACAAGAGATGTACATTACTATATGACCCTTCGCCATGATGGCATGTATTGGGATAGGAAAATAATTAAGGGTGATGAAGGAGGCGGGCACTTCGCAAAGACGGCCACCAGGCTGGGAGTCCGATGACCCTGATCATGACTGAGTCCTCTTTCCTCGAAAGGATTTCGGCCTATATGGCTGAGAATGAATGGAAAGCGGCTTCAGAGGCTGCAATAGAACATACAGTTGAAGTAAACGAACTCGAAGGGAATGGTCCGAAAGATTCACCCTGTGACGAGAACGAAATAGATCAAAGGCTTGATGCCATTTATGATACAGAACCCTTGGGCTTCGAGAGGGATCCAACAAACTCAAGTGCTAAGATGTTGGCACAGGACCCACTCAAGAAGTGAATTTGGGGATATCAACACAAAAGAATCACCTACATAAGCGAAACTCACCAAGCCTCAAACAAGAGGTGATCAAGTCCTCAAACAACAAAGATTGCTTTGCATGGGACTATGACGAAATGCCCGGTTTAAAAGAGAGTTAGTGGAGCATAGACTTCCAATTAAGGATGGCAAGAAGCCCATCAAGCAGACCTGTGAGGTTCGCGCCAACAAAGGCTCACGAAGATCAAAGCAGGGTCGAGAGGTTGCTACTGCAAATTCATCGTAACCACAAGGTATGTCGAATGGTTAGCAAATATAGTACCTGTTATTAAGAAAAATGGTTCATTGAGAATATGCATAGACTTTAGGGATCTAAATACTGCAACCCCCAAAGATCAATACTCTATGCCTGTGGCGGAAATGTTAATAGATTCTGCTGCAGGATTCGAATACCTAAGTATGCTAGATGGATACTCTGGTTATAATCAAATTTTTATTGTCAAGAAGATGTTGCTAAGACAAGATTTCGCTGCCCAGAGCCTTAGGCACCTATGAATGGGTAGTGATGCCTTTGGTTTAAAAACGGGCAACTTACCAAAGAGCAATGAACTCCATATTTCATGATTTTATTGAGACGTTTATGCAGGTGTACATTGATGATATAGTCATCAAATCTATATCTGCAGAAAATCATCTGCATCATTTGAGCCAATCATTCGAAAGGATGAGAAAACATGGCTTAAAAATGAATCCCCTTAAATGTGCATTTTTGTGCAGTGAGATTTCCGGCTTTGTGGTTCATAAAAAGGAATTGAAATTAACCGTAACAAGACCAAAGCCATCATGGAGACTAAAGCCCCACATCGAAAAAGGAGTTACAGCCTCTACTAGGAAGATTAATTTTCTCGAAGATTCATTTCGAACCTAAGGGAAAACACAAGCTTTCTCCACTACTGCTTAAAGCAAGGCCAAGCCTTGAATGGAGCGAAGCACAACAGAGGCCTTCGACAAGATTAAAAGATATCTATCTCAACCTCCTATCTTGTTCTCCTTCATGGGGAAAACCCATGAGATTGTATATATCTCGAACTTACTATAGGTAGTATGTTAGTACAGAAGAAAGAATGGCATCGAAAGAGCCATATATTATTTAAGTAGGGTGTTGAATGATGCAGAAACTAGATATAGTAATATAGAAAAGTTGTGTCTTTGTTTATACTTTTCTTGTATGAAACTCAAGTATTATATAAAACCTGTTGATGTTTATGTTTCATCTCATTTCGATGTTATTAAACACATGCTTTCCAAGCCAATAATGCATAGCAGAATTGGTAAATGGGCATTGGCTTTGACAGAATATGCTTTGACTTTCATGCCTTTAAGAGCAGTGAAAGGCCAAGTAGTTTCTGATTTCATTGTGGACCATTCATTGGTCGAACAGCCTGTCATGGGTTATGTCGAAATGAAACCTTGGAAGCTATACTTTGATGGTTCGACCCA
Source organism: Vicia sativa (assembly GCA_021764765.1). Taxonomy (NCBI): domain Eukaryota; kingdom Viridiplantae; phylum Streptophyta; class Magnoliopsida; order Fabales; family Fabaceae; genus Vicia; species Vicia sativa. The sequence goes on from CM038794.1 coordinate 36,142,287, forward strand.
TAGAGAGGGCAGTGGTGTTGGAGTTCTCATAATTTCTCCTGAGGGAATTCCAACAAAATTCAAGTATAAGTTAGATGGCCCTCGTTGCTCGAACAACGAAGCTGAATACGAAGCGCTTATTGTTGGACTTGAAGCTTTGTTGGAATTGGGGGCAACTAGAGTCGAAATCAAGGGTGATTCAGAGTTAGTAGTCAAACAGATAACTAAGGAATACAAATGCATAAAGGAAAATCTGATGATATATTTCGTCATAGTTAATAGGCTACTCAAAAATTCAATACATGGACATTCAAAGACGCCAAGAATAGAAAATCAAGAAGCAAATGACCTAGCACAATTAGCTTGTGTTATAAAGTCTCGCTAAAAACTTAGAGGATTTGATTGAGATAAGAGGAAGAGTCATGGCTACCGACTTACACCATCGATCTAGAGAATATCAAAATAAGTTATGGTGATAAAGATAGGTTCAAGTATTAGCCATAGACACTTTAATGATATGATTGCGAAATCCATTAATAAGGTATTTAGAAAACCCAACATTGAATGTGGATAAAAAATAAAATATAGAGCGTTGTCATATGTCCTTATGGGAAATGAATTGTTCAAGAAGACCCAAGAAGGTGTGTTACTAAAATGCTTGGGAGAAAGTGAGGCATATCTAGCACTATCAAGTCCACAATGGGGTATGTGGAGCACATCAAGCGGTCATAAAATGAAGTGGTTGTTATTTCGATATGGTATGTATTGGCCCAAGATGCTCAAAGATTGTATAGATTTTGCTAAAGGATGTGAAGAATGCCGAAACATGCAGATTCAACATGCTCGCAAGTGAGTTGCATTCGATCATTAAGCCATGGCCCTTTAGAGGATGGGCATTAGATTTAATAGGAGAAATCAATCTCGCTTCATCTAAAGGTCGAAATATATCCCGGTAGGAATAGACTATTTCACTAAGTGGATCAAGCAATACCTTTGGTAGTCAGAGATCAAGAGACTATCATCGAATTCGTACAAAAAGATTATCTATAGGTTTGGGTTGCGGAGAGCATAACCACCAAGGATCGGTGTTTATCGGTAAAAGATGCAAGAATTTGCCCAAGAAATGGGGTTCAAGTTGCTAACGCCAACACCATATTATGCTCGTGCAAATGGTCAAGCGCCAACAAAGTAATAATAGGTCTAATCAAAAAACATGTTGGTAAAAAACCAAGAAATTGGCATAAGACTTTAGATCAAATACTATGGGCCTGCAGAACATCCCCTAAAGAAGCTACTAATACTACACCTTTCCAATTAACATTTGGTCATGATGCGCCTTACCAGAGAAATTCATCTATCAATTCAAAGGCAAAATGAAATCTCATCTTCTTTATATTGGGAAATGATGATGAATGAGTTGGTCGAGCTAGATGAAGTTAGATTGCATGCATTAGAAGTCCGATGAGGCAAAAGAGAGTGGCAGCATATAACAAAAGGGTGAAAGGTAAAACATTCAAGATTAATGACTTAGTTTGAAAGTTATATTGCCCATGGACAAGAAAAATAAAGCATTAGGTAAATGGTCACCTCATTGGGAAGGACCTTTTCGAATAGCGAAAACATTTTCAAACAATGCGTATGAAATCAAGAGTTGGCGATGACAAACGAATCCTAAAGGTTAATGGGAAGTATTTAAAGAAATATAAACCACGCTGCAGGAGGTTCAATAGTAGCAACGTAAATCATAAACATATAACTCGAGGCCAAAATGGTGAAATTAGTTGCCAAAATGGCATTGTCAAGTGTTACAAACAAACATTCAATTAAGATACAAGATTGCTTTAAATAAACAAGTTCAGAAGTGGGTATTGTTCCTTAATCGATCAAAGATATTCTTAAAAGACTCAAGCTTGTGCTGAGTAGAGCGTTGGGCTCCTTCCAAGATAGCAACTTCGCCCTTCACTGCTCACCGCCTCTCGCAAGCCCTTTATTCAAGCTCTTCAATCGATTACCAAAAGTATTGACTCATATGCAAGTTGCTGCCGGGCTTCCTTAATTTTATGCTGAAGTTCCTGGATCTGCTTCTCCCATTGAAGAATGGATTGAGCTCGAAGATCATAATCAACTTTAGCTTGCTTGATATGCATGGCATGATCTTCAACCTCCTTAGTGAGCTTCGAGGCATGTTCATAAGCGGCCCATTGCAGCGTTTTCTTGGACTTTGTTGGCGCAGATTCGCTTTGAAGAAGGCATCCAGCCACGTTATCGATCGTGATTGAAGTTCAAACAAAATGGTGCCGACTTCCGGGAACATGTGGAGATTGACTTGATTGAGAAGTCCTTCATCACGAAGTGTGTACTATCTTTTCTCGAGTACTTGAATAAATCCACATCAAGTATGGTTTTTCAATCTTGTGAAGAAGTATGACTCTATCATCGAAGGTACCGAATCGAGGTCGAACCAAAGATTAGCCTTAGGGAGGGAGTGTTTCTCGAGCTAGTTTAGCCTTCATGTACCCAATAGGGTCGGTTGCTTCAAGAGGGCTAACCCTCTTCTACTGTCTCGCATTTGGAAGACTCGAAGTTCCATACGCAATGGAGTGACATCCATCTCAACGTCCATTGGTTCATTAGTGGGAACATCATCGCCTTCATTATTCGCTTCTTCATCATCCTCTTCATCATCAATCAAGTCCACCACCTCGATGTTATCATTTTGATTACCACCAAGATCGATGTCGCCCTTCGCTCGAACCTTCTTGAGCATCTTCTCCTTCTTCATCCTCGCACCCTTCCTCACTTGAATCTTCGCCTCTTGGGAGTTATTGGTTTTTTCTTCTTCAAGATGAATTGCCTTTTCGCTTCTTGATGGATTTTGGGAGGAGACTCGGGTGAGAAGTCTCGAGGCACTTCGTAGCATCTTCGAGCGTTGTTTCGCTGGTCTCCTTGAGAGGAGGCGAAGTGCCTTGATCATCCGGTTGTTCGAAGTTCCAGTTGAACCGCCATATTGACGAACCTTTATTCGCACTGATTGCTTGAATCTCCATGAGGAGAAGAATGGATCGGAGCAGTTGTTTGTGGGGGAGGAGTCGAAGTAGTTGGGATCGGAGTTGAATCATCCTACACGAAACAAAAAGAAGATTAGAGACTTATAATTAAGGTACGAATAATCATTTTCAAAAATTCAAGTAAAATCACCGTGGGTTATCTCGCAGATATATTGTCGTTATGTGTTCCAACATTACGTTGGAGGTCAAGGTGGATTTTTGATTTTTGTGAGGGAGCAACATCCCTGGAATCAAGTCCAGAGACGTTAGTGTCTTTTGGAATGTCTTTCTTATGCTTCTTTCTCAAAACCGATGGTGAACTTTCCCACCTTGAGAGTCTTTCCACTAGCACGGGTTTTCTTCTTTGGAGTAGTTGGTGGAGTTTGCTAGGTGAAATAATGCGAACGTAAGTTAGACTTCGCTATAGACTTGAACTTATTTCAAATGCCAAAATAAAACTGCTTACCTTTGGGGTTGGAACGTTGTTGGGATTGGAGCAGTGTTGGAGTCCGAGTAGTTGTTGGAATCGAGCATTGGTGTTTGTTGTTGTTGTCGGTGCAGAGTGATTGTTGGAGTTGCCTTGGGTACATTGTCATCAACTTCGTTAGTTGTTTGGGAACTACTTCCTTCCTTGGTCTTTGATGCAATGCTTTTATTCGATAATGAAAAGTGAAACACATAAGACAAAATGTTAAAATAAAGTAAATAAGACTTATTTGGGGTTTCCCAAGCATTCGCACTGCCTTCATTCGAAAGAATCGACATGGCGAAAAGGTCATAGCGAAGATGCCCGGAAATTATGGAGCCAATGTCGAGCCCATGTCACAGCCTCGATGGCTTTAGTTTCCTTTGAGATTTGTACTTGAACATCTCTTTGCAAGTAAACCACCAAGGGTATGGGGGAAACCAAGCCGAGCCGCGAGGTAGGTAGTTTGGGAAACTTAGGTGGATGCATTTCGAGTGCCAACCTATACCTATCCTCGTGTGATCTCAAGGAAGTCCGAACTTAGAGACTTTTTCAGAATTTTTCCTTCAAGGTTTGGGACGCTCGATATACCGTGGACTCCAAGCGTGTAGGATCATAAGTTGTTTCAAGTAAGTTTGAAAAGCTTTAATTTCTTGAGCGTGAGTGAACATACCTTTCTTTCTATGTACCGCACATCGAATGCATTAGTTTCTCTTCGATAGTAAGAGTGTCAAACATACAAGACGGTAGAATCTACTCCACCAATCCGAAAACCTTTGGATGAAAAATAAGATGGTTCAAAGAGATCAATTTAAATTGAGCAAAATCTTGATATTGTTCTTCTGAAGTTTGGCTTCTAGCCTTGAAAGTTCGACCGAGGTAATGGAGTCGTGAGTCCGAAAGAGTGGTTCAGAATCGGTTATATAAACCAAATTGTCTTGAGACAAAGTTGGGTTGGTAGGCGAATAGAAGGATTTGATTCTTGGTCGGAGTGATTCTTGAAGAAATTAGTCTTGGGAGCAAAAAGGCTTTCCAGATGTCTTGGACTTCTTTGGTCTTGGCAGCTCCGAAAGGATATGGTAAACCATGATGGTCCGTAGGTCCTCAAGCAAAAGGCGCCATAGTCTCTTCGAACTTATGCTTCTTGGAAAATAGCATGATGTCGGGAAAATAGAACTGAAATCGCTTTGTCATCACTTGAGTCGGTTCTTAACCTCGTGCCCTCAATATTTCGATCCATCACTCGGTTTTGCTCAACAATGGTGTCAGCAGAGAAAGTGAAGATTCGAACATGGCATTAAGCCATAGTCAAGCAACCGAAAGGACCAGCTAGCAAGATATTCTTAGGAGTATGGGATTTTAAGCTCAAACAGACCTCAAACTTTCATAAAGGTCAACTAGTAGGAGTTCACTTAAATTAATCCTCCTATTTTCATGTAAATCCCTTGCTAGAGGGATGAACCTGCTAGCCACTTGAAGCGATCTACTGCAAAAGACATATCTTGATAGCCAGAGGGTGAGGAAAGCAATGTGTTCAACATCAGAAACACTATCACCTTCAGTGTGATAATGACTGATAAACTTGGAGAAGCTAGCTAACTTGATATCGAAGTCAATTATGCTCGAGTGCTCCTCAGAATCAGGAATGTATGTTTCTCCTAGTGGTGATAATCCAGTGATAGCAGCTATATCAAAGAACGTAGGTGTGATCATCCCTCCAGGAAGGTGAAAGGTATTGTAAGTACTATCCCAGAAGTACAGGGATGCAAAAAGTAGAGGATGGCTGTAGGTAAAGCCCGGTTTTGATAACTTGAGAAGATTGTAAATACCTAGTTCCTCCCACTGATGGGATTTCTTAACCTCTATTTTAGCAAACCAGTTTTGGTATGCTACATCAGCAGTAGGACAAGATCGAAATGGTTTAAAATTACTCTTAACATAGTCCAAAATGAAAGGATCCTTTGGGGGAATATCAAGGGTTCCTATGGTTTTAGAAGCAGAGGGTTCGTTCACATTATCGCTTTACTCTAGGGATTTCCATTTTGTTAAATAACGGTTTAAAATCATAGCAAACAGGGAATATGGTTCTAGTGTCCTTTAGAATCTCAAAAACTGTGAGAGGGCCCATTAGGGCAAACCTCTTTCCAGAGGCGTTAGTTGGGATTAATACCTGTGAAGAATACATGAGTTCTTGTTCCTTCGAGATGCCTTGAGGAATGAGTACCGATTGGCCGTGGTGAGTGTCAACCTTGCTTTCCAGGATCGTTCCAGTGTTCTTGGTCTTCTTCTTAGAAATCTTTTTCTGAGATGTTGTTGCTGAAGACATTGTTGGAAGCTGTTAAGATTTTAGGGTTTTTCAGCAAAGAGAGAAGAAAAAAAGGTTCAGAGTGTGGAAAAAGAGTAAAAAGACTGAGTCTGTTGGGTTTTATAGTAAGGAATTTGAAACAATCGTCAACTAAGGCCAAGGTACGTGGAGAACGTGGGTTGGACACGGAGTAAGGTGGCGTAAAGTAAGCATTGGAAATAAGCATGATTAAAGACAATCATTATCTTTAATAACTGCACCATACCATGGCAATTGTTTAAAGCGGTTCGGAAACCCAAGAGCCGTCATGACTGACGTAATGGAAGTCATACACAGTGTCATCATTGCTCAAGGTCACATCAAAATCTTGTCGATATATTTAAAATAAGTATTTCTTAGATAGGGATTCGAAATACATATTTTAAAGGGGCATTTTGTTGGCTGAAGATTTTGATGCAGATGATTTGAATAAGAATCACTGAGCTCGAAATGAAACAATGTCAGTATTCATTGGAACGAGGAAAATGTCATGATTAGGAATGAAAGAATCAGCTCTTCGAATAAGATATTGAAACTTGGAGCTTCGAGTAGCAATTGTGATGATACATGTAGAAGGAGCTTCGAAATGGTAGTAGCATGGTGTTAGGAAGCGAGTTCGAATCGAAAGGCAGTTCAGATATTTGAAATTCAAAATGTGAGCGGGATGAATGGAAGTTCGAATATGCGCGCTGGAAAACGGTTCGGAGACGTGGAGGCTAGAGAAGCATAGTATTCTGCATGTCCGAAACGTGGCAAGCTCTCATAAGTCAGACCGTTATGGCCAAAATAGTATAAATAGAAGTCTTAGTGTTAGGATTTCGTGTGTCATATCTATTGTACTAAATTCAGTAACATTCAAAATACCACATGGCTAGGGAAACGAATGCACGAATAATGTACGTATGATTGCACCAAACTCTTTTATGCAATAATGTATCTTTATCTTTCCAGTTTACCTTTTATATTGCATCAATGTCATTTAAATCTTTTACATTCAAAGTCATTTAACTTTCTTTGCTTTTGAACGCATTTCTCTCGTTTCGAAACTCTTTACTTTTTGAAACTCTTACATTCATGCTCTTATTTTCCAGAAAACTTTTACATACTTGCCTTTAAATTCTTGTCTTTTCACTTCATGCTTTATTTTGAAAGTCTTTTACATTCAAGAAACCCTTTAAACGTTCCTGCATTTATATACTTTCCGCAATTCGAAGTCTTTATATCTTATTTGTTCGAACTAGTTTTATACCGTTTTACTTGATTTCGTTATTAGCTTATTGGACATCATAATCAAAACGCACTTGAAATATATATATATAAAACATTCAAAAGCAAGTCTTGAACATGAACCATCATTTTAAGTTTATGCAAACGACCAATAACCCCATAGGATCAATCTAGTCGATCCTGCAAGTTACCAAAGGGATTAAACAACAATCATAACGCTTGTTTGATAGTTTGGAGGACTAGCGGTTGTTTCACCAGAAATCACTGTGAACACTCCCGTACTCATAATCTAACGAAGGTCTTTTCCTGTTCTTTTCGTCTTCCCTTAATTGGATAAAAGAAAAGTCGGTGGCGACTCTTGCTATCCGCAACATTTGCGATAAAATGCAAAATAAACAAGTCAGTTCTCCCACCATATTACAGTTCCCAAGGAATGGAATTTTTGTGCCCCAAGGTCTTGGTATCAGTCTTCTTTACCATGCCCCAAGCGTGCACAAATCTTTGACGGTAGTTCTGGAGATCGTTTTTGTAGTCAAACACAATGTATTGGAGAAGCATATCATGAGGACCATATCTTTGAGCATAACCAAATTGACGTAGAGCTAGAGAAGGGCTGTAAGTGATACCTCCCCTTATGTCAAGGAGTGGTACATTAGGGAATTCCCCACAACTCTCAATGAAAGTGAAGTCCTTTTGAGGAAAAAGACACCAATGAATATTTGAATGAAAGAGTGACATCAGCCTTTGAGACCACTTCAATCTTTGCTCGTTCTTCATTACTGATTGAGGAAGGTGCAAAATGAACCACCTGGAAAGTAACAGTATGCAACACATGAGAGTTCCTTGCCTTTTGATAGTATGAGTGTGGAGAGAATGCAGAATGTCTCCAAGTAAGGTAGGCACAGGATTACGAGTGAGGAATATCTTGATGGTGTTTACGTATACGAACTGGTCGGGATTAGGAAATAGCACCAAGTCATAAATTAGCAAGGCCAAAATGTCTTTGAATGCATGGAAACTCATGGCCTTTAGGAATTCTCGAGCTTTCTTTATCAGAAACTTAGCAAGCAAACCCTTAACTCCGCTTCTTGTTTCCCAATTAGCTTCAATATCTGACCGCTTTAGATGTAACGCTGATGCAATGTCTTCATATTTTAGAGCTCTTTTTGAATTGGTGAATGGTATCTGATCAAGTATAGGTATCCCAAGTAGCTTGAAATAGTTAGAAATGATATGATGTTAGGATGTTATGATGTCATGTTTAAAAAAAGTAGCAAGCACAAGCAATTCACACAATAGCCCTAGGTTTTAAGGCTTGCATAAGGTATAGGTGTCTTCCCTACCAGATTTTAAGTGGGTTCAACCTGTCCTATAATAGTAATCGGGTTCTAGGAATCTCATATCATTGATCTTTCTCGTAGGCTTTATTTCAATACGACTACTAAGTGGTCGACCGAAACATCCCGAAAGTCGAATCTTAATGAGCGTAGCATCGAGTATCAACCAACCTCAGTCTGCACCGAAGCCAGCTATCTCACTAGCTCCTACTGGCCAAGATGGGTCAATTAGGGTTCTAAAAATTGAGTTAGTGCTTATGACACCACGCAGATTCCAAATACTTTCCTCAACTGAACATGAGGAGCATCGGGACATCCAAAGTGTCTCACTAACGTAGCCATCATTTTGACCATTTCGGTATACGCCCAACAGTTGCGACAATTTATTGCTACTTAACTAAGGAAACCTGGATCCGAGTGTAGGATCCCCCACAAGTATAATACCCAAGCACCCCTTAAAAGTAAAGCAGACAAGTCAAACAATGAAGGCAATAAAGTGATCTAAAGCCCTAAGGTAGCCTCTCTTTAGGGTGACTCCCCGGCAGAGTTTCCAGTTCTGTAATACGGTGGGAGAACTGACTTGTTTGTTTTGCGTTTTATCGCAAATGTTGCAGATAGCAAGAGTCGCCACCGACTTTTCTTTTATTCAATTAAGGGAAGGCGAAAAGAACAGGAAAATACCTTAGTTAGATTCTAAGTACGGGAGGCAGTTATGAAAAGGGAAGGTATTAGCACCCTTTCTATCCGTAGTTATCTACGAGCTCTTAATTGCTTTTTGTGTGTGTTTGAAAAGATGTTTTTGAAAAGGCATTTCACTTTGACTTCGTAATGATTCTCGTTGGAATTGTAATGATTCACGCTAGAATGTATACAAAGTGTTTGAAAAGATTTTTGAAAGTGTGAGGAGTGAAAAGTGTTTTGATAGAGAAAGCAATTAAGAGTCTATTACCTACTCAGAATGGTCGTTTCCATGTTATTTTGCTTTCCTTTTAGGGTAGCACTATCCATACCATTAGTTGGTAGGTAACTCTATTCGTTGGATGTAAAGGGACATTTGAAGGGTCATCGTATGGTCATAGAAGGCAACAAGTAGGGATACCTTAGCATATTCGTAGGTAAGATCATCACTTTTCGTAGGAAACAATCGAGGGACGAGATCATGTATTCGTAGGCAACATCGAGGGTCATCGAGGGACTATGATCTTTGTATCGAAGGGACTATGGTGATATGTTTGTAAGCGTCTTAGCTAAGATATCCCCACGTTCCAGGGACATGACCATTGTTCATAAGGCAACAAGAGAGGATACCCTAAGGGGTGTGCAAGTGTGAAGAGTGTGTTGTATTCAAATATTTTATCTTGAGATTTAGAAGTAATCTATGTTGTGTTTAATCTTGTCATACATGCCTAGTTACTAGAAGTTAATATATGTACAAAAATTAAAGTGCAGAAAGTAAAGTACGGAAACGTAAATCTTACGCTATTACATGGCTTTGGGGCAGATACATAATAGGAGGTGCGGAAAGTAAAGGCAGAAATGTAAATCTACGCTATTACATGGAAAAAGACCTTGCAACCTATACATCTTTTCTAGAATTTAAATGTAGAAAAATAATAGAAAAATATATTTTTGCTTTTTTGGAGGTTGATTTTAATGCAAAGCATAATTCTAATTAATTAGTTTTAATTAAAAAAATTAGAAATTTTATGTTTTTTGTCAGAACTTCTGATGGATTTGACCTAGAACTTCTGGCTAACTCTTTTCCAGAACTTCTGGAAATTGGGTCATCGTTCCTTGCCAGAACTTCTAGGGACCGCACTAACGTACCTTGCTAGAACTTCTGGAAATCATTCCTTGCCAGAACTTCTGTGTTACAGTTCCTTCCAGAGCTTCTGGAAATTGTTCCTTCCAGAGCTTCTAGAAATTGTCCCTTCCAGAGCTTCTGGAAATCTGTCTTATTGTTCCTTCCGGAGCTTCTGGAAATTGTTCCTTCTAGACCTTCTAGAAACCTATATGACAATTCCTTTTAGAACTTCTGGAACCTGTGTTAATCAAAAAAATGTTAGAAAATCTTGGCAAAAGGCAGGGTTCAAACCCGTGCCTTTGAGAGAGAGAGAGAGAGTGACTTAGTGCGCGCATGGTGAACCGCTGGGTCGGTGATACATCCATGTATTATAGTGCACTCAAAAATATATAAGTGAGTCTATATTCCAGATCTTCTTATCTCTCTTCGCCTGAGACATCACTAGAGCTAGAGCTCCAGTCATCTTCTCTGACCTGCAATCATGTTAAAATCTGCAAAAACGCATCATTCAAAGCAAAATAAAAGCCCAGATCGAATATTTGGGATCCTACGAACACGCTAGTGGTGTTCTTTTGTCTTGAAAATCCCCATATCATGAGCTTCGAAGCTCTCAAACAGTTTTTCCCTAACAATGGAAAATCTTTGTTCCTGCGTGTAAATTCACAACCAATGCATCAAAACATTTTAAAACAACCTAATGATCATGAATGAATGTATGACAACAGTTTATATCATGTAAATCGAAGGTTAGAAATTTCAAACTTTACCAAAACCGGTGTAACCTCGTGAGGGTGGTTCTAGGTGCTTTGAACTCGTGTGAGTGCTTGGATCAACTCCTGGAAGCTTCAGGAGAATGAATGGATGGTTGGAACAGCTTGAAAATGGATGAAAAAGTGAAATCGAATTTGCAAGTTTGTGTGAATTTTTGGATAGTTAGGGTTCTTTGTGGAGGCCAGGATCCGTCTCATGTAGCATTTAGGATCAGTATGTATATATACTAGAGTGAATTAGGTCAAGAATCATGAAGGAATTATATGCCAATCAATGAGAAAATATTTGATTTGGAATGAAATCAAATATTTCCTTTTTTGGATCAATTTCAATCAATTCTCTTTCCAATCTCAATAATTTCGAAATTGACAGCTTGTATGGCTTGCTTGGACCTCAAGAATGAGAGAAAATCAACCTTGCACTTAATGTTTTGATTTTATATCTTTTATTTTAATTAAATTGGTTTTAAATGAATAAAAATCCAAAATAAATAAAAATAAAAGATAAAAGGCGTGGCCTTGGGCTTGGAGGTTCTAATTCAGATAAGAAACAAGTTTGAACCAAGAAAAGTTAGGCCCATTTAGAAAAAAAAATGATTTTCTCAAGTATTTCTCTTCATGCACCTCCTCTAAAATGCCTAACTTGCACAACTTGTATCTTGCTCAATTTTCAACATTTTTGGGTGTTATTGGACTTTTTGGAAAGCTCAAGATGTCCTATAAACACTCATTTTGTTTTCATCTCCATTAAAGTTTCCATGTCCATGAACACTTCTTTGCAAAAAGATGACTTTTTGTTAACTTTTAAAATGACCTGTAATGTTTTGATCCATATCTTCCAAATGAAGCATTTTTTACCAAAGCTTGTGAGACATGAAGTTGTAGAGAATTGAATTCCCTTCAAAATGAGCTTTGGTCGAAAAATTTCTGACAAAGTATGTGAAAGTTATGTCTGGTCAAAGTTTTGTTGAGTTTTGTCTAAAAAACCTTAATTTAGAAACATTGACTTTTGATCAAATGTTGACTTTTCTTGAGGAATCATGGTCAAACCTTGATCAAATGATGAATATTACTTCAAAATATTGATGTTGACCAAAAAATATGAAGTTTGACTATATGTTGACCACAGTTGACTTTCTGTCCAAAGCAGTTGATTTTCAACCATCTGAGCAATTGGATAAGCAAATTTGACTTGTAAGACTTGAAACTTGACATGATGATCCCTTTAAACATATGATGATGTATGATGACCACTTAAAGCATTGGAAATCCATTTTGGCTCGAGAGGAGCAAAACCCTAGTTTGGATTGATTGCTTAGAAGAGGGTTATTCTGGTCAACCCTTATGAAATCCATGAGTATGAAGATGTGAATTGTCTTGAGAAGTAGGAGGGAAAATTTTGGGGTATGACACAACGAATAAAACGGACTTACGGTTTGAAAGTTATGATTTTTTAAGGTTTAGTATTCTTCAAAAAGTAACAGTGGGAACGGGTTCCTCCAATGGGGAACGGGTTCCCACACTTATGTGAAAACAAGCTGCTAAAAAATGTACTGGGAACCTGGGTTCTCCTATAGAAGAACCGATTCCCAGACCCAAAAATCTCATTTTTACGTAAAATACACAGTGGTAACCGGTTCCCCCCACTGTGTAACCGGGTTCCACGACCCCTGTAGCAGAAAATCACTATTTTGACAGCATTCTTCATTCCCAATCCATCCAATAGTTCCAATTACGAACCCATACACAACCCAATACATGATTCCAATGCCATAACAATACACCACAACATCATACAACAACTCTATAACACCAATTGCATCAAGAATGTCAAAGTCATGCATTTAGGGTCGAAACTCATAAACCTAAAAATCCTAAATTGGGATTCCTAATCTCTTACTCTATTCTACAATTCTCAAAACTCATAATACATTATAATTAGAGCAATCACCCCTTACCTTATCCAATTTCTTGAATTCCTCAAGCTTTAAGTTTCCTCTTCCTTTGCTCTTCTCTCGTACGATTCCTTTGTTTCTCCAATTTGGTTTTCAATTCCTTTTTCTTTCTTATTATTCTATTATAATAATAATAATAACAAAATAATTAGAGGCTTTTACTCCATACACCCCTCTCCTCTACTAATCACCACATAAGCCCAATTCTTTTTCTATATTTATTTTCCTATAATTCTAATATTCCAATAATTTCCAAAAAATCAAATTTTAATTAATTAAATAATTAAAATTCCAATTTATTAATAATTGAAAATATAGGGTGTTACATGTAGGGTCATCGTATGGTCATCGAAAGCAACATTGTAAGGATACCTTAGCAATTCAAAGGGACGGTCATCACTTATTCGTAGGGCAACAACCGAGGGACGAAATCATATATTCGTAGGCAACATCGAGGGTAATTGAGGGACTATGATATTTGTGATGATTTTGAATCGAGGGACTTTGCTAATGGTATCCCTACGTTCGAGGGACATGACCATTGTTTTATCCGAAAGGCAACAAGAGAGGATACCCTAAGGGGTGCAAGTGTGAGAAGTGTGTTGTTTTCAGGTATTTTTATCTTGGAGTTAAAATTATTCTATTGTTGGTAGGGGTGTGTATGGTTGGTTATTTTTAAAAACCAAACCATATCCACATTTTAACCATTTAAATGGTTTGGATTTATACCCATAACCACATTTTAATCAAAACCGGTTATTAATTCGGTTATGGTTATATAATCGGTTTTTTTTACAAATCCGGTTTTAAACCAGTTATTTTTAAAAATTGGATAAAAACCGGTTTTATACTGGTTATTTATAAATTTGGATAAAAACTATTTATTTTTAATTGGATTATTTTTAAAGATGATAAAAACCGGTTTTAAACTGGTTATTTATAAATTTTGATAAAAATTGTTTTTTTTAATTGGATTATTTTTAAATTTGGATAAAAACTATTTATTTTTTTAATTGAATTATTTTTAAAGTGGATAAAAACCGATTTTAAACTGATTATTTATAAATTTGAATAAAAATTATTTTTTATAAAAATGTATTCCAATATCCATTTAGTCTTCAAGAAGTATATCTCAGAAAATTAATGTTTCTGTTTTCTGATTAGAAACTAGAATGAATTTCTGTAGTGTTATATCATGCACTGTCAAAACACTAGTACATATGACTCCTTTAAACTTCAGGATTTGTTTTAACATTCCATTTTCTATTACGACTTATACCCAATATATTGTCATTTTCTTAGATAACTATCTTATTCATTAAAGATCACACACATAAAGGGAGAGAAAAATTAGACAGATGAGGATGAAACTCAATTCAAGAGCTTGCTAAACATTTCTCCTTGTCATTTCAGTACATTAACAATATAACTTTTCAAGCTGATGATCTTTTCAAGCAAAAAGAATCCTCAACATTAACAGTATAACTTTTGTGCATTATAATTAAAGCTAGATAACATGTAATGTCAATTCCATCATTGGTGCCAAGAACATGCCTCCAAATTGCAAGAACATGCATCATATTGAATTTCATACCATTATCAATCTTCATCGAAAACAATGGGAGCTACTACCTCCTTTTGTAGAAGCTATTTAAAGAAAAAAAACAAGAATTATAACTTATTATTAATGAAGCTATAATCTAATAAATCGTTTGACGAAACATGATTCTTCACTAAGCAAGGACTCGAACTCTAAAATCGATGTTATTTAGAGCTCACATTTGGAAATAAAACAGAAAAACCGACTAAATCCACACATCCAAAATGCCAGCCAACAACAGATCAAAATGATGCAGATTTCACTAATGACGACACTGGAAACAGACCGCAAAAATTTAACAAAAAGATGTTGTAATTGCAAGTTGTTCCTTGATAGTTCGAGAAGCTTATGGGGTTGGACATGTTTGAGAGAAAAAGGACGAGAGAAGAAGGAAGAAGACACAAATCATAGAAGCTATAATCTAATAAATCGTTACTTATCTTAAAACATGTATAATTATTTTACCTTCCTCTAATTTCTCAAGATCCTTGTAATTCTCAACTAAAAGTGAATCAATAATTGAGGATTTACGCGCTGCTTTAAGGCAGCTGTAACAACAAATAAGGGCTTCCATTGTTTGAGCGGTGAGACAACTACGATATTCATTCATCACTCGTCCTCCAAGACTAAAAGTAGACTCCGATGGTACAGTGGAGATAGGTATGGCAAGCAAGTCTTTTGCCATCCTTGCAAGGACTGGAAGGCGATTAGAATTTTCCCTCCACCATTTTAAAATATCAAAGTCAATGGTAAACTGACTCTCTATCGATTCTTCCAAATACTTTTGCAAATCATTCTTGTCTGTAGAGGAAGATCCGGTGCATTGCAAAAAAAGATTGTAACTATAAAGATCTTCCTTACCTCCTAAATCAAATCGATTAAACTGTGAATCACTTTGGGACCCATGCCTCACATGACTGTACTCCATGAATAATTCATTCAAGCTAGTATCCAACAAATCTCTTAACTTTTTTGCCTCTAATGAATCAAAATTCTGATTGATCAACCAAGTGAAAAAATTTAGTTTGTACCTAGGGTCTAAGACAGAAGAAATCAACAACAACATATTTATCAGCTCATGTTTTCCCCCAATACTTGTTGTATTTTGTTTTCATCTTGAAAGCCATGCCCTTTATGAATGAATCTTCAGAATTGCACATGTTATTTATCTTTGCCCCTATATCAAATACTTCTAACATATATGTATTTGAAGCCACATAGGAGGAACCAGATATCCGAAGTGTAGTATCATAAAAGATTTTCAAAAATGGCAAAATTGATTGTGCTTCTTCCCAATCTAAACTTGTGGGTACACCATTTCCCTTTTGAACTAGCTCCTGAGTGTACATGGGATCATGAATTTCAAGTACTTCAAAAGCTTTTCGATGTTTCAAAGCCGAGTGTAACATTAGATAAGTGGAATTCCACCTTGTTTCTACATCAAGGCACGCAAGACCTTTGTACTCAGTGTTTGATCGTTTTACACATTCTTTGAATTTTGCAAACCTATGAGCAGAAGACTTGGCATATTTGACTGAACTTCGGATCCTCAAAATAGACTTGTCAAGATCTTTCAACCCTTCCTTAACAATGAGGTTTAAAATATGAGCACAACAACGCATATGTATGTACTCTCCATTCAATACTAAGCGGTTACAAGATAATAGCTTCTTCTTCAAATGTTTAATTGCAAGATCATTTGAGGCTGCATTATCAAGTGTGACAGACAAGATTTGATTAAGTCCCCAATCAGTCAAACACGCATCAACAGTGTTTGTTATAACATCTACCGAGTGGCCAGTGACTTGGACAAAACTTAGAACCCTATTTTGCAAGGTCCAATTATTGTCAATAAAGTGGGCAGTGATACACATGTATGTGAGATTTTGGATAGACGTCCATGTATCGGAAGTGAGACAAACTCTTTGACAATGCATGGCTAGCAAATTTTTCAATTTTTCCTTTTCTACATCCCATAGCAACAAAGTATCACGTGCAAGTGTAGAGCGTGATATAAGATTGAATTTTGAGTTTAAGCCACTTACAAATTCATGGAAATCTGGATGCTCCACTTTTGTAAAAGGTAACTCCCAAGCTATAAACAACTTCACGAGCAAATACCGCAATCTCTCTTGATCAAACCTAGGAATTGAAGGGGAATAAATAGCATGGCCTTCACCATTCATTGAGGGTGTAAGTGTTCTTTGCTTCTTGTTAAAATCATTATTTGGGTTACTCTTACAACTCTTAGAATGTGCTGCCATTGAACTTGTCCCATTATACTTGAGCTTCTTATCACAATAGTTGCATATAGCTATTTTTCCGAGTTAGGATCTAGCTTAAAGTCGTTCCAAACATCAGATCAATTTTTACGACGTCTAGTTTCAGGTGGTAACATCGTAGTAGTGTTCTGGGCAGATGGTGAGGGAGTAGAAACTAAATTTGTTGGCTCAGATTCACCATCCATTTTGATATAAACTGCAAAATATAACACAACATGCAATAATAAACATTTAGAACCTCTGAACCAGTTTAAAAAGCATAAGAGAAGAGAAGAAAAAAAAACAGAAAATGTCAAACAATTTCAAACTTGCTACAATATTTTGATATTGTGTTAATGATGTATTTATGTTCTGTTTTAATCATTGCAGTGAGGGATAAGATTGCAGTTTTTTTGTTAGACACTTAAGTAGCTGAGGGTGCTGGCCAGGATGTAATACCTAGAACTGATTCGCAGAAGGAAGAGCGAGATGAATCTGGTAATTTAGTTTTCTTAGATGTTGGGGTATGGTTAAAGTCAGAGCTGAACAAGTGGTGGGATAAGGAGCATCCTGGTGAGCTATTTACAGTGAAGTATATAGATCCTACATATATGATTCGTGCAGTTCATGCAAATGCTACTGATAATTTGTACTGTACACTGTTGGCACACTCTGCAATTCATGGTGTTATGGCTGGATATACTGGCTTTGTTGCTGGTCCTATAAATGGAAACTATGCATACATTCCATTGGAAGATGTAGCATGTGCTAAAAACCCAGTGAAATACAAAAGATTCTAGTAGTATAAGGGAACATAAAGCGTTAGAAAAATGTAGAATTTTTGTGGTATTGAAATTAAGGCTTAGCCTTGCATTGATTGATCAAATGTATACAAACTCACTGTCAACCTTCTTTTGTATTTTGTATTTGTCTTAAATTGAATTCTAGTGTTTTACTTGGCTAAAGCATGTATACTATTAGGCTCTTAAAGTTAGGAACAGATTCTTAATAAATATAGATACTACCACTTTCCCCTCTAACACACTTATTCTACTTAAGTTCTTAACAAGTTTCTCACATGTAAACCCTTAATAACACATATGAATCTTGCTGAGACATTTTCACAAACAGCTTGTGTGTATTAACACAACAGTATATTAACACAAAATAACTTAACCCATAAAGTGGATAAGAGAATTTACTTACAATAGAGCAAATTTGAAGTGGAATTTAGGATTAGAGTTCCTCACAAATTTGAGTTAAGCCATGAAACTGGAAAAAAATTTGTAGAAGATAAGCATTTCATTAAGGAAAAATGAAGAGAAGTTGCACAAGTGTCAATGAATCGCTACAGAATGAGATGATGAGATACAAACAAGTGTTGAAGAATTTGCGGAAGATTGACGAAGGATACCTGAAAACATGATGCAATGGAGAAGAAAATGTCTTCAGGTTCTTGAGGTTGAAGAAGGAGTGAGTCATTCGTTGAAATTTGACCATATGAATTTTGGGCTTTTGGATAATAACCGGTTTATAACCGGATCCAAAAATAAAATATGGATGGATATCCAACCATTTATAAAATATTCGGTTGATAACCATTTTATAATATCCGGGTATTTAAAATGGATTTGGATTCGGTTATGGATTTGGACGTAATAACCAGATATTTTGCACACCCCTAATTGTTGGTTTTAGATCTTGCCATACAATCCTATTAACCATACATCTAAGCAGTATATATAGTTTATAAGAGAGTGCAGAAAGTAAAAGTGCGGAAAATAAACCCTACGCTATTACAAGGCTTTGGGGCAGCCACATTATTGGAGGTGCAGAAAATAAAGTGCGAGAAATTAAATCTACACTATTACAAAAATAACCTTGCGACCTATACATCGTTTTCTAGAATTTAAATGCAAAATAAGCAAATAGACAATAGAAAATATGTTTCAAACGTTAGAAGAATGCTAGAAGCCTAATTATTATAAGAAAATGTTTTTTTTGAGTTTTTTAGGAATCGATTTTAAAGAAGGAAACCTAATTCTAAGTTAATTAGAAATTAATTAAGAAAAATAATTTAAATGTGAAGAAAAATCAAATGTTTTTGTGTTAAAAATTAAATAAAGATTTTTAAAACCTAAATCTAAAATTAAAATATTTTTTAGGGTTTTAAAAAATAGTTTAAAAATTATTTGAAGAGAAATTAAAATTATTTGAAGACTAAAAGAAAATAAGAAATGTTAATAAATCAAGTGTTAAAAATTAGGGTGGTCCTTGGAAGGCTTGAACTCAGGACCTGAGGGGTTGTGGCTCCATAAGTACACCACTACGCCACCTGCAAGTGTTGTAAATAACACACCTCCAATTGTATGTATGTGATACCTGTGAAAATCAGAAAAATAGGAAAAAAATTGGCAAAAGGCAAGGATCGAGCCCATGCCATAGGAGAGGTAAGGACTAAGTGCATGCTCTTGACCGTTGGGGGGGGGGTAATACATCCATTAATTATATTACAAGGATAAGTATATATGTGATATAATTCCCTGAAAATCAAACAAAAGTTAGAAACGTGTGTGTCATACCCCAAAATTTGCCCTCCTACTTCACAAGACAATTCACATCTCCATACTCAAGGATTTCACAAGGGTTGACCAGACAAACCCTCTTCTAAGCAATCAATTCAAACTAGGGTTTTGCTCCTCTCGAGCCAAAATGGATTTCCAATGCTTAAAGTAGTCATCATACCTCATCATATGTTTCAAGGGATCACCATGTCAAGTTTCAAGCCTTACAAGTCAAATTTTCTTATCCAATAGCTCAGATGGTTGAAAATCAGTTGTATTGGACAAAAAGTAAACTGTGGTCAGAAATTTGACCAGGCATAACTTTCACATACTTTTTCAGAAATTTTTCCACCAAAGCTCATTTTGAAGGGAATTCAATTCTCTATAACTTCATGTCTCACAAGCTTTGGTCAAAAATGATTCATTTGGAAGATATGGATCAAAACATTACAGGTCCTATTAAAAGTCAACAAAAAGTCATCTTTTTGCAAAGAAGTGTTCATGAACATGGAAATTTCAATGGATATGAAACCAAAAGGAGTATTTAGAGGACATCTTCAGATTTCCAAAAAGTCCAAGAACACCCAAAATGTTGAAAATTGAGCAAGATACAAGTTGTGCAAGTTAGGCATTTTTGAGGAGGTGCATGAAGAGAAATACTTGAGAAAATCAATTTTTTTCTAAATGGGCCTAACTTTTTCTTGGTTAAAACTTGTTTCTTATCTGAATTAGAACCTCCAAGCCCAAGGCCACGCCTTTTATCTTTTATTTTTATTTATTTTGGATTTTTATGCATTTAAAACCAATTTAATTAAAATAAAAGATATAAAATCAAAACATTAAGTGCAAAGTTTTTCTTCTCTCATTCTTGAGGTCCAAGCAAGCCATACAAACTGTCGATTTCGAAATTATTGAGATTGGCAAGAGAATTGATTGAAATTGATCCAAAAAAGGCAATATTTGGTTTCATTCCAAATCAAATATTTTCTCATTGATTGGCATATAATTCCTTCATGATTCTTGACCTAATTCACTCTAGTATATATACACACTGATCCCAGATGCTACAGGAGACGGATCCTGGCCTCCACAAAGAACCCTAACTCTCAAGAAATGCATACAAACTTGCAAATTCGAGTTCACTTTTTCAGCCATTTTCAAGTCATTTCAGCCATCCATTCATTCTCCTGAAGCTTCCAAGAGTCGATCCAAGCACTCACACAAGTTCAAAGCACCCAAAACCACCCTCACGAGGTTACACCGGTTTTGGTAAAGTTTGAAATTGCTAACCTTCAATTTACATGATATAAACTGTTGTCATACATTCATTCATGATCATTAGTTTGTGTTAAAATGTTTTGATGCATTGGTTGTGAGTTTACACGCAGGAACAAGGATTTGCCATTGTTAGGGAAAAACTGTTTGAGAGCTTCGAAGCTCATGATATAGGGATTTTCAGGACAAAAGGACACCACCAGCGTGTTCGTAGGATCCCAAATATACAATTTGGGCTTTTATTTTGCTTTGAATGATGCGTTTTTGCAGATTTTAACATGATTGCAGGTCGGAGAAGATGACCGAGCTCTAGCTCGTGTGATGTCTCGTAAGAGAGATCAGAAGATCTGGAATATGGACTCACTTATATATTTATGAGTGTAATATAATACATGGATGTATCACCGTCCCAGCAGTTCACCATGCGCGCACTAGATCACTCTCTCAAAGGCACGGGTTCGAACCCTGCCTTTTGCCAAGATTTTCTAACATTTTTTCTGATTAACACAGGTTCCAGAAGTTCTGAAAGAAATTGTCATACAGGTTTCCAAAAGTTCTAGAAGGAACAATAACACAGATTTCTAGAAGCTCTGGAAGGAACAATTTCCAAAAGCTTTGGAAGGAACAATAACACAGGTTTCCAGAAGCTCTGGAAGGAACAATTTCTAGAAGCTTTGGAAGGAACAATTTCCAGAAGCTCTGGAAGGAACAATAACACAAGTTTCCAGAAGCTCTAGAAGGAACAATTTCCAGAAGCTCTGGAAGGAACGGTAACACAGGAGTTCTGGCAAGGAACGATTTCCAGAAGTTCTGGCAAGGTACGTTAGCACGGTCCCTATAAGTTCTGGCAAGGAACGATGACCCAATTTCTAGAAGTTCTGGAAAAGAGTGAGCTAGAAGTTCTAGGTCAAATCCATCAGAAGTTCTGACAAAAAACATAAAATTTCTAATTTTTTTTAATTAAAACTAATTAATTAGAATTAGGCTTTTCACTAAAATCAACCTCTAAAAAACCAAAAATTTATTTTTTTTCTATTATTTTTCTGCATTTAAATTCTAGAAAAGATGTATAGGTTGCAAGGTCTTTTTCCATGAAATAGCGTAGATTTACATTTCTGCCTTTACTTTTCGCACCTCCTATTATGTATCTTCCCCAAAGCCATGTAATAGGGTAGGATTTACGTTTCCGCATTTTACTTTCTGCACTCTAATTTCTGTACATATATTAACTGCTAGTAACTAGGCATGTATGGCAAGATTAAAAACAACATAGATCACTTCTAAATCTCAAGATAAAATATTTGAATACAACACACTCTTCACACATGCACCCCGCTTAGGGTATCATCTCTTGTTGCCTTACAAACAATGGACATGTCCCTCGAACGTGGGGATAAAGACGCTTACAAACATATCATCGTAGTCCCTTCGATACAAAGATCATAGTCCCTCGATGACCCTCGATGTTGCCTACGAATACATGATCTTGTCCATTGATTGTTGCCTACGAAAAGTGATGATCGTCCCTATGAATATGCTAAGGTATCCTTACATGTTGCCTTCTATGACCCTTCGAATGTCCCTTTACATCCAACGGATAGAGTTACCTACCAACTAATGGTATGGATAGCGCTACCCTAAAGGAAAGCAAAATAACATGGAAACGACCATTCTAAGTAGGTAATAGAATCTTAATTGCTTGCTCTATCAAAACACTTTTCACACCTCACACTTTCAAAAAAAAATTCAAACACTTTGTGTACATTCCAGCGTGAATCATTACAAAGTATTTCCAAAACAAAACATTTCCAAACACTTCATATACATTCCAGTGAGAATCATTACGAAGTCAAAGTGAAATGCCTTTTCAAAAACATCTTTTCAAACACACACAAAAAGAAATTTATAGAGTTAAGCAATTAAGAGCCCGTAGATAACTACGGATGGAAAGGGTGCTAATACCTTCTCTTTTCATAACTGCCTCCCATACTCAGAATCTAATGAAGGTCTTTTCCTTTTCTTTTCGTCTTCCCTTAATTGGATAAAAGAAAAGTCGGTGGCGACCGCAATATTTGCGATAAAACGCAAAATAAACAAGTCAGTTCTCCCACCGTATTACAGTGTGCAAGTGGACCCCAGGGTTTCAAATTATCAAATCAGGACACGCCGCGCCCTGGTCATCGAAGCCAGATAATTCAAACCACCTCCCAGGGTGGTCAACTTCGTCTTCTCCGACGAGGTCGAATCTCAAACCTGCAAATTAGCCAAATTAAAAAGCAAAAGAGGACCCTACCCCGCCCCCCCCTGTAATACGGTGGGAGAACTGACTTTGGATTGTTTTGCGTTTAATCGCAAATGTTGCGGATAACAAGAGTCGCCACCGACTTTTCTTTTATCCAATTAAGGGAAGGTGAAAAGAACAGGAAAAGACCTTCGTTAGATTCTGAGTAAGGGAGGTGATTATTAAAAGGGAAGGTATTAGCACCCTTTCCATCCATAGTTATCTACGGGCTCTTAATTGTTTTAGCTCACTTTGAAATTTTCTTTCTGTGTGTGTGTGTGTTTGAAAATGTTTTGAAAAGGAATTTCGCTTTGACTTCATAATGATTCACGCTGGAATTTATATGAGGTGTTCAGAAATGTTTCGTTTTAGAAAAGTGTTTTAACTTTGTAAAAGTGTGAGGTGTAAAGAGATGTTTTGATGGAGCAAGCAATTAAAAGTCTATTACCTACTCAGAACGGTTGTTTCCGTGTTATTTTACTTTCCTTTAGAATAACGCTATCCATACCATTGGTTGGTAGGTAACCCTATTCGTTGGATGTAATGGGACATTCGAAGGGACATCAGATGGTCATAGAAGGCAACTTGTAGGAGTATCCTGGCACATTCGTAGGGACGATCATCACTTTTCGTAGGCAACAATCGAGGGACTAGATCATGTATTCATAGGCAACATAGAGGGTCATCGAGGGACTATGATGATATGTTTGTAGGCAACGGTGCTAGGATACCTCTACGTTCGAGGGACTTGACCATTTATTCAAAAAGGCAACGAGAGAGAATACCCTAGGGGTGCATATGTGAAGAAAGTGTGTTAAATTCAGATATGTTATCTTGTGATTAGTGTTAACTATGTTGATTTTATCTTTCCATACACGCCTAATTACTAGCAATTTATAAGGGTGCGGAAAGTAAATTGCGAAAAATATAATGTGCGAAAAGTAAATCCTACGCTATTACATGGCTTTGGGGCAGATACATAATTGAGGAGTGTGGAAAGTAAATCCTAATTAAACTATTACATCCCATGAGCAATTACATAATATTGGAAAAAGGAATGCGAGAAAATTAACCTAACTATTACAACAAGGAAGCAGATACAATAATCGGAAAAAAGAGTCGAATTGCGAATAATAGAAAATAATGTTAGTGAAAAAGAGATTTGAGTTAGGAAATTTTTTTTTAGGGTTAGTAAACCTAATTAGATGAGAAAATAATTTTTGGGAATTTTCTGGATTGAGTTTTAGTAAGGAAAAAACAATTAAAAGTCAATTTTCGATTAATTAACAATTAATTAAAATATGCATGCAAAATATAATTTTTTTATGTCAAAAATTAAATAAGTATTTTTCTGACCTAAATGCAAAAAGAAATAAATTTTTTTGTGGTTTTTTAATGCATTAGAAATTGTTTTGAAAAGAAATTAAATGAAATAAGAAAAATAAGAAAATATGAGTTAGTGAAAACAAGCGTTAAAAATTAGTTTGGCCTTGCTGAGGTTTGAACCCGTGACCTGGAGGTCATTGGTTCAAAACTTTACCACCCATCCATGTTGCATGTGGTGTTAAAAGCATGTCTCCATTTGTTTTTATGTGTATCCTGCATGAAAATAAAAAATTATGGAAAAAAATTGCCAAAAGGCAGGTTCGAACCAGCGACCTGATAGAGGGAGGGACCAAACGCGCGCATGTGTTACCACTGGGGTGGTGATACATCCGTGTATCAAAGGGAAACAATAAATATATGTCTAAAACTAATTTCATAAAATCAGATTTAAAATAAAAACGCGCACGGTGGGACCCCTGGATTCAAATCAACCAATCGTGTGTAGCCACGCCTAGGTCGCTGGAGTCAGCGAAGGTCAAAGACGCTGGGGTGTTTTCCGGTCGTCTTCTCCGGTCAATCAAGATTTAAAACTGCAAAATAATGAAATTCAGAGCAAGATATCATGTCTACCCCCCCTAAGTCGACCCTTGCGAATCCAATGGTGGTGTCGATTTGGTCTGAAAGTGCCTACAAACAGAGATACGGAGCAACAACAAGGTTATGCCCTAACAATGGTGTAACGCGATTTGGACGTCAAACCTTGTAAATGATGGACCAGATCTTCTCTATGAGATCTCATGAACATGTTAGAACGATTAGTTTCGATTAAAACATAATAATATTTGAAATTCGAAAAAAGAAAAAAATGCAAATCGGAGCTTCATGGTATGCACGATTCATGCATGTTTGGCCATGGTTCTTGGCCTGGACTTACTCTACGATACCTCAGGAGCACGATGGAGTGCTTGGATTTGATGGAAAATGGCTAGGAGACAGAATTCGAATTTTGCAAGTTTGTATGAATTTTGTGAAGTTTAGGGTTGCTGTTTGAGGCTAGGGTTTCGTTTCTTGTGCTTGAGAATGTATCATGTATATATAGAGCATGAGATTTGATAAAAAATAATGAGAAAATATCTTCCTTGAATGCAAAAATATTCCCTTGTAAATATTTACCAAATCTTTCCAAAATGCATTTTCCTTCCTTGTAGCACCTTGTACGAATTTTACAGCTTGTATGGACTATCTTGGACCTCAAGATAAGTAGAAACCAAGCCCAACTTGTCTTAGACCTTGCTTTTGTATTTTATTTAATCTAAAATTGAATTTAATGCTTTAAACCCAAAATAAATTAAATAAATTGGAAAGGAGGCATGGCAAGGAGCATAGAGACCATGGATAATGTTAAGATCTAGTTTGGATCATAAAATTATAAGCCCATTTGAAAAATATTTGCATTTGTCAAGTATTTCTCTTTATGCACCTCCTAAAAAATGCTCAACTTGCACAATGTGTATCTTGCTCAATTTTTAACATTTTTGGGTTTTCTTGGACTTTTTAGAAAGCTCAAGGTGTCTTCTATACAGCCCTTTTGGTTTAATCTTCATTGGAGTTTCCATGCTCATGAACACGTCTTTTCAAAAAGATGACTTTTTGTTGACTTTTAAAAGGACCTATAATGTTTTGATCCATAACTTCCAAATGAAGCATTTTCTGCCCAAGCTTGTGAGACATGAAGTTGTAGAGAATTGAATTCTCTTCAAAATGAGCTTTGAGGGAAAAATTTATGATAAAGTATGTGAAAGTTATGCCTGGTTAAAGTTCTGTTGACTTTTGTCTAAAAAACCCTAATTTATAAACTTTGACTTTTGATCAAATCTTGACTTTTCTTGAAGAATCATGATCAACCCTTGATCAAATGATGAATATTACTTCAAAATGTTGGTGTTGAACAAAAATTATGAAGTTTGACTGTATGTTGACCATAGTTGACTTTTTGTTCAATACAATTGATTTTCAACCATCTGAGCAATTGACTAAGCAAACTTGACCTGTAAGGCTTGAAACTTGACATGGAGATTCTTTGAAGCATATGATGAGGCATGATGACCACTTGAAGTGTTGGATGTCCATATTGACTTGAGAATGGAAAAACCCTAGTTTGGATTGATTGATTGCTTAGGAGAGGGTTTGTTTGGTCAACCCTTGTGAAATCCTTGAGTAATTGTCTTGATAAGTGGGAGGGCAAATTTTTGGGTATAACAATTGCCCATGTTAAATCTTCTTGTACTGGAAGGGTTAGATTGGCATGCTTGCCTTTCGTGACCTGAAAGTAGAAGATGATTGAACACTCGAGTACACCTGAAAATTTGCACTCGCTGTTGTATGAAGTAGGATCGTCGGCTGATGATGTGCTGGAACGGGCTTATAGATGCCATTTGGAGAAGCTGAGCTGGAGAGTGAGTCGTACGCTAGACTCTGTATTTGTCTTTTGAATAGGAGAAACACCGGAGATGGGCTTAAGATGCCATCGGGAGACACTGAGTCGTACGCTAGACTCTGTAGGTGTCTTTTGAGTAGAAGAGGCGGTGGAGATGGGCTTAAAGATGCCATCTGGGGCGGCTGATGTTGAGTCGTACGCCAGACTTCACGCTCGTCTTTGAATGAGGTTATTGGTATGTATTGATTTTTAACCAAATATGCAGCATTCTAAATGTGGAGAGATGTCGACAAGTAGTCGGAGATGGGCTTAAAGATGCCATCCGGGGTGGTTGATAATAAGAGAGAGTCAGAATAAACCTTCGTCTCGGCTATTCTCGAGGTGGATATTTGGCAGGATGTGGATAGCTTTCCCGTCTTGCTTCGGGTGTTAATCCAATATCTATTGCCGGAAGACAATTTATATGGTCTTTTAGATAGGTTTCCCGTCTTGTTTCGGGCATTAATCTTTGACCTATGGTCTAGAAATAATTTTCATGGCCGTTCAGATAGGTTTCCCGTCTTGTTTTGAGTATTAATCTTTGACCTTTCGTTTGGAAAGTAATTTTCATGGCCGTTCAGATAGGTTTCCCGTCTTGTTTCGGGTATTAATCTTTGACCTCTCATTTGGAAAATAGCTTTTACCTGCTGGGGAAATAAATCTTGACAAGATATGGTTAGTTATATGCAGATTATGATGCATGCGAATGTATGGCAATATTACTATGATGCGGCTATATGAATATAGATGTATGAATGCAGATGTATTTCAAAACATATCCATCTTGAGGAAAATGGGAATGCCCTACTGGATATTTCTGATGCTCACTTTGGGGATAGGGTTGTTGCAAACCATGACTAGGAGAAAAGAGATGCTTCTGATTCCTCTGATGCACTATCTGACCAAGTTTCGAGTCTTGATATTAATGCTGATGGAAGAATAGCAGTGGTCAAGAGACACTCGACTGGGGATCTCGTGCGTAGATCTTGCTGGGGAATATCTAGTTACTGCTCGGAGACTGATGTAACGTGGTAAAGTTGATAGGGACGTTAGAGCTGACGAGGCTCAAAGAATCCTTTGATGAATCTGAAGTTTGTTGAAACCTCTGATTGGGGAATAAGAGAGATGTAGGTTCCTCCGATGCACTATCTAACCAAGTTTCGAGTCTGGATATTGTTGTTGTTGGGGAATGATAATCGTCGCGAGATACTCCGCTGGGGGTGAATATCTTTGTGTATAGACCATGTTGGGGGACGATATGATATGGAATAACCGGCTACTACTTGGAGGCTGATGTGATCGTTTGATGATTTAGTTACTGCTCGGGGACCGATGTAACGTGATGAGTTGATAGAATCACTGCTCGGGGACTAACATGATGAAGCTTGATAAGATCACTGCTCGGGGACTAATGTGATGTGATGAGTTGATAGAATCACTGCTCGGAGACTAACATGATGAAGCTTGATAAGATCACTGCTCGGGGACCAATGTGATAGAGCTGAAGTATCGGAATACTTGTTGGGAAGAGATTAGTACTTCATCGGAGAAGTCTTGTCTTTGTAAGGAGAGCAATGGCTCCGTGGGGGTTGATATTTCTTGTGGATGTATTTTTGTGAAAGTGGCTCTGCGGGGGATGCATTGGCAACTTTAGTCGTCATCTCAATTCTTAGAGCCTGTAGTAATTACTTTCTGTTCGTTCGTTTTTCATATGTTTGTGAACGGGGGTTTACTGTCAAATGCATATAATCATTCAAAGAAATCATTGGTCTTTATGCAAAAACAATAAAATTAGAAAAGGAATTTGCATTAATTTTGGAAAGTGGCGTATGTCCAAGCAGTTTGTATACAAGAGACGAATAAGAGTAAAAGCTATACGAAAATAATCTCGTCGAGTTTCAACTATGTTATTGCTCATATATTTCGACTATCTCATCTCCTTGTTGTTAGTAGAAAGCGAGTGAATTGGTTTTCGCCATTTGAACCTTGAATGTCGACAGTAGTGTAGTCTGTAGGTAGGTGATCTGGACGAGACATAGTCGTACGCTTAAATCCCTAACTTTTTCCTAGACCGCCCCTTTCGGGTTTTCAGTATATCGGGATTCCCTTTTTTGCCCAAGCCGCCTTTGTAGGTTTTTGACTTGCCGGGTGTACATATTTTTTTTGTATATATCCTTAACTTTTGTCCAAACCCCTTTTTTTTGGTTTGCCAGGATGCCCTTATTTTTGCCTAGGTCAGTCGACCTAGCGGGTCTCGTTTATGTGTAGTATTTTTTGACTATGTTTGCGTTTACAGGGTGTGGGAAGTCTTCTCCATCCATGGTGCTAAGTATCATAGCTCCGCCGGAAAATACTACTGTTTTGACTACAAACGGTCCCTCATAGGTGGGAGTCCATTTACCCCTGGGATCACCTTGTGGAAGGATAATGCGCTTGACTACCAGATCACCGACTTGGTAGACTCGGTGCCTGACTTTCTTGTTGAATGCTCTGATCATTCGCTTTTGATAGATCTGTCTGTGGCAAATGGATGCGAGTCGTTTTTCGTCAATCAAGTTGATCTAATTAAGGCGAGTCTGGATCCATTCGTCTTCACCTAGTTCCGCGTCCTGGAGGACTCTGGTCGAGGGTATCTGAACTTCGATTGGCAGGACTGCTTCCATACTGTATACAAGAGAAAAGGGGATTGCCCCTGTAGATGTTCGTACTGTGGTGCGATAACCGTGGAGAGAAAATGGCAACATCCCGTGCCAGTCTTTGTAAGTCACTGTCATCTTATGTATGATCTTCTTGATATTTTTATTGGCGGCTTCCACTGCGTCGTTCATCTTAGGTCGATATGGAGAAGAGTTGTGATGCTTAATTTTGAACTGCATGCAGAGTTTGGTGATCATTTTTTTGTTGAGATTGGTACTGTTATCTGTGATAATCCTTTCGGGGACGCCATATCGACATATAAGATTATGCTTGGTGAATCGAGCCACAACGTTCTTGGTAACAGATGCGAACGAGGCTGCTTCTACCCACTTGGTAAAGTAGACAATTGCAACAAGGATGAAACGGTTTCCATTGGAAGCGGTAGGTTTGATCTCTCCAATCATGTCGATGCCCCACATTGCGAAAGGCCAAGGAGCGGTCAAAACATTCAACGACACTGGAGGTACATGCACTTTGTCTGTGTATACCTGGCATTTGTGACAAGACCGAGCATAGCGGTGACAATCAGCTTCCATGGTGGACCAATAGTAACCTATTCTCATAATCTTCTTAGCCATTGTATGTCCGCTGGAGTGAGTACCAAATGCGCCTTCGTGTAATTCTTCCATGATCCGTTTTGTTGTTTTTCGATATACACAGCGGAGTAAGCACAAGTCGTGATTGCGCTTGTATAAGATGTCGTTGCTGAGAAAGAATTTAGATGCGAATCTTCTCAAGAACTTCTTGTCACAGATGCCCCTGCAGGATATTCCTGAGTCTCGAGATACCTCTTCACTTCGTAGAACCAAGGTTTCTCTTTTGTATCAAGTTCACAACAATATGCTAGTTCGTCAAACTTTTCGATGATGATGTGGGGAGCTTCATTGTCCCATCTGACTTTCAACATAGATGACATAATAGCTAATGCGTCTGCCAACTAATTCTCTTCTCGTGGAATGTGATCGAAAGTGATTTCTTCGAAGTAAGGGATCAGGCTTAGAACATGCTCTCGATATGGGATGAGATTCGGATGCTTCGTATCCCAATCGCCTCTAATCTGACTGATCATTAAAGCTGAGTCTCCATACACTTGCAAGAATTTGATTTTTAAGTCAATGGCGCTTTGATACCCATGATGCATTCAGACTCACCATGTTGTTGGTGCAATCAAGATACTCTGGTGAACGGCGTGTTCACCTATAGGAGATGTAATGATGGCGCCAATGCCATTGCCAAGTGCATTTGAGGCTCCACCAAAGACCATGGTCCATCGGGATCCCGGTTCAGGTCTTCACAATCAGTGACTAGCAAAACATCTTTGTCTGGAAACTCGAACTGCATAGACTGATAGTCATCTATGGCTTGATGAGCCAAATGATCGGCTACTACACTTCCTTTGATCGCTTTCTGAGTAGTATATTGGATGTCGTATTCGATCAAGATCATTTGCTAACTTGCTATTCTTCCGGAGAGAGCAGGTTTCTCGAATATGTATTTTATCGGATCCATCTTAGAGATCAAAAAGGTAGTGTGAGTTAACATATACTGTCGGCGAAAAGGTTAAAGCGCTGCAAGTTTTCTCGAGCTGTGAGTATCTTGTTTCACAGTCGGTAAACTTTTTGCTAAGGTAGTATATTGCATACTCTTTTCGACCAGACTCGTCATGTTTCCCCAACACACACCCCATTGAGTCCTATAATACTCTCAAGTACATGATAAGAGGTCTTCCTTTGGCGGAATCGATAGGAGGATTTTGTAGATACTCCTTAATTTTGTCAAAAGCTGTTTGGCAATCGTCGTTCCATTCCACTACTTGATCTTTCTTCAGTAACTTGAAGATTGGCTCACAAGTAGCAGTTAGATGCGCAATGAATCTGGCAATGCATTTCAATCGTCCCAAGAAACCTCTGACTTCTTTCTCGGTGTGGGGCGCTGGCATTTCTTGGATAGCTTTAACCTTGGCAGGGTCAACCTCAATACCTTTACCATTGACAACAAACCCCAGGAGTTTACCGGATCTAACTCCAAAGGTGCACTTATTGGGATTAATACTCAGTCTGTACTTCTTTAGTCTATCAAACAGTTTTCGCAAATGATCGAGATGTTCTTCTTCAGTTTGTGATCGAGCTATCATGTCGTCGACATAGACCTCTATCTCGTGATGAATAATGTCATGAAACAAAATCCACCATGGCACGTTGATATGTGGCGCCAGCGTTCTTCAGACCGAACGACATGACCTTGTAGTAGAATGTGCCCCACTGTGTAACGAAAGTAGTTTTTCCATGTCTTCAGGAGCCATTTTGATCTGATTGTAACCGGAGAAACCGTCCATGAAGGAGAAAACTTTGTGTTGAGCGGTGTTATCAACCCGAACATCAATATGTGGAAGTGGAAAATCGTCTTTCGGACTCGCTCTGTTCAGATCTCTGTAGTCCACACACATCCGCACTTTACCATCTTTCTTAGGTACGGGTACCACGTTTGCAGCCCACTGTGGATAAGAAGTAACGGCTAGGAAACCGGTGTTGAACTGTTTCATAACTTCGGCTTTGATTTTCTCAGACATCTTAGGACGCATACGACGAACCTTCTGCTTTACAGGGAGAAAACCTTCTTTTGTTGGTAGTCGGTGTACCATAATGTCAATATCCAGACCTGACATGTCTTCGTATGAGCAAGCAAAAATCTCGATATAGTCTCGCAGCATCTGGACCAATATATCTTTGACACTATTCTTAAGATCTGCTCCTATCTTGATTTCTTTTACAAGATTTAGATTCACAACCTCGATCGCTCTTTGTGTGGTCAGTATAACTCGCTTCTTGCTATAGCAATCTGACAAGTTCTCCTGGCATTTCACAATCTTCCTCACCTTCGTCTTCGGCTTGGTAGATCGGATTATCAAAGTCATATTTAACAATAGCAAAGCTGTTATCAACGAGATTCAGAGTGAATATGCAATGTATCACGTGAGTGTATGTAAGAACACATAGCTTTTGAAGGGGTAGTAAAGTAAAAGAAAAGAGAGTATTTAAATGCAAAAGTCCAATGATTGAATGAAAATATACAAATGACAAATAATAACCCTCACAAATGAGTCGTGATGCCCCGGGCAAGGCACTAGGCTTTTAAGTTTATTGTTCGAACGTAAATAAAGAATGAAAAGCATAACAGAAAACAAAAAGCAATTACTCCTGTCTAAAGGAGATTGGTATGACGTCTTCGGTCTTCCAATTGCTGAGTCCGTCGTCTGGAGTTGGGAAGATCCAGTCGCTGATGTTGAAGTCGTTGCGTCGTCTTCTATAGCATGGACTCCATTCTGGCTGATGTGGAAGGGAAGCTTGCCGGCTCGTTCGCGACATATCATCTTCTGACCTTTGATAGAGAGAAGCCTAAATCAGTCTTGTCATATTTGAAAGGAAGATCAGGGAGCTGACCCCAAACAGTACGACCTCCTTCTTCAACTGCTGCTTGAGCGTCCTTCAGTGAGGCCATTCTTGGTGGAACTTTAGTAACTTCAGGAGTGATAGGGGAGTAAACAGACATGACTCTTGGAACTGCTTCGAAAGCTTGACAGGGGGTTTCAATGAATTCTCCCTCCATTTCAAGGTATCAGAATGACTGTATATGGCTTACCATATATTCCCCCTCACTGCATACTGTAACAATCTTCCCCTTCACTGGGTACTTCAGCTTCTGATGCAAGGTAGAGGTAACAACGCCTGCCCCATGTATCCAAGGGCGTCCAAGTAGGCAAGAGTAAGGTGGACGGATGTCCATGACGAAGAAGGTAGAGTCAAAAGTCTGGGAACCGACTTTAACTGGCAGGATGAGCTCTCCAAGCACTGTTCATTTAGAACCATCAAAAGCTCTCACAATTATGTCGCTAGGCTTCAAGATCACTCCCTCGACATCGAGTAGGTCGAAAGCACTCTTTGGTAGGATATTCAGAGCAGAACCAGTATCCACCAATACGTGAGACAATGTAGTGACCTTGCATTCAATAGAGATGTGCAAGGCTTTGTTGTGTTTCCTTCCAGCAGAAGTCAAATCAGCATCAGAGAAACCCAAACCGTTGTTGACAGTTAGGCTAGCAATACAACCTTCAAATTGATCAGTGTAACACCCCAATATTACCCAAGGTTTATTATGCGAAAATCAGAATAAATTAAAATTTCATAGATTAAATATTGAGGCGTCACACCATCAAAACCAAATCACTTTAAACAGTTTGCTTTAAAGTATAACTCTCAGATACATAGCCTCGTCGCAAATCATAAATTGATTCATAAAAATAAAACATCTCCTTTATTAAACTTCCTCATCAAAATCATATTTTCATAAAGTATGATTCTTATTTACAAAGGAAAACAACAAAGGAACAACAACAAGACAACATAATAATTTCCCCCCGAGTGCTACGTATTAGAGCGACACCGACTCGACTAATAGCAGCTATAAACTTCGCCTTCATGACCTGCACGTTACCAATATATAGGTAACGGCGAAACAAGTAAAGGGTGAGATACTCCAAAACATATAATTAAAGGCATGATAAATATATATATATATATATATATATATATATATATAGTTTTGGAATTATAAACGATATAGATTAGTAAGTGCATTCCAACACCTATCTAAATCTCACTTACTCTTATCGTTATTCTAAAGTGTATCTACACTTTAAATGCCTTAGCCTCATCGGCACAAATCATCACAACAACACATAAACCTTCGTCACCACGAAATCGTCACAAGCTAACACATCACTAATTAACACGACAATCATGAACAACAACATCAAACAATACTAATAACATAAGCAATATAAACAAAATCATCACAAACTGGCTAAAGCCCATCGTCGCTTTTGGCATAAAGCCCATCATCACAAACATCATCACATCCTATTTGCATTAAGCATTTCATCAAGTTAAATCATCGCAAAACTCATCATTTATATTCATCGCATAGTTATCATGAAATTATCAATTCATATTCATTTCATGTTCATCATAAAGATCATCACCAAACAAAGCATTATATATCATCGCAATTCAACATCACCCATCAATTAAAACCCAACGCCAAACAACTCAAACATAAACATAACCGACTCCATGAGACACGACTATGTTATGCATGTGGTATCCGTCGCTTTGTCCATAATCAGGAACACTTGGCATAAAAGCCCTCGTCGCTTGGCATAAAAGCCTCGTCGCTTGGCATAAAAGCCCTCGTCGCTTGGCATAAAATCCCTCGTCGCCAATGCAATGTATGTGACTCAACAATAAAACAACACAATACAAAAACACCATCATCGCTCATCAAAATTGGCATAAAGCCCACATCACCATAATTTATCCACATCAAGATAAATATATCATCGCATCATAATTGCATTATGCAAAACATCACTAATAATTCATCATCATCAAAATTGGCATAAAGACATATATCATTGCATTGCATATCAACAAGTATTCATTAATAAATACACCGTCGCAACCATTATGTTTATTTACACCGCATCATTATCGCTTAATTCACCAAATTCCAAAAACGGAAAAATAGTCAAAACTTCAATAATCATCGCAAAAGACATTCCTAATATACGGCATTAATCATAATCGTCAACATCGAAATCGGATTGTCCATACGTGCCTTAAATCTACTAAAACACAATCCGATTCAATTTTACCGTAAATTGGCCTATTTCGGGTCATCTCGTAAAAACTCGTAATTTCCAAAAACTAACCTCACCACTACGTTCTACACGTCAAACTTAGCTAGCACGTCAATTTTCATTGAATTCGGAGCAACTTGCTCCGTCGTCGAATTTATCGAAATCGGAAAATCGGAACATAATCGGGGCAAAAGAAGTGCAAAAATTAGAATATGGGAGGCTACAGATACATCAACACGGGCTCCCGTGTTAATCAACACGGCCCGTGTTGAAAAGCCCCTAGAAAACACAAAAAACCCAAAGTTAGTGAATCAACACGGGCACCCGTGTTGATGGACCTGGCATCAATATTTCTTATACAATAGGTCAACACGGGCACCCGTGTTAATCAACACTGCCCGTGTTGATTGACCTGCGTGAAAAATCCATTTTTAACATTCCCAACTTCACTTTTACCATTCCCATTGATTCTAATCATCATCAACCTCATAATCCCTACTCCTATTCCAACTCTTCTAATCTATTTCACTTAAACAATCAAACACACAACTCAAACCACAACATTAATTTTTCATCACAAATCCACAATATATGTATCAAAACCCTAACTATAGGAAGTGGAACATCAAACCCCTTACCTCTAGCTTGGTTGATTGCAAGATGCTTCATCACAA
This sequence comes from Vicia sativa, assembly GCA_021764765.1. Classification (NCBI taxonomy): domain Eukaryota; kingdom Viridiplantae; phylum Streptophyta; class Magnoliopsida; order Fabales; family Fabaceae; genus Vicia; species Vicia sativa. Next base: position 36,178,065 of record CM038794.1, read on the forward strand.
TCCCAACTTCATGCTTGATCTTGCTCCTCTTCTTCTTCTTCTTCTTCCCAAAACCCTTTCTTTTCCTCTCAAGCTTCTATGCTTCTATTTGGCTTTGGTTGTAGAATGGAAAGAAAATGAGGAAATGTGGCTTTATATGTTGTTTCTTACTAGCAACAAGTTTCTATGTTTGGTTTTTGTTTTGCCAAAGGAAAGAAAACAAAGAGAAGTTTTTTTTTTTATGAATGGAAGGAAAGTGAGGAAAATTGGTTTTATAAGGGTGTACTCTTAGTAGCCAAGAGTGTAAACCCCATTTCTACAAAATTACTCCTCACACCCCTATCTATTCTTAAAACACTAATAACATCTAATTATATCATTAACTCAATTTATTAAAATGGTTTCGGGGAATTAAATATCGGATCCGAATAATATTTTACCGAACCGAACGGAATAAAAACCTGACCGAACGAAACATCGCCAAATATATTATCATATATATCGATTAATATATTTATTCTCGTCGCAAAATAAATATCGATCGGTAACTCAAAAATATTAATATAATATAATATTAATTAAAACAGGGCGTTACAACGTTCCCCCACTTATAAACTTTTCGTCCTCGAAACTTCGACCAAAACGAACAAATCGGGACATGCCTACGCATTCGCCCACTCGATCCTCGCGTCAACTAAACAACATACAAAATACACCAAAAACAAGGAAATATCCCTAACTACATCGTCCCGTCAAGAACAACCATGCCGAGATGCAAAGCCCATATAATGCACTCGACAACCAACTAACACCCAACAACTAAACAAGTCGCAGACACACCGGTTCGCTCGAGAACTAAACAAACAAGATCAATACCATCCTAACGCCGCAACCATGGAATTAGTCACCCACTCGAGCCGATACCTCGGAAACGAGTCATCAAAGATAGGGACATAAATTCCTACGACACAACACCGACACCATCGCTAAAACGAAAACAACAACATGGTTATACAAACCAAAACTCAAATACAAACCAAAACTCAAACAATCAGAATAGGATAGTACCACGCGTGCTACGCAACCACGAAAAAGATGCCTTCATTCACACATAAGCATGAACTCAAGAATCACACTTGCGCTATCGCCTCATTCCAAAGAAATCACAAGGTCACATCGTCCTTGTAGATTACCAACGTACAACCCTTGAACCATAACTAGTTTCACAAACAAAACAGAACTGCGATACAGCACTCATTCTAGGGCTTATACTGACGACTTGCGACTATAACTCTAGTCCAAATCTAATAATCTCGCATACTCGCTAAAAATTCAATGATCGATATCTAAACCATGTTGCTTCACTTCTATGCATAAGATGCCAACCGTAAACAACTTGGTTAATCCTCAACTTCACAATTACTCGAATGGATACGCTCAAAGCGTACACCCATCAAGACACCTCGCAACATCGCTTCATCAACTCAAGAATCACTCTTTCATTCTCGATTGATCAACGTCCATTGGTCCTCTAAATACATGACATAGTTTGACCTTTTCAAGTATTGTCCAAATATTCACTTGTGAAACTTCGACGTATACACTTGACTTCAACGAAGTCTTCCCTTATAACAATTCAATTCCCAAAGTATATATAAGTAATCACTATCCTCGTACCGTCGCAACGATCAATACACAGGCTTCTTCTTCGAAACACCTTCATAACTTTCAATCTTCCAAAGTGGTAATTCAAACCAAAACACTCTCTCAAGAACTCTACCCATCAACGTCGTCTCATACTCCTGACTTACAACACAGGTCGGACTTAGAACCATAACATCAATTTCTATGGAATTCAATCATGAACACCGTCGCGACCGACTTAAGTCACAATAGAACACCTTCTTCTATAAAACATCAATCATCTTTAAGTACCTGTGGTTACCAAACCATCACCAAATTCCTTATCATTAAGACTTATTTTAGTCGTAATCTAATAATCCACCGACCATTAGTATCCGACGAAATCCATATGTTAGTAGTGAACAAATCCTTAATAACCTTCTGAGCTTTATCTCAACAAGCGTCTCAAAACAAACATGCAACATTCTTCAAAATAATAAATACCAAATCAGATATTCTTGGGTCATCTGCGATATCAACCTACTAAACTCAACAATGATTTAAGTCTCTTTATAGATCACACTCAAACTTGAATTGTCTTCAACAATTCCAATCTCCTCGTTGTTAACATCTGCACCTTTATGATTCCAAATGAGCACAGCCGCATCAAACTCTAACTCACGTGTCTGACAATTTTTCCTTATGAAATTCAAATCGTTCCAAGGTAGCAATGCACTTCTCCAACTCTATGTCGAAATACATCTTAAGTCCGAAATGAAATATCACAATACACCGCACAAGGTTCTTCAGTACAAAACAAGACCAAAATCGAAGCATTCGCTAAACTTTTCATCGGCTCAAATAAATTTGCTTCTCATTACGAAGTCCAAATAGTGACTCAACCATCTCGAGTCAAAATACTCACGATCAATACCAACTTGTAAAAATATCTTCCATCAACTCACACAGCTAACCATCCAAAACAAAAGAACTTCTAAACTCTGAATTAACCCCTTAAAGTCTTCTACAAGACACAAAATAAATCTTCGCGGAACTGTCCAAAATATCACCGTCTAAGTCACTTACTTAAGGTACTCACGTCCAACAGTTCAAAACTCTTTCTTTAGAATACTCGACATGCACGGATCTAACTTCACTACTGATAACGCAATGCTCGGATGCTTGCCACAATTCCTTAACTTGATGTGAACCAAATAATATCTATCAACACGAAATAACTCTTACAGCTACTCATGAGAGTATTGTCCGAACATTCCAAAATCATACCTAACGCATTAGTCACACTAATGACATCAGCATATACTCGCTCGGACCATACGCTATCTTGAAAAGCATTGTCTAAACATCTTCAGTTCTCACACTAACCCGTAGACATCCAGACTTCACATCGATCTCACTAAACACATAAACTCCAAATAACTGATTCATCCAAATATCAATCCTCGGAAGTAGACACTTGTCCTTAATATCCACTTCGTTCCTTGACTGCAAACGACACACCAATTCGGGCAACCTTTTGTTCTTCTCGAGCAACACAACGGTAGCACTCCACGGTGACCTGCTCGAATAAACAAACTCTTCTCAAACCAATCCTCAAGTTGATTCTTCAACTCTAATTCAGAAGCAAACATCCCTTAAGGATACTTCGAATCACAACTAGTTCCAGAAACTAAATCCATCAAAACTCCACCTCGCACTACTGTGGTAGTTCACTCACATCTTCACAATATGCTTCGGAAGAATCACAACAAGAAATTCGCTTGCCAAAATCTTGTTTCTCATCAAAATACAAATTCACCCACAACTCAAGTAACCATGCACCACCTTGCGCTAACTCATCTGCTTCGTACACTATTAAGCTGGCAAGACAAGTCTATCCCAACCAACACAATTCCCGACTACTATCAACAAGAGATTAAGGGTGATCAGTTCCTCAATTTGTCAATAGACAGTCGACAATTATGATGGTGACATAAACCATCTTTACCAAACTACAACAGCGTCTTCAAACTTACACTTCAAGTTACCAAAGCGTAACCCTGCTTGAGGCTCCATCTCTAAGCCACAAGCGCCACCAAGAAGTAAAACTTCTCCACCACTTGTTTCAGACTCATCTCTACAGACAAACAATTAGAAACAAGCAAGTACCGATAGTGTTTCACACACATGTCGCATACAAAAGGGTTAAACACACTAATAACCTGGTCGACAGACCGACCTGCTCTGATACCACTAATGTAACACCCCAATATTACCCAAGGTTTATTATGCGAAAATCAGACTAAATTAAAATTTCATAGATTAAATATTGAGGCGTCACACCATCAAAACCAAATCACTTGAAACAGTTTGCTTTAAAGTATAACTCTCGGATACATAGCCTCGTCGCAAATCATAAATTGATTCATAAAAATAAAAGATCTCCTTTATTAAACTTCCTCATCAAAATCATATTTTCATAAAGTATGATTCTTATTTACAAAGGAAAACAACAAAAGAACAACAACAAGACAACATAATAATTTCCCCCCGAGTGCTACGTATCAGAGCGACACCGACTCGACTAATAGCAACTATAAACTTCGTCTTCATAATCTGCACGTTACCAATATAAAGGTAACGGCGAAACAAGTAAAGGGTGAGATACTCCAAAACATATAATTAAAGGCATGATATATATATATATATATATATATATATATATATATATATATATATATATAGTTTTAGAATTATAAACGATATAGATTAGTAAGTGCATTCCAACACCTATCTAAATCTCACTTACTCTTATCGTTATTCTAAAGTGTATAATCTACACTTTAAACGTCTTAGCCTCATCGGCACAAATCATCACAGCAACACATAAACCTCCGTCACCACGAAATCGCCCCAAGCTAACACATCACTAATTAACACGACACTCATGAACAACAACATCAAACAATGCTAATAACATAAGCAATATAAACAAAATCATCACAAACTGGCTAAAGCCCATCGTCGCTTTTGGCATAAAGCCCATCATCACAAACAACATCACATCCTATTTGCATTAAGCATTTCATCAAGTTAAATCATCGCAAAACTCATCATTTATATTCATCGCATAGTTATCATGAAATTATCAATTCATATTCATTTCATGTTCATCATAAAGATCATCACCAAACAAAGCATCATATATCATCGCAATTCAACATCACCCATCAATTAAAACCCAACGCCAAACAACTCAAACATAAACATAACCGACTCCATGAGACACGACTATGTTATGCATGTGGTACCCGTCGCTTTGTCCATAATCAGGAACACTTGGCATAAAAGCCTCGTCGCTTGGCATAAAAGCCTCGTCGCTTGGCATAAAAGCCCTCGTCGCTTGGCATAAAAGCCCCCGTCGCTAATGCAATGTATGTGACTCAACAATAAAACAACACAACACAAAAACACCATCATCGCTCATCAAAATTGGTATAAAGCCCACATCGCCATAATTTATCCACATCAAGATAAATATATCATCGCATCATAATTGCATTATGCAAAACATCACTAATAATTCATCATCATCAAAATTGGCATAAAGACATATATCATCGCATTGCATATCAACAAGTATTCATTAATAAATATATCGTCGCAACCATTATGTTTATTTACACCGCATCATTATCGCTTAATTCACCAAATTCCAAAAATGGAAAAATAGTCAAAACTTCAATAATTGTCGCGAAAGTCATTCCTAGTAACTGGCATTAATCATAATCGTCAACATCGAAATCGGATTGTCCATACGTGCCTTAAATCTACTGAAACACAATCCGATTCAATTTTGCCGTAAATTGGCCTATTTCGGGTCATCTCGTAAAAACTCGTAATTTCCAAAAACTAACCTCACCACTACGTTCTACACGTCAAACTTAGCTAGCACGTCAATTTTCATTGAATTCGGAGCAACTTCTTCGTCGAATTTATCAAATCGTAAAATCGGAATATAATCGGGGCAAAAGAAGTGCAAAAATTAGAATATGGGAGGCTACAGATACATCAACACGGGCCCCCGTGTTAATCAACACGGCCCGTGTTGAAAAGCCCCTAGAAAACACAAAAAACCCAAAGTTAGTGAATCAACATGGGCACCCATGTTAATCAACATGGCCCGTGTTGATGGACCTGACATCAATATTTCTTATACAATAGGTAAACACGGGCACTCGTGTTAATCAACACGGCCCGTGTTGATTGACCTGCGTGAAAACTCCATTTTTAACATTCCCAACTTCACTTTTACCATTCCCATTGATTCTAATCATCATCAACCTCATAATCCCTACTCCTATTCCAACTCTTCTAATCTATTTCACTTAAACAATCAAACACACAACTCAAACCACAACATTAATTTTTCATCACAAATCCACAATATATGTATCAAAACCCTAACTATAGGAAGTGGAACATCAAACCCCTTACCTCTAGCTTGGTTGATTGCAAGATGCTTCATCACAATCCCAACTTCATGCTTGATCTTGCTCCTCTTCTTCTTCTTCTTCTTCCCAAAACCCTTTCTTTTCCTCTCAAGCTTCTATGCTTCTATTTGGCTTTGGTTGTAGAATGGAAAGAAAATGAGGAAATGTGGCTTTATATGTTGTTTCTTACTAGCAACAAGTTTCTATGTTTGGTTTTTGTTTTGCCAAAGGAAAGAAAACAAATAGAAGTGTTTTTTTTTTATGAATGGAAAGAAAGTGAGGAAAATTGGTTTTATAAGGGTGTACTCTTACTAGCCAAGGGTGTAAACCCCATTTCTACAAAATTACTCCTCACACCCCTAACTATTCTTAAAACACTAATAACATCTAACTATATCATTAACTCAATTTATTAAAATAGTTTCAGGGAATTAAATATCGGATCCGAATAACATTTTACCGAACCGAACGGAATAAAAACTGGACCGAGCGAAACGTCACCAAATATATTATCATATATATATCGATTAATATATTTATTCTTGTCGCAAAATAAATATCAATCGGTAACTCGAAAATATTAATATAATATAATATTAATTAAAACAGGGCGTTACAATCAGCAGTAGTGTCTTGCGGTATGTGAGCATGCTTCAGAAACTTTACTAAGGCTTTAGCATGAACCTCAGAGCATAATAGCAGAGCAAGCATGGATATCTTGGATGGAGTTTGTCCCAACTGTTCCACAACATTGTAGTCACTCTTCTTATTGATCTTCAGAATTTCCTTCATTTCTTGCTTGGAGGTACCCTCAGCAACCTCCTTTGGTACTTCTCTGTATGAGCAGGATGAGTTACTGGTTCTTTCCCTCGCGCTTCGGGAATTGGTTCGATAGCTGGAATGCAAGCTGGAGTCGCAGTATCTTTTGGAGGTGAGATCTCTGGAGAAAATACTCTTCCTGTTCTGGTGACTTTGCTTGATCCGGTGATGTTGCCGATGTCAGGATTGGAAGCTTCAGTTGCAATGTCTTCAATGGTTAACAGGTCTTGCTTGACGCCATGATAGTAAACTTCGGCTCCATAATTCCATGGTATAGCTTTGTTAGAGGAATATGGAATTGGTCTGGGAGAAGTAATGATGAGAGGTGCCACTCTAGGCGCAGGATCGGCAGAGGAAATTCTTATTGTGTTTACATCAACATAGTCTTCTAGGAAATCATCTCCCCATCCGGTTGCCTTGACATCTTCAATAGGAATTTTGTAGCTTTCAGGAGCGGTATACTTAACCATGAAATCAAACTTTCCACCTGGCTGCCCCAAGGTATCCCAGACTTCTGGTAAGGCTTCGTCTGTATCTTCGATCTTCAGATTCTTAGAAATGTCATCACACAGATTCTCCACATAAGGAGGTTTCAGAAATAGCACTTCTCGGTTGTCCATCATGCGCTGAATACGCCTTCTCAACCAAGCACATCCGTCAGATTCAGATGCACACCAACGACAATCATCCGGGTATCCTGGAAATACGTCGGCTTGCAGCAAATCTTTCTTGACAGTCATCAGAGGAATAGTCAGATTGTTCACATCATACACATAGGAGTCTTCATCAATAGCATTGGAACTTTTACCGTGGTTGGGCATTGGTGCGTTGATTACATTCGGAGTCTCAACAGGAGGATCAAACTCAATTTCCTTGGCTTTAATCATGTCTTGAATCTTCTTCTTCAGAGCCCAACAGTTGTCGGTGTCGTGCCCTGGACTGTTTGAATGGTATGCGCACTTTGCATTAGGATTGTACTTTGGAGAGGAAGTGTTGACGTGCTGTAATATGGTGGGAGAACTGACTTAAGGATTTTGTTTTGCTTTTTATCGCAAATGTTGCGAATAGCAAGAGTCGCCACCGACTTTTCTTTTATCCAATTAAGGGAAGGTGAAAAGAACAAAAGAGACCTTCGTTAGATTCTGAGTAAGGGAGAAGGTTATGAAAAGGGAAGGTATTAGCACCCCTTTCCATCCGTAGTTATCTACGGGCTCTTAGTTGCTTCTAGCTCATCTTTAAAAATTGCTTTCTGTGTGTTTGACAAAAAAATGTTTTGAAAAGGCATTTCGCTTTGACTTTGTAATGATTCATGTTGGAATGTATACAAAGTGTTTGGAAATGTTTTGTTTTGAAAAGTGTTTGAACTTTGACAAAAGTGTGAGGTGTGAAAAGTATTTTGATAGAGCAAGCAACTAAAAGTCTTATTACCTACTCGTAATGGTCGTTGTTGTTTTATTTTCCTTTAGAATAGTGCTATCCGTACCATTAGTTGGTAGGTAACCCTATTCGTTGGATGTAAAGGGACATTCAAGGGACATCGGATGGTCATAGAAGGCAACTTGTAGGAGTATCCTAGCACATTCGGGATGATCATCACTGTAGGCAACAATCGAGGGACAAGATCGTGTTTTCGAGGCCACGAGGACTCATGATCTTTTATTCAAAGGGACTATGATGATATGTTTGTAGGCAACGGTGCTAGGATACCTCACGCTTGAGGACTTGACCATTTATTCGAAAGGCAACGAGAGAGAATACTCTAGGGGTGCATGTGAAAGAGTGTGTTAAATTCGATATGTTATCTTGAAATTAGAAATGATCTACGCTCGCTTTTATCTTGCCATACACGCCTAATTACTAGCAATAAAAAAGCGTAAATTAAAGTAAATGTCCACGCTATTACATGGCTTTGGGGCGTTATATAATAGGAGTGCGGAAAGTAAAATCCTAATTAAACTATTACATCCCATTAGCATATATAATATTGGAAAAAGAATGCGAGAAAATAAATCCTAGCTATTACAACTGTAAGTATACATAATAATCGAAAATATAAGAACCGATAATGGAAAATACATTAGTAAAAGAAAGTTTTGAAGGAAGAAAAATGTTTTTGGATTAATGATGATAATTAGATGATAGAATAATTTTTTTGGGAATTTTCTGAATTGGTTTTAATGAGAAAAGGCAATTAAAAGTCAATTTAACGGTTAATTAATAATTAATTAAAATATGCATGCAAAAATATTAATTTTTATGTCAAAAATTAAATAAACATTTTTCTGATTAAAATGCAAAAAGAAAATATTTTTTGGTGATTTTTAAATGCATGAGAAAATTATTTGAAGATAAAATAAATTAAAAGGAAAAATATGAAAAGAAATAAGAAAGGTGTTAGAAGGTTAGAGAGGATTCTCCCGTGTTGGAACTTAAGAGATCCTTGGTTGACGTGCCGTAAGAAGTGCCTACTTAGGGATTCTTGTGGGAGTGTCCAGAACCTTGGGTTTTCTAGAGCTTCTGGCTTGGAGATGCCCAGAAGTACGCCCTTCTGGGGCTTTCTGGTGGGAAGCACACCTAGAAGTTGGAGCTTCTGGGGCCTAGAGCTTGGCATGAAGGGCCAGAAGGCGTGATTTCTGGGCAAGCCTTCTGGAGAAACCTAAAATATAGTAAAAATAGAATGCAAAATAATGGCAAAAGCAGGGTTCGAACCCATGCTCTCTGGAACAAGTGACTTAGTGTGCGCAAGTTTAACCGCTGGGGCGGAGATACATCCATGAGCTAAGTTACATGGATTAATAGATATGCATAGCTTCTCTTCTGATCCAAACCAGAAAGCCTAGATCGGACCTCCAGTCCTCTTCTCCGGCGAGATGATTCTGGAAACCTGCAAAATAGAAAGAGTTTGAACAAGATATTAAGGCTACCCCCCTAAATCGACCCCTGCGAGTTCAATGGTGGTATCGGTTTGCCCTAAAAACCCCTGTACACTGAGCTTCGAAGCTCTCAACAGTTTTTCTCTAACAATGGCAAATCATGCTCCGATCGTTAGAAACCTCATGTAACCATCCAGACCTGTTCTATAATGTCTCAGGAACACATTGCAATGGTTAGTTTCATATAAAACACGACAAATATTAAAAAATGAAATTCAAAAAGATATGTGAATGTATGTTCATGTATGGCACGATTCAGGCATGGTTGGCTATAGTTCTTGGCCTGGACTTACTCAACAATACCTCAGGAACACAATGGAGTGCTTGGAATGAACTGAAAACGGCTGGAACAAGGATTTCGAATTTTGCAACTTTGTAAGAATTTTGTGATTTTTAGGGTTGACTCATGAGGCTAGGGTTTCGTCCTTTGGTCTTGTGAATGTGTTATGTATTTATAGAGCAAGAGATTTGATCAAAAAGAATGAAAAAAGATATGGCTTTGAATGCAAAAATATTTTCTTGTTAATTTCCATCAAATCTTTCCAAAATTTGATTTTCTCTTCCTTGTATGAGCTTGCACGAAATTGGCATGTATTGTGGGCTTCCTTGGTCCTCAAGATAGATAGAAATCCAACCCAACTTGTTTTATACCTTGTTTTCATATTTTATTTAATTTAAAATTGAATTAAATGCTTTTAAATTCAAAAATAAATCAAGAAAATAGGAAAAGGTCGTGGCAAGGTGTAAAGAGGTCATGGATAATATTATGATCAAGTTTGGATCATAAAATTATAAGCCCATTTGGAGAAAAAAAATTGCATTTGTCACATATTTCTCTTTGTGCACCTCTTCAAATATGCTCAACTTGTGCAAGGTGTATCTTGCTCAATTTTTAACATTTTTGGGTATTCTTGGACTTTTTGGAAAGCTCTACATGTCCTCTAAACAACCTCTTTGGTTTCATCTCAATTGAAGTTTCCATGCTCAATAACACTTCTTTACAAAAAGTTGACTTTTTGTTGACTTTGAAAATGACCTGTGATGTTTTGACCCATATCTTCCAAATGAAGCATTTTATGACTAAGCTTGTGAGACATGAAGTTGTAGAGAATTGAATTATCTTCAAAATGAGCTTTGGTGGGAAAATTTATGATAAAGTATGAGAAAGTTATGCTTAGTCAAAGTTCTGTTGATTTTTCCTTCAAAAAAACCCTAATTTGGAAAGTTTGACTTTTGATCAGATCTTGAGTTTTCTTGATGAATCATGATCAACCCTTGATCAAATGTTGAATATTACTTCAAAATATTGATGTTGACCAAAAATCATGAAGTTTGACTGTATTTTGACCACAATTGACTTTTTGTCTAATACAGCTGATTTTCAACCATCTGAGTAATTGTCTGAGGAAACTTGACTTGTAAGGCTTGAAACTTGACATGGAGATTCTTTGAAGCATATGATGAGGCATGATGACCACTGGAAGTGTTGGAGGCTCAGCTGGATTTGAGGATAGCCAAACCCTAGTTTGGGTTGATTGCTTGGGAGAAGGTTTGTCTGGTCAACCCTAATGAAATCCTTGAGTATGGATGTATGAAATGTCTTGAGAAGTAGGAGGGAAAATTTTGGGGTATGACAGTTGCCCCTGTTCAATCTTCTTGTACTGGAAGGGTTAGATTGGCATGCCTGCCTTTCGTGACCTGACAGTAGAAGATGATTAAACACTCGAGTACACCTGAAAATTTGCACTCGCTGTTGATTGATGATGCATGGAATGGGCTTAGAGACGCCATTTGGAGAAGCTGGTGACTTCACTGGGGGTATGAGTCGTACGTTAGACTCAAGAGCGTCGCTTGAATAGGAGAATCGTCGGAGATGGGCTTAAGATGCCATCTGGAGAAACTGATGCTGAGAAACGAGTCGTACGTTAGGCTCTGTAGATGTTCCTGAAGGTAGAAGGGAGCACGGAGATGGGCTTAAGATGCCATCCGGAGAGAGTCGTACGTTAGACTTCACGCTCGTCTTTGAATGAAGTTATTGGTTTGTATTGGTTTTTTCAAAACCAAATATGCAACATTCTGAAAGTGGAGAGATGTCGACAAATAGTCGGAGATGGGCTTAAGATGCCATCCAAGGCAACTGAGTCGTACGCCAGACTCTATAGTTGCTGTTGAGAGAGTCAGAATAAACCTTCGTCCTAGCTACTCTAGGGGATAATAGTTGGCGGAATGTGGATAGCTTCCCTGTCGTGTTTCGGGTGTCGATCCAATGCCTGTTGTCGGAGGACAACTTGGGTGGTCGTTCAGATAGGGTTTCCCGTCTTGCTTCGGGTATTAATCCTGGACCTGTTGTCGGAGGATAACTTGGGTGGTCGTTCATATAGGGTTTTCCGTCTTGCTTCGGGTAATTAATCTTGGACCTGCTGTTTGGAGAAGATTCGTATGGTCTTTTGGATAGGGTTTCCCGTCTTGCTTCGGGTATTAATCCTGGACCTTTCATTTAAAAGTAATTTTTACCTGTTGGGGAAAAACAAAAGAAACTTTGACAGGATATAGTTAGTTTCATGCAGATTATGATGCATGACAATGTGTATGAATGATATATGCACATGTTATGATTTTTATGAATAATGTATGAATGATAGATGTTGTGGTATTTCAAAACATATCCATCTTGAAGAAGATGTGAATGTCCTGCTGGAGATCTTAGAACTTCTGCTTGGGGGTAAAATTGATGAAGACCCTGCTTTGGAGAGAAGAAAAATGTCTTTGATTCCTCCGATGCACTATCTGACCAAGTTTCGAGCTTAGATGTTAATGTTGCTGGGAATAATAGGAACCGAGAGATACTCCACTAGGGATCTTGTGCGTAAACCCCGTTGAGGATAGTAGAAGCTGGGAGGCACTCCGTTGGGGATCTCGTGCGTAGATCTTGCTGGGGGATATCTGGTCGTTGCTGGGAGACGAGGTTCGAAGGATCTGGAGCTTGTCGAGGCCTCCGGCTGGGGAATAAGAGATGTAGGCTTCCTCCGATACACTATCTGACCAGGTCTCGAGTCTGGATATTGCTGCTGCCGGGGGAATGATAATCGTTGAGAGATATCCTGCTGGGGATAAATATCTCTGCTGGAGATGAACCATTACTGCTTGGAGACTGACGTAACAAGGTTAAGCTGGTTGGAATCACTGCTCAGGGACTAACGTGATGAAACTTGGAATGTTGGAACTAGTGGAAGGAAATTTGTACTTTGCCGGGGAAGATTTGCAGCGAGCGATGACCCTGTGGGGATTGTACTCTGCAGGGGAACGTCTTGGTGACTTTCGGCGTCATCTCAATTCCTAGAGCTTGTAGTAATTATCCTTGTTTGTTCGCTTTTCGCATGTTCGTGAACAGATGTTTATTGTCAAGTGCATATAATCATTCAAAGCAATCATTGGACTTTATGCAAAAACAAATAATAGCGAACATTGTAAAAAGAAAGAACTTGTATTAATTTGAAATGTGGCGTATGGCCAAGCAGTTTGTATACAAGGAAAATAAAAGTTATGCGGAAACAATCTCGTCGAGTTTCAACTATGCTAATACTCATATATTTCGACTATCTCATCTCCTTGCTGTCAGTGGAAAGTGAGTGGATTGATTTTCGCCATTTGAATCTTGAATGCTGATAGTAGTAGTCTGTAGGTAGGTGATCTGGACGAGATATAGTGTACGCTTAAATCCCTAACTTTTGCCTAGACCGCCCTTTTCGAGTTTTCAATCTACTGGGATACATATTTTGTATATATCCTTAACTTTTGCCCGAACCCTTTTGGTTCGTCAGGATGCCCTTATTTTTGCCTAGGTCAGTCGACCTAGCGGGTCTCGTTTGTGCGTAGTATTTTTTGACTATGTCTGCGTTCACAGGATGTGGAAAGTCTTCGCCGTCCATGGTGCTAGGTATCATAGCTCCGCCGAAAAATACTGTCTTGACTACAAACGGTCCCTCGTAGGTGGGAGTCCATTTTCCCCTGGGATCACCTTGTGGAAGGATGTTGCGCTTGACTACTAGATCACCGACCTGGTAGACTCGGTGCTTGACCTTCTTGTTGAACGCTCTAATCATTCGCTTCTAATAGATCTGTCCATGGCAGATGGATGTGAGTCGCTTCTCGTCGATCAAGTTGATCTGGTCAAGGCGAGTCTGGACCCATTCATCTTCACCTAACTCTGCGTCCTGGAGGACTCTGGTTGAGGGTATCTGAACCTCGATTGGTAGGACTACATCCATACCGTATACGAGAGAGAAAGGGGTTGCCCCTGTGGATGTCCGTGTTGTAGTGCGATAACCATGGAGAGCAAATGGCAACATCTCATGCCAATCCTTATAAGTCACTGTCATTTTCTGTATAATCTTCTTGATATTCTTGTTGGCGGCTTCCACTGCGCCATTCATCTTAGGCCGATATGGAGAAGAATTGTGATGCTTGATCCTGAACTGCGTGCAGAGTTCGGTGATCATTTTGTTGTTGAGGTTGGTGTCGTTATCTGTGATAATCCTTTCGGGAGTGCCATACCGACAGATAAGATTATGTTTGATAAATCGAGCCACAACATTCTTGGTAACAGATGCGAACGATGCTGCTTCCACCCACTTGGTAAAATAATCAATTGCCACAAGGATGAAACGATGTCCGTTGGAAGCGGTGGGCTTGATTTCTCCAATCATGTCAATGCCCCACATTGCGAAAGGCCAAGGAGCGGTTAAAACATTCAGCGGTACTCGAAGTACATGCACTTTGTCTCAGATATCCGTATTTGTGACAAGATCGAGCATATCGATGACAATCAACTTCCATGGTGGACCAATAGTAACATGTTCTCAGAATCTTCTTAGCCATTGTATGTCACTGGAGTGGGTACCGAATGCGCCTTCGTGTAACTCTTCCATGATACGTTCTGTTGTTTTCTGGTCTACATAGCGGAGTAAGCACAAATCGTGGTTGCGCTTGTATAAGATGTCGTTGCTGAGGAAGAATTTGGATGCGAACCTTCTCAAGAACTTCTTGTCATTGACAGATGCCCCTGTGGGATATTCCTGAGTCTCAAGATACCTCTTCACTTCGTAGAACCAAGGTTTCTCTTCTATATCAAGTTCACAATAGTATGCTGGTTCGTCAAACTTCTCAATGATGATTTGGGGAGCCTCGTTGTCCCATCTGACTTTGAACATAGACGACATAGTAGCTAATGCGTCTGCCAATTGATTCTCTTCTCGTGGAATGTGATCGAAAATAATCTCTTCGAAGTGGGGGATCAAACTCAGAACATGCTCTCGATATGGAATGAGATTCGGATGCTTCGTATCCGACTCGCCTTTAATCTGACTGATCACTAAAGCTGAGTCTCCATATACTTGCAAGAATTTGATTCTTAAGTCAATAGCAGCTTTAATACCCATGATACACACTTCATATTCGGCCATGTTGTTTAGTGCAACTCGAAACATAATCTGTGAAAGGCGATGTCCGTAGGAGATGTAATGATGGCGCCAATGCCATTGCTAAGCGCTTGAGGCTCCATCAAAGACCATGGTCCATCGGGATCCTTGTTCAGGTCCTTCTTCTAGTCCAAGTTCTTCACAATCAGTAACTAACAAAACATCTTCGTTTGGAAATTCGACCTGCATAGATTGATAGTCATCTACGGCTTGATGAGCCAAATGATCGGCTACTATACTTCCTTTTATTGCCTTCTGAGAAGTATACTGGATGTCGTATTCGGTCAAGATCATTTTCCATCTTGCTATTCTTCCAGAGAGAGCTGGTTCTCAAATATGTATTTTATCGGATCCATCTTGAGATCAACAAAGTGGTGTGGTCAACATATATCGCCTTAGTCAGCTCAAGCCAAAGCGCTGCAAGTTTTCTCGAGTTGTGAGTATCTCGTTTCACAGTCGGTAAACTTTTTGCTAAGGTAGTATATTGCATACTTTTTTCGACCAGACTCGTCATGTTGCCCTAACACACACCCCATTGAGTTCTCTAATACTGTCAAGTACATGATAAGAGGTCTTCCTTCGGTGTGGCATCGTGGATAGAGGATTCAGATATTCTTTGATTTTGTCGAAAGCGACCTGGCAATCGTCGTTCCATTCCACTACTCGATCTTTCTTCAGTAGTTAGATGTGCAATGAATCTGGAAATGTAGTTTAATCGTCCCCGGAAACCTCTGACTTCTTTCTCGATGCGGGGTGCTGGCATCTCTTGAATAGCTTTAACCTTGGCGGGGTCAACTTCAATACCTTTACCACTGACAACAAACCCTAAGAGTTTACCGGATCTGACTCCAAAGGTGCACTTGTTGGGGTTAAGTCTTAGTCTGTACTTCTTCAGTCTATCAAACAATTTTTGTAGATGATCGAGATGTTCCTCTTCAGTCTGGGATCGAGCTATCATGTCGTCGACATAGACCTCTATCTCGTGATGAATCATGTCATGAAATAATGCCACCATGGCACGCTGATAAGTGGCGCCAGTTTTCATCCGAACGGCATGACCTTGTAGCGTAGTGCCCCACTGTGTAACAAAAGTAGTCTTCTCCATGTCTTCAGGAGCCATTTTGATCTGCTTGTAACCGGAGAAACCATCCATGAAGGAGAAAACCTTATGTTGAGCGGTGTTGTCAACCAGAACATCAATATGAGGAAGTGGAAAAATCGTCTTTCGGACTTGCTTTGTTCAAATCTCTGTAATCCACACACATTCGTACTTTGTCATCCCTCTTAGGTACGAGTACCACGTTCGCAACCCATTGTGGATAAGAAGTAACGGCTAGGAAACCGGCATTGAACTGCTTCATGACTTCGGCTTTGATTTTCTCTGATATCTCAGGACGCATGTGACGGACCTTCTGCTTCACAGGGAGAAAACCTTCTTTCGTTGGTAACCGGTGTACCACAATGTCAATGTCTAGACCTGGCATGTCTTCGTATGACCAAGCAAAAACCTCGATATAGTCTCGTAGCATCTGAACCAATCTCTTTGACACCGCCTCAAGACCGCTCCTATCTTGATCTCTTTTTCTTCACAAGACTCCAAATTCACAACCTCTATTGACTCTTCGTGTGGTTGTATAACTCGTTCTTCTTGTTGTAGCAGTCTGACAAGTTCTCCTGGCACTTCACAATCTTCCTCACCTTCGTCTTCGGCTTGGTAGATCGGATTATCAAGTCATATTTAGCAATAGCATAGTTGTATCAACTAGATTCGAGTGAATCAGCAGTATCACGTGGTGTGTGTAAGAAACACATAGCTTTTGAAGGGGTGACAAAGTAAAAGAAAGAGAATAACACTTAAATGCAAAAGTCTAATGATTTTATTGAATGAAAATATGCAAATGACAGATAATAACCTTCACAAACGAACCATGATGCCCCGGGCAAGGCACTAGGCTTTAAAGTTTATTGCTCAAAGCGTAAAAACGAAAAGCAAAACAGAAAACAAAAGCAATTACTCCTGTCTAAAGGAGATTGGTATGATGTCTTCAGTCTTCCAATTGCTGAGTCCGTTGTCGGGAGTTGGGAAAATCCACTTGCTGATGTCGAAGTCGTTGTCGTTGTCTTCTATAGCATGGACTCCATTCTGGCTGATGCGGAAGGGAAGTTGGCCGGCACGTTCGCGGTGTATCATCTTCTGACCTTTAGTGGTGAAGCCCAAACCAGTCTTGTCAGATTTGAAAGAAAGATCGGGGAGCTGACCCCAAATAGTACTACCTCCTCCTTCAACTGCAACTTGAGCATCTTTCAATGAGGCCATCCTAGGCAGAACTTGTGTAACTCAGAGTAATCAAGCATGACTCTTGGAGCTTGATAGGGAGTTTCAAGAATTCACCTTCCATCTCGAGATATCAGATGACCGACCATGTATTCCTCTTCACCACATACCGTAACCTTCACCATTTTTAGAGGCAGAGATACTGTGTATTAAGTAAGAGTAAGACGGATGTCCAACAAAGAAGAGTCCCCATTTAACAGGATGAGCTCAAGTATTGGCTTAGCTCTCATTATGTCACCAAGACCCAACATCAAGCCAACACTCTAGATATTTAGAGCCGTTGGAGACAATGTGCTTGCATTCACAAACTTCAAGCCGATCCGTTCAGTGGTGTCTTACCAGACGTGAGCATTCTTCTAAACTTCACCAAGGCCTTAGCATGAGCCTCGAGCATAAAAGCGCAAGCATGGAGATTTTGACGAGCTGTCCCAACTGCTCCACAACATTGTAGTCACTCTTCTTGATTATCTTCGAATTTCTCCATTTCGCTTGGAGGTATCTTCAGAACTTCCTTTGGTACTTCGCTTGAGCAGATGTTCTTTCCTCTAGTTTCGAACCGTTCAATAGCCGGAATGCGGCTGAGTCGCAGTTGTCTTTTGGAGGATAGATCTCGAGAAAACACTCTTCCGGTCACCTTACTTGATCCGTGATGTTGTCAATGTCGAATGGTAGCTTCAATCGTAAGATCCTCAATGGTCGAGGGTCTTGCTTGACACCATGATAGTAAACTTCAACCCATAGTTCCACGGATAGCTCGTTAGAGGATTATGGAACCGGTCCGGAGAAGTAATGATGAGAGGTGCCACTCTAGGCACAGGATCGAGAAATCCTTATTGTGTTAACATCAATAGTCTTCGAAGTCGCCTCCCATCCGGTCGCCTTAACATCTTCAATAGGAATTTTGTAGCTTTGAATAGTATACTTCACCATGTAATCGAATTTTCCACTTGCCCTAAGGTATCCCAAACTTCATGCCGCCACGCCTTCAATCTTCGATTCTTAGACAAGTCTTCACACAACTTATCCACAGCTAAGGTTTCGTAAATAGCACTTCGTTATCCATCATGCAATCGACACGCCTTCTCAACTAAGCACATCCGTCAGTGTATGGGCACCAACGACAATTCTGGCATCCCGGATTGACACCGCAGCAAATTCTTCTTAATAAATATTAGAGGAATAATCAAGTCATCTATATTAAAACATAAGATTTCTTGTCAATAACATTGGAACTTTTGCCATGGTTAGGCATAGGTGCTGATCACGCGAGTCTCAACAGAGGATCAAACTCAATTTCTTTAGTTTCAATCATGTCTTGAATCTTGTTCTTCGAGCCCAACAATCGCCTGTTATGTCCCGGCTATTGGAGTGGTAAGCACACTTAGCATTAGGATTGTATCTTGAGAGGAAGTGTTGATGTTTTGAGGAGGATCCTCAAGGTAATCACCGCTTTCAACATGTGTTGCAAGGCTTGCATAATGGCATGTTGATCTTCGTGAACCGCCTTTGTGCTGCTCGTTACATGTGCTGTCTTGCTGAGGTTGTGCTGATGTAGGGTTAGAGATCACAACTGCCCCCATAGATTGAGCATGGTCGGTCTTGGCTCGGCTTTTCTGACCATACACAGCATTGGCTTCTTTCTTACCACCAAAAGATCTCTTCGCAGCATTTGAGGATGACTCTACCTGAATCTTTTCGCTCTTGATTCCAACTTCAATACGTTCTCCTGTAAGTATCAACTCGGTGAATCCGGCTAAAGAGTTTCCAATCAGATGATTGAAGAATGGGCCTGTCAGTTTTCCCATAAACATGTCAACCAACTCCCTATTGGATAAGGGTGGTTGAACTCTTCCTGCTAGATCTCTCCATTTTTGAGCATATTCTTTGAACTTCTCATCACGACCCATAGACATGCTCTGCAGTTGCATGCGAGTGGGTGCCAATTTAGCATTGTACTGGTATTACTTATAGAAAGCATCTGCTAAGTCATTCCAGGTATGAATGTGGGTACTCTCTAGCTGATAATACCACTCCAACTGAGCTCCGGACAAACTTTCTTGAAAGAAATGGATCCACAATTTCCTGTCGTTAGTGTGAGGATGGATCTTCTGAACATAGGACTTCAAGTGCAGCTTCGGACAAGAGATGCCATCATACTTGGCAAAAGTAGGAACCTTGAACTTACGGGGAATCACCACACCAGGAACAAGACTCAAATCATCAAAATTCAGCCCGGACATTTTCAGATTTTCCACAGCATTCAGACGGTCTTCAAGTTGTTTGTATTTGTCATCTTCAAAAGAATACTGCTCGTGCTCATAGTCTTCCTCTTTGTTTTCATACTCACGCTGGTCTCCTTTGTTGTTCTTGACACTTCCCTCAGTTTCAACACTCTTGTCTGAGAGTTTTATCCGGCTGACCATTCTAGGACCACCTTTGTGACGTCTGCCCAAGTTGAGAACACCAATGACCTTCTTTTTTTGTTGATGAGCTTCTTCAGATCTTCCTGGCCTTGGACCAAGCTGGTGAACATTTCTTGGAACTGAGCATTCTGAGCCTGAAGATCTTTGACATTCTGTTCAAGAGCCATTTCTGCTAAAATAAATAGCGAGAAAATGAGAAAGCTGATCTTCAATGTACCTGTTATGCAATGTTATGCTATGCGATGTTTATGCAATGCAATGCAATGTTTTCAAGGACCTTAGGAATTTAAATTTGTTAAACAAGCATGAACAAACTTTATTAGTTTCTGTTTTTCTTTTTCTTTTTAAGTACAAAAGACAGTTCAGAAAAATAAAAGAACAAAAATTCTAAAGCTCTAAGTCTCCTATGGGCGCTTCCTCTTGGTGTTGAAGTAGGAGTTGATGTTTCGCTCCTCGTGAAGTAGCTTGGTCAACTCTAGTACCTTCTTCTCACTTGCATAACACCGAGCTTCAATGTATCCCTTCTTCTTTAGTTGAATCCGTGATCTCTTCAAGTCTTCAAAATTAGTAGGCATGTCGGGATGGAGAACAAGATAGGATTCGCACCTATAGCAATGTTTCATAATTACTGGTAGAACAGGCGTGAATGGCATCATGAGGTTTTGAGCTCGAGCTCTCACCCATTTGAGGTAAGGTTCCCAAGGAATGGAATTCTGGTGTCCCAAAGTCTTGGTATCAGCATTCTTTACCATGCCCCAAGCGTGTATGAACCTTCGATGGTAATTCTGGAGATCGTGGTTGTAGTCGAACACAATATCTTGGAGAAGCATATCATGTGGACCATCTCTTCGAGCATAACCAAACTGACGTAGAGCTAGAGAAGGGTTGTAAGCGATACCTCCCCTTATGCCAAGGAGTGGTACATTAGGGAATTCTCCACAACGCTCAATGAATGTGAAGTCCTTTTGAGAGAAGAGACACCAACGGATATCTGAATGAGAGAGTGACATTAGTCTTTGAGACCACTTCAATCTTTGCTCGTTCTTCAATACTGATTGAGGAAGGTGCGAAATAAACCACCTGGAAAGTAACGATATACAACACATGAGAGTTCCTTGTCTTTTGATAGTACGAGAGTAGAGAGAATGCAGAATACCTCCAAGTAAAGTAGGCACAGGATTACGGGTGAGGAATATCTTGATGGCGTTCACGTCAATGAACTGATCCGAGTTAGGAAATAGAACCGAACCATAGATTAGCAAAGCCAAGATGTCTTCGAATGCTTGAAAACTCATAGCTTTGAGGAATTCTCGGGCTTTCTTTATTAGGAACTTGGCAAGTAAACCCTTAACTCCACTTCTTGTTTCCCAATTGGCTTCAATGTCTGATCGTTTTAGATGTAATGCTGATGCGATGTCTTCGTACTTCGGAGCTTTTTCTAAACCGGTGAATGACATTTGATCAAGAATAGGTATCCCAAGTAGCTTAGAGAACTCTTCCAAGGTAGGAACCAACTGATAATCTGGGAATGTAAAGCAATGGTGTTTCGGATCGAAGAACTGGAATAGGACGTGCATCATATCTTCTTCAAAACTGAAGATAACCAAGTCAAGTAGATAACCATGTCTTTTGATGAACTGAGCATGATCGGGAATTTCTGAAACCAAATCTTTGAGTTGAGAAGGTATACCCATGAAGTTGATTCAGATAGTCTTTCTAGAAGCCATAATTCCTACAAAACAGAGCAAAGATAAATCCCTAGGTCCTTGAAATAGTTAGAGATGATATGCAATGCGATGATGTCATGATGTCATGTTTAGCAAGCACAAACAAATCACACAACAGCCCTAGGTTTAAGGCCTGCATGAAGTATAGGTGTCTACCCTACCAAAGTTTGAGTGAGTTCATCCTGTCCTATAATAGTAACCGGGTTCCAGAAATCTCATATCATTGATCTTTCTCGTAGGCTTTTATTTCAATACGACTACCAAGTGGTCGACCGAAAATATCCCAAAAGTCTGATCTTAATGAGCGTAGCATCGAGTATCAGCCAACCTCGGCCTACACCAAAGTCGGCCATCTCACTACCTTCTAATGGCCAAGATGGGTCAATTAGGGTTCTAAAAGTTGAGTTAGTGCTGATGACACCATGCAGAAGCCAAATACTATCCTCAACTTGGAAATGAAGAGTATCAGGACATCCAAAGTGTCACACTAACGTAGCCATCATGTTGACCGTTTCGGTATACGCCTAACGGTCGCGACGATTTATTGCTATTTACCTAAGGAAACCTGGATCCGGGTGTAGGATCCCCCACAAGTATAATACCCAAACAACCCTTAAAAGTAAAGCATACAAGTCAAATAGAAAGCAATAAAGTAATCCAGAAATCCCTAAGGTATTCTCTCTTTAGGGTGTTTCCCCGGCAGAGTCGCCAGTTCTGTAATACGGTGGGAGAACTGACTTAAGGATTTTGTTTTTCTTTTTATCACAAATGTTGCGGATAGCAAGAGTCGCCACCGACTTTTCTTTTATCCAATTAAGGGAAGGTAAAAAGAACAGAAAAAGACCTTCGTTAGATTCTGAGTAAGGGAGAAGGTTATGAAAAGGGAAGGTATTAGCACCCCTTTCCATCCGTAGTTATCTACGGGCTCTTAGTTGCTTCTAGCTCATCTTTAAAAATTGCTTTCTGTGTGTTTGACAAAAAAATGTTTTGAAAAGGCATTTCGCTTTGACTTTGTAATGATTCACGTTGGAATGTATACAAAGTGTTTGGAAATGTTTTATTTTGAAAAGTGTTTGAACTTTGACAAAAGTGTGAGGTGTGAAAAGTATTTTGATAGGACAAGCAACTAAAAGTCTTATTACCTACTCAGAATGGTCGTTTTCGTGTTGTTTTACTTTCCTTTAGAATAGTGCTATCCGTACCATTAGTTGGTAGGTAACCCTATTCGTTGGATGTAAAGGGACATTCGAAGGGACATCGGATGGTCATAGAAGGCAACTTGTAGGAGTATCCTAGCACATTCAAGGACGATCATCGCCAGAGGGAAACAATCGAGGGACAAGATCGTGTTTTCATAGGCCACGTCGAGGGACTCATGATCTTTTATTCGAAGGGACTATGATGATATGTTTGTAGGCAACGGTGCTAGGATACCTCTACGTTCGAGGGACTTGACCATTTATTCGAAAGGCAACGAGAGAGAATACTCTAGGGGGTGCATGTGTGAAAGAGTGTGTTAAATTCAGATATGTTATCTTGAAATTAGAAGTGATCTACGTTCGTTTTTATCTTGCCATACACGCCTAATTACTAGCAGTTTATAGGGTGCGTAGTAAATTATGAAAGTAAATGTCCTACGCTATTACATGGCTTTGGGGCAGTTACATAATAGGAGTGCGGAAAGTAAAATCCTAATTAAACTATTACATCCCATGAGCAGTTACATAATATTGGAAAAAAAGAATGCGAGAAAATAAATCCTAGCTATTACAACCTGTAAGCAGATACATAATAATCAAAAAATATAGGAAATCCGCATAAGAGAAAATACGTTAGTAAAACAAAGTTTTGAAGGAAGAAAAATGTTTTTGGATTAATGATGATAATTAGATGATAGAATAATTTTTTTTGGAATTTTCTGAATTGGTTTTAATGAGAAAAAGCAATTAAAAGTCAATTTAACGGTTAATTAACAACTAATTAAAATATGCATGCAAAAATATTAATTTTTATGTCAAAAATTAAATAAACATTTTTCTGATTAAAATGCAAAAAGAAAATATTTTTTGGTGTTTTTTAAATGCATGAGAAAATTATTTGAAGATAAAATAAATTAAAAGGAAAAATATGAAAAGAAATAAGAAAGGTGTTAGAAGGCTTCTAGAGAGGATTCTCCCGTGTTGGAACTTCTAAGAGATGCTTAGTCGATCGCGCCCGTGTGCCTACTGGGGACTTCACTGGGAGTGTCCAACCTTGGGTTTTCGGAGCTTCGGCTTGAGATGCCTGTGCACGCCTCGGGCTTTCTCGGAAGCACACCTTAACTGGAGCTTCTAGGGCCTAGAGCTTGGCATGAAGGGCCAGAAGGCGTGATTTCTTGGCAAGCCTTCTAGAGAAACCTGAAATATAGCAAAAATAGAATGCAAAATAATGGCAAAAGCAGGGTTCGAACCCATGCTCTCTGGAACAAGTGACTTAGTGTGCGCAAGTTTAACCGCTTACATGGATTAATAGATATGCATAGCTTCTCTTCTGATCCAAACCAGAAAGCCCAGATCGGACCTCCAGTCGTCTTCTCCGGCGAGATGATTCTGGAAACCTGCAAAATAGAAAGAGTTTGAACAAGATATTAAGGTTACCCCCCCCTAAATTGACCCCTGTGAGTTCAATGGTGGTATCGGTTTACCCTAAAAACCCCTGTACACTGAGCTTCGAAGCTCTCAACAATTTTGCCCTAACAATGGCAAATCATGCTCCGATCGTTAGAAACCTCATGTAACCATCCAGACCTGTTCTATAATGTCTCAGGAACACATTGCAATGGTTAGTTTCATATAAAACACTAAATACTAAAAATGAAATTCAAAAGATCAGTAATGTTCATGCGGTTAATAGTGCTAGGAAAACTAAAGGTTTTAGTAAGGATTTTTAATTCAACTACTCATGAATTTATGTAATGAGCAAGAGATTTGAAGAATGAAAAAGAAAATTGAATGCAAAAATATTTTCTTGTTAATTTCCATCAAATCTTTCCAAAATTTGATTTTCTCTTCCTTGTATGAGCTTGACGGGCATAGAAGATCCAACCCAACTTGTTTTATACCTTGTTTTCATATTTTATTTTATTTAAAATTGAATTAAATGCTTTTAAATTCAAAAATAAATCAAGAAAATAGGAAAAGGTCGTGGCAAGGTGTAAATAGGTCATGGATAATATTATGATCAAGTTTGGATCATAAAATTATAAGCCCATTTGGAAAACAAATTGCATTTGTCACATATTTGTACCTCTTCAAAATGCTCAACTTGTGCAAGGTGTATCTTGCTCAATTTTTAACATTTTTGGGTGTTCTTGGACTTTTTTGGAAAGATCTAGATGTCCTCTAAACAACCTTTTTGGTTTCATCTCAATTGAAGTTTCCATTCTCAATAACACTTCTTTACAAAAGGTTGACTTTTTGTTGACTTTGAAAAGAACCTGTAATGTTTTGACTCATATATTCCAAATGAAGCATTTTCTGACCAAGCTTGTGAGACATGAAGTTGTAGAGAATTGAATTTTCTTCAAAATGAGCTTTTAAGGGAAAATTTCTGATAAAGTATGAGAAAGTTATGCTTAGTCAGAGTTCTGTTGACTTTTCCTTCAATAAAACCTTAATTTGGAAAGTTTGACTTTTGATCAGATCTTGAGTTTTCTTGATGAATCATGATCAACCCTTGATCAAATGATGAATATTACTTCAAAATATTGATGTTGACGAAAAATCATGAAGTTTGACTGTATGTTGACCACAGTTGACTTTTTGTCTAATACGGCTGATTTTCAACCATCTGAGCAATTGTCTGAGGAAACTTGACTTGTAAGGCTTGAAACTTGACATGGAGATTATTTGAAGCATATGATGAGGCATGATGACCACTGGAAGTTTTGGAGGCTCACCTGGATTTGAGGATAGCCAAACCCTAGTTTGGGTTGATTGCCTGGGAGAAGGTTTGTCTGGTCAACCCTTGTGAAATCCTTGAGTATGCATGTATGAAATGTCTTGAGAAGTAGGAGGGAAAATTTGGGGTATGACACGTGTTGAGGAGGATCCTTCAAAGTAATCAACTCTGGTTTCAACATGTGTTGCAATGCTTGTGACAATGGCATGTTGATCTTCGTAAGCTGTCTTTGTGGCACGTTCTGGTTACGCGCGTTGTCTCATTGAGGTTGCGCTGGTGTAGGATTGGAGATCACAACTGCCCCCACAGATTGAGTGCGATCGGTTTGTACACGGATTTTCTAACCATACACAACATTGGCTTCTTTCTTACCACTAAAAGATCTTTTCGCAACATTTGAAGATGACTCTACTTGAATCTTCTCGCTTTTGATTCCAGCTTCAATACGTTCTCCTGTCAGTATCAGCTCGGTGAATCCGGCTGAAGAGTTTCAAATCAAATGATTGAAGAATGGGCCTATCAGTGTTCTCATAAACATATCAACCAACTCCCTATTGGACAAGGGTGGTTGAACTCTGCCTGCTAGATCTCTCCATTTCTGAGCATATTCTTTGAACTTCTCGTCACGACCCATAGACATGCTTTGTAGTTGCATGCGAGTGGGTGCTAATTCAGCATTGTACTGGTACTTCTTGTAGAAAGCATGTACTAAGTCATTCTAGGCATGAATGTGGGTACTCTCTAGCTGATAGTACCACTCCAACTGAGTTCCGGATAAACTCTCTTGGAAGAAATGGATCCATAGCTTCCTGTCTTCAGCATGAGGATGGATCTTCTGAACATAGGACTTCAAGTGTAGTTTTGGACAAGAGATGCCATCATACTTGGAAAAGGTAGGAACCTTGAACTTGCGGGGAATTACCACGCCAGGGACAAGACTCAGATCATCAAAATTCATCCCGGACATCTTCAGATTTTCCACAGCATTCAGGCGGTCTTCAAGTTGCTTGTATCTGTCATCATCAGGAGGATACTGCTCACTCAGGTATTCTTCTTCTCTGTTTTCAGACCCTTGACGGCTTCCTTCGCTATTCCTGATGCTTCCCTCAGTTTCACCACTCTTGTCTGAGATTTCTAAGCGGCTGACTACTTTAGGTGCACCCTTGTGATTTCTTCCCATGTTGAGAATACCGATGGTCTTCTTCTCTCTGGTGATGAGCTTTTTCAGGAAGTTGGTGAACATCTCCTGGAATTGAGCATTCTGAGCCTGGAGATCTTTGACAATCTGTTCAAGAGCCATTTCTGCTAAAATAAATAGCAAGAGAATAAGAAAACCGATCTTCAATGTACCTGTTATGAAATGTTATGCCATGATATGCGATGTTTATGCAATGCAATGCAATGTTTTCAAGGACCTTAGGAATTTAAATTTGTTAAGCAAGCATGAACAAACTTTTATTAGTTTCTCTTTTTCTCTTTTTAAGTACAAAAGATAATTTGGAAAAACAAAAGAATAAATTCCTAGAGTTTTAAGTCTCCCATGGGCGCTTCCTCTTTGTGTTGAAGTAGGTGTTGATGTTTCGCTCCTCGTGAAGTAGCTTTGTCAACTCTAGTACCTTCTTCTCGCTTGCATAGCACTGAGCTTCGAACGTGTCCTTTTCTTCTTTAAGCTGAATCCAGGATCTCTTCAGGTCTTTGAAATCAGTAGGCATGTTTGGATGGAGCACGGTATAGGGTTCGTCACCTATAGCAACAGGTTCCATGATCACGGGTAGAACAGGCGTAAACGACATCATGAGGTTTTGAGCTCGAGCTCGCACCCATTTGAGGTAAGATTCCCAAGGAATGGAATTTCTGTGCCCCAAGGTCTTGGTATCAGTCTTCTTTACCATGCCCCAAGTGTGCACAAATCTTCGACGGTAGTCCTGGAGATCGTGGTTGTAGTCGAACACAATATCTTGAAGAAGCATATCATGAGGACCATCTCTTCGAGCATAACCAAACTAACGTATAGCTAGAGAAGAGTTGTAAGTGATACCTCCCCTTATGCCAAGGAGCGGTACATTAGGGAATTCTCCACAACGCTCAATGAAAGCGAAATCCTTTTGAGAGAAAAGGAACCAACGGATATCTGAATGAGAGAGTGACATTAGTCTTTGAGACCACTTCAACCTTTGCTCGTTCTTCACTACTAATTGAGGAAGATGCGAAATAAACCACCTGGAAAGTAACGGTATGCAACACATGAGAGTTCCTTGTCGTTTGATGGTACGAGTGTGGAGAGAATGAAGGATGTCTCCAAGTAAGGTAGGCACAGGATTGTGAGTGAGGAACACCTTGATGGCGTTCACGTCTATGAATTGATCCGATTAGAAATAGCACCAAACCATAGGTTATCAAGGCTAAAACATCTTCGAATGCATGGAAACTCATAGCTTTGAGGAATTCTCGAGCTTTCTTTATCAGAAACTTAGCAAGCAAACCCTTAACTCCGCTTCTTGTTTCCCAAATAGCTTCAATGTCTGAGTGTTTTAGATGTAACGCCGATGCGATGTATTCGTACTTCAGAGCTTTTTCTAAACTGGTGAATGGTATCTGATCAAGGATAGGTATCCCTAGTAGCTTAGAGAACTCTTCTAAGGTAGGAACCAACTGGTAATCTGGGAATGTAAAGCAATGGTGTTTTGGATCAAGAACTAGAATACAACGTGCATCATATCCTCTTCAAAACCGGAGATAACCAAATCAAGCAGATAACCATGTCTTTTGATGAACTGAGCATGATCAGGAATTTCTGAAACCAATTCTTTGAGTAGAGAAGGTATACCCATGAAGTTGATTCAGATAGTCTTTCTGGAAGCCATGATCCTACAAAATAGAGCAAAGATAAATCCCTAGGTCCTTGAAATAGTTAGAAATGATATGATGATGCGATGTTATGATGTCATGATGTCATGTTTAAACAGATAGCAAGCACAAGCAAGTCACACAATAGCCCTAGGTTTAAGGCTTGCATGAGGTATAGGTGTCTACCCTACCAGAGTTTGAGTTGGTTCAACCTGTCCTATAATAGTAACCGGGTTCCAGAAATCTCATATCATTGATCTTTCTCGTAGGCTTTATTTCAATACGACTACCAAGTGGCCGACCAAAACATCCCGAAAGTCGAATCTTAATGAGCGTAACATCGAGTATCAACCAACCTTAGTTTACACCAAAGTTGGCCATCTCACTACCTTCTAATGGCCAAGTGGGTCAATTAGGGTTCTAGAAGTTGAGTTAGTGTTGATGACACCACGCAGACGCCAAATACTTTCCTCAACTAGACATGAGAAGCATCGGGACATCCAAAGTGTCGCACTAACGTAGCCATCATGTTGACAGTTTCGGTATATGCCTAACGGTTGCGACGATTTATTGCTACTTACCTAAGGAAACCTGGATCCGTGTGTAGGATCCCCCACAAGTATAATGCCCAAGAAACCCTTAAGATAAAGCATACAAGTCAAACAGAAAGCAGTAAATGATATAAAGACCCTAAGGTATCCTCTCTTTTAGGGTGTCTCCCTGGCAGAGTCGCTAGTTCTGTAATACGGTGGGAGAACTGACTTTGTTTTGTGTTTTATCGCAAATGTTGCAGATAGCAAGAGTCACCACCGACTTTTCTTTTATCCAATTAAGGGAAGGTGAAAAGAACAGGAAAAGACCTTCGTTAGATTTTGAGTAAGGGAGGTGATTATGAAAAGGGAAGGTATTAGCACCCTTTCCATCCGTAGTTATCTACGGGGCTCTTAATTGCTTTAGCTCACTTTGAAATTTGCTTTCTGTGTGTGTGTTTGAAAATGTTTTGAAAAGGCATTTCACTTTGACGTCGTAATGATTCACGCTGGAATGTATACGAAGTGTTCGGAAATGTCTCGTTTTAGAAAAGTGTTTTAACTTTGTAAAGGTGTGAGGTGTAAAAAGATGTTTTGATGGAGCAAGCAATTAAAAGTCTATTACTTACTCAGAACGGTCGTTTTCGTGTTATTTTACTTTC
This sequence comes from Vicia sativa, assembly GCA_021764765.1. Taxonomy (NCBI): domain Eukaryota; kingdom Viridiplantae; phylum Streptophyta; class Magnoliopsida; order Fabales; family Fabaceae; genus Vicia; species Vicia sativa. The sequence goes on from CM038794.1 coordinate 36,207,852, forward strand.
CTTTAGAATAGTGCTATCCATACCATTAGTTGGTAGGTAACCCTATTCGTTGGATGTAATGGGATATTCGAAGGGACATCGGATGGTCATAGAAGGCAACTTGTAGGAGTATCCTAGCACATTCGTAGGGACGATCATCACTTTTCGTAGGCAACAATCGAGGGACTAGATCATGTATTCGTAGGCAACATCGAGGGTCATCGATAGACTATGATCTTTGATTCGAAGGGACTATGATGATATATTTGTAGGCAACGGTGCTAGGATACCTCTACGTTCGATGGACTTGACCATTTATTCGAAAAGGCAACGAGAAAGAATACCCTAGGGGGTGCATGTGTGAAGAAAGTGTGTTAAATTCAGATATGTTATCTTGTGATTAGTGTTAACTATGTTGATTTTATCTTGCCATACACGCCTAATTACTAGCAATTTATATGGGTGCGGAAAGTAAATTGCGGAAAATACAAAGTGCAGAAAGTAAATCCTACGCTATTACATGGCTTTGGGGCAGATACATAATTGAGGAGTGCGGAAAGTAAATCCTAATTAAACTATTACATCCCATGAGCAGTTACATAATATTGAAAAAAGGAATGCGAGAAAATTAACCTAACTATTACAACCTGGAAGCAGATACAATAATCGGAAAAAAAGAGTCGAATTGCGAATAATAGAAAATAATGTTAGTGAAAAAGAGATTTGAGTTAGAAAAAAAGTTTTTAGGGTTAGTAAACCTAATTAGATGAGAAAATAATTTTTGGGAATTTTCTGGATTGATTTTAGTAAGGAAAAAAAACAATTAAAAGTCAATTTTTGATTAATTAACAATTAATTAAAATATGCATGCAAAATATAATTTTTTATGTCAAAAATTAAATAAGTATTTTTCTGACCTAAATGCAAAAAGAAATAATTTTTTTGTGGTTTTTTAATGCATTAGAAAATTGTTTGAAAAGAAATTAAATGAAATAAGAAAAATAAGAAAATATGAGTTAGTGAAAACAAGTGTTAAAAATTAGTTTGGCCTTGCTGAGGTTTGAACTCGTGACCTGGAGGTCATTGGTTCAAAACTTTACCACCCATCCATGTTGCATGTGGTGTTAGAAGCATGTCTCCATTTGTTTTTATGTGTATCCTGCATGAAAATAAAAAATTGTGAAAAAAATTGCCAAAAGGCAGGTTCGAACCAGCGATCTGATAGAGGGAGGGACCAAACGCATGTGTGTACCATCAGGTGGTGATACATCCGTATCAAAAAATATATAATATATATATATATATATATATATATATATATATATATATATATGTGTGTGTGTGTGAAACTAATTTTAGAAAATCAGATTTAAAATAAAAACGCGCACTGTGGGACCCCTGGATTCAAATCAACCAATCGTGTGTAGCCACGCCTAGGTCGCCGGAGTCAGCAAAGGTCAAAGACGCCGGGGTGTTTTCCGGTCGTCTTCTCCGGTCAATCATGATTTAAACCTGCAAAATAATGAAATTCAGAGCAAGATATCATGTCTACCCCCTAAATCGACCCTTGCGAACCCAGTGGTGGTGTCGGTTTGGCCTGAAAGTGCCTGCAAACAGAGATACGAAGCAACAGCAAGGTTATGCCCTAACAATGGTGTAACGCGATTTGGACGTCAAACCTTGTAAACGATGGACCAGATCTTCTCTATGACATCTCATGAACATGTTAGAACGATTAGTTTCGATTAAAACATAATAATATTTGAAATTCAAAAAAAGAAAAAAATGCAAATCAGAGCTTCATGGTATGCACGATTCATGCATGTTTGGCCATGGTTATTGGCCTGGACTTACTCTACGATACCTCAGGAGCACAATGGAGTGCTTGGATTTGATTGAAAACGGCTGGGAGACAGAATTTGAATTTTGCAAGTTTGTATGAATTTTGTGAACTTTAGGGTTGCTGTTTGAGGCTAGGGTTTCGTTTCTTGTGCTTGTGAATGTATCATGTATATATAGAGCATGAGATTTGATCAGAAATAATGAGAAAATATCTTCCCTTGAATGCAAAAATATTCCCTTGTAAATATTTACCAAATCTTTCCAAAAATGCATTTTTCCTTCTTTGTAGAACCTTGTACGAATTTTACAGCTTGCATGGGCTATCTTGGACCTCAAGATAAGTAGAAACCAAGCCCAACTTGTCTTAGACCTTGCTTTTGTATTTTATTTAATTTAAAAATGAATTTAATGCTTTAAATCCAAAATAAATTAAATAAATTGGAAAGGAGGCGTGGCAAGGAGCATAGAGATCATGGATAATGTTAAGATATATTTTGGATCATAAAATTATAAGCCCATTTGAAAAATATTTGCATTTGTCAAGTATTTCTCTTTATGCACATCCTCAAAAATGCTCAACTTGCACAATTTGTATCTTGCTCAATTTTTAACATTTTTGGGTGTTATTGGACTTTTTAGAAAGCTCAAGATGTCTTCTAAACATCCCTTTTGGTTTCATATTCATTGGATTTTCCATGCTCATGAAAACTTCTTTTCAAAAAAATGACTTTTTGTTGACTTTTAAAAGGACCTGTAATGTTTTGATCCATAACTTCCAAATTAAGCATTTTTTGCCCAAGCTTGTGAGACATGAAGTTGTAGAGAATTGAATTCTATTCAAAATGAGCTTTGGTGGAAAAATTTATGATAAAGTATGTGAAAGTTATGCCTGGTCAAAGTTCTGTTGACTTTTGTCTAAAAAATCCTAATTTAGAAATTTTGACTTTTGATCAAATCTTGACTTTTCTTGAAGAATCATGATCAACCCTTGATCAAATGATGAATATTACTTCAAAATGTTGGTGTTGGCCAAAAATTATGAAGTTTGATTGTATGTTGACCATAGTTGACTTTTTGTCCAATACAACTAATTTTCAACCATCTAAGCAATTGATTGAGCAAACTTGACCTGTAAGGGTTGAAACTTGACATGGAGATTCTTTGAAGCATATGATGAGGAATGATGACCACTTGAAGTGTTGGATTTCCATCTTGACTTGAGAATGACAAAACCCTAGTTTGGATTGATTGCTTAGGAGAGGGTTTGTCTGGTCAACCCTTGTGAAATCCTTGAGTATGGATATGTGAATTGTCTTGAGAAGTGGGAGGGCAAATTTTGGGGTATAACACCCCCTAATTTGACCCCTAAGAATCGATTGGTGAGGTTTGTTTGGCCTGAAAGTTCCTCTACTGTGATATACAAAGGTTTCAATTTGTTATGCCCTAGCAATGGTGATACTCGATTTACACGTTAAACCTTCCATCTAATGCATCAAACCTGTTCTAATGGACCTCATAAGATCATACAAACAATCGAAAACCATTAATAATGCATGAATTAAAGGAATCGAAATTAATAACTTTACCCGACCGGTGAGACTTGGATGGCGCGCTCTAGGGTGCTTTGGACTTGTGCAATGGTATGGATCAAATCTTGGAAACTTCAGGAAGTGATTGGAATGCTTAGAACGGATTGTGGATGGCTACAACTTAAAATCGTATGATGCAAGTTTCTTGGCAATCTTTCAACTCCAAACCCTAGTGGTCTTGGCTGCAAATTCGTGTCCTCTGCTTGTGGTCTCAATCTGATACTTATAAGGAGTGAATTAGGTCAAAACTTTGAGAGAAAATATATTGCATTCATTGAAAGATATTTGATTGGAACTTTGAATCAAATATTTCTTTTTCTTGCTCAATCTTCTTATAATGCTTCCATGTGTTTCTTTCCAGCTTATTTGGACTTCATTGGTCCTCAAGACACACAAATAGCAAGCCCAACACGCCATGTACCTTATCTTACATTTTATTTTATTTAAAATTGAATTTAAATGATTTAATTCAAAAATAAATTAAATAAATGAAAGTAGGGCGTGTAATTGAGCTTACACGTCATGGGCCATGTTAGGAATAAGCTCAAATCACAAAACCCAAAGCCCAATTGTAAAATTTTCAAGTTTGATCAACATTTTCTTCATGCACTTCTTCAAAATTTCCAATTTTGCCCAAGCCATAACTTGATCAATTTTTATCATTTGTAAGTGTTCTAAGACTTTTTAGAAAGTTGAAGATGTCCTCTAAATTCTCCGTTTGGTTTCATCTTTATTGAAGCTTCCATGCTCATGTAAACATCTTTGGAAAAAGATAACTTTTTATTGACTTTTAGAAGGACCTATAATGTCTTGAACCATATCTTTCAAATGAAGCATTTTTGGGAAAAGCTTGTGGAACACGAAGTTGTAGAGAATTGAATTCCCTTCAAAATGAGCTATGGTGGAAAAATTTCTGATGAAGTATGTGAAAGTTATGCCTGGTCAAAGTTTTGTTGGCTTTTGATCAAAAAACCCTAATTTAGAAATTTTGACTTTTGATCAATTCTTTGACTTTCTTGCTGGATCATGATTAACCCTTAATCAAATGATTAATGTGATTTCAAAATCTTGATGTTGACCAAAAATGATGAAGTTTGACTGTATGTTGACCACAATTGACCTTTTGTCTAATACAATTGATTTTCAACCATCAGAGCAATTGACTGAGCAAACTTGAGCTATGAAGCTTGAAACTTGACATGGTGATACCTTGAGACATATGAGGAGGCATGATGCTCACTTGAGGCAATAAAAACCATTTTTCACTTGAGAGAATCAATACTCTAGTTGTGGGTTGATTGCTTAGGAGAGGGTTCATCTGGTCAACCCTTGAGGAACTCTTGAGCATGGAGATATGTACTGATTTGAAAAATAGGAGAGAAAATTTTGGGGTATAACACTCGCATAGTGAACTTCACATGCGCCTATATGTCACGACAGACAAGTTTAATAAAATTCACCATGCTCTTGCTCCAAGTGTTACCGTTCATGCACCGGTTGAAAAGTGAACGAGCTTCCTTATAATGGGGCATCTTATAGCAAGTGCATATTCTGTGGTGTGTATGAACTTGGCGAGATATAGTTTTTAGGAAACCTTTTTTCCTCTTTGGCTTCCATCGCCTATAGATCCATCCGGACGCATCATGTGTGTTGGCTATCTTAGGTCATGTCATTTTGTTCAAGTATATTTGAAACCAGATTGTCCTATTCCGGCCACATTCGTGGAATGGACGGAACGTCATGCAAAAGAGGCAGAAACTTGGATGGATCATTTTTTGGGTAGAATGATGGAGTTCACCAATTTGATGGAGCTTGAGAGAGAATCAAATAGGGAGAAATCGAAGAAAGATCCGATTTTAAATTTAAGCGGGGACAATTTTTTCGGTGCATTTTAGAATGTAACCGAATCATTTTTTGAATGTATTGTTGAAATATTATAAAATCTATATGTTTCAATACACACACACACACACACATATATATATCTGTGTGTGTGTGTATTGAAACATATATATTTTATGTTTCTGCATAATTCACAAGTACACTTGTGAATTTTGCTTGGATTAAAAAAAAACATAGGGAACAATTCGCAAGTGCATCTGCACGAATTCACCTCATATTTGTGGTGAATTCGCATATGTACTTGCGAATTCTCCTGATTTTGTGTAATTCGTAAGTGCACTTGCGAAATGTGTCCTGATAATATTTCTTTGGTCCATATTACTCCAACTTGCCTATAAATTGAGTCTACAACTCATTTCATTCATCATCACAAACCAAAACTAGAAATGACACAAACATATCCACATCTTGCTTTTGTCTACTTCACTGTTGCACGTGCTCCACTTTAATTCAGGCTCTCGCAAGACACCCCGTACGACGAGCTCATTACGACACTGCATTCTTTGTTGTAGTATCCAGATAATCGAAAGGTGCTCAAGCTTGAGTATCGTTCACCTTCACTTGACACTGAAGGAAATGTCAAGTTCACTCCGTTTCAGCTGAAGAACGGCGAGGACTTAGAGGTTAATGGGGATACCTTTCAACAATACTCTACAAAGGGTCCGATTGAGATGGATGCGACGCTTCGTAGATCAGCAAAAGATGTTAACAAGATTTTACGTCGTCCTCAACTTCCCATTTATAATAATATGTAATTTAATTTTCTTCAACTATGTAATTTCTTTGAATTAAGTTGAATGAATGGTATGAATTGTGTTAAATATTTATGAAATCTGTCCAGACTTAAACTCGCAAGTGCACTTATGAATTACACAAAATTAGGTGAATTCGCAAGTGCACTTGCGAAGGCACCTTATTTTTAACAAATTATGGGTGAATTTGCAAGTGCACTTGCGAAACTAGGGGTATTTTGGGTTTTCCACCCGAGGTCTAGAAGAAATCCACTAGGTGGGAAAAGAAATTCTCATTTTTGGATATCACATCCTTGATATCCATGTCGCAAAGAGAGACGTCTAAGTTCGTTGAAGATGAAACATTTGCAAAGACAACACATTAATAACAAGTACCTTATTCCATGATGATGGTTAGGAGTCGCAAAACGGATATGGCCTGTTAGGTATGTCTGTTGTGATTTAGGCTCGCAACGTCAAACATGCCCGCTATGCCCCGTTTGTTTGTGAAGTTTTGTGAGCACGAAAATTTACATGAAGTTTTACATTTTAAGGCCTAAAAGATGCAAAGCCCACATTCATTTCTTATCCCGCCTTTATTTTTTTACGGGACGGGTCAAGGTTTTAGATCCGCACCCTCAACTATACCCGCCCTATTTCGTTTTTACAAATTTTTTTAGAACGGATCTAAACAGGGCAGACATACTTGTTTGCCACCCTAATGATAATTAGAGATGATTCTAATTCTCTACGACTTAATTTATTCTTTTTCTACTCTTGATCACTATTTAGTAGAGAAACTATTATGAAATAAAGAGAACCCTTTGTTCAATTAAGCTCCTATATGACTTCCACCAAATCAACATTATTTATAGATGTTATTCACACAATTCATAATAACACATTTTCTTATAAATGTTATTTATACTCATTCATAATAACATATTTTCACTTTATTTCCACTTCACATGTTATTTGAGTAATACTCTTTCCTATTATTTGAATAACATGTTTTCATATTATTCAAATAACACTATTTCATTCATTTGAATAATACATCTTCGCATGAGTCATATTACATATTTAATTATTAAATATTCTTACATCTCCCAACTTAATTTGTATGATTTAACAATAGATCAATTATAATACGCATTAATAAACCTCACATATGTTGGTTCTATCATTCATCATAATTAAGAATATAAATTAATTAGACTCGTAATGGTTATATGTCATTTATTAGATAATAAATATCTCGTTTGAGATTTTCACAGATAATAATTAATTATGTTGATTTTAATGTGAAAATAAGTCTTTTTTATTAAAATAATCTTATTAATAATAGATAGTAGAGTAGTTATATGAATTAAAATACAATAAATAAGTATAAGTAAGTGAAAACAAATAATAAATATCACATTGAAATTCTAAAGGAACAAATAATTTGAGACAAATACAAAAAAGAAAAAAAGACACTTATTATAAAACGGAAGAAGTATTAAATTAAAAATTATTTAATGCGATTAACAATAACATGATTTGTTCTCATTATTATTAGTTGCATGAATACATAAATAGTAAACAAAATAAATCAAAAACATTATATAAATGAGCTTAGAGCGTCACATGTTATCTTACATATTAGATTTGTTAAGTTTCTTAGCAATTTTTAGTGCCAAAATTGAATTCATTTTTGTAACTTCCATTTATTTATTTATTATATTTGTTCATTTTATTTTAATGCTTTTGTAACTTCAGTTTTTTTCATTTATTTTTTTATTTTAATAAAATTAATAAATTAAAATAACTTCCTCTAGAGAGGGGTATGGAAATTCCATTCATCAACCAAAAGTACAATGTAAATATTATTGAGTATTCGTGAATGTTATTTTCAAACCAAAATCTGTATCCTTTAATCACGCACCTCAATGCCTCAATTCAATTCATTGTCTACGACAGAAACAGATTTACAGTTTTTTTGAAGTTATTATGATTATTTAATATACTATTATAAATAAATAAATAATAGATAAGACATGTATTCAACTTTCCACCAAAATAGGAACATATTAAATAAAATTAAAATAATCACACGTATTTTTTAGTTAATTAAACCAAAAAAAATGGAACACGTATTCTAAAATCAACTTCTACAATTTCTCTCAATAATAATAATAATAATAATAATAATAATAATAATAATAATAATAATAATAATAATAATAATAATAATAATAATAATAATAATAATAATAATAATAAATAATAAATATAATAATAATAATAATAATAAAATAAGAATAATAAAATAATAATAATAACATAAAATGTGAAAAAATACAGAAAATTCAAGTAACTCATTAAGTTCATCACCATGTATCGTATCATAAATCTATTAATTGGACAGTTTTTCTAATCAATCCCGTTAAACCTCCCGCTACTAAAACAAAAAGAAAAGATGAAAGCGGATCTCCTTGCTTCAATCCTCTCTCCACTGCAAACTCTGGTCGGGCTCGTGTTGCCCAACACCGATATCTTACTTTGAAATATCAACAATTCTATCCACCTCATACATAAGTCACAAAACCCCATTTTCTTGAGCATAAATCTAAGAAAATTTCAACTTACTTTGTCATAAGCTTTCTCAAAGTCGACCTTAAAAAGTAAACATCTTCTTCCTTCTTGATTCGCAAAATTCACCATCTCATTCGCCACCAAAACTCCATCGACTAATTGTCTTCTCGGAAAGAAGACACTTTGACAAGGGGAAATAATAGAATTCAAGACCCGTTTCAATCTTTCTGCCAAAAGCTTAGAAAGAAATTTATACAAACAACCCACTAGACAAATTGGTCTATAATCATTCAATCCTACTGGGTTAAGAGACTTAGGAACCAAAGCCAAAAAAGAAGAAATGGTCGCCTTCAAAAGGACAACTCCAGAGTAGAAGTAATCAAAGAAACGAACAAAATCCTCTTTTAGGAAGAACCAACATTTTCTAATGAATAGAAAAGAAAACCCATAGGGACCCAGACTTTTAGCTCCACCACATCCCCAAATCTCCTCCATAATCTCGTCCTCTGTAAAAGGAGCTTCAAGCATACCTCTCTCATCTTCCTTGAGTTTGTTGAAAGGAATCCCTTCCAAATTAGGTCTATTCCAATCCGATTCGGTAAATCTAATTGAAAAGTGAAACCAAACCTCCTATTTTATCTCCTCAACTGAATCTAATAACACTCCCCATGAGAAAAGAGGGTCGATGTGGTTATGTCTTCTCTTCTCTTTCATCACCTTATGAAAAAAACTGATATCCGGATCACCTTCATTTAACCACCTCAATCTACCCTTTTGAATGAGTATATTTTCCTTGATTCTCAAATTCAACCAAAACCGACTAGTAGCCTCCTTCATCTTTCCTATAATATTAACCCTTCTCCCTCCATTTCCTTCTTTTATCATCACTTCTATTAACCTCCTTCACCTCTTCCTCCACTTCCAAATCGATCCTTGTAAATGTTGGTGTAAGCCCTAGAGGCCAATACCTTTTGGTACTTGTATCGAATTATTTATTAAATAATAAAAGGCTTTTCTTTATTATGTTTTCTTTTGAAATAATAAAGTCCCTAGAATAGTTAGTTTGTTTAATGCAATGTTAAGTGTGACTTAATCATGAGATCTATTAAACATAAGGACACTATTCTTAAAGTATCCATAATCGAGCTTTATTGTGAAGTGGGATAACATTAAAGCATTAAGATTATTATGAAGATAGATGATGATCGCATCTCATGGATCATGGATAAGGAGTTATCAAGTTTGACATAGGTATAAATATTAGGAGTAATATTTATACCGGATTGACCCGCCATGAGAGTACTACATAGAATGTTATGCAAAGTGTCATAAGTTATTCTCATGGTGATAAGTGGTGCATACCACCCTTCGACCGAAACCACTATGGACCCTAGATGTAGAGTCAAGTGCTTTATTGCGATCAAACGTTGTCCGTGAATCGGATGATCATAAAGACATTGATGGGTACTTCACAAAGCATGCCGAGGGACATGAGTGACCTAGATGGAATTTGCCCATCCCGCATAACGGATAAATGTGAGGGTCCAATATTGAATCGACAAGGATGACACGGTCTATGCCTTGTGTTCAATATAGACATAAGGGCAAAAGGGTAATTATACACACAAGTATTATCACGGAAAGGATTTGTCGATCACATGACATTTTCGTGACTTGGGTATGATGTGTTGCTAGATACCGCTCATCGCTTATTATGTTAAATATGATTTAATATAATTGCCAACGTCATGAAACCTGTGGTCACACACATAAGGACGATTAATGAGAGATAGTGAAAATAAGGAACATCGTAGGGTACGGTGTACTTAAGTGGAATACGGAATATGGTAAGGTACCACATGCTTAAGTGATACACGATACATCATAATGTATGATTTTCGTGTACTTTATTGGGCTTTTAGTTTACAGCCTTTGTTGGGCTTTTAAGCTTGAGCCACACTTGTGGTCTTATAAATAGGACCCTTGTGATGAAGCTTGACACTTGATGAAAATTCGGTCCCGAATCCCCGAGATTCCGTTCACTCTCTCACCAAAGTTTCCGTTCGTGAGCGCCTAGCACCGTGATCGGAAGCAAGCTTCGTGGGATCGTAGAGGCGTTGTTCTTCATCAACGTTCGTGATCACGCCGTAAACCGAATCACCACAAGAGGTAAAATTCTCCATCACTGACCATGTCCATTCGTAAGGATCACAAAGGAAAATCGAATTTCCGCTGCAATTTTAAGAGGCGATTTTCCTTCGGTATCGAGCCACTTACGAAACCATGGATCCGATATTTGTTTAATTTCACGCTCTTTTAAAGGTTAAACTCGTAATGAATTAAAACATTAATCGATTAAATTAAATTAAAATTTGGCATCATTATGTACGATTTGGATGAATCGATGTTGACTATGCTTCGGAATCCGACTTTAGTATGGTGAAGCAGCGATACATCGGTCATCCATGAGTTACACTAATATGATCGATCCACTTTATATGTGATATAAATAATTCTGGTGCAAAGATAGTATATTGGATCTACTGTTTCGATTTCTTCCATTCAATCACATGAGGATTGTTATTCTTATGAGAGATCATCGTTCATTTGCTTCGGAATCCGACTTTAGTATGGTGAAGCAATGGCATGTTGATCGATCGTAGTGAATTATCAATCGAGTTGTGTTTGACGGTATGAAATTATTTGCATTAGGGTTCATGACGGCACAAGGGTTGTGCTGTCGGAGAGTTATACGGGAAGGGTTGTAACAGCACAAGAGTTGTGCAGAAAACGACGTCGATTTAAATGAATTGTTCATTAAAATTTTCGTCGGGCCCTTGACCCCGTTCACCCGACGGCGGAACCCCCTAACTCGTAGTGTGATCAATCGCCAAAACTTAATTTGATTTTCTTAATTAACAGAAATTTAAATAATAATAATAAAAGGTGTTTTATTATTTTTCTTGTGGTGATCAGTTATGGCCTTAGACTCTTTTATTTTATTTTGGTATTTTAAAATACGACCTGCGTGTCGTGCCTTCCTCTTAATCTCTTGATGTAACTTCTTTTCTCATCTCACTCCCTCGTATGTAAAACGAGTATTCTTTTATGTAATGTAATGTCAAGAAGAAAGAGAAGAATACAATATCAAAGGAGGATAACCTTGGAGGTCTTGCTTGGAGAAGTTTAGATCGTCATTAGGTTTAGCTTAGGTTCTCTCATTGGCTTGAGAGAACAATTGCGCTAGGGGCCATAACTGTATCTTTTTGTATGTATGTTGATGCATGTGTTTGTATGTTGATGCATGTGAGAGACGATTTGCATGTTAAGCCGGTGAGATCAAACTAATAACAAATTCCCTCAAATTAAATATTAAGTTTATGCTTTCCAAGTTTTAGCACTCATCAAGACTAGTATCGAACAATGTAGTTTTCGCCTAACGCGAGGTGCATGTTCTATATTGGTAAGGTGCGATGGGATAAGTGTAATATCCAATTGCTAAAACTTTGGGTCAAACTTAACTAAACAATTATAATGAGATTATATGTGTTTAGAAGCATGAGTTGGGAATGATCCATGTGATGGATTAGAATAAAGAGTTATTTACCAACTGAGGTATACGAGAATTGTATTGGATACAATTGGAAGGAGTTCCTACCTAAATAACTGAGTTTTGTGTAATCACCTAACGACTTAAAACGAAGTGAAATATGGATCTCGACCCACTAGAAAATCTTCCAACGGATTTTCCGAATCAAATGATGAGGGTCATTTGGTTTGAGTAAAATAGTGGGAGCATATTTGATTAAAGGCCTAATTGAATATGTTGTTTTAATGATACTAATAACTTTATATCTTTTATGTAGATTACCATGACTCAAAACACATCATCTAACAACATTTTGCGATCAATCCTTGATAAGGAAAAATTGTGCAGGACAAATTTTCCGGATTGGCACCGAAATCGAGGATTGTCCTCAAGCATGACAAAAGGTCAGATGTCTTAGAGACACTGCTCTGAGGAACCTCCCATTCTGCAGCTAAATGAAAGAGATGCTCATAAGAAGCATGTCGATGATGCAAATGAAACCGCTTGTCTCATGCTTGCCACCATGAACTCGAGTTGCAAAAGCAACATGAGAACATGGCGTCGATATGATCGAACATCCGAAAATGCTCTATCAAGAGGAGGCAAGGAATGAGAGGTTTCGGGTTTCAAAGGCCCTTTTAATAGCAGTTGGTGAGGAACCCTGTTGGTCCCCATGTACTCAAAATGATTGGGTATGTGGAGAACCTTGAGAGACTAGGGTTTCCACTTGAAAGGAACTTGCGATGATCGATCTTGCAATCGCTGCGATAGTTTCATCAATTTGTTATGAACTTCAATATGAATGACTTGGACAAAAGTCTTCCGAACGCTAAGTATGTTGAGAACCACCGAGCGTAATATGAAGTCAAAGGAAGTCCATTCGATGATCGAGAATGGAAAGAAGTCGAACAAGAGGCCCACCAAGCGGGTTGGTAAAGGGAAAGGCAAGGAAGTTGCCAAATCCAAGCCTACCGCTCTGCTGAGGCCTAGTGGAGGGATAGCAAAAGGGCACTTGCTTCCATTGCGGTAAGACCGGACATTGGAAAAAACGCCAAAGTACCGGAAGATAAAGAAAATGGAGTAGAGACTTCAAATTCGGTATTTTTGTTATAGAAATTAATTTATCTACGCATCATGGGTATTAGATATGGATGCGGTTCTCACATTTGTACCAATGTGCGGGGCTAAAAAGTAGAGAATTGGCAAAAGGTGAAGTTGATCTACGAGTTGGCAATGGAGCAAAGGTTCGCTTTATCCGTTGGAACTTATGTATTAACTTTACCTAGTGGTTTAATAATTCGTTAGAGCTGTTATTATGTACCGCAATTAGCAGAATATTATTTCCGTTTCTTGTTTGGACAAGTTTGGTTTTCATTCATAATAAAGAACAATTGTTGCTCTATTTATTTGAATGATATATTCTATGCTGCACAAATGAACAATGGATTGTATATCCTTGATCTTGAAATGCCAATTTATAACATTAATACTAAAAGGATTAAAACTAATGAGTTAAATCCAAGTTACCTTTGGCATTGTCGCTTAGGCCACATAAATGAGAAGCGCATTTCAAAACTCCATAAAGATGGATTTTGGACTCATTTGATTATGAATCATATGAGACATGCGGTCTTGTTTAATTGAAAGATGACAAAATCCCCATTCACAGGAAAAGGTGAAAGGGCTAATGAACTTTTGGCACTCATACATACTGATGTATGTGGACCACTGAACATACCTGCCAGAGGAGGTTTTCAATACTTCATCACATTTACTGATGATTTCAGAGATATGGATATGTGTATTTAATGAAACACAAATCAAACCTTTGAAAAGTTCAAGGAATTTAAGAATGAAGTACAAAACCACTAGGTAAGAATATCAAAGTTCTTCGATCAGATCGAGGCGGTGAATATTTAAGCCTAGAATTTGATGACCATCTAAAAGAGTGTGGGATTGTATCCCAACTTACTCCTCCTGGAACACCACAATGGAATGGTGTGTCTGAGAGAAGAAATCGAACCTTGTTGGACATGGTCCGATCCATGATGAGTCACGCCGATCTTCCAAACTCCTTTTGGGGACATGCTCTATTGACAGCAGCTCACACACTTAACCGTGTTCCTACCAAAAAGGTTGAAAAGACACCATATGAGATATGGAGTGGTAAGAAACCACATATGTCTTACATGAAGATTTGGGGTTGCGAAGTTTATGTAAAACGGCAGATCTCAACTAAGCTTGAGCCCAAATCTGACAAATGCTTATTTGTGGGGTATCCTAAAGAAACAAGAGGATATTACTTCTATAATCCTTCAGAGGGCAAAGTGTTTGTCGCTCGAACTGGAGTTTTCTTGGAAAAGGATTTTATTTCCAAAGGAATAAGTGGGAGGAAAGTAGACCTTGATGAAATTCAAGAATCACAAAGCATTGATACACCTATGGAGGAATTGGAGCAGGAAACACAAGTAGTTGTGGAAGAACAACCTGCTCCAGAGAACAAGACCAACGTGGGTCAAACAGATACGCCACCAACCCGAAAGATATGGATATCTTATAAATGGTCAAGGTGATGTATTGCTCATGGATCAAGATGAGCTGCGACCTACCAAGAGGCCACTTGGTCCGAATCCGAGAAGTGGCTAGAAGCCATGAAATCAAATGGATTCCATGTACACTAACCAAGTTTGAACTTGGTAGAGCCACCTATAGGAGTTAATCCTATAGGATGCAAGTGGGTCTTTAAAAGAAGACCGACATGGATGGTAAGGTACATACCTATAAGGCAAGACGGTTGCAAAGGTTATAAACAAATTCATGGGGTTGACTATGATGAAACCTTTTCTCCGGTTGCAATGCTTAAATCTGTTCGGATTTTACTTGCAATCGCATATCATGATTATGAAATATGGCGATGGATGTCAAACCGCTTTCCTAAATGGGAACCTTCAAGAGGATGTGTACATGACACAACCGAAGGATTTAACATTCCGAAGAATCCCAAAAGATATGCAAGTTCACGATCAATCTATGGATTGAAGCAAGCTTCCAGAAGTTGGAATCTTCGTTTTGATGAAACAGTAAAACAATATGGATTCATCAAGAATGAAGATGAGCCTTGTGTCTACAAGAAGGTTAGTGGGAGCATGATCGTCTTCCTAGTATTATATGTAGATGACATATTACTCATTGGAAACGATGTCCCTACCTTGCAACAAGTAAAAACTTGGCTAGGGAAATGCTTTTCTATGAAGGACCTTGGTGAAGCAGCCTATATATTGGGAATAAGGATCTATAGAGATAGATCACAAAAACTGCTTGGCCTAAGTCAGAGTACATACATAGATAAAGTGCTGAGACGCTTTAATATGCATGATTCCAAGAAGGGATTCATTCCTATGCAACATGGCTTGTGTCTATCAAAAACACAATCCCCTTCAACGAAGGAAGAAAGGGATCGCATGAATAAGATTCCATATGCATCTGCAATAGGATCTATCATGTATGCCATGCTATGTACTCGACCAGATGTCTCGTATGCTTTAAGTGCAACGAGTAGGTACCAATCTGATCCTGGTGATGCTCACTGGGTGGCTGTCAAGAATATCCTTAAGTACTTGAGAAGGACTAAGGACTCATTCTTGATATATGGAGGTCAGGAAGAGCTTGCTATAGTTGGATACACTGATGCTAGCTTCTAGACCGATAAGGATGACTTTAGATCGCAATCTGTTATGTGTTTTGCTTAAATGGTGGTAAAGAGTTCAAAGCAAGAAACAGTTCTTGATTCTACAACCGAGGCGAGTATATTGCCTCAAATGCGGCAAAAGAAGTGTTTGGATCAAGAAGTTCATTAGTGAACTTGGCATAGTCCCAGCATTGTGGATCCCATTGATCTCTATTGTGATAACAATGGTGCTATCGCACAAGCTAAGGAGCCTAGATCTCACCAAAGATCCAAACACATACTTAGGCGTTATCACCTCATTCGGAGATAATCGATCGGGAGATGTGAAGATATGCAGTACCAACACTTGACAATGTCGTGACCCATTAACAAAGCCTCTTGCACAGCAGAAGCATGATGGCCATACTAGATCTATGGGCATTAGGGGTATGCCTGATTGGCTCTAGTGCTAGTGGGAGATTGTTGGTGTAAGCCCTAGAGGCCAATACCTTTTGGTACTTGTATCGAATTATTTATTAAATAATAAAAGGCTTTTCTTTATTATGTTTTCTTTTTTGAAATAATAAAGTCCCTAGAATAGTTAGTTTGTTTAATGCAATGTTAAGTGTGACTTAATCATGAGATCTATTAAACATAAGGACACTATTCTTAAAGTATCCATAATCGAGCTTTATTGTGAAGTGGGATAACATTAAAGCATTAAGATTATTATGAAGATAGACTGATGATCGCATCTCATGGATCATGGATAAGGAGTTATCAAGTCTTGACATAGGTATAAATATTAGGAGTAATATTTATCCGGATTGACCCGCTATGAGAGTACTACATAGAATGTTATGCAAAGTGTCATAAGTTATTCTCATGGTGATAAGTGGTGCATACCACCTTCGACCGAAACCACTATGGACCCTAGATGTAGAGTCAAGTGCTTTATTGTCGATCAAACGTTGTCCGGATGATCATAAAGACAGTTGATGGGTACTTCACAAAGCATGCCGAGGGACATGAGTGACCTAGATGGAATTTGCCCATCCCGCATAACGGATAAATGTCGAGGCCCAATATTGAATGGACAAGGATGACACGGTCTATGCCTTGTGTTCAATATAGACATAAGGGCAAAAGGGTAATTATACACACAAGTATTATCACGGAAAGGATTTGTCGATCACATGACATTTTCGTGACTTAGGTATGATGTGTTGCTAGATACCGCTCCGTTTATTATGTTAAATATGATTTAATATAATTGCCAACGTCATGAAACCTGGTCACACACATAAGGACAGATTAATGAGAGATAGTGAAAATAAGGAACATCTTAGGGTACGGTGTACTTAAGTGGAATACGGAATATGGTAAGGTACCACATGCTTAAGTGATACACGATACATCATAATGTATGATTTTCGTGTACTTTATTGGGCTTTTAGTTTACAGCCTTTGTTGGGCTTTTAAGCTTGTAGCCCACACTTGTGGTCTTATAAATAGGACCCTTGTGATGAAGCTTGACACTTGATGAAAATTCGGTCCTGAATCCCCGAGATTCCGTTCACTCTCTCCCAAAGTTTCCGTTCGTGAGCAGCTAGCACTGTGATCGGAAGCAAGCTGTTCGTGTGGACTGAGTAGAGACGTTGTTCTTCATCAACGTTCGTGATCACAGCGTCAGAAATCCGAATCACCACAAGAGGTAAAATTCTCCATCACTTACCATGTCCATTCGTAAGGATCACAAAGGAAAATCGAATTTCCGCTGCAATTTTAAGAGGCGATTTTCCTTCATAAACACCTTCGAATTCCACCATTTAATCATATGTTTTAATAACCAAAATTTCTCCTTCAAGACAAAATCTCCCCTTACTTCCACCTTAAACCTTTTCCACTCCTATTCAAGGAAATGAATGAAGGATTTAAAATAAAACCAATCATTGTTAACCTTAAAAGGTTTGGAACCCCAATTAAAACTATCCTTTACCAACCAAAGGGGACAATGGTTCGATAAATATCCAGAGCCAATGAATTGACCCATCACTCACCATATATTGATAATTACGTCTGATATAAAGAAATAATCAATTCTACTCATGGTCGTTCCGTCCCCACTATACCATATATACTTTTTCACTTTACATGGAATATCCATAATTTTAATATCATACCTACAAAATTTTCAAAAGCTTTCATCTCCCCTATTCTATCACCTTCGGATCTCTCATTCCTTTCGTAATGGTTCTTAGTTGCATTGAAATCACTGCATATGATCCATTCACTGTCCATATTTTTCTCTTTAACCTCCAAAAAGGATTTCCAAATCTATTTCTTCTTAACAAAATCACAGAGTACACATTAGCCACATAGTATAGTTGATTCTTCCAAACCACCTTAACCCCCAAATAACCCTTTCCTTTGAAACTACTCCGAACTTCCATAGAACTTTCCTTCCATAAAATCATCAAACCTTCCAAATTACCACAAGAATTTGAGAACGAATACCCAATCTCTACATTACTCCAGAAACTATGTGCCACCGACTCGTGTAAATAAGTAAATTTCGATTATTGAATCACAAGACTACCTCTCTCTCTCTTATGTTCAATGAACCAATAATCATAATAACTTGATCGAAACCACCTTCTTCTCCTCTTTTCTAGCTCTATAAATTCTTTCCATATCCTTTATCTTCCTCCTATAATCTTTGTTTCTACCTACTGCCTGCACTCCAAAAGCTTTGATTGCAGGAAATTTTTTACCCCCAACATTACTCTCCAGAAAATCCCATTGCCTAACGTTGTTCTTACGAATGTCGAATTCCTTAGAATGATCACCGTAGAAAACCAAAATATTGTTGCTACCTGCTGGGAGAGAACCAGAATTGCAGGAATGGGTGAATGATAATAGTTTCGAAGGGCCATCAAATAATTTGGATTTAAAAAAATATGTTCCCTTTTTTTGGATTTCGAATTAGGATGCACATGCCTTTTCTTGAGCAGCCCACCCAACTCCACTATATGTTTGAATTTAACTTTTTTGGTTGATTTCCTCCTGACCACGTGGCCAGACAAAACATACTTTAGAGTAGAATTAGTAGTTCCTCTGACAATAGTTCGATCTGATCCATAATCAACTGAATTTAAAGGACCTCATCCACCCTTAATGAAATTATGAAACCTACGCCCTTCACTTTTCCTACTGCCTCTTCAAACGTACCAGCCGTTTCCACCTTTTCCTGACTTTTCATGTGGTCAGAACAAATAACCTTATCGTCGAAGCCATAACCATCCCCAACACTCTTCCTCCCCTCTAAGTTTAACATGTCACCATCAGCCTCAACCTCTAGATGATGAGAAACTTCCTCAATGCTATCTCCAAAATCCTCCTCCCCCATGTCTCTTTTGCTACTGGATAAACTAAAAGACCACATATCCTATGACTCAGAAGAGACATAAGCACTTGTTTTGGTTTTAGAAGTTCCATAAGGAATGTGAAGCAGGCCAAATGATCTTCTCTCAATAAAATGTTGTATCGTTGTTGTCAATGTTCACTTTAACCGAATCTCGAAGGGATAAAGTGGTAGAAACCCTCACCATGAATCTTGAAATATCCGGGTTAGTACCATTAGAATTATTCTCGTCGCGACAAATGAAAGTACCAAGAGATTTGGCAACCTGAACGAAAAAATCCACATTCCAAGCATGACATGGGACACCGTAAGCTCTGACCCAAACAACTCTTTCATTATGAACCTCTTATTTTTTCCATATCCTTACCTCCACGAACCATTTCTTCCACCTTGTTTCCCCTTTGCTAATTAAATCTTTTATAACCCCATTTTCCAACTCTTCCAATAAACAAAGGTTAGCCCTAATCGGAGTAACTTTAACAGAAAATAAACCCTTCATCTCAAGAGATGTTTGGATATTTTAAGTTAAACCTTGATAAACTACTTGACCCATGTAAGCCTTCAGAAGCCTCAACTTATCTTACCCTTTCGACTGGAAAGCCAATGCTACCTTTCCTCCAGAGATGTTCTCCAACTCCTTTTTGTACACCACATCCGTAAAAGTTCTATTACCCCTCACAAACCCACTCCCTGCTACTCTCCACCTCTGTTGATCTATCGGAAAATCCTGATACCCCATCTTCCGGCCCTCCACAGAAACACTCTTTTCCAAAACGATATTCCACTCGAACCTCAGAAGATTCGCGTGAATTTTCTTGCCATCAATGATAACATTATCGAGTTTCACCGCCAAAAGTTTAGCATCAACCACCTTCGTAAATCTGGCAAAGCCAAATTGCTTACCAATCTTAATTCTCCTAGGAGAAATAATCACTTCAACAACCGTCTCAATGCACCCAAAATGACCAAAAATGTCTTATGCATTAATCATATGGGGAAATTCGAAAAAAATAAACCGTCGTAAAGATCTGCACCCCCGACTTCCTCATCGTCGTAAAAGGGTCCCATTTGGAAATAAGATTACGAAAAACCTTCTTCTTGACTTCGAACCACCTTGCACCCATTGCCTTTGTGCCACCTGACATGAACAACAACGCTCGAAACAAACCCTAGAAAGTTAGAGAGAAGTTGGGCATTCTCTCTCTATCTTTTTTATACAAAATAAATGCATTTCTTCATTATTAGATGTTTTTTATTATTTGTTTTTTTCATTATTTTTAATTTCTTTTTGTTATCCATGTTAGAACATTTTATTTCTAATGTTATTTATCATTTATCATTCAAAAATTTATATGTAGCTGATTTTATTATTTATTATTTTCATTACTCTTACTTTCTTTTTATTATCCAATATTATAACATTTTAGTTCTAATGTTATTGATGTTTTATCATTCATATTTTTCTTGTTTTTCTACTTTTTAAACTTTAAATTTCTGCGTCTCTATTTCACCAAAATTTTATTTCTAATAATAATAATAATAATAATAATAATAATAATAGTAATAGTAATGATAATAATAATAATGATGATGATGATAATAATAATAATAATAATAATAATAATAATAATAATAATAATAATAATAATAATAATAATAATAATAATAATAATAATAAGGCTAAACTACAGTTTTGTTTTTCCTACTTTAGTGTTTTTACGATTTCCATCCCCCTATTTTGTTTTTAAACACTTTTGGTCCTCCATCCCTACTTTGGCTACAAAAAAACGCTTATATGTCACTTTTTAAAATACGTGGCATATGATAAAATATCAGTTGTGTGTTATACAATTACAAGGAAGAAAAAATATACATTTTAAAAAGTGAAACATAGTCGTTTTTTGTAGTCAAAATAGGAATGAAGCCAAAAGTGTTTAAAAATAAAATAAAGGGACTAAAATCATAAAAATACTAAAATAGGGGACCAAAAATGTAATATAGTCTAATAATAATAATAATAATAATAATAATAATAATAATAATAATAATAATAATAATAATAATAATAATAATAATAATAATAATAATAATAGTAATAATAAATCATCTTATAAAAAAGATGAAACGTGAAAATTCATTAAATTCATCATCATGTATCATAATAAAGTAAAATATTTTAATAAATTACTACCTAATGAAAATTCTTCCCACTTACAAATAACTTTCTATTAAAAATCATACTCCCTCTGTCCCATATTATTTCTTACAGTTGATCATTTTACACAGATTAAGAAACATTAATAAACAAAAAAAATGTAATTATAATTTTATCAAATTATCCTGATTAACTACTGATGTATTCAAATTAACATTAATATTAAATAAAAAATAATAAAATAAGAATATTTATTAAAAAATATAATCAAAAAATTAATATAAAATTAAATTAATAATCTAAAATAATATTTATTTTGAGACAGAAAAAAAGTAATTAAATAAACATAAACTAATAGCCATTTAAACATTTAACACCCCTCTCCATTCATTTAACCTGATAATACATACTAATAACTTTACATTAAATAAATAGTTATTTAAAGTCTTTAATCCCCCACTTATCTATTTAACTAATAAATTCTCATTAAAAATAGTCATTTAAGCTTCAATCCCCCATTTATCCAATATTCTACCATGGCTCCCACCAATTGTTTCTACAACAATTCTATTTATACTATTAATGATATTTTGAATATATTTTTATTAATAATAATTTAATAATTATTAATATTTAAATAGAATATATTCACGGGTGATGTACGTGGAGTATATAAATAAAATACCCATATTTTCTACATGGTCATCAAATATTTTATGTGGTAACTCTTTCGACAAAAGGTCATTGATATAATAAATTGACAGACACCCTTAATTTTGAACCTCTTCTATAACGACAAAGTACTTGAATTCCATATGATCAACACTTTTAAAATACCTGTCATTTTTTAGAGAAGAATATCGTTGCAAAAGCATTATTGTAAATTTTCGACAATTTGAAAATATTGTCGACAAGTCTAAGTTCTAAAATAAAGTTATGTAGCCAATAAATCTGAATTGTGGCCTCAACGTATGTTTCAGTCAAAAAATAATCACACTTTACGCCAAAAAAAATATAATTTTAAAATTGATTTGGCTCTATACGTTAATGTTAATGTTCATTTTAATCCTTTAATTTAAAAAAGATTTATATTGGTCCTTCAATTCTACAAAACACTTCATCTTAGTCATTTTTATCTAATTAGCGATAAATTTAGCAATTAATTTTTTTTCCATCGTTAATTAAATAAAAAAGACTAAAATAAAATCTTTTGAAGAATTAAGGGACCAACATAAACTTTTTTTAAGTTAAGGGACCAATATAAACTTTAATGTTAACATATAGGACAAAAAAATATTTTGCCTTTAAAATTTTAGATTTTATTATTTAAGTTCATGATAAATTTGAGAGGAGAAATTCAACATTCATGAAAAGTTATAGTTCTACAACTTAAAACTTTGATAGCACATAATTTCATTTGTTGTGAATCGGATGCCTTGGAAACAAAATATATAAATTTGTTGCTCAAGGTAGGAAAAAGAATGAAGAATACGATGAACACAAGGATTGGTTATTAACTGCTATTCTTTCCTTTATCTTCAAAACAAGATTACAAGTATACAATAATAACAAATAACTCTCTCACCCTAAATTAGGATTTGCAGTATGCAATGATGAGAGACTAGTATGCTATTTATAATAAACCTAACATACTAAACTAATGGGCTTTTATCACAAATACTAATTATAAGCTAACTTAACCAATTGGACATAACAAACAAGCCCAATTCGATGCTAACAATCCTAGCATCCTTCGACACTACAAGCTGGAACACACTTCGACTACAGCTCGTAACACTTCGACAACAGCATGTGAGCAACCTTCGACTGCATGTTAAACTCTGTCGAACCGTCGAACCAATATACTACCTTCGACCCAATAGAGTTCGATCTAATATCTCACAAATCTCCACCTTGGAACAAACTCTATTATCAACTAATGAATTAGTTTTCTTCATACAGCTTTATCAACTACATACAGTGGAAAAACTTGCAACTGGGCAATGTCTTGGTGATCATATCAGCAGCATTGTGATCTGTCGAAACCTTCAAACTTGGACTTCTCACGCTCGATTACCCCTCCGGCGAATGCGACCTCAATGTGCTTTGTTCGCTCATGATAGGCTGAATTCTTCGACAGGTGTATTGCACTTTGACTATCACATTTAATAGTGATAAATTCACCTTGAATTTTCAGCTCCTTAGCAAAACCTTCAAGCCACAATGCTTCTTTCACAGCTTATGTTAAAGCAATATATTCCGCTTCAGTGGTTGATAATGCAACAACCTTCTGAAGTGTTGCTTTCCAACTTATTGTTGTACCAAACAAAGTGATAACATATCTAGAAATATATTTTCTGGAATCCATACAACCTGCATAATCAGAGTCGACATATCCTTCGATTACTACTTTACTATCTTCACCAAAGGCTCCACCATAAATTAAGACTCTGTTCAGAGACCCATTTATGTACCTTAGAATCCACTTCAATGCTTTCCAGTGAGCCTTTCCAGGATTTGCCATGTACCTGCTTACAAGACTTACTGCATATGCTATGTCGGGTCTAGTACAAACCATAGCATACATCAAAGAACCTACTACATTAGCATATGGGATGCTATTCATATAAGTTCTTTCGACCTCAGTATTGGGACATTGATCAATACTCAACTTGAATTAAGGGTTTGTTGGAGTCACAACAGGCTTCGAATTCGACATACCAAACTTTTCGAGAATCTTCCATAAATATGCCTCTTGAGATAAGCATAATTTCGACTGATTTATATCTCTTCAAATGTCAATCCCAAGAATCCTGGAAGCTTCTCCTAGATCCTTCATTTTGAACTCCTTATTGAGTTTAGCCTTCACCCTCAATACCTCTTCGACATTGTTACTTGCTATGAGAATATCATCAACATAAAGTAACAAAATAACAAATGAATTACCAGGACAAAATCTGAAGTAAACACAATGGTCGAACTGACTTCTAACGAAACTTATCCGTGCCATGAATTTGTCGAATCTCCTATTCCACTATTAAGGAGATTGTTTCATCCCATATAAGGATCTTTTCAGCTTGCACACATAATCTTTCTTTCCCTTTTCGACATACCCTTCAAATTGCCTCATCAGGATTGTTTCATCTAGATCTCCATACAAGAACGCAGTCTTCACATCCATATGTTCCAGTTCAAAATCGAACTGTGCCACCATGTCAAGCAACATTCAAATAGACCTATGCTTTACAACAGGAGAAAACACATCATTGAAGTCTACACCTTCTTTCTGAGTGAAAACCCTTGCAACTAACCTTGCCTTGTATCTTTTCGACGCCACTCCTTCGATTCCTTCCTTAACTTTGAAAATCCATTTACGGCTGACTAACATGGCTCCAGCAGGTTTCTTGATCAATTCCCAAGTGTTGTTATCATGAAGAGACTTCATCTCATCATCCATGGCCTTCATCCATTCATTCTTATTTCGACTCCTCATAACTTCCTTATGGTCTCTTGGTTCTTCGTCTAGAACCTCACTTGCAAAGATTAAGGCATAAGCTATAAGATCTGCATACCCAAATCTTTGAGGTGGTTTGATGACTCTTTGTGTCTTATATCTTGCCAATAGATAGTCATCAATAGTTTTCTTAACTTCATCAGCATCATCTGCTTCTTCGACTTTATCTGGGATATGCAACTCAGCATCAACATGCTACACCTCAATAGGAATCTCTACTTTCGACTCTTCGTCGGATATACGCTGACCAACATCATCCGTTTTCTTGAAAGCCATTTCAGCTTCATTGAAAACAACATCTCGACTAGTGATAATTCTTCTGTGACCTGACTCTAGGCACCATAGCCTATAAGCTTTGACTCCTTCACGATATCCCATGAACATGCATTTAAGAGCTCTAGGTTCGACCTTGTCTTGCCTAATATGATCATAGGCTACGCATCCAAATACTCTCAGTTTGTCGAGATTTGGTGGATGTCCCGACCAAACTTCCTCAGGTGTCTTCATATCTAACGCAGTCAAAGGACATCTGTTTATCAGATATGTTGCTGTCAAAACAGCCTCAGCCCAAAACACCTTCTTTAATCCAGCACTAGTCAACATGCATCTAACTCTCTCCAAGATGGTTTGATTAAACCTTTCATCCATACCATTTTGTTGTGGAGTGCCTGCAGTAGTTCTGTGCCTTGCAATACCAGAGGTAGCACAAAAGTTGTCGAATGCCTCATTGCAAAGTTCAAGACCATTGTCTATTCTCAACCTCTTGACCTTTCTGCCAGTTTGATTTTCGACCAGAGTCTTCCAACCTTTGAAATTCTAAAAATTTTCATCCTTAGTCTTCTGAATGAATACCCATAACTTTCTGGAATAGTCATCTACTAAGGATAAAAAATACCTTGCTCCTGAATGTGATGGACACCTTGCAGGCCCCCAAAGATCAACATGGATGTAAT
The DNA here is from genome assembly GCA_021764765.1 of Vicia sativa. Taxonomy (NCBI): domain Eukaryota; kingdom Viridiplantae; phylum Streptophyta; class Magnoliopsida; order Fabales; family Fabaceae; genus Vicia; species Vicia sativa. The sequence continues at coordinate 36,233,774 of CM038794.1, forward strand.
CAAAGGATCCATGTGTTATTTGTTTGCCTTTGTTGAACTTCACTCTGCCAGATTTTCCAAGTACAGGGGTTCACAAAACTTCAGCTTTTCGACTTTGTCTCCACCAAGAAAATTTTGTTTCCCCAATTCGACCAGACCCCTTTCACTGACATGGCCTAATCTCATGTGCCAAATTTCTGTCTTCGACAAAGGTTTCGTGGATGCAACATTTGTCGAACCACTTACAACTTTAGCCACAAGGGTATACAAGCCTTATTTCTTCACGCCTCTCAAGACTTCCTTCGACCCCTTCATGACTCTTAGGATACTTTTCTTTCCTTGAAAAACATATCATTTCTTGTCGAATTCACCAAGAGAAATCAGATTTCTCTTCAAATCAGGTACATACCTGACTTCAGTCAATAACCTTATTGACTCATCATGAAGCTTGAATCTCACAGATCCAACACCTGCAATCTTGCAAGCTTTGTTGTTTCCCAGCAATATAGATCCACCATCTTGATCACATAATTCCTCGAACAAGTCTTTGTTTGGCGTCATGTGCCAAGTGCACCCAGAATCCATAATCCATTCCTTCGACGAGTTGCTGCTCGAAACCACAAGAACATTAGATGAGTCAAAATCATCTTGAACAATAGTTGCATTGCCATTATCCTTTCCTCCATGATCTTTCAGGCGTTCAGGACACACTTTTCTTGTGTGACCCTCCTTCTTACAATGATAGCATCGAATACTAGATGTTTCACCACTATAAAACTTCTGCTGACTTTTACCTTTCTTCTTGTTGAACTTATTATCCTTTCGCATTAATTTTCCTTTAACGGTCAAACCTTCACCAACCGTCGAAGATTTATGCTCCTTTCGTTCATTCAAGTCCTTCGAATACAAGGTTTATTGAACCTCTTCAAAGGTCAGGGACTCCCTTCCATTCAAGAGAGTTTCTTTGAAGTGGGCATGTGATCTGGGCAACACGCACAACAGCAACAACGCTTGATCTTCATCATCGATCTTCACATTAATATTTTCTAGATCAAGAATCAGCTTGTTGAACATATCCAACTGCTCAGCCAACACTTTGTCTTCAATCATCTTGAATGAATACAAAGCTTGCTTCAGGTAGAGTCGATTCACCAACGATTTGGTCATGTACAAACTTTCAAGTTTCATCCATAACCCTGCCACCGTCGTCTCCTTTGATACCTATCGAAGAACCTTATCACCAAGGCTCAACAAAATTGTGTTGTGGGCCTTCTCTATCATTGCCTTCTTCTCAGCTGCCATTAACGCTTCTTTCATGGCTGATTCTCCTTCGCTTCAAACAACTCACGAACCAAGGGGCTTTCATCTTCAAGCGCCACAGACCGAAATCATTCACTCCGGTGAACTTTTCAATCTCATACTTTGTCGAAGGAATCTTCTCCATGCTCACCGCACCAATTTGTTGTGAATCGGATGCCTTGGAAACAAAACATATAAACTTGTTGCTCAAGGTAGGAAAAAGAATGAAGAACACGATGAACACAAGGATTGGTTATTAACTGCTATTCTTTCCTTTATCTTCAAAACAAGATTACAAGTATACAAGAATAACAAATAACCCTCTCACCCTAAATTAGGATTTGCAGTATGCAATGATGAGAGACTAGTATGCTATTTATAATAAACCTAACATACTAAACTAATGGGATTTTATCACAAATACCCATTACAAGCTAACTTAACCAATTAGACATAACAAACAAGCCCAATTCGATGCTAACAATCCTAGCATCCTTCGATACTACAAGCTGGAACACACTTCGACTACAGCTCGTAACACTTTGACAACAACATGTGAGCAACCTTCAACTGCATGCTAAACTCTGTCGAACCATCGAACCAATATACTACCTTCGACCCAATAGAGTTCGATCCAATATTCACATCATTCATGTTATGCAATTAATTAAGAAACTATTATTATATAGCTTTTAGAATATATGATTTTAACCTTCATAAAAACATTCATTATGTGTATCTTGTTTCATAATGATGATTAAAAATAATTGTAATCCTAAAAATGGTAGAGTTGATAGAATCATAGGGAGATAGAGAATAAGAGAGAGAGTCTAACATATTTTTTGTAAAAGTTTATTCTCAATATCATTCTATTAGTCATAGGGATTTCTTATTCCATCCCTTGATTTTCTTACGCACCATGCAAAATTCTTTAAATGCCCCTCAAAATCGAAAGTGTATTTTTGATGTGCACCAAAATTTGATAAACTATACATTGGAACTAGAATTTAATTTCTGGTTTTGACCTGGAGAACTAATTCCGATTTTGTGCTACACATAAACCAGAAAAAAAACATCATTGAATAACATCAATATCACACACTCAAAATATAATTCATAACATAAACATATGAAATACATTAAATATTTAAACATTACAAATCAATGTCCATGTCGACGTTGCAACATCATGAAATATCATCGACCGATCTTGAAATAGTCGCGTCTAGCTCGATCATAACTTTCTTCTAAAAACCGGTAAAAGTATTCCACATAACTCAGATATCGCGTTCTTGACTCACGATTGATGAACACAAGCTTCTCATCTTTGTCAACAGATAGCGAGCGGTACTTGATCTTCACAACTTTGCGATTGTCGCCAAAAGATACAAGTCCATGCGACATTTCACGCACATCTTCAATTGGGGTGTACTTGATGAACTTAAATTCGTGTGATGGTGTAGAGTCGGTAAAATGGACAACTACAACATGTCATTTGATGTTCATTTCTGGTTTTTGGTGTTGTGGTATAGAATCAGAAGTATATCTCCGATTTTGTTTTTTTATATTTTGGAAGGAGTCCGATATATTTTACCTGTTTTTGTAAAATATGTGGTGTGAATCAGAAATTCATATCTGATTTTGTATTTTACATTTTGAAGGATAAAATCACATTTGGTATGTATTTGTAAAATATTATGGTGCGAACCAAAAATGCATTTCGATTTAGTTTTTACATTTCAAGGATGAAACCACGTTTTGCCTATTTTTGTAAAATATATGGTGCGAACTGAAAACGTATTTCCGATTTTCGAAGAACAATTTTGGAATTACAAAGGATCTTTCTTTTAAGCATGACATGGTATAAGAAATTCCCGAGAATTTTTCTTGCCACCCCCCATTGTGAGAAATCACTTTTCTTACAAAAAAAATTTAATTTTACCGGAAACTTGGAGGTGTACCGAAAATTTCAATCAAAATACCGGAATTTTTTTGTATATTTCAGAATTTGAAAAAAAAAAATTTTAAATACCGAAAATTGAGGGGGTGATACCGGAAATTTTTTCAAGATTTAAAAAAAAAAACAGAAAATTTGGTGGGTGTACCGAAAATTTCAGTCAAATACCGAGAATTTTCGAAATTTCCGGTACAAATTTAGAATTTTTTTGAAAAAAAAAGAATCCAGTGTATTTAATTTCTGGTATCACAAAAAGATATTTAATTTTTATTTTTTTAAAATTACTTGAAATTTTATGGGATACTGGAAATTTTTAAAAATCTACTAGAAATTTTGTGAAATGCCGAAAATTTCAACAGAAATAAAGTGGGAATAAAAAAATTTGGGGGTGACAGGTTAAATAAAAGTGGTGGAAAAAAAAATTTATATATATATATATATATATATATATATATATATATATATATATATATATATATATATATATATATATATATATATATATATATATATATATATATATATATATATATATATATATATATATATATATATATATATATATATATATATATATATATATATATATATATATATATATATATATATATATATATATATATATATATATATATATCAACTATAACAAAATTTTGTTGGCCCAATTCCTAAAACAAGGGTAAGCTCAATCTTTTGTCCGATTTGTACTTTCTCTAAACTCTTTCTTGAGAGTTTTTCCCCACTATGTTTTTAAACTTGGCACCCCATATTTGCATATTTCGAAAATATCTCTGATCCTACTTATTCAAAAAATTTATTTATTTTTTAAATTTTTTTTATTGTTGATAAAAGAAACCAAAAACGAAATTTCTGGGAGGTTGAAAAATTTCCTACCCTTTAAATACCGAAAATTCTTTGTTGTTCACAAATTTTCGGTACCAATATACCGGATATTTACAAATTACTGGTACGATTTACTGGAATTTTCAAAAATTTCGGTACGATTTATCGAAAATTGCCAAAAAAATCCGGTATTTTTGCTTTCGTTATTTCAGGTACCGGCAATTCCAAAATTTCTTATACATAAACAATACCGAATTTACGATATATACCAAAAATTTCGTTAATACCTGAAATTTTCGGTATGACAGAGGAAGTGTTGTATATTTGTGGTCCTGAACCGCCACCTTCAGCTTCTTCTACTGATTCATGTACTGATCTTACGCAGTACTTCATCACTGATACGGTACACTATACTTGACTTTATACGCATTTTCATATTTTTTATAAATTGATCTAATTTAGCTAATTATACGTTTATGTGATTGCCAGATTTTTGAATCACAAGAGAAAGTTCTTGAGTGGACACAGTCAATTGGAAAAACTCATGGTATTGTTGTTGTTACTATCTAACTGACACTGCTAATGGTATGCGAGGGAGGAAGAATAAATTGATTATGGGCTGTGACAGAGGAGGTAATTACAAACAAAAAAAAAAGAAGATGCAGCTCCTTCTGATGCCACTTATTCTATGAAGGTTAAATGTCCATTCAGGCTGAGATCTGTTTCGAGTGGTGATGGTTGGAAGGTGATGGTAAGATGCGGGATGCACAATCATAAACTAGACAAGGAATTGGTATGGCATGACATTTTGGTCCGTCTAAAAGAGGAAGAAAGAAAGTTTGTGAATGACATAATGAAGTACAACATGGCTCCAAGGTACATAGCTTATGGTTTAAAAGACAAAGATCCAAAACCTTACGAGTATTACCCAGATATATAAAGCTAGAGCAACATACAAAATAAACAAGAGAGGTGTAATGATAGAAATGTAAATGTTATTCGGTCTTTTTCACCAAGAGAAATACTTATATTGGTCTAGAAATAAGGATAATTCAGATATGGTGGCTGATATCTTCTGGACACACGCTGATTCTGTGAAGTTGTTGAATATGTTTCCGATGGTGTTGATTTTTGATTGCACCTACAAAATAAATAGGTAAGAATTTTAAGTTTAATTTCATGACATCTTAAAAATATGTTGAGTGAGTTTGTCGTTGAATTGTCTGTGTTTTGTAACTGTGCAGGTACCAGATACCACTACTTGAGGTTGTTGGTGTTACATCAATAAAATTGACGTTTTCAGTTGCTTTTGCATATTCGGAACATGAAAGGGAAGAGAAATTCACATGGGCGCTGGAGAGGTTGAAAGAGTTGTTTTATTATGAAAATTTGCTACCAAATGTCATGGTGACGGATCGGGAGCTTGCATTAATGAATGCCATTGAGACGGTGTATCTGAATGCTTCTCATATGTTGTGTACGTTTCACATTTCAAAAAAATGTTAGCATGAAGTGTAAGGAGTATGTGAAATCAGAGAGACAGGAACATGTCATGGATCAATGGAACAACATGATGTATTCAAATACAGAAAACGAATTTGATGTACATCTGAACCATTTTGAGAGTGTTTGTGGTGATATTCTTAAATTTGTGAAGTATGTGAAAGAAACATGGTTAACACCATATAAAGAACGGTTTGTTGTTGCATGGACTAACAAAATCACTCATTTAGGGAACACAACAACAAACAGGCACATTCTTCTAACATGAAATATGTTTATGTTTATGAATTCAATTGAGAGTTGTTTATGTAATGTGTTTATGATGTCTAGGGTGGAGTCTACATATTAGAGACTGAAAAACATGTTGACTACAAGCCGTGATGATTTATGTGCAAGCTGGGATGCTGTGAACACAATGTTGAAGTTGCAGTTAGGTTCTATAAGGTGTCGTTTCAAAAAAGTATCGTCAATATTGATCACAAGTATAACACCCCATTCTATTCTAAGTTACACGGTTTTGTTTCAAGACATTGTATACAACTCATTGGAAAGGAACTTGAAAGAGTCAAATATGTTGGTGCAAGCAAAGAGAGGTGTTGTTGTTACATTAGAACAACACATGGGTTACCGTGTGCGTGTCAGCTTGCAGGTTTTCAGATTTTAGGCACACATATACCTTTGGAAATAATTCATGTGTTTTGGACAAAATTGAAAATTCTAGAATATGAGGAGGTTCCTGAAGAGAAAAAGTGGGATTTAGAAGAGGAGTGCGAAGAGTTGAAGAAACAGTTCAGTGCTATGGATATTGTGGGACAAAGAGTGTTGAAGCAAAAGTCTGTGACCTAGTCTATCCATCAACAACTTCAATGTGCCCACCGCCGGTGAAATATAAGTCATCAAAGAGAGGAGTTAAGAAGAGTAAAAAGGATACAGAAAGTGATGTGCATCGTGATCCAAGTCAGTGGGAATATGTTGAAGCTTCGCAAGGGAGTCAGACTACAAAGAGATCATGCACACAACCAAGTGGGAGTCAATCGTCAACCATACCGATTCATAGGCAACCTTGTACCAATTCGCAAAGGTGAGACAATTTCCTACTTTCTTTCATCCATACATTGAATATATTATTGATGTAGAACCAGATGGAAATTGTGGTTACCGTTGTATTGCAACTGCGTTGGGATGGGACACAGATGCCTATTTTGATGTTAGGAAGTAGTTGGATACTCATATCCATCAACACAAAACATTATTTTCCAAGGTGTTCTACGACACTATGTCTTATGTGAGGAATTCATTAATCGTGAAACACTTGGGTCCTCAGGGTAGGGAGAAATGGATGTCGCTTCCAGATATGGGTTACCCTATTGCTTGTAGATATGGTGTTGTTTTTGTTTCTTTATCCATGAGAATTAGCACAACATTTTTCCCGCTTCACATACCTCCACCCCTGTACACGAATCGTCATACAATTGTTGCAGTCGGTTTTGTCAACGATAATCATTGGGTTCTGCTAAAATTAAAACCCGATTGTCCATTGCCTCCCGTCACAGCGTTGGAGGGATAATTGTGGTGATGTTGCAAAAGGTTGGGAATCAGCATATACGGGTTGGACCAGACATTGGACAGTACTGTCTGGAAAGTGATTGTATTTTATTTGTAATGCATTTATGTATAATATTAATTATATTTGTTGACATTAATTATATTTGTAATGCCTCTATGTATGACATTAATTATATTTATGTATTTTATTTAAATAAAAGTGTAAAAGAATTATGAAAATTTTTAAGTCCTAGTAATACCGGAAATATGAAATTTCTGATACTGTTTTTATACCGGAAATTTCAAATTTCCAGTACGGTTATTAACTAAAACAGGTTCCGTAAATTTGAAATTTCTGGTACTGTTTTTATACCAGAAATTTCAAATTTCCTGTACCATTGTAGACTGAAATACATACCGGAAATTACAAATTTTCAGTACAATTGTAAACTAAAATATATACCGTAAATTTGAAATTTTCAGTACAAAAACAATATCGAAAATTTTAAATTTACAATACCAAATTTGCGATATTCAAGGACGGTAAAATGATAATTTTTCCAAAATTTCCGGTACGCGCCAAAAATTGTGACTTTCTGATATTTTGCAGAAATATTTTGATAAAATTATCCTATTTAAAAAGTGTCAGAATTAATTGAGGGATAACAGGATAAAATCTCCTTTTTCTTTATGACTATTTGATTAAAAAAACTATTAAGGAAGAGGACTTTTTTTTTATTAACTTATATGACTCACATTTAATCATCGTTATTTATATATGTTATTCATGCCCCCCATCACAATAACACCTGTTCTTTATATCCCAATCCTTTGTGATTCTTTATATTCGGGAATTTTTATTGTCACTCCTTTTATTTATTCTGACACCTTCAAAATTTTATATTTCCATTCTATTCCTGTTAAAATTTCCGATAATTATTTAAAAGAAAAATTGGTATCGGAAATTTTAATGTATTTGAAATTTTCGATATCAAAAAACTTATTTTTTTTTTGAAAAAAATTATGTATTTTTACCAGAAATTTCATAAATCCTCACTATTTGGTTGGAATTTCCGGTACACCTCTCAAATTTCCGATTTTTTTTTTGAAAAAGAAAAACCTTTTCTAAAAAAAATTCTGAAAAATACAGAAAATTTCATAAATTTTCGGTATTGTTTTTCAAATTCTGAAATTTATTGAAAATTTCCAGTATGAAATTCGAAGTTTCTGATATTTCTACTGAAATTTCCAATACATCCCCAAATTTCCGATATAATCATACCCTTAGAGAGATGGCAGATACAACTTGAGGGGTAGCAAGATAAATTCTCTTTATATCTAGATCAGATATTTTTACTCAATTCTTTGTTATCTCTTAAAAATCACAAATTACTCAATTCTTTGTTATCTCTTAAAAATCACAAATTGTTAATCAAAATACATATATTTGTCAACATTAAAAAGGGAGATTGTTGGGACAGTGTTGGTTTGAAACATTTTTCTTTAATTTTGATTTTGATGATAACATGATAAACTAACCAATATTGCACATAAAGTTGGTTATCCAGCATAACTACTCATCGTATTTGGGTAACTTATTCTATGCAGCATTCATTAACAAAAAATTAGATAACATGTAGTTTAGATCATAAGGACATTGTCAAAGGACTAAGAAAAAGAGAATAGCGGCGTCTTAATCAAGACCTCAATAGATGTACAGGTCTTTGGATATTTCAATGCTTTTTATCGGTATCTAAAATTTATAGCTTCAACCTGCTGTTATACAACCTAAATTATTAGTGTTGCAATATTTTTTACTATATAACTTTTAGCCATAAATGTACCCTGACAAAAAAATATACAGATTTTTCAGTACATAGAGACAGCTAGTATAGCCCGTTCTGATAATTATGTGCAGCAACAAGAGAGTACAGAAATCAACAATGTTATTTAATTGACATTGTTACAAGAAAACAGTTCTATTTCCATGGACTTGGGTGCTGAGCATCTCTATAAACAGAAGTACCTCCAGATGCGGCTGGAGAAGGGGATGATGCAATGTAACTAGTTCCTGACACAGACGCGGAAGGTAGGTTTGGTGGATTCCCCTGCTGTCCTGAGTGAGCAAAGCATGATGGACTACCAGCAGATGTGAAACTTGCCCGAGCAGGGTTTGAAACCTTGATAAAAAAAGTAATAACTAAGCAATAATAATATATTGTGCATGCAAACCAATTTTATATATATGTACGTATATAATTGGGGTACTCCTTCCCAGATTGACCTGGACTCATGCTAGTTGAACATGGTTCAATCTACTAATGAGGAAATTAAGAGAAAGAAAAGATTAAATATTTGAGTAGCATGGAATGCATGCAGCTGAGAAAACTACACAAATTATAATAGAAGCTATGAACATGGTTCAATCTACTAATGAGGAAATTAAGAGAAAGAAAAGATTAAATATTTGAGTAGCATGGAATGCATGCAGCTGAGAAAACTACACAAATTATAATAGAAGCTAGTTTGTAGCATTGTACTATAACAATAAAATACATTAGACTAGAGTACATGACTCAACTTTAATTTAGCCACCGTAAAAATCAAATATTACAAATTGAACATATTTTTGTGCTTAATACAACTACCCAGTGTTGTTGATGGCGGAGAGCGAAAAAATCCCATCATACTGGCCACTTTGGGGCGCCGCTATAGCGGTTTATGGCGGAAAAACCCGCAATATCGGCCGATATTTACCATTGTTGCAAGCCCAAAAACCGCCATGTATATCCGCCATAGCAGCCACAGCACCGCTATTTGTCAAGAGTGCAGTGCACCAGGTACTATTTGATAATTGGTGAGTATTTGTGGGTTTAGCTAGTGGGATGCTGTGCTGCTACAGTCCAGCTGTGGGCCTAAAGGTTTGGAGAGTGAGAGATAAAAAATAACATGATTAGATATCTGCTATCTGTTACAGTTTTATTTTTAAATTTTAATTAAGGATTATCTAGAAAAGGTCACATGTTATTGGATTTCGAGAAACAGATGGGAAGAGGCTATTAGGAAATTCTTCAGCACTTAGGCTCTTGGAAATGAGGTAGCAGATCACACACTCTTAAAATTTTCATAAATCAGTTCTATGTGTTTTCGGGAATATATGACATGAATAAGCATAACTAAACACTAACAAGTCTGTCATAGTTGATCTTCCAACATGAAGCCTATACTTCAATATAGATAGATTCATGCCAAAAGAACACTGATTGTAGTATCAATTACAAATATAAAGAATGAAAAGAGAGTTGAAAAACATGTGACAAGACAAATAATGATAAAGCAAGTGTATTACCATGTTCTGTTGTACACTAGGAGTCCTCCTAAGAGGGGATTCTGATGAAGGGGACATGCTACTGGTCCGAAGAACAAGTTGAGAATGCTGAATATTATGATTATTAAAATCATCCGCTTCAACACCATCCAGGTCACCAAGATTTCCCTCAGAGCCCAACCTGAGAGCCAAATACCTGGTCACTGAACCGGTATCATTGGTCCCATCAGGTTTAGGTGGAACAGAAGGGCCGCGCAACACAACCCCTTGCTGTTGCAAACTATTTCGTCTCTTTAAATCCTCCTCTGCATTTAAAATCTGCTAATTGATGCAGCCAAAGTATGATTTATAAATTCAAGGACACACAGAGAAGCACGAAAGCAAAGCAAAGAAAATGGTAAGTTTTACCTGCTTCAAAACTAACACCAGACTATGTTTCTTGGCATTCAAAACTTGTAATTTGTCCTCAACTTCCTTTTTCCTTTTGTCTTTATCATTGTGCAGATCCACATTCCCAACAACCTAGCACAAAAACAACGCAACTAACAACGCGGAAGTACAGAGTGCAAGAAGCATTTAAAGTAATAGCACAACGCGGAAACATGTGAAAATGGAAAGCTTACAGAGTGGGTATGTTTTTGGATGGAAGTTGCAGCAGCGTGAGATGGTTTGTCGAAAGTATCAATCTCGAAATCGGATCCCTGAAGCGGTTTGTTGGAATCAACGAGTTCCGGCGGTTGATTAGAAAGTTGAAGTTGCTTATGGTTTGTGGTTGATGGAAGGTTAGGGTTAGGGTTAGGTTGAGAACGAGAGAGTGCCTTTGAACGACGAGCTAAAAGGGATTTGAAATCTTTGAGAGAGATTTTAGGGTTTGGCATTAGCCATCGACGAGGCACATCTGGTGTTCGGTGAAGATTCCCTCTGTATAATGAAATGGCAACCATATTTCTGTTTTTTTCTTTCATTTTCCTCGCCCAATTTCCATACCTCCTATATACTTGCCTCCCTCCTTTTATCACATCTTTTCCTCCACCATTTTCTTTGCCCTTAACCACCATTTTTTTTATTTACATTAAAACTAAAACAACTAGACGCCAATTTAGAGATCCAAAACAACTAAATATACCATTTTATTTACATTAAATGTTTGTATTTTTCAAACTTGCTAGTGCCGCAAACTATTGGTCCAAGGTTCAATTTTTTAGAATAATATTTAATATTTATATTATTTTAAATATAAACAAATTGTTGATAAACTTAAAAAGAAAAAAAAATTGTGTGCATTTCATTTCACAATGCACCGTCTTCAATATTATGTTAGTAATAGTTTTCTTCTTTTCCTCCTATGTAATTAGAGGTGTTCATAGGTACTGGTGAATCCACGAATCTGTTGATACAAATCAAATCAATTCATAAATTATTCAGATCTATTTATTTACGGGTATACCCAACCTAACTCACAATAATCCGTATAGTTTTGGTTTAGGGATCCGTTGAGGTAATTCAAGACTAATTAATGTTTTTCTTATTTTCTTTTGAATCATTTGCAACTTATATGATGCTTTTCATCCAATTTGAGTGTTAGAAAAGAGTGTAATTGTATTGAATTATGTTATAATTTTAGTAGTTGAAAAAATCATTACAAAAATATTTTTCAGTTTAAACACAACCCGCGAACCCAACCCATAAATAAGCGGGTCGGTTTTGAAAATGAAATTACGGGTTAGATGACAAATTCAACCGATAAAAATTTGAGTGGGTTGAGTAATGGGTTAAGCCAAATCCAGTCCAACCCAACCTAACCTGTGTACACCCCTATATGCAATTGAGTGTTTTGCTTAATTTATGACATATGTTAGATTATATGTATCACAAATCACATTATTTTTTATTTATTATTGAATTAAATATGTTTTTATTCCTATAAATATATCAAATTTTATTTTTAGTCCTTATTAAAAAAAAAAATTTGACCATTAAATTTTTATTAAAATTTTTTAATAATATTTTTCATACGCATTTAAAATATTATAAAAGATTTCTTTATCACATTTTATAATTTATTAAAATGAGATGAATTAAATATGAATTTTTTAAATTTCAAACGATATTGATAAAAGTAATGAAAATATCGACTTAGAAATCAAATTTTGAGTTTCTTTTTTTTTCCTGAGAAACTTTTTATAACGTTCTAAACATGTCTACAAAATAATCATTCAAAAATACACACTGGTTTAACAACAGGGACTAAAACTTCATGCATAATTATTTTGTAAGGACTAAAACTTGTCATTTTTTAGCCCTTTATTATTTGCCAAAAGATATTAACTCAATTTAAAAGGACAATCACATTTCCTCGAATTAGTATTCGTTTCAACTTTCGAGAGGAATTTTGTACTTGCCACTTCTTTTGCAATGTTAGTGCCACAAATGCAAGTTTATTATCTAAATTATTGTCCGACCTTCCGATTACAACACCAAATCCCCAATTTTGATGCCTTCGTGCGAATTTATTGGAGCATATAACATCAAACTCTTGTCCATTTGTTAATTGGTAGCCAACATCTACATTGACATCAATAAGTTTGGCATTCGTAGAAACAATAGGTTTGGAGATAACATTGGGGTGGACCATATTAAGGCAAACAATAATACCAAATATTTGAAAATTTGTCCAAATTGTACGCTAAACTATTTCGAAAATACACTTCTGTATGAACTCACCTAGAATCCGAAAGTGTGTTTTCATACACTACATATCTTTTTTCAGCTTAAAAATCAAATTAATGTGAGTAATAAAGAATGAAATACATAAACTTTACCTTAAATTCCAACTTCTTTTGCTACTTTGATGTGATGAAACACAATAATAAAGTTTTGGATTGCAAAACTTGATTGGGAATGGAAGGATATTTATAAGGGTTTAAAGAGAAATGTATTTAATCATGATGATGAAGAACATGAACGATGTTGTTTTATTAAATTTCCCTTTTGACGTTTTCAGAATATACTTCTGAAATTGTGATTAACACGGAAAGGTAACATTTTTTCAAATTTCTGTCTCATACATCCGAATTTGTCAATGAGTTATTAAATCAGAAAAATCCTTGATAGGGCCGGGTAGGAAAATGTATTTTCCAAACTAAATTTTGGGGAAAAAGGAGTGAGTCTCAGTTAGAACATGCTTAGGTGTCAAAAGTGTGGAACCTTGTTTTACAGATAATTTTTTTTATGATGACGACTACTAAGTAAAATACTAAAAAGACTTCATCAGGATAAGAGTAAAACAAAGGGCAAATCAAAAAGCACTTTAGCGGTTAAAGATACAAACCATGATTGCAAGGGTTTGATGAACTTGACTAATCCAAGAAGAAGGAAAATCAAAAGAAATTATCTAAGGCCTCGAGAGATCTCAAGCAGTGTCAAAACATAAGATGATACCTGGAAAAAAAAAGGTTTGTAAAAGGAGTTAAACTCCTAATTTAGTAAGTAAGAGAGACCTTTTGTAAAAGCAAAAATGATTTTTGATAAAAATATATGGCTATAAACACACACACACACACTAAAACTTTTTTCAAATACCTTAATAAAGAGAAAAATATTTTAAAATAGTCCTTAAAGTTGTGCCAAATGACTTAGGAGTAGTGGAAATAGCTAAAGGAAAATATTTGAATAATCTAATTGATTAGTGTTGGACTTGAGACTTTATACACAAGAGGGGGTGGATTGTGTGGTTTGAAAAAACTTGGTTTTGAAAACTTTTCCTAAAATCTATTAGAGCTTAAAAGATTTTCTATTAATTATTTGCGAAGTTAAATATTTTGAAAGATAAAGTGTGAAAAATAAAAAGTTTAAAGGAAAAGAAGAACACCATGATGTATAAAGGTTCGATCATAAATAAGAGACCTACACTTGTCTTCAAGAACTGGTCTTGAGAGTTTTTATTATGTACTTCAGAGCGTTTAGTATGTGAAGCTCACAAACCCGTTTATACAAGGAAATTGTGGTTGACTTACAACCATGTTTATATAAGATGGAGGATATGATCAATTGTGTAACATCCCATTTCTACCCGACGAATAATAAGAAAATCAGAGTTACAAAATTTCCAACAAACAAATGGAATTCTACACTTCCAGCTTAAAACAACTACATTCAATCACTTGTAGTTCAGATACATAACACATAATTTCGGGTGAACTAATAACAACCTGTTTAGTCTTTAAAATAAAATAACTTTTATTACTACGCAACGAATTCACAAATTCAACTAAAAATACCATGACATCATGTTCAACTCAAAACAAGCTTTAAGACAACCAATAAATATAGCATCTTTATCCAACATAAAATAACTTCGAAATAACAAATCTTCAATGAATACAAACTAAAATCCAACAACATAATAAAACCAAGAATAAAGAAAACATGGGTTATCCCCCCGAGTGTTATGTATCAGAGTGACGACACTGACTCGAATTACTGAAGGTAGACAACCTTCACTCTGGATTACCTGCATGTTATCCACGTAGAGGCAACATAACAACAGAAGAGGTGAGATATCTAACAATATAATTGAGTGTGTGATAAATAGTATACTAGAATTATATCAAGTAAAATCACCACTTCTCCATTACAAACAACGTTTAATATCACACAAACATAAACTACCAACAAATTCGTCATCGACAACACAAATATGCAACATATTATAACGCACATGCATATGGTACCATTGAAGTAGAACTCCCAACGTAAAAATAGAGCAAAACTCCCAACGTAAAAACGGAGCAAAACTCCCAACGTAATAATCTGCCAATTAATAGAGGCATCAACAAGGCATAAGCCTTCAACTTCAATGTGGTGTCAATCCAGGCCAACTTAACAGAGCATAAGCTCCTAAATGTTATGTTATGAATGCAACAAATGTATGAACTACAACCACAACGATAACAACAACAACACAACATCAAATTGACAACAACTTAATTACAATTCAACATTGGCCATAAGTCTGCAACTTAATAACAATTATACAATATTGGCATAAGTCTACAACTTAACTCTGCCAAGTCAATAAAGGCATTACAACATATATTCATCACCTGGAAATTCACAATTTATGACAAGTATATAATACACCAAATCAACTAAAATAAGCTACAAATAAACCACATAATTATTCAGACTATTTTGACTATTTCCGGTTAATTAATTATCGGCTAAAAATCCTATTATCTCTACTTTGTGCTTAAATACTTATTAACTCTGTTAAATTAATCGTCTACTAAAATTACCAACATTTCTGCTTCTCCTGCTAATTATCAAATCTATATTGTTACTACTAATATCAGTATTACCTCTAAACTTGCTACTAAAATTATAGTTTACTACTAGTTACTATTATTTTTGGATAAATTACTAGCCCTGTTATAATTACTGAAATATGTTATTCACTGTTACCAAATATCTCTGCCATATATGATATTATTCTGCTACTCAATTTTCTATGCCGTTAATATTCATCAACTACTAATATTGTTACTGGAACTCCCCTAACTATATTTGTATACTAACCCTTAATTGACTAAACAACTACTAAATTATTTAAATAGAGTATATCAACCTTACTGTAAGTAATTACACTAACTAAATAAGTAACATAAGTCTTTTATATATATATATATATATATATATATATATATATATATATATATATATATATATATATATATATATATATATATATATATATATATATCATAACATAGAAACCTCTGTAACAATATATAATTTTTCTAAGCAAGCATCCTTTTCTTTAGAATGATGCAATATACATGAATTAAAGTGTATTACAAATCAAGTTAGACAATAAGATTACAACGTGCCCCTCATATTAAAAAGGTGTGCCACTCGGCACAATCCTTCTTACCATAGGTGTCGACCGACACCCCCACCATGCCCCTTGGCATGTTCAATTCTTTTTTCCTGTGTCGTTCGGTACAATTTGTGTGTGATTTGGCACACTTATTTTTTACGCAGAACTCAAATAATTTTATCGATTATACTTCCAACCACGATTACATGAATTATACTACAACATAATAGTTATATGAACTACGGGATACTTCCCCTAACACCAAATCCATCAACTTAATCACTACAATTTATCAGGGACAAAATAACAGTGGAAATATCATCACAACCAACAACAATTACACACATAAGCAATTTTCTACCGATTAATTCCCACAATAATATTCATCATATCCCCGATTATAAGGTCATAACCCCACCCTTACTTATGATTGAAGGTTGCTCTACGGTTTACTGATTGAAATCTACTTTTGCCTCTTTTTCTGTAACTTTCTCACGGCTAATTCTCAAAACCCTTATTCCTCTTCTTGCTACTTATTCTCACGTACCGACTTTTACTCCAACTTTTCTAAATAACCTAATTCTTATATTATATAATATTTAGCTTATATTTCTATTAATTTTATTTGTCTTATTGGGCCTAATCCTCCTACTCCCACTTTACTACATACCACCATCAAAACAAGCCCAACAACGTTATTCTATTATTATTATTATTATTATTATTATTATTATTATTATTATTATTATTATTATTATTATTATTATCAAAAACCAACTAATGCTATTATTAATATTAATCGACAAACTATTCAACAATTAATCAACTAAATAATCAACTTAGCAACATAACGCAACTAATACCGACATACCACATATCACAACACGACATAACTTCAACAAATAAATTTGCAATTTAATCGAAAATACTTAATTAAATAATTAATTAAACAATCGGGCGTTACTGATTGCATACTCTCCATTAAAATTTTGAGACTGAAGTGGCCAAACTTCCTTTCCTACGGTAGATTGAAGCAATAAAACTTCTCTCTATAAAATATCTGAGCTCAATATGGTTTAACATGATAACCATTAACCTCTTGAGATTTTAACAGGTTGGTCTTCTAACCTATGATTTTATACAGGGAACCTAATGGTAAGCTCATCAATATTGAAGAACTTCATCCTTCGAATGAACAAGGCTTTTTAATAGCCTTAAGTAGCCTTAAGGGAACTTCAACCATATTGATGATCTTCAACCTAACTCAATATTGAGAATTGATCACACAATCCCTAACCAAAGCTTTTAACGGGTTTAGCTTCAAACCTCATACTTTTATCCCTAAGCAGATTGTGTTCATCCAAGTTATATGAATAACAACCTTGAATAACTTTATACATATCTACACATCCAGAATTACATATACACCTCACTCCCAAAAGAACCTCTTCCATAAAAGCATATGGTTATAAGAAAAAGCGAGAGAAAGTAACAAAGAAAACTTAGAGAGAGAGAGAGAGAGAGTGTGTGTGTATGTGTGTGTGTGTGAGTGGAAATATACATATTATCTTATGGATGATTTGAACAGAGGAATGAGACCTCTATTTATAGGCTTCAAATTCTTCCAAAGAGGAAACAACATTAAATAAAATTTGATTGTTACCAATTGATTAGACTAAACGATTAACTCATTTAAAAGTAACTAATCTATTTTCCAAAATAGGTAAAAATTGATATATATAGTCGTTGCTAATCGTTTGGATACATTCGAATTGCCTTGTTTCTCAAGTACACACCAATCTAATCAATTGAAACTTTGTGCTAATCGATTAGATCTAGTCAAAATAATTTTTCTTAATTTTTGAATGTTCCCTACACTTTCTAACAAACTTCTATATATATTCTCAATGTATTTTTCTTTTCAATAAAATTTTATAAAAAGGTAAGTATTCGTGTGTCTTCTTATAGCCATCCATCATCAGATAGTGGTTCATTAATAGAAGTGAGTTCAATCGTGGATATGAGTCCTAACATAAAGTACTCTCCTCTGAATGCAGATCCTGTCTTCCAGTGATTATCCTTATTACCAATTATTAACTTTTCTGGATGTGAAGACTTATACTTGAACTAGCTCTTGGATTGTGTTGCTTCTTGAGAACCATCATAAGATTATTCACTTGTTTCTTCATCTAATGAGCTTGAGAAATTAGACCAGCTTGTAAACGACCACCTTCCGATGGTTGAACATCTTCTAGGCACACACTTTCTGAAGGTTGAGCAGTTTCTAAATAGTTAATCATTATAGGTTGAGAAACTATGGAGCAACCATTGCTAGAGGTGTCTTTAGATATCTGCAATTCTGTGAAATTCTCATAAAGCTCTAACATTTTAGTGTTAGGCTCTTTGTCATCAAATTTGACATGTATTGACTCTTCAACCATTATGGTATCAAACTTACACACTTTGTATGCCTTTGAACATTCAGACTATCCTAATAAGATACCCTTTTGAGCTTTGGTATCAAATTTCTTATGATAGACTTTATTGTTCAAAATGTAACATGTACATCCAAACTAATGCAAATAAGAAATGTTTGAATTTCTTCCCTTGAAAAGCTCACATGGTGTTTTGTTTAGAATATGTCTAATATAAATTATGTTAAGAACATAACATATTGTGTTAACAGCTTCTTCCCACAAGTACTTTGGCAAAAAAAATTATGGATCTTGGTTTTATCTATTTCTAGTAAAGATTTGTTCTTTCACTTTATAACTCCATTTTGTTGTGGAGTTATAGGAGGAGAGAACTCGTGGAGAAATCCAAGTTTTTTTTACAAAAAACTCAAATGGCTCATTTGGAAATTATCCTTCACGATCATTTCTGATCTTCAAGATTTTAGAATCTTTTTTATTTTGTACCTGTATGCAGAAGATGTTGAACATATCATGTGATTATCTTGAAATATAAGGAATTTAATACAAGTCCATTTGTTGTAGTCGTCAATTATAACCATTGTTTATTTCTTTCCATTGATTAATACAATACTAATAAGACTAACTAAATCAATGTGGAACAACTTTAAAGGTATGGAGGTAGAGACAATGTTCTTTGGTTGAAAAGAGGTTTTAGAGATTTTTCCAACTTGGCATGCTACACAAAGATCATCTGAGCAATAATTAATGTCTGGTAAGCCATCTACAAGTTTTAACTTTCCAATCTTAGAGATTAATCTCAAGTTATCATGACCTAACCTTCCGTGTCAAAGCCGTTTTCATCACTAATTGATAAAAGGTAAATAACATTCTGATTAGCCAATTGAGAAAAAATAATTTTATAATCATTTCCTTTCCTCTTGTTGCACCCCAAAATTTACCCTCTTGATTTAGGCTTATGTTTCATCATAAACATCATATTGCATTGCATTCATACATTGTGATAGGATCAAAGTTCTTTGGGTTCTCAAGTCCTCTACAGGCTATGGAGGTTGATTGTGTTAGCAGTTTGCTCTGAGGGAATCTCAGGCTCTCATGTCTTTGGATCTTTCAAGTCACAATGATGTATTATAGCTCAAGACATCTCATTTTTCTCATTGATTCCTTAAGAGTTAAAGTTTTGCAAAGAATTGATGAGAAATTCATCTATGTCATTCATCTTATGAAATTAGGGTTTTGGCTCACCGTGAAGTTTGAAGTTTGGCTAAGTTATTTTATTGAAGTATCGTTCAATTTTGATTGGAAGCAAGTCAATTGATCACAAGGGGAAAAATGGTCATTTTGGTCAAAATCAGTCAAAGTCATGAGTTGACCAAGTGGACTTTTGGTCAACCATCAATTCAAATATCATATTTTCATATTTCATGATCAAATTCACCATTGAATCAATAGAATTAAAGAAATTAGGGTTAACTTATTCTTGAAGTTATTTGAAGTTTGAAAATTTTCTAAGAACTATGACATGTCATAACTTTCTCAATTTTTATCCAATGATTGCATACCATATATTTTTCGAAAGCTTGGGAGAAATTCTACAAGTTTGTCAATTGGTAAAATTTCTCAAAAATGCACCATTTGGAAGATATTTGAGTTTGAAGCTTTATGCACAAGGTATGCAAAATTGCTGGCCAGGCCTGTCTTCCCTTGCCAGGGACAAGTGACATTTCAACAAACAGGTGGTGTGCCAAATGTCCAAGCATATTTCTTCCTCCTCAAGCATCAATTCTGAAAATTGAAATATGCATCCTGTAGATGCTCGTGAGAGCTCTTCATCAAGCTTGGAATCATCCATTTTGGCCAAGTATCCATCAAGATATGGATCCTCAAAGTTGTTGTCTCGCAACTGATTGCCTTGCAGGCCCATGCGCGCCCAGAATTTGTAGTGTCATGGCTTGTTTTTTCGCAACTTGTCTTGGTCATATCTCATTCAATATTCCATCATTTTGCATGAACCAAAGCCCATGGTGAACCTCATTGAGAGATCTTTTGATAGGCTCCAAAAGGCAAGAAATGCACGAGCCAATTTTGAGAAATTTGGGTCACAAGTAAGGTCATTGGGCTATAATTTGCAATATGCAATTTTTTACAAAACTCAATTTCCATCCATTCCTTTCGCCCCAAGTCAATTCTATTGTTCATTTGAAGTGTACTAAAGCCCACAATGCTAGTCAATTCGGTCCCATGTGCACTTGTACTTGGTTGTACACCAAATTCTCAAACTTGCTCATTTTGGCCAAAATACGAACACTCTTTATTTAAAAGAAATCAAGGGTTGAGATTGAAAGGATCAAAATCCGAGAATAAAAGGCTTCAAAAGCAAGTGAAACCACGAGACAAGCACAAGCCATTTCCATGCTTGCAAGTGACACCTCCATAAGAGCAAATTTTCGGATTGGACTTAGGGCCCTCTTTCCAGGCCAATTTATTTTTCTAAACTCTTCTCCATACTCTATATAAGCTAAAGCAAGCCTCATTTCATTCTCTCCACGCTCACAAACCCTAGATATGAACACAAAACTCCATAACTGCATTTTTCTTCAAATCTCAAGTTTCAACCGTGCATTTGGAGATTTTCTTATTTATTCTTCATCCTTAAGACTCAAGGAAGGCGAAGCAAGCATTGGAACTCAGCTGGAGTGAAGGAGACAGTTGATTACGATTTCCTTTTGAGGTAAGAAATTTGAACTTTGATTCTTGAAATTTAGTCGTTCATTTGTGTGTTTGAGCTTAGATTCATGTTTATTGATGTTGTTTGAATGATTCTGGAGCTTTACAACTTCAAATTTTATGAAATATGCATGATTGAAGTTTCTGAAAATTTGAATATGGATGGTTTTTTCCCTTTTCGTGGTGTGATTTCTTGATGTATAGTTACTTATTTTAAGATTCATGAATTGCATGATGTTCCTTGCCATGCAATCTTTAAAATGAGCTTTGAATCACGAATTTTGGTTGAAAATTGAGCAAGATATATGGTCTGGAAGTTGGGGGGTCTGAGTTGCATGAAATAAGTATGTTAGGGCTGCTAGAGGTTAAGGATGAAGTGAGGTGTCACTTCCTGATTCGTCCATTTGAGTTTTCATGCATTTTTTTTGTTTATTTCTTTCATCTAATTTTATTTTATGCTCAAAATATTTTCAAAAATTATGAAACAAATATAGTAGGTTCTTTTCAGTCTTTAATATTTTGTGGAAGTTTTCTGAAATTTTTAAAAATGTTTTGATTGGTCAAATAAATTCAGAGATTAATTAATTTGATTTGATTAATTTTTATCTAATTTTCTTGTAAGTTCTTGAAAAAATGTTTTCCCATGATAAAAAATTCCACAAAAATTATTATGAGCCCTTTGACTGGTTTATGATGAGTCCATGATTTTTATTTGATTATTTTATAATTTTTTCCTAATTAAATAAATTCATGCATTATATTGCATTTCATGCATATTTATCATTATTAAAAATATTTTTATTTATACCAAAATTGCATAAAAAATATTTTAAATCATTTTCTTTATGTATGTTGCATTTTTGAATTTTATTTCATGAATTTTTCATTTTTGCATGATTAAGTAATTTGTTTGCATTAAATATTTAATTTGCATCTCATATCTTGCATTTTTATTATTTTCACCATTTTCCTTAAATATAAAAAATCCCAAAAATACTTTTTAGGTTCCTCATAGTCTTATACTAATTCTAGAATTTTGTTTGTGATTTATATCACTGATTTTATTTAATTTTTGAATATTGGGTTTGTAAATGCCTTATTTTAGGGTTCTTGTTGCTTTGGTCACAAGTTTTGATTTAATTGATGATCATTTGAAACTTGTAAATGTGATTTAAATTTTGATTTAAATCCTTGAATATCCTGAGCTAATTAAAATCAATTTTTCTTGATTTTATCAATTGAATTTCTATTTTTGCCAAATACTTTACAAAACTTGTCTAGTTTGAGCTTTATCTCAACTAGTTTTGAAAGATGAACTTTGTTTTCAATCTTATTCAAACATTCAAGGATCCAAGTTGATTTATTCTAACTTTTATAAGTCTAAAGTGTTCTAAAACAATTTTGTTTAGTTGTTATAGGTCAGTTTCCTATTTTTAATTGATTTATCTAAATCTAGTTAACTTTAGTTACTTAGGGTAGAAGTTACAATTGTTTGACTAATTTTCCTTAACTTTTGAGACCATTTATTTTTAGGATATGATAATGTATTACCCTAGGGTCTTATAACTGATTTTATTAAATTTTTAGGATTAGGTTTACTATTTTTCCCCATTAAGTCAAATTAGGGTTTCCAATTAGTGATCTTTCTAGGTTATACTAACTTGTTTGATTTTGCTTTTAACATGAGTTGTGTTAATCTCTGTTCCAAACTTTTGTCTCTGACTTGTTAACATCTTGTAGGACTTGTAACATTTTTGTTCCAATTTTATAACCCATGCTTTTATTCCTTTGTCCAATTACTTTTTGTGCATGCATCAATGTTTTGTTTAGATTCTAAATATAAGGAATGCACTTGTGCAATCCATAAGGGACATGTACTTCCTTTCTTCATCCTCATTTGCTTTTGTAGACTTGAACTCATCATCGAACCATTCAAGTTCTTACAATTTGCTCATATATTGTCCACTTTATGAGATAGGTGCTCATGATCAAGATTTAGGAGGTAACTCTTGTGCACCACTTTGAAAACCTCATGTGAAGCTCTTTCAAATATGATCTATTTTGGTTCTGATCTTTTGTTATTTGATTGATATCATACAATTTTCCAATGATGCTTGTTTGACATTTCATTGTCCACCCATCATGGTGACAAGTTAGGAGTCACATCTTTTAGTTTTGACCTAATTGTATGTGTATGATTGCTTGAGGATTTTCATGTCCATTTACTTTTATATTTGAATATTGTTTCATACCTCTATTTTATTTTATTTCTCATGCTCCAATGATTCTTGTTTGACATTTCATTGTCCATCCATCATAGTGACAAGTTAGGAGTCACATCTTTTAGTTTTGACCTAATTGTATGTGTGAGATTGCTTGAGGACTTTCATGTCCATTTATTTTGATATTTGAATCTTGTTTCCATGCCTCTATTTCATCTTACTTCTTATGATTCTTTGAACCATAGAGTGACATTTCATTGTCATCTATTTTTGGTATCATGTGAGAAGCTAAATTGGCCCCTCTTGTTGTTGTTTTTTTTTTTTGGTTTAATTCTTTAATGTTTGTTCATGAGATTTTATGTTATGTCTCTTTATGGTTACTCAATGTTTACTTAGTGTTGTCTATGGTACATAACATTTGAGAACCCTAATTTAGATCTTCCATGATCACCTTTGCTTTTGTGCATTAGAGACTATACTTTCATATGATGTCATGACACTTTAACTTGTTAATTTGACAACATGGATTAAAGTTTCCTTGTAAGATCATGATAGATACTTATAATAGGGATATTCCACTGCCCTAATACTTATAAGTATCACTTCTTATTTTCACACTTGATTTATATCATCCATCATTGATTTAGACAAGTGTTTTCTATATCTTATGATGTTGATAATCAATTAGGTGACTTGTTTTGTGCATTGAAGTTTTGTCTTCTACATTTATTGCTCATGAATTTCATCTTGAGTTATCTTATTACACAAGTCACATATGTCTTAATTATCTAATTAATACCATTTTGTTTAATCTTTATCAAGTGCCTTGAATTTGACTAGTTTTGGTGTTTCCAAACCCTAATTTGATGTGTTTTTGTATGCAAGCTTTCTACCTTGTTTGAAATGATTTTGTTTATGGTTTAATTAGCTCTTAAGCTAATGACCTTGCATTTGCTAACACCTCCTAGCCTTAACTTCTATTCGTAGGTGCTTGGTTTGTGTTTGTTTTTGCCCTTAGAGGCTTGTTTGTGCTTGCTTGTGCTTGTTTTGATCTAGATTGTTGAATGTTTTGTATATGAACTTTGAATATGGTTTGTTCATGTGTCTTGCTTATGTTGTTTAGGCTATTGAACTTGTGTGTTTCATCACCTTTTCACATTGTCCCTTGACCATGTTTGAATTAATGGTTTGTAGACTAGTTAAAGTTGACTTTTAGGGTTGAATTTTGACTTCTTCCTTTGTTAACCTTCATGCTATTTGTGTTATTGATGCATGATATTTGAATTTTTTCCTTGTATAAGTGTTATCTATATGCATTCACCTCTGACATCACTCTAATGTGACACCTCTAAGCATGTTCATACAATTGCACATTTATGCACATTTCACTACACACTTCTAGATGCATGATTATGCTTTCTTATGTTAGTTAGTTTGTGAACCTTCATGATGATTGTGTATATGATGAAAATGTATTCTTACCATGCTAGCTACTGAATTCCACGTGTTGTTATCTTCTAAATCTTACTCCTTTTCATCTATGCATCACCATGCTTCATTTGACTTTTAGTTGCATTCTAGGTCAAGTTCATGACTAATTTTTGTACTAGCATTATGTAGGTGCTATTCTAATTTGATTTTAACTTGATTGTGTTTAACATGAGTCTTGCATCATTATGTTTTGCTTCTTATCCCACTCTTATATGACACTTAGCACAAGTATGCTCAAGCACACATACACACACACCCTTGCCCGCACTTGTATGAATTAAATGTGTTTTTCCTTAAGTATTTTGTTTGTGAATCTTTCTTATGCATGTTTGAATGATTTTATTGATGTATTTATGTGTTTTCTAATGTATTGTATATATCTTGACATTTCATGGTTCATTTCTTTTCATCTTTGCCTTTTCTCGGCTTCTTTTTTACTTGTAAACGCTTTTTAGGTTAAAGTTTCGACTAGTTTTTGTACTAGTGTTGTAATTGTATCCTTGTGGTGTTTTCTTTGTGAATTGATTATGAATTCTTTTATATTATGTTTCTAATGTAATCACTTCATATTGACACATTATTTGCATGTTATGTATATCACACACTTAGATTCACTTCACCACACACAATTGTTGCATGTTTACGCAGTCTTGTAGAATTTTTGTGGCTTTGTTTGCATGATATAAATGAAATGTTAACATGTTAGCTACTTAATTTTATGTAATTTTAACTTTTAATTATCCTTTCATCTCATCTATGCTTAAAATCTCACGCAAATTGCGTTCCGTATGCTTTTAAGACTAGTTTTGGCTTAGTTTGGGTACTAACTTTGCATTTATGTCTTCATAATGATGTTTGATGTTTGTTTATGGTTTATATAAGATTTGTATATATATGTTGTGTCTACTGACCTCACTTCACATGACACTTTCTATGATCATTCATTCACTTATTTCCACTTCATCTTCTTCTTCTTTTTCTTCGCACTTGTTGGTGCTTGGTTTGTGTGCTTTTGCCAAAGCATTTTGTTTGCTTCTTCATCTCTTCTCATTTGGTTTTCTAACCAAGATGATTGATTTTATAGTTTCCCCTTAGGATCACTCGATTAGGTTCGTTATCGAGTTTAGACATTAGATTAAGTATCCATGCATGCCAATATTAGGTAGATAATAGGTAGTTTCCCTTGTTCATACCCACAACCTAGGAACTACTTTGTGCGATAATAATTAGGATTTAACAATAAGTTAGTTTCCCCTATCTATTTTACCTTTATCCTTTTTGCATCCTTAAAATTAAAATCTTGTTTTATCAAGTGCATTAAAATACTCTAACAATATGAAACTTTTTCCAAAGTAAAAGATACAAAACAATTAGTCTTAAGATGTTTCATTGTCCCATTTGTTGCTGATGTTTTATCATCGCGTTTGTTGATGTTTTGTCATCCCGTTTTTTGATGTTTTGTCATCCCGTCTGTATCTGATGTCTCGTCATCGTGGAGGTGTTTCGTCATCGTTGTTTGTTGTTTCGTCTTCTAATCTAAAAAACATAAACCAACCAAAATAAGTGAGCTAAACTACGACACTCTAACTTTCCCATTACATAAGGGAATACGTAAGCATCCTGTCGCGGGGCTTGATCGAGCAACCTTTGTAAATATTTTCTTCTTTTCCCTGTGTTTTCTTTCTTTTATTCTTTTCTTTATTTCTTTATTTCTTTATTCTTTATTTCTTCTTGCATACATTATACCTCATACACATATATAGTTA
Organism: Vicia sativa; assembly: GCA_021764765.1. NCBI lineage: Eukaryota > Viridiplantae > Streptophyta > Magnoliopsida > Fabales > Fabaceae > Vicia > Vicia sativa. Next base: position 36,260,744 of record CM038794.1, read on the forward strand.
TATCTCTACACCCATTAGATAGAAAGTAAAAGCGGATACCGTAGAGTACTACTGGCGTGTGGGGTGATAATCCCTTCCCCTCGCGTAACATACTTCCTTACCCAATCTCTCGGTCGCAAGACCGTGATTTCTCCATTTCAAGTTTACTCGATGTTTACCTTTCCTTCTTGGTGGGATAAAAAACGTTTGATGGAGACTTCATTGATATATAATTATATCCTTTGATTTTTCGGCCGGTTGTTTCACCTTTTACCTTTGAATACTATGGACTTGTAAGAATCATTCATGACTATACATATGTCCTTATTAAACACTACTTCACGACCACTTTCACAAAATTGACGTATTTAAGTAGGTCATGTTTTAGTCCATATACAAGCCAAACATTATTGGTAGAGATAGATGAGTTACCAATAATACCCATACCAATGATCTTGTCATTCTGGTTTCCTCCAATCACATGTTATCTTTTAGAGTGTGGGTTTAGAACATATGATTTTCTCCTATCATATGTTGTGAGCAACCATTGTCCAAGTACCAGGACTGTTGCTTTGCTCCTCCCTTTAGGCATATTTGTAGCAAAAGCAATTTCAAATTTAGGTACCCATAATTTGATGGGTCCTTTGGGGTTAGGTTTGAAAGGTCTCTTCTGACCGTGTGCCTTACCTTTGAGTAGTGAGGCTTAGAATCATTCAAGACTTTTGATTTGAAACTTTTAGGTCATGAATAGTTCTTAGACTTTGATTTTGAACCCTTCAAATTAGACTTTAAGATAACGGGTTATGGTTTCTCAGGAACCTTAGACTTAAATGTATGCGGTTCTAGTTTTTCTAGAACTTATGATTCTACAATATTTAGTTCTGCATGATTAAGAAGCTCTACTTTGTCGTCTGCAGATACAAAATAAGAAGAAAGTCCTTTATAAGCAGAACTAGGAGAGACAGGTTCTACAAATTTTATACAGTTTTCAGTTTTTGGATCAACAGACTATTCATAGCAGCTAAGATCCTCTCCCTTTCTTCTAATTATACCATATATCATTGTCGCACCTAGGATTTTTATCGAAGCACGAAGGAGACGGAAAGCAGAGTCGCCAACAATGTATATTTATCCCTAGGGTGATAAAGGAAACATTGAGTAAACTTGAGGGAAGGGAAAGAACATGGTCGTCGGAACCATGAGAAAATGGTAAGGAAGTCGGTTACGCGAGGGGAATGGGTTAGTACCCCGCGCGACTGTGGTACTCCACAACATCCACTTCATGTTTGCTTTATCTAAGGGTGTGTTATATATTAATTAATTGCTACATCTATGTCTAATGCTTCTACATCTATGTCTAATGCTTGGTGCTAAAAGGAATGCATGTGAAATAAAGAAAGTAAACGCATGGAAAAGAAGGAAGTATTTACAAAGTTTGCTCGGTCAGGCCCTACGACCTAATGCCTATGTTTTCCCTCGTGCAATGGGAAAGTTAGAGCACCGTAGTTTGACTCACGATTTTGGTTTGTTTTGTATTTTTTAATGGAACAATGCTAGACGTCACATTCCACGCAGCTCGACCTTGGGAGACTCATACGTCTGTAGTGGAAACCGCCTAGAGAAGAACTAACACATCCTTTTTGCAAGTTTCAATGAAAGGTTGTGAAGGCGAGAAACGAGTTTTTGCATTTGTCTGTTGATTTTACCTTGAGATTGGGTTTTTGTTGTTATTAAGTGTTTTGTGAAGTTTTGAGAGAAAAGAGTTTGTCTTAATGCATAGGCACAAGAGAAAGAAAATGTCTAAGTGAGACTAGCCTATTTCTAATTCTAATATTAGCATGTAAAGTTGATCATATAATTGAGGATGAAAAGACAAATATCTACCTATGTTAGCATAGATGGATAACTATCCTAGTATCTAGATCGACAGCTACCATAATGGAGCTGTGAGAATCCTAAGGGAGAAACAAGCAAGTGCTTTGGAAGAAGCACACAAACAATGCAATGCACAATCATATGCAGGAAGAGTAAGAGGGAAGCATTGGATGGCTTTAGTCGAAACAAATAAGCCTTGTGGTTGGAGATAATGTCCACGCCTTGGTATTATATTACCAAGTGGGAAGATTACATGAGTATAATAAGAGTGTCAGCGCGGGCCGACGCGATCTCCAGACAAAGCATGGCGGGTCAGAAAGGTGGACCATTACCCACGAGACGCTCGATAACAAGAAGAATCGCGGTGTGTCGCGAGCTAAGAATGACACGGACGAAAGTGCGCGGGTAGATTGCGCACCCTTTCCGCTTGCCTTCTCTTGAGGACTTATCATAGGGGAATAGGAATGAGGCTTCTTCTCTAAGGTCTTTAGCACAAATATAAACACACGTGCAAAATACCTACTACAAAGGTTGGGGTTTTAAACAAACCACACACAAATAGCACACAATATGCAAAATTGCCTTAAATATGTCTTTAAATAAACCAGAGGGATTTCTGATATAATCAACAATAAATATTCCTATCATGCATCTCTATCCTACTTCTCATGGCAAAGAAAATAGTAAAATTCCTAATTCTCATGATATCTAGAAAGTGATAAAGGAAGCGATTTATATGCAGAAGGAAAATACAAAACGGATATCAATGCGTAGCAAAGAGATCCAAAGCAGCGATCACAAATCAGAATGGGTATGAAACACATCCGAATATCAATTAGTACACCTACACAAAATAATGATCCATACAAGTAATAATAATAATGCATAATGTGTTTCGTACGCATCAGTATAGCAAAACAGGGTACCTGCACAAGATAACGATCTATACAGATAATAATAACACGGAATGTGTGTCATACACATCCGTATAACGCAATAGTGTACCTGCACAAGATAATGATCTATACAAATAATAATAACACGAAATATATCATATAATGCAATAGTGCACCTGCACAAGATAACGATTTACAAGTAATGAAATAGAATAGTATATACAATTCAGAATGTGTATCGTACACATCCGAATATCAAACATTACACTTGCACCAAATAGTGATCCATACAAGTGATAACGATGAGGAAATTGAGATCAGAATCGAAAAGTACCTATGGATATCTATCTGTAGCCAGGCGATCATAAGCAAAAAAACCCAAAATAATTTGTGCAATATTCACATCAATCAAAGAGAAATAGTCAGGAAATTAGATGTATAGATAAGCCTCGAATCATCCGTGTAAAAATAAATCATAAGCATCTGAATCGTCATGTAATGGTCCTGCACTAGATATGAATCTATACAATGCAAAATAATTTGTGAATCTCATGGTACGAGAAGTCTTTGATCAGAAGCTTGCACAATCCACAAACGAATTAGAAATTAACAACATGAAGTGAGCATAACTCAAATGTCCATTCAATGATCAGAACCTACCACTAATCCATTCACCATGCTAGAAAAGTCTGTAACACGGTGGAAGAACTGACTTGTTTGTTTTACGTTTTATCGCAAATGTTGCGGATAGCAAGAGTCGCCACCGACTTTTTCTTTTATCCAATTAAGGGAAGGCGAAAAGAATAGGAAAAGACCTTTGTTAGATTCTGAGTAAGGGAGTTGGTTATGAAAAGGGAAGGTGTTAGCACCCTTTTCATCCGTAGTTATCTACGGGCTCTTAATTGCTTTAGCTCACTTTAAATTGCTTTTTTGTGTGTGTGTTTGAAAAGATTTTTGAAAAGGAATTTCGCTTTGACTTCGTAATGATTCACGCTGGAATGTATACGAAATGTTTGGAAATGTTTTGTTTTGGAAAAGGACTTTGTAATGATTCACGCTGGAATGTATACAAAGTGTTTTGAAAAAAAGTGTGAGGTGTAAAAAGAATGTTTTAATTGAGCAAGCAAAAGAGACTTATTACCTACTCAGAACGGTCGTTTCCGTGTTATTTTGCTTTGCTTTAGAATAAGACTATCCATACCATTAGTTGGTAGGTAACCTTATTCGTTGGATGTAAAGGGACATTCGAAAGGACATCGGATGGTCATAGAAGGCAACTTGTAGAAGTATCCTAGTACATTCGTAGGGACGATCATCACTTTTCATAGGCAACAACCGAAGGACTAGATCATGTGTTCGTTTAGGCAACATCGAGGGACTATGATCTTTTAAGTCGAAGGGACTGTGATGATATTTCGTAGGCAACCGTGCTAAGATACCCCTGTAACACCCCAATTCTACCCCGCGTAATTATATAATAAAATCAGAGTTTCAAAATTCCACTTAATAATATTGAGGCATCACATCTTCGCACTTCCAACAATTAGCATTATAATGCACATCAAAAATCGGATATACCGAATCATACATAATTCCTCATATAGACATATGAATATTCACAGCACAATGGATATGTTTACAAAATATACATAACATCATGTTGTCATCAATACACAAGGTTATCACAAAATAAGATAGTATATACAAACTATCCTATCAAAATAATGACGTCGCCCAAATCTCGAGTGTTACTACGACTAGAGCAGAACGACACAAAATAAAGTGACTCGAGCTAATCCTCCTCATCCTCGGGGATCACCTGCACGTTACCAATATATAGGTAACGACGAAACAAGTAAAGGGGTGAGATAATTCCAAAACATATAATTAAAAACAATGATGGAATATATAGATAGTTGGAATTATAATTGATATAAGTTAAATAAAGTATATCACATATATTTAAACTTACATACTTTAAATTTGCATTTGGTGTATAAATCAACACATTAACTTCATCACATAATCATTATATTCACATCAACACAAAACACCATGTACCGTCGCAATTCAATTATCATTCATCAGTTAAGAACTCAATGATAAACAACTCGAACATAAACATAACCGACTCCAAAATAAACATAATGGACTCCATGAGACACGACCATGTTATGCATGTGGTACCCATCGCTTGGTCCGTAATTAGGGACACTTGGCATAAAGCCCAACTTCGCTCGGCATAAAAGCCATCATCGCTTGGCATAAAAGCCCTCTTCGCTTATGAAAATGTATGTGACTCAATAAATAAAGACCACACAACAACATATCATCATCGCTCATCACAATTGACATAAAGTCTACTTCGCCATATTTATTCACATCACATAAACATGTCATCGCATCGCATAAACAACAAGTATTCGTAATTATATACACCGTCGCAACATCACCGTCAATTAATCCATCAATTCCCAAAAATGGAAAAAATAGTAAAAACATCAATAATCGTCGCGAACGCCATTCTTATTTACCGGCATAATTTATAAACATCAACTTCAAAATCGGATAGCTCATATATGTCTTAAAATGACTAAAACTCAATCCGGGTCAATTTACCGTATTTTAGCCTATTTCGGGTCGTTCAGTAAAAACTCACAATTTCGAAAAACTAACTTCACCACTACGTTCTACACGTCAAAATTAGCTAACACGTCAATTTTCGTTGAATTCGGAGCAACTTGCTTCGTCGCCGAATTTACCGAAATCGGAAAATCGGAACATAATCGGGTCCTAAATTTAATCGGCTATCTTATCCCCTAATTATATTTTATAGATGTCAAAGTTTGCTTGGTGGGATTGGATAATTAAAACAAACCAGAAGCCATTTACATTGAAAATTGAAAATTATGCAGGTTGCAGTTTCTTTTTTTTTTTTTTACAAAAAAAACAGGAAATGGAATTTTACAGCAAAAATGTCGTTTCTTCCTCATTAAGGGGACGTACGTCCCACTATATATATGTACATGAGGCGGGGCCCTCAAACTCACATGTATGCCATCCATGGTTTTTTTTTCATAATGCCCTGCGTTTTTTTTTCCATTTTCACAGTTTCTTCTCATTTTGTTTTTCCAAACTCCCTGCATAATTTTCATTCCCTGTTTCTTATTTTCACATTTGTTTCACTGTATATCTTCTTCCTATTTCCTTTACTATTTCTATTTTTATTTTTGTTTTACCATTTCCTTGCAATGCTTTCTTCCTATTTCCATTCTCTTTACTATTTCCATTGCTATTTCTATTCTACAACATCCTTCAAACGACAACACTCATATAATCTACACCAAACTCAAATCTTCTAAACCCTCCAACAATCACCCAACACAACTCTATACTATCTATCAATTTTCCCCCCAAATCAAACTAAAATCCATCAAACCCTAACTAAATGGAATGGAAATCAAACCCCTTACCTAGCAAGCTTTGGGTATCCAAGATGATTCTTCAAGCCAAGCTTTGCTCTTCTTCTTGCTCTCTTCTTCTTCCTCAACCAAAACCCTAGCTTTTTCTCCAACTTCTCAACTTTGGTGTTTTTGTGTTGTGTTTGGAAAATGGGTGGAGGAAATGGTTTTATAAAACATGTCTTACTGGCCAACTTAAGGAAATTGCTCACATGCCCCCATCTATTCTTAATACAATAAATATAACATCTAATTATATTATTAACTTAATTTGTTAGTTTAATTCCGGGAAATTAAATATCGGTCCGAAAAATATTTTACCGAACCGAACAAAACGTCGCTAAATATATTAATAAATATACCGATTAATATAATTATTTTCGTTGTCAAAACAATCGTCAAACGATAATTCAAAAATAATAATATAATATAATATTAAATAAAACGGGCGTTACAACTCTCCCCCACTAAAAAGGTTTCGTCCTCGAAATTACCTGACTCAAAAAGCTCGGGATATGAATGCCGCATCTTACTCTCCAATTCCCATGTCGCACTTTCACCGCTGCCAATCCAAACAACCTTGACCAATGAAATCTCTTTGCCACGAAGGGACTTCATCTCACGATCCTTAATCCTCAAAGGCATCGTTTCCACCGTAAGATTTTCCCGAACTTGAATGTCATCCATCTCAATCACATGTGAAGGATCCGGGACATACTTCCGAAGTTGTGACACATGAAAAACATCGTGCAAATTTGAAAGATTTGGCGGTAGCCACCGATAAGCCACTTTTCCCACTTTACTAGTAATTTGATAAGGACCAATAAAGCGAGGAGTTAGCTTCTTCGACTTCAATGCTCGTCCCACACCGGTTGTAGGAGTAACTCTTAAGAACACATGATCACCCTCTTGAAATTCCAAGTCTTTTCTTCTTTTATCATGATAACTCTTTTGACGACTTTGAGAAATTCTCATCTTTTCTCTAATCATCTTCACCGTCTCCGTAGTTTCCCTAACCAATTCGGGTCCAAGTACCACACTTTCACCCGACTCATGCCAACACAAAGGAGTTCTACATCTTCGACCATACAACGCCTCAAACGGTGCCATTCCAATACTAGCATGAAAACTGTTATTATAAGTAAACTCAATCAAAGGAAGATATGTATCCCATGAACCACCATGCTCAAGAATACAAGCTCGTAACAAGTCTTCCAACGATTGAATCATCCTTTCCGTTTGACCATCAGTTTGAGGATGATAAGCCGAACTCAACCTCAATTTTGAACCTAACGCCTCTTGCAAGCTTTTCCAAAATTCAGAAGTGAACCTCGGATCTCTATCCGAAACAATACACAAAGGAATACCATGTAACCTAATAATCACATGTGTATAAATCTCCGCCAACTTCGATACGGGATAAGTGATGTTAATAGGAATAAAGTGAGTCGACTTTGTAAGCCTATCAACAATCACCCAAATCGCATCGTGTCCTCTTTGTGTATTCGGCAACCCCGTTACAAAATCCATAAAAATGCTATCCCATTTCCATTCCGGGACCTCCAACGGTTGCATCAACCCCGTAGGTTTCTGATGCTCCACTTTAGACTTCTGACAAGTTAAACAAGCATAAACAAACTGAGCCACCTCTCTTTTCATACCCGACCACCAAAATAGTTTTCTCAAATCTTAATACATTTTGGTCGCTCCGGGATGAATACTCAAACTACTCCTATGACTTTCTTCCAAAATCATCCTCTTTAAATCAACATCATCGGGAATACAAATCCTTCCTCGGAATCTCAAAACACCCTGAGCATCCAACTTGAAATCTTCACTTTCAGTCTTTCCGATACTAACCAACAAATCCACAAGTTTCACATCAAGCTTTTGAGCTTCTCTAATGCTATCAAGGAAATCGTTATTGATCTTCAACATCCCCAAGATAACACTCTTCGGCGTCACTTCTATCACAAGACTCATATCTCTAAATTGTTCAATCAATTCCAACTCTTTCACCATCAAAAGTGACATATGCAAAGTCTTTCGACTTAAAGCATCGGCCACCACATTTGCTTTACCAGGATGGTAATTCAATCTGAAATCATAATCTTTCAACAATTCAAGCCACCTTCTTTGTCTCATATTAAGCTCCTTTTGATCAAACAAATATTTCAAGCTTTTATGGTCACTAAACACTTCAAATCTAGAACCATAAAGATAATGCCTCCAAATCTTAAGCACAAAACAACCGCCAAGTTCCAAATCGTGAGTAGGATAGTTCTTCTCATGAATCTTCAATTGCCTCGAAGCATAAGCAACCACCTTGCCACCTTGCATAAGCACACCACCCAAACCCATCATAGAAGCATCACAATAAACAACGAACGGTTCTTCAGGATTAGGTAAAATCAAGATCGGTGCCGTTGTCAACCTCTTCTTCAATTAAACAAAACTTTCTTCACACTTGACATCCCACACAAAAGCAGCTCCTTTACAAGTTAACTTTGTCAAAGGAAGTGCCAACTTAGAAAAACCTTCAATGAACCTCCTATAGTAACCAGCCAAACCCAAGAAACTTCAAATCTCGGTAACAGATTTAGGAGTTTCCCATCTTAACACAACATCCACTTTATAAGGATCAACCGCAATGCCATCACCAGAAATGACATGCCCTAAAAAGCTCACTTCACCTAACCAAAACTCGCACTTTGACAACTTAGCATAAAGCTTCTTCTCCTTCAGAACTTCCAACACAATGCGCAAATGCTCTGCATGCTCTTCCTCCGATTTAGAATAAACCAGAATATCATCAATAAAAACAACCACGAAACTATCCAAGTAAGGATGGAAAATACGGTTCATGTACTCCATGAATACTCCCGGTGCATTAGTGACACCGAAAGGCATCACCGAATACTCGTAATGTCCATACCTCGTCCTGAAAGCAGTTTTCTGAACGTCTTCTTCTTTCACCCTTATTTGATGGTAACCCGATCTCAAATTAATCTTACTAAACATGCGAGCACCAACCAACCGGTCCATCAAATCATCAATCCTAGGAAGCGGATACCTATTCTTGATAGTTACTTTATTCAACTGACGATAATCAATACAAAGCCTCATGCTACCATCTTTCTTCTTTACCAATAACACAGGAGCTCCCCACGGTGACACACTTGGTCTAACAAACTTCTTCTCAAGCAAATCTTCTAATTGACTCTTCAATTCTTCTAGCTCGGATGCGGACATCCTGTATGGCGCCATAGAGATAGGTCTGGTACCAGGGACAATATCCATAGAAAACTCAACTTCTCTTTCTGGAGGTGCACTAGGAATCTCATCAGGAAACACTTCGGGAAAGTCGCACACCACCGGAAAGTTTGCAATAACAGATTGACTCTCCACAGAAAGAGTCGCCATCAACAAGAAAACCGATGCTTCATCTTTCATGAACTCCTTCAATTGTTTCGTTGACACCAACATAGTTTGATCTTCTTCCGCTAAGGAAGAAAACCTCACAGTGTTGTCATAACAATTGATATGGACATAGTTAGCTTTCAACCAATCCATACCAAAACCATGTCCAACCCAACAAGCGGTAAACAAATAAGATCCACCACGAAGTCTCTACCAAAGATTGATAAAGGGCAATTTGCACACACAAAAGAAGTAGTAACTGTTCCCTTAGCCGGAACTTCCACCATCATATCTCTATCTAGAGATGACAAAGTAAGACCCAACCTCTTAACACAATAAGCAGCAATAAAACAATGAGTAGCACCAGTATCAATAATAGTAATAAGGGGAATGCTATTAATGAAACTAGTACCTCGAACAAGTCCATCTTCGTTTGCCGTCGGAGCACCCGACAAAGCAAACACCTTTCCCGCTCCTTGCGCCTTCTTAGGTTTCTTGCATTGAGGACTAGTGTGACCTCCCTCACCACAATTAAAACAAACCACTTCTCTATGCTTGCAATCACGAATTACATGACCCGTTTCACCACAACGGAAACACCTCACTTCATTCTCTTTAGCCTTCCCATCATTCCTACAAACATTACTCTTGTGGCCAGGTTTCCCACATTTGTAACAAACAATACTAGCAGGAGCATCTCCCCCACTAGTCCTTCTTCCTTGAAACGCTTGCTGTTTCCCTTTACCAGTAGGGACATCATAAGGTTTCCCACGGCTCGCTGGCCCTTGCTCCTCTTATCAGACAACATCTTATAGTGTGCATTACTATCCTCTTCAAAGATCCTACAACTATCAATCAAATCCGCAAAGACACAGATTTTCTGATAACCGATCGCCTTCTTAATCTCAGGACGTAAGCCACTCTCAAATTTAATGCACTTAGAAAATTCAGCACCCTCACCATTAAAGTGAGGATAGAACTTAGCCAACTCAATAAACTTTGCAGCATAATCAGTGATAGACATGCTTCCCTGCCTCAGTGAAAGGAACTCAATCTCCTTGTTTCCCCGAACATCTTTAGGGTAGTACTTCCTCAAAAACTCCCTACTAAAAACTTCCCACGTTACTTCTTCACCAGCAACTCCAAGCCTTTGACGGGTGTCAACCCACCAATCATCAGCCTCCTTACTTAACTTATGAGTGCCATAACAGACTTTCTGCGTAGGAGTGCAATCCATCACCCGAAAGATTCTTTCGATCTCCTTCAACCAAGTTAGAGCACCTTCAGGATCATACTTCCCGTAGAAAGTAGGTGGATTCTCCCTCTGGAAGGTCGCCAAACTACGAGTCCCAGCGCTCTCGTCAGCAATCGGCGGGTTTTGGAAAGCCTGAGCCATCGCCTGCATAGCCGCAGCAATAGCATCATCGTTCCTACCAACATTCCCACCAGTATTCCTACCAGCATTCCTACCAGCCATAACAACTTCTGCTCACAACAAAACAAGGATTAGAATCAACAAATAACAATACTCGATTGTTAGACAACAACAGACTCAACAACTTGGCCGGACAGACCGACCTGCTCTGATACCACTAATGTAACACCCCAATTCTACCCCGCGTAATTATATAATAAAATCAGAGTTTCAAAATTCCATTTAATAATATTGAGGCATCACATCTTCGCACTTCCAACAATTAGCATTATAATGCACATCAAAAATCGGATATACCGAATCATACATAATTCATCATATATACATATGAATATTCACAGCACAGCGGATATGTTTACAAAATATACATAACATCATGTTGTCATCAATACACAAGGTTATCACAAAATAAGATAGTATATACAAACTATCCTATCAAAATAATGACGTCGCCCAAATCCCGAGTGTTACTACGACCAGAGCAGAACGACACAAAATAAAGTGACTCGAGCTAATCCTCCTCATCCTCGGGGATCACCTGCACGTTACCAATATATAGGTAACGGCGAAACAAGTAAAGGGGTGAGATAATTCCAAAACATATAATTAAAAACAATGATGGAATATATAGATAGTTGGAATTATAATTGATATAAGTTAAATAAAGTATATCACATATATTTAAACTTACATACTTTAAATTTGCATTTGGTGTATAAATCAACACATTAACTTCATCACATAATCATTATATTCACATCAACACAAAACACCATGTACCGTCGCAATTCAATTATCATTCATCAGTTAAGAACTCAATGATAAACAACTCGAACATAAACATAACCGACTCCAAAATAAACATAATGGACTCCATGAGACACGACCATGTTATGCATGTGGTACCCATCGCTTGGTCCGTAATTAGGGACACTTGGCATAAAGCCCAACTTCGCTCGGCATAAAAGCCATCATCGCTTGGCATAAAAGCCCTCTTCGCTTATGAAAATGTATGTGACTCAATAAATAAAGACCACACAACAACATATCATCATCGCTCATCACAATTGACATAAAGTCTACTTCGCCATATTTATTCACATCACATAAACATGTCATCGCATCGCATAAACAACAAGTATTCGTAATTATATACACCGTCGCAACATCACCGTCAATTAATCCATCAATTCCCAAAAATGGAAAAAATAGTAAAAACATCAATAATCGTCGCGAACGCCATTCTTATTTACCGGCATAATTTATAAACATCAACTTCAAAATCGGATAGCTCATATATGTCTTAAAATGACTAAAACTCAATCCGGGTCAATTTACCGTATTTTAGCCTATTTCGGGTCGTTCAGTAAAAACTCACAATTTCGAAAAACTAACTTCACCACTACGTTCTACACGTCAAAATTAGCTAACACGTCAATTTTCGTTGAATTCGGAGCAACTTGCTTCGTCGCCGAATTTACCGTACCGAAATCGGAAAATCGGAACATAATCGGGTCCTAAATTTAATCGGCTATCTTATCCCCTAACTATATTTTATAGATGTCAAAGTTTTCTTGGTGGGATTGGATAATTAAAACAAACCAGAAGCCATTTACATTGAAAATTGAAAATTATGCAGGTTGCAGTTTCTTTTTTTTTTTTTTTACAAAAAAAACAGGAAATGGAATTTTACAGCAAAAATGTCGTTTCTTCCTCATTAAGGGGACGTACGTCCCACTATATATATGTACATGAGGCGGGGCCCTCAAACTCACATGTATGCCATCCATGGTTTTTTTTTCATAATGCCCTGCGTTTTTTTTTCCATTTTCACAGTTTCTTCTCATTTTGTTTTTCCAAACTCCCTGCATAATTTTCATTCCCTGTTTCTTATTTTCACATTTGTTTCACTGTATATCTTCTTCCTATTTCCTTTACTATTTCTATTTTTATTTTTGTTTTACCATTTCCTTGCAATGCTTTCTTCCTATTTCCATTCTCTTTACTATTTCCATTGCTATTTCTATTCTACAACATCCTTCAAACGACAACACTCATATAATCTACACCAAACTTAAATCTTCTAAACCCTCCAACAATCACCCAACACAACTCTATACTATCTATCAATTTTCCCCCCAAATCAAACTAAAATCCATCAAACCCTAACTAAATGGAATGGAAATCAAACCCCTTACCTAGCAAGCTTTGGGTATCCAAGATGATTCTTCAAGCCAAGCTTTGCTCTTCTTCTTGCTCTCTTCTTCTTCCTCAACCAAAACCCTAGCTTTTTCTCCAACTTCTCAACTTTGGTGTTTTTGTGTTGTGTTTGGAAAATGGGTGGAGGAAATGGTTTTATAAAACATGTCTTACTAGCCAACTTAAGGAAATTGCTCACATGCCCCTCATCTATTCTTAATACAATAAATATAACATCTAATTATATTATTAACTTAATTTGTTAGTTTAATTCCGGGAAATTAAATATCGGTCCGAAAAATATTTTACCGAACCGAACAAAACGTCGCTAAATATATTAATAAATATACCGATTAATATAATTATTTTCGTTGTCAAAAAAATCGTCAAACGATAATTCAAAAATAATAATATAATATAATATTAAATAAAACGGGCGTTACAACCCCCACGTTCGAGGGACTTGACCATTTATAAGGCAACGAGAGAGAATACCCTAGGGGGTGCATGTGTGAGAAGAGTGTATTTTTTCAGATATTTTATCTTGTATTAGTGGTCTATGTTGATTTTATCTTGCCATACACACCTAATTACTAGTAGTTTAATAGGTGCAGAAAGTAAATTGAGGAAATATAAAGGGTCCTGCGCTATTACATGGCTTTGGGGCAGATACATAATAGGAGGTGCAGAAAGTAAAGTGCGGAAAGTAAAATCCTACGCTATTACATGATTAAAAATTTGCAACCTATACATCCTTTCTAGAATTTAAAGTGCAAGAAAAATAAATAGCAGAAAAGAAAACTAGTCCTAATATTTTTGGTGTTTTTGAAATTAGAGTTTATGTGAAAAAACAAACTAGATGTAGTTGATTTTAATTAATTAATTAAAAAAGAATTATTAGTGAATACTAACCTAAATTAATTAATTAAATTAGATAAAAGAAAATATTAGTGAAAGTTATATAATTAATTCTAAATTAATTAACCTAATTACTAATTAAATTAATTAATTATAAAAAAGGAAAATAAGCAAAATATAAAGAAAAACAAAACAAAGCAAAATAGAGAGCTTCTGGCAGAAGCTAGAGCTTCTGGAGGTTTCGTTGCTGGAGGCACCCAGAAGCTGGAGCTTTTGGGGTTTCTAGTGTTGGAGGCGCCCAGATGCTGGAGCTTCTGGGGGTTCTGGTGCTGGAAAGGATCCAGAAGCTGGAGCTTCTGGAGACTCTAGATCTGGGGCGTCCAGAAGCTGGAGCTTCTAGGGACTTCTCATCTGGGGCCATCCAAAAGTTGGAGCTTCTGGAGGATTCTGGCGCTGGGAGACTCAGAAGCTGGAGCTTCTGGTGCTGGGGATGCCCAGAAGCTGGAGCTTATGGAGGCATTCCTTCTGGAGATCTGGAAACCTGCAAAATAAATAGTGAAAAAAGGCAAAAGGTGGGGTTTGAACCCGCGACTTGATAGAGAGAATGACATAGTGCGCGCAAGGTGAACCGCTGGGGCAGTGATACATCCATTCATCCTTCTGGACCTATAAATAGGTAAGGGTTATTGGCTTCTGAGTCAGAAGCACCGGAACGGTGCTCCGGTCATCTTCTCCGATTGGTATCAATCATCAAAAACCTGTAAAATGCATCAATTTATGAAAAATAAAAGTCCAGATTGATTATAAGGACCTACGATCACGATGGTAAGGTTTGTTTGTCCTAAAACAACCTATATCATAGAATACAAATCTTCACTAAGTTCATGCCATAACAGTGACATCTAGTGATTTATACGTCAAAACTTGTGGAGGATGGATCAAACCTGTTCTAACAAACTTCATGAACATATTAGCATGGTTAAATATCATGAAAACAGAGTAAAATGCAAAATATGATTTAAATAAATATGAAAACGGATGCTTATGAATGGCACGATTCAGCATGCTTTGGCCATGGATAATGATCCATTCTTACCCTACTGTACCTCAGGAACAAGAATCGATGCTTGGAAGCACTTGAAACCGGCTGGAAGTTGGAATACTATTTGGCCAACCTTGAGAAAATTTTGAGAATTTTTAGGGTTTATGAGAGCTTGGCTGCACGTGTAAGGGTTGTGTCCAGAGGTTTTTTATCTTGTAAGAGTGCTAGGTATTTATAGGAGAGTAGAATTAGGTCAAGGCATTAAGAGAAAATATTCTCCTTAAATGGAGAATATTTATTTTGAAAACTTGCACAAAATCTTTCCAATCTTGATCAATCTCTTCCTCAATCTTCTTCCACAAAATTGACAGCTTGTAATGAGCTATCTTGGACCCCAAGCCATGTAAATATCCAACCCAACTTGCCTTATCTTTTATTTTTGCATTTTATTTAATTAAATTTGAATTTAAGCTATTTTAATTCAAAAATAAATTAATAAAAAAGATAGAGGGCGTGACATGCAACATAGTGGTCATAGATAATCTCATGATCAAGTTTAAATCATAAAATCTTAGGCCCATTTGGAAATTTTTGGCTTCTGCTAGGTATTTTTCTTCATGCACCTCCTAAAAAATGCTCAACTTGCACAATTTGTATCTTGCTCAATTTCCAACATTTTTGAGTGTTCTTGGACTTTTTAGAAAGTTCAAGATGTCTTATAAACAGCCTTTTTGGTTTCATCTTCATTGGAGTTTCCATGCTCATGGACACTTCTTTGCAAAAGGATGACTTTTGTTGACTTTTCTAGAAGGACCTGTAATGTCTTGATCCATTACTCCCAAATGAAGCATTTTCTGCCCAAGCTTGTGAGACATGAAGTTGTAGAGAATTGAATTCTCTTCAAAATTAACTTTGGTGGAGAAATTTTTGATGAAGTATATGAAAGTTATGCTTGGTCAAAGTTCTGTTGACTTTTGTTTAGAGAAGCCCTAATTTGGAAACTTTGACTTTTGACCAGATCTTGACTTTTCTTGATGAATCATGATCAAATCTTGATCAAATGATGAATGTCACTTCAAAATATTGATGTTGACCAAAAATTGTGAAGTTTGACTGTATGTTGACCATAGTTGACTTTTTGTCCAATACAGTTGATCTTCAGCTATCTGGGCAATTGGATGAGCAAATTTGACTTGTAAGGCTTGAAACTTGACATGGTGATCCCTTGGAACATAGGATGAGGTATTGTGACCACTTGAAGCATTAGAAGTCCATCTTGACTTGAGAATAACAAAACCCTAGCTTGGATTGATTGCTTAGAAGAGGGTTTGTCTGGTCAACCCTTCTGAAGTCCTTGAGAATTGAGATGTGAATTGTCTAAGAAGTGGAAGGAAAAATTTTGGGGTATAACAAAGTCGAATCGAGGATACAAAATTGACAAAACGTGCCAAAATCCTAATTCTAATTATATATTAAACATTCATTCAATTAATTTCTATATTAATAGAAAAATTACGAAAAAAATATACCTAAGTCAGGGGCTAACATATCATTATCCACACAAAATTTCGGCCAGAAATCATGAAACAATCGTCACAAATTAGTTGTTCAAAATCAAAGGTGAAATGAACTTTTCGTATGGTATAGGGGCTCTGAATTGAATGCACGGTGCTAACCATCAATACATTGGGTGCTAGGCCCATCAACCTAACCCATAATCTACTTTTTTATTTCACAAAAACGCTACAAGGATCAGTCCATTAACATCCAAACCTAACTCAATATACAACACATCATTTATAGGAGACTTTTTCTTGCCACCAACTTTAACCTAGTACCCCAATGCTATGAAAAGACATTTTTCCCAACCAAATTTCCTTCTCCAAATTTACGGTACACCAGATTTTTGAAATTCTTTGACGATACCGGAAATTTAGTGGCTATACCTGATATTTCGCAAAAATAAGTAAGATTTACGGTACATTTGGCAAAATTTTCGGTATTTTGTACTTGATATTTCATAATTTTCGGTATTTTGTACCGGATATTTCATGATTTTTGGTATCACCTGCCGTAAATTATGAAATATCCGGTATTTTCACTCCAAAAATTTCATAATTTTCGGTATTATCATTTGATAATGATACGAAATTTTGAAATTTCAATATTTTATATATATTTTAAATTTTCTATGTGTGTTATGATTTTAATTTTGCTTGTAGTGAGGACGAGAGATAGAGATATATCTATTGTCGGCAGAACTACGATCGAGCCGATGTAGTGGCTCGAGCTCGATGAGGCTCAGCCTCAAAGATGCGGGCGCCGTCGTATAACCGCCTTCTCTAGAAGCGGATGGATGAGCCGTGACGGGTTTCATGCACCTCACGGGATGCTAGAGCTTTTACTAAGTCGAGGATCATCCTTCTACGGTGAGGGTCATGCTCCTGCTACAAAGGGCGGTAGTTGTATATGAGCCTGATTTAGGAGCCGATTGTTGAGGATCCGTGATCAGTCGGTGATACATGAACAAATAGTTGAGGAGCCGTTCGGTCTTGATTCGAGCCGATACAATAGGCGATTTAGGAGCCATTCGGAGGGAGTGGACATGGTGCCTCATGCGATATAGACACCACAATCAGCTGAGCCATCAATATATCTTGATGGTGGTTTCCCTGGAGGATCTTCTGACATGTCCATTTTGATGGGTTATGCTGACCATGTCACTTATAGGATATGACAGGGGAGAGGTGTGTAATATTGGTTTGGTTTAATGCTTAATTTTTATTTGTATTACACGATTTGATGTATACGAATTTGTTGTAATTGTGTTGTTTTGTTTCAGGAGCATCTAGTGTTAAAGGTCGCTTCTCATGGGTCGAAGTTGAAGAACTTCCCCGAGACTCCGATGCATGAGCGGGTGAGGAAGATAATTGAGGATTTTAGGCTGAAGGACTTTGCTCGATGCTCCTTGACCATGTTGGACGCCTCTCTACTATCAAATTTTGTTGAGAGGTGGCACATGGAGACAACATTATTCCATCTTCCATTTGGGGAGATGACAGTGACGTTTGATGATGTGGATGCCTTCTTTCACCTTTCAATTGCTAGTACGTTTTCACATCAGATTATAGGGACCAGGCGACAGGAGTACGCATGGTTGTGGATTCTTTAGAGGTGGATGAGGTAGAGGTCCTACACGAGTTTGGTGAGACTTAGGGATTTCACCTCCACATATCTTGGTTGAGGAGTACTTATAAGGTGCTTGTGGAGGCAGAGAGGTATGAGGCTGGCGCTAGGGTACATGCTACATCTTGTGGCATGTACTCTCTTTGCGGACAAGCCTGAAGTTTATATTGATGTTCGTTACTTATCTCTATTCAACGCCCTTGACACTCCATGTTGGGCTTGGGGAGTGGCAGCATTGATGATGCTTTACACGACACTTGATGTTGCTTCCCGTCCTGAGACCAAACAAATTGCTGGTTATTTGATCCTGTTACATGTATACTATAATTCATTAGATGATTTTTTTTATAATTATTAGGTATTAGTATAATAATTTCATAATGTTATTTATGCAGTGTTGGATATACGAGAACTTCCCTCACATCTGTGACCGGAAGCTGCAGCGTGTTGAGGCTACAAACCCGTATGCAAAGAGGTGGAAGGCCAGACAGGCCCATCCTAGAGGTTTGATAGAGTACAAGAGGAGGCTGGATGCTCTGACCTTGGATGATGTCATTTGGACAAAGTATACGACTTATCGTCATCATCATTTTGATGTATCTACTTTATATTCAAGGCATGTCAGATGAGAGAGCTATGTGGCTAGACACTTGCCTGAGAGGTGTCTACGCTAGTATGGTTATGTACAGGGCATCCCATGGTCGGTCCCACACGGCCCAACTGGTGACATTGATCGATGGTTTTAGAGTCACATCATCAGCTCTAGTGTGAGATTATTGATGCAGTCATCAGGGTTCAGGAGCCTGGGCAGTGCAAGGATGGATACCTTGAGTGGTTCCTTAGTGTGTCACACCCTAGGGTCATACCACCAGCTTCATCATCTAACATCCTAGGGCCTTCAGGAACCAGAGATTCTTCTGATCCACCACCACCTCTACAACTCATCGCAGTTACATTAGATAACATCATAGGGTTGGTGAACCCCGATGGTGAGGTTTATCAAGGGTTAGCTAGGTTGACCGACATTGCCCGTGGAGGGCCTATGTAGATTTTTATTTTTATTATTGTATTATATGTGTATGTTATGACAAACAGGCTTCTAGTTTATTGCATAATATTTTTTGGCTAGTACCTTTTCTTTCGATTACATAAAGAAAATAAAATAGCACAAAGAAAAAACTCGAATAAGTTAACAAACATCAGATGACAAATAACAAACATAAACAATACTCTAATACACAAAAACCTAGGAACTACCAGATTCATTTAGATGCTTTAGACACTTAATGATGTCGTCAATAGATCTCTGAATCTCTGCGTCCAACTCAATCAGACCTTTGGTTATCCTACGATGAAATGATTTCCACATGGCCTTCACATCTTCATCATTCTTCAGCTCGATAAGGTTGTATTTCACCCGACCATCTGTACCAATGTAATCCTCCCGAAACTCAATCTTTGTCACCCTTCTATTCTTAGAATCAGGCAGCAAACTCTTTAATGTTTCCTTCAAGGTGGAAAACGACTCATATCCATCCGGGAGCTTGAATTCAACAGCAGGTTTGCGACCATTGTAATACAATTCTGCCTTAATCAGAAATTGAGGAAGAGACATATTATTGAGATGTGTTATTCAATAATCCTAAAACCCTATTTATACAAATGGTGATGCGTTCTAGACCATACATAAGTGTCAATATAATCTGGACCCTCCAAAAGTGTCGGTAAAATCTCAACCGTTAAAAAACATAATATTCATACATACCAGAAGTTTCATTTATAAATGAAATTTCTGATATACTGGATATTAGATAATTTCTGGTATACCGAATTTTTTAAATACACGTTTGGAAATTTGAGTAATATCGGATATTATGTAATTTCCGGTATACCAGAATTTTTAAATACGCATCTGGAAATTTGTGTATACCAGAAATTAGATAATTTCCGGTATGCCAGAATTTTTAAATGCGCTTCCAGAAATTTGGGTAGTACCGGAAATTTAGTGTGATACCATAAATTTTGTCCAAAAATACCTTTGTAATAAATCAGGGGTAAAGTGAGAATAAAAAATGGGGGGGGGGGGTTGCTAGGTTAATGTTGGGGTTGACAAGAAAAATTCTCCATTTATAGGTTTATTCAACTTGGTAACAATTGATTATATGATTATAAAAAAATAAAAAAATAAAAAACAAAATCAAAAGAGGAATAAGATTACCCATGTGACGGTTCAGATTCGTCTTCTTCCTTTCACAACAGTGACCGCAATCTCCCCGACGCTCACTTGAATCGCCATTTTTTTGTGCGTCACAACCCAAACGCCTCCGTCCGAATCTATTTTCGATCATCTCTCCAACTTCCATCCACCATAGTTGCCTCGATCCGTCACCAATCTTAAATCAATGGCGACGACCTTTTCTCTTCAAATAGCGGCGCGCCCAAGATTTCTCTGTTAGAAGCCTCGACTATACGCTTCTTTCGTCGCTTCCTTTTTCTCTGATTCCAGTTTAATTCAAGAATTACGTCTCTGTTTTGAACGCAAGCTCCGGCGATACAAAACAATGAAGACGATGAAATAACGGAGGCCTACCTATCGGAGGAAACGTGCGACGCTTCTTTGATTGTGAGCCTCTTCTCTCCTCGACGAACTACAATCCACCTTCTTCGTTATACTCTTTCCACTTTCGTTCTCGATTTGATGAAGATGACGAAAAATGATGAAATCACGTATGTGCTTCGTACAAGTTCTTCCCTCTGATTCACACTTCGCTCCTACGCAATTTGGTTCTTCTTCTACGTTTTGTTGTGCGTTTTCATCATCGCGCCGTGTTATTCCTCTCTTCTCCTACTTCTTATTTTTCACTTTGTGCGACTCTGATGCATAAAATTATTGTGGTGGCTTGGAGATTGAAATATTTGTTGTGCACTTGTTGTAGATTCGACGTAGATACAAAGGCTGCAGAATACGTGTGCGTGATGCGATGTAGAGAGGTGTGGTGATGATTGGAGTAGCAGATTCCCGTTTGAAGATGAATACGCAGAGAGACCGAGATCACAAATCGTGAAGATGATGATAGGTTTTGCCGAGAAGTGATTGAAGATTGTTGAAGATGAGGATGACGATGCGTTGTTGAAGCGATGAAGATATGTTGAAGGTCACGACTCTGTAGATTTCTGAATCTCCATATGAATAATTGAATATGCTAACCTCTTATGAATTCCTCTTCTGATTCTATATTTTTGTGATCGTTTGCATAAATTTTTCAGAGGATTTTCTGATTTCTATTTTATTTGCTTCTGATTTTTGATATCTCAGAAAATCGTGAATCTGCTAAATAAATCATGGATCCCTGAATTTTCTCTTTTCTGTTATGTTGTAACTGTAACACGGTGGGAGAACTGACTTATTTGTTTTGCATTTTATCGCAAATGTTGCGGATAGCAAGAGTTGCCACCGAATTTTATTTTATCCAATTATGGGAAGGCTAAAAAGAACAGGAAAAGACGTTCGTTAGATTCTGAGTACAAGAGGCAGTTATGAAAAGGGAAGGTGTTAACACCCTTTCCATCCGTAGTTATCTACGGGCTCTTCATTGCTTATCTCTCACTTTATAAATTGTTTTCTGTGTGTGTGTGTTTGAAAATGTTTTGAAAATGCATTTCACTTTGACTTCGTAATGATTCACACTGGAATGTATACGAAGTGTTTGGAAATGTTTTTTTTTGGACAAAACTTTGTAATGATTCACACTGGAATGTATACAAAGTGTTTTGAAAAGATTTTGAAAAGAAGTGTGAGGTGTAAAGAGCATTTTGATTGAGCAAGCAAAAGAGACTTATTTTACCCACTCAGAACGGTCATTTCCGTGTTATTTTTCTTTCTTTTAGAATAAGGCTATCCATACCATTAGTTGGTAAGTAACTTTATTCGTTGGATGTAAAGGGACATTCGAAGGGACATCGGATGGTCATAGAAGGCAACTTGTAAGGATATCTTGGCATATTCGTAGGGACGATCATCACTTTTTGTAGGCAACAATCGAGGGACGAGATCATATATTCGTAGGCAATAATTGAGGGTCATCGAGGGACTATGATCTTTAATTCGAAGGGACTATGATGATAGGTTTGTAAGCGTCTTAGCTAAGATATCTCCCACGTTCGAGGATACCCTAAAGGTGGGTGCATGTGTGAAAAGTGGGTTATGTTCAGATATTTATCTTGATTATTAGTGATCTAGATTGATTAAGTTAATCTTGCCATACACGCCTAATTACTAGCAGTTAATAGGTGCAGAAAGTAAAGGTCCTACGCTATTACATGGCTTTGGGGCAGATACATAATATAGAAGTGCAGAAAGTAAAGGTAGAAATATAAAGTGCGGAAAGTAAATCCTACGCTATTACATGATAAAGAATTTGCAACCTATACAACCTTTCTAGAATTTAAATGCGGAATAATAAATAAACAAATAGAATAATAAGAAAATGTTAGTGAAAAATGTTATGGAAATTAGTAGAAAAAGAGTTTTAGGTTAGCAACCCTAATTACTAAAAATTATCTTTTTTGGAGTTTTTTGTGATTGATTTTAATGAAAAAAACCTAATTCTGATTAATGATTTAAATGAAAAGAAAATAATTTTTGTGTCAAAAATTAAATTAAGTTTTGGGAACCTAAATCCTAAAGTTAGACATTTTTTAGAGTTTTTTAGAAAATAGTTTAAAAGATAATTGAAAAGAAAATAATTTAGTTAGAAGGAAAATAAATAAATAAAAGATTTCCGTTAGAACTTCTGACTAAGCTCGTCTCAGAACTTCTGACGGAAGTTCCCTCCAGAACTTCTAGAAACCTATTTTCCAGAGCTTCTGGAGACTGGCATGGAAGTTCCCGCCTTCTGGAGGCTGGCCCAGAAGTGCCTTCCTTCTGGAGGCTGGCACGGAAGTTCCTTCCAGAACTTCTGGAAACCTGTTTTCCAGAGCTTCTGGGTGCCTGTGTTGGTGCTTCTTTCAGAACTTTTGGGGTTGCTCCTTGGAACTTTTGGCGTTGCTCCTTCTGGAACTTATGGTGATGTTCCTTTTGGAACTTTTGGGGTTGCTCCTTCTGGAACTTCTGGAGTTGCTCCTTCTAGAACATGTGGTGATGTTCCTTCTGGAACTTCTGGGGTTGCTCCTTCTGGAACCTCTAGTATTTCTCCTCCTGGAACTTGTGGTGATGTTTCTTCTGGAACTTCTAGGGTTGCTCCTTCTGGAACCTCTGGCGTTGCTCCTTCTGGAACTTCTAGTGATGTTCCTTCTGAAACTTCTAGGAAGCCAGCTGGTTGACTTGCAGTCAAAGACGCCGGAGGGAAGCTCCGGTCATCTTCTCCGGTTGCTTCCAAGATCAAACCTACAGAAATAATGAAAATAAATGCAAACAAAGGGACCCTACCCCCCTAAATCGAGGGCCTGGAGTTCAATGGTGGCTTTGGTTTGGTCTGAGTTAGCCTGGAAATAAGGATACGATGAAGCAGAAGCTTCGTGCCCTAACAATGGTGTATCATAATTTCTACGTAAAAACTCATGCGCGATGGTTCTAAACAATCACAAACATCAATATAAGCATGAATATGTAAATCGAATTAGTTTAAACAACATGAATTGAGAGTTTGAATTTCATGATTTTTACCAAACTGGTGCAACTTGGTTGGCAGTTCTAGGCACGATCTGGCTTGTGTAAGTCTTGAGATTGCCTCCTAGAAACCTCAGGAAGATGATGGAATGCTTGAAACGCCTTGGGGACGGTTGGAGGATGTAGTTCGTGTTTTCCCTGAAACTTGAAAAGTGAGAGAAATTTGTGTAGGGTTTTCTATTGCAGCCAATCCTCTCCTTTTGGTCTAATCTTGTTATGTATTTATAGGAGTGTGCATTAGGTCAAGCATAATTGGAAAATATATTGCCTTGAATGGAAGAATATTTGATTTAGAATTTTCATCAAATCTTGCCTTTTTTGAACAAATCTCCATCAAGTCTCTTGCCAATCTCCATTATTTCGAAATAATCAGATCATTTGGCTTGCTTGGACCTCAAGAATGAGAGAAAATAAATCTTGTATTTAATATTTTGATTTTATATCTTTTATTTTAATTAAATTGGTTTTAAATGAATAAAAATCCAAAATAAATAAAAAATAAAAGATAAAAACGTGGCCTTGGGCTTGGAGGTTCCAATTCAAATAAGAAACAAGTTTGAACCAAGAAAAGTTAGGCCCATTTAGAAAAATTTGATTTTTTCAAATATTTCTCTTTATGCACCTCCTAAAAAATGCTCAACTTGCACAACTTGTATCTTGCTTAATTTTTAACATTTTTGGGTGTTCTTGGACTTTTTAGAAAGCTCAAGATGTCCTCTAAATAGATCTTTTGGTTTCATATTTATTGAAGTTTCCATGTTCATGAACACTTCTTTGCAAAAAGATGACTGTTGGTTGACTTTTAAAAGGACCTGTAATGTTTTGATCCATAACTTCCAAATGAAGCATTTCTAGCCAAAGCTTGTGAGACATGAAGTTGTAGAGAATTGAAATCCCTTTAAAATGAGCCTTGGTGGAAAAATTTCTGATAAAGTATGTGAAAGTTATGCTGGTCAAAGTTACATTGACTTTTGTCTAAAAAACCCTAATTTAGAAACTTTGACTTTTGATCAAATCTTGACTTTTCTTGATGAATCATGATCAACCCTTGATCAAATGATGAATATTTCTTCAAAATATTGATGTTGACCAAAAATTATGAAGTTTGACTGTATGTTGACCACAATTGACTTTCTGTCCAATATAGTTGATTTTCAACCATCTGAGCAATTGGATGAGCAGATTTGACTTTTAAGGCTTGAAACTGGACATGATGATCCCTTGAAGCATATGGTGAGGTATTATGACCACTTAAAGCACTGGAAATACATCTTGACTTGAGAGGAGCAAAACCCTAGTTTGGATTGATTGCTTAGGAGAGGGTTTGTCTGGTCAACCCTTGTGGCATCCTTGAGTATGGAATTATGGATTGTCTTGAGAAGTAAGAGGGTAAATTTTGGGGTATAACAGTTGCCCCTGTTCAATCTTCTTGTACCGGAAGGGTTAGATTGGTATGCATGCCTTTCGCGACTTGAAGGTAGAACATGATTGAACACTCGAGTACATCTAAAAATTTGCACTTGCTGTTGTAGGGAATGGGATCGTCAGTTGACGATGCACTGGAATGGGCTTATAGATTCCATTTGGGGAAGCTGATGTTGGAGAGTGAGTCGTACGCTAGACTCGGTATTCGTCTTTTGGATGAAAGAGAAATTAGAGATGGGCTTAAAGATGCCATCCGGGGCGATTGATAATAAGAGAGTGTCAGAATAAACCTTCGTCTTGGCCATTCCTGAGATGGATAGTTGTCAACATGCGGATAATTTTCCCATCTTGTTTCGGGTGTTAATCCATGATCTATTGCCTGGAAATAATTTGCATGGTCGTTCAGATAGTTCTCCCGTCTTGTTTCAGGTATTAACTTTTGACCTTCCATTTGGAAAATAACTTTTACCTGCTGGGGAAATAAAATCCTAACAGAATATGGTTAGTCCTATGCAGATTATGATGCATGATAATGTTATTACGATATATGCACATGTTATGCACTATCTGACCATATTTCGAGTAGGCACGTTCTGTTGGAGATTTTTGATTTCCGTTTGGGGATGAAGTTGTTGAAAATCCTGGCTGGGGAATGAGAGAGATGTGAATTTCTCCGATGCACTATCTGACCAAGTTTCGAGTAGGGATATTTTTGCTGTTGGGGAATGATAATCATGGAGATACTCAGCTGAGGATCTTGTGTATAGAACTTGCTGGGGATGATTATATCGTCCATAGACCCTACTGGGGGACAATATGATATGGCATACCCTGTTACTGCTTGGAGACTGACGTAATCAGTTGTTGTGCTACTGCTCGGAGACCAATGTAACGTGATGACTTGAGAATGTAGATAAGTCTGATATGACCACTGCTCGGGGACTGACGTGATGAAGTTGGAGCTGATGAAGTTGTTAGGATCACTGCTCGAGGACTGACGAGATGAATGTAGAGGATCACCGCTCGGGGACTAACGTGATGAGGTTTGAAGCTTATGAAGCTGATAGGATCACTGCTCGAGGACTAATGTGATGAAGTTGATAGGATCACTGCTCGGGGACTAACGTGATGAATATAGAGGATCACCATTAGGGGACTAACGTGATGAAGCTGAAGTTGATAGGATCACTACTCGGGGACTAACGTAATGAAGTTGAAGCTGATGAAGCTGATAGGATCATTACTCGGGGACTAATGTGATGAAGTTGGAGATGATGAAGCCATTAGGATCACTGCTCGGGGATTGACGTGATGAATATAGAGGATCACCGCTCGGGGACTAACGTGATGAGGTTTGAAGCTTATGAAGCTGATAGGATCACTGCTCGGGGACTAATGTGATGAAGTTGATAAGATCACTGCTCGGGGACTAACGTGATGAATATAGAGGATCACCGCTTGAGGAATAACGTGATGAAGCTGAAGTTGATAGGATCACTGCTCAGGGACTAATGTGATGAAGTTGAAGCTGATGAAGCTGATAGGATCACTGCTCGGGGACTAATGTGATGAAGTTGATAGGATCACTTAACATGATGAAGTTGATAGGATCACAGCTCGGGGATTAACATGATGAAGTTGATAGGATCACTGCTCGGGGACTAACATGGTGAATGTAGAGGATCACTTCTCGGGGATTAACGTGATGAAATTGGAAGTGTTGGAACACTGTTGGAGAATATTAGTACTTCGTCGGAGAAGATTTGTCTTTGTATGGAGAGCGATGGCTCTGTGGGGATTGATGATCCTGTGCATGTATTTCTTATGAAAGTGACTCTGTGGGGATTGTATTGGTGACTTTAGTCATCATCTCAATTCCTAGAGCCTGTAGTAATTACTATTTCTGTTCGCTTTTCATATGTTTGTGAATTGATGCTTATTGTCAGATGCATATAATCATTCAAAGCAATCATTGCACTTTATAATAACAAAACAATAAAATTTGGAACTGGGAAAGAGAAATTTGCATTAAATTTGAAAAGTGGCCTATAGTCAGGCAGTTTGTATACAAGAGACAAATATCTTTAGTAAGAGGAAATTTCCAGAATAGTAAAAAGCTATGTGGAAACAATCTCGACGAGTTTCAACTATGCTATTGCTCATATATTTTCGACTATCTCATCTCCTTGTTGTTAGAAGAAAGTGATTGAACTGATTTGCGCCATTCGAATCTTGAAGCTGATAGTAGTGTAGTCTGTAAGTAGGTGATCTGGACGAGACATAGTCGTACGCTTAAATCCCTAACTTTTGCCTAGACCGCCCTTTTAGGTTTTCAGTCTACCGGGATACCCTTTTTTGCCCAAAGCCGCCTTTTCAGGTTTTCGACTTGTCGGGTGTACATTTTTTTTTTGTATATCCTTAACTTTTGCCTGAACCTTTTTGGTTCGCCAGGATGCCCTTATTTTTGCTTAGGCCAGTCAACCTAGCGGGTCTCGTTTATGCGTAGTATTTTTTGACTATGTCTGCATTCACAGGGTGTGGGAAGTCTTCTCCATCCATAGTGCTTAGTATCATAGCTCCACCAAAAAATACTATTTTGACTACAAATGGTCCCTCATAGGTGGGAGTCCATTTGCCCCTGGGGTCACCTTGTGGAAGAATGATGCACTTGACTACTAGATCACCGACTTGGTAGACTCGGTGCTTGACCTTTTTATTGAATGCTCAGATCATTCGCTTTTGGTATATTTGTCCATGGCAGATGGCTGCGAGCCATTTTTTGTCGATCAAGTTGATCTAGTCAAGGCGAGTCTGGACCCATTTGTCTTCGTCTAACTCTGCATCCTAGAGTACTTTGGTTGAGGGTATCTAAACCTCGATGGGTAGGACTGCTTTCATACCATATACAAGAGAAGGGGTTGCCCAGAGATGTTCGATCAGGCGATAACCATGGAGAGAAAATGGCAACATCTCATGCCAATCCTTATAGGTCACTGTCATCTTCTGTATGATCTTCTTGAGATTCTTGTTGGTAGTTTCCACTGCGCCGTTCATTTTTTGCCAATATGGAGAAGAGTTGTGATGCTTAATCTTGAACTGTGGCAGAGTTTGGTGATCATTTTGTTATTGAGATTGGTACCATTATCCGTGATAATCCTTTCGGGGACGCCGTATCGACAAATAAGATTATGCTTGATGAATCGAGCCACAACATTCTTGGTAACAGATGCGAACGAGGCTGCTTCTACCCATTTGGTAAAGTAATCAATTGCAACAAAGATGAAACGATGTCCATTGGGCGTGGGTTTGATTTCTCCAATCACGTAAATGCCCACATTGCGAAGGCCACGGAGCGGTCGAATATTCAATGGGCGGAGGTATGTGCACTGTCACGATATCTAACATTTATGACAAGATCGAACATAGCGGTAACAATCGCCCATGGTGGACCAATAGTAACCTGCTCTTAGAATCTTAGCCATTGTATGCTAGTTCGTCTAGTCTTTCAATGATGATTTGGGGAGCTTCGTTGTCCCATCTGACCTTGAACATAGATGACATAGTAGCTAATGCGTCTGCCAACTGATTCTCTTCTCATAGAATGTGATCAAAGGTGATTTCTTCGAAGTAAGGGATCAGACTCAGCACATGCTCCCGATATGGAATGAGGTTTGGATGCTTCGTATCCCAATCGCCTTTAATCTGACTGATCACCAAAGTTGAGTCTCCATATACTTGTAAGAATTTGAAATAGCAACTTTGATACCCATGATGCACGCTTCATATTCGGCCATGTTGTTGGTACAATTGAAACAAAGTCTGGCGGTGAAAGGCGTGTGTCCGCCTGTAGGAGATGTAATGATGGCGCCAATACCATTGCCAAGTGCGTTTGAGGCCCCATCAAAGACCATGGTCCATCGGGATCCTGATTCAGTCCTTAAATCGGTCTTGGTTCTTCGCAATCAGTGACTAACATAATATCCTCGTCTGGAAACTCAAAATGCATAGACTGATAGTCATCTATGGCTTGATGAGCCAAATGATCGGTTATTATACTTTCTTTGATCGTCTTATGAGTAGTATACTGGATGTCATATTCGGTCAAGATCATTTGCCATCTTGCTATTCTTCTGGAGAGAGAGCAGGCTTCTCGAAAATATATTTTATCGGATCCATCTTAGAGATCAACAAGGTAATGTGAGTCAACATATATTGTCTTAGTCGGCGAGCAGCCCAAGCCAAAGCGCTGTAAGTTTTCTCATGCTGTGAGTATCTTGTTTCATAGTCGGTAAACTTTTTGCTAAGGTAGTATATTGCATACTCTTTTCGACCAGACTCGTCATGTTGCCCCAACACACACCCTATTGAGTTCTCTAATACTGTAAAGTACATGATGAGAGGTATTTCTTTGATAGGTGGCATCAGGATAGGAGGATTTTGTAGGTACTCCTTTATTTAGTCAAAAGTTGTCTGGCAATCATCGTTCCATTCCACTACTTGATCTTTCTTCAATAACTTGAATATTTTCTCACAACTAACAGTTAGATGTACAATGAATTTGGAAATGTAGTTCATTCGTCCCAAGAAACCTATAACCCAAGAAACCTCTAACTTCCTTCTCGGTACGAGGAGCTGACATTTCTTGAATATATTTAACCTTGACAGGGTCAACTTCAATACCTTTACTGCTGACAAAAAATCCCAGGAGTTTTCCAAATCTGACTCCAAATGTGCATTTGTTAGGATTAAGCCTTAGTCTGTATTTCTTAAGTCTATCTTTCGCAAATGATCGAGATGTTCTTCTTCAGTTTGTGATCGAGCTATCATATCATCGATGTAGACCTCTATTTCGTGATGAATCATGTCATGGAATAAAGCTACCATGGCATGTTGATATGTGGCGCCAGCGTTCTTCAGTCCTAACGGCATGACTTTGTAACAGAACGTGCCCCATTATGTAACGAAAGTAGTCTTTTCCATGTCTTCAAGAGCCATTTTGATCTGATTGTAACCGGAGAAACCATCCATGAAGGAGAAAACCTTATGTTGAGAGGTGTTATCAACCAGGACATCAATATGTGGAAGTGGGAAATCGTCTTTCGGACTTGCTTTGTTTAGATCTCGGTAGTCCATACACATACGTACTTTGCCATCTTTCCTAGGTACGGGCACCACGTTCGCAACCCACTGTGTGTAAGAAGTAACGGCTAGGAAACCAACATTGAACTGTTTCATAACTTGGCTTTGATTTTCTCGGACATCTCGGACGATACGACGAACCTACGCTTCATAGGAGAAAATCTTCTTTTAGTCGGTGTACCATAATGTCAATGTCTAAACTGGCATGTCTTTGTAGGACCAAGCAAAATCTTGATATAGTCTCAGATCTGGACCAATCTCTCTTTGACATTGCTCTCAAGATCCGCTCCTATCTTGATTTCCTTTCTTCGTCGGACCTAAATTCACAACCTCGGCTCCTCGTGGTGTATAACTTGTTTCTTCGTAGTAGGAAAGTTCTCCGGCACTTCACAATCTTCCTCACCTCCGTCTCTTGGTAGATTGGATTATCGAAGTCATATTTAGCAATAGCAGAGTCGTTATCGACGAGATTCAGAGTGAATCTACAGTGTATCATGTGGGTGTGTGTAAGAACACATAGCTTTTTGAAAGGGTGATAAAGTAAAAGAAAGAAAAGAGCACAGTATTTGAATGCAAAATTCCAATGATTTTATTGAATAAAATATGCGAATGACAAGTAATAACCCTCTCAAACGAGTCGTGGTGCCCCGGGCAAGGCACTAGGCTGTAGGTTTATTGTTCGAGGAAGGCGTCCGAGTAGGCAAGAATAAGCTGGACGAATGTCCATGACAAAGAAAGTAGAGTCAAAAGTCTGGGAACCGACTTTAACTGGTAGGATGAGCTCTCCAAGTACTATTCTTTTCGGACCATCAAAAGCTCTTACGATTATGTCACTAGGCTTCATGACCACTTCTTTAGCATTAAGTTGGTCGAGAGCGCTCTTCGGCAGAACATTCAGAGTAGAACCAGTATCCACCAATACGTGGGACAATGTAGTGCCCTTGCATT
The DNA here is from genome assembly GCA_021764765.1 of Vicia sativa. NCBI lineage: Eukaryota > Viridiplantae > Streptophyta > Magnoliopsida > Fabales > Fabaceae > Vicia > Vicia sativa. The sequence goes on from CM038794.1 coordinate 36,292,275, forward strand.
CAATGGAGATGTGCAAGGCTTTGTTGTGATTCCTTCCGGCAGGAGTTAAATCAGCATCAGAGAAACCTAAACCATTGTTGACGGTCAGGCTAGCAATACAACCTTCAAATTGGTCAGCAGTAGTGTCTTGCAGTATGTGAGCATTCTTGAGAAACTTTACTAAGGTTTTAGCGTGAGCCTCAGAGCACAATAACAGAGCTAGCATGGATATCTTGGACGGAGTTTGTCCCAACTGTTCCACAACATTGTAGTCGCTCTTCTTGATGATCTTTAGAATTTCCTCCATTTCTTGCTTGAAGGTATCCTCAGCAACTTCCTTTGGTACTTCTGTCTGAGCAGGATGAGTTACTGGTTCTTTCCCTCTAGCTTTAGGAACTGGTTTGATAGCAGGAATGCGAATTGGTGTAGTAGTGTCTTTCATAGGAGAGATCTCTGGAGAAAATACTCTTTCGATTCTGGTTACTTTGCTTGATCCAGTGATGTTATCGATGTCAGGATTGGTAGCTTTAACTACAATGTCTTCAATGGTCAAAGGTTCTTTCTTGACGCCATGGTAGTAAACTTCGGCTCCATAACTCTAAGGTATAACTTTTTTTATAGGAATAGGGTATTGGTTTGGGCGAGGTAATAATGAAAGGTGCCACCCTAGGCGCAGGATCGTCAGAGGTGATCCTTATTGTGTTCACATCAGCACACTCTTCTGGGTAATCGTCTCCCCATCTAGTTGCCTTGATGTCTTCGATTGGAATCTTGTAAATTTCGGGAGCGGTATATTTAACCATTAAATCAAACTTTCCACTTGGTTGCCCCAAGGTATCCCAGACTTCTGGTATGGCTTCGCTTACGTCTTCGATCTTCAGATTCTTAGAAATGTCTTCACACAGATTCTCCACAGAGGGAGGTTTCAGAAATAAGACTTCTCGATTGTCCATCATGCGTTGAATACGCCTTTCAACCAAGCACATCCGTCAGATTCAGATGCACACCAGCAATAGTCATCAAGGCATCCCAAAAATACATCGGCTTGTAGCAAATCTTTCTTAACAGTCATCAGAGGAATAGTCAGCTCGTTCACATTATAAACATATGAGTCATTGTCAATAGCATTGGAAATTTTACCATGGTCAGGCATTGGTGCGTTGATCACATTCGAAGTTTTGACAGGAGGGTCGAATTCAATTTCCCTTGCTTCAATCATGTCTTGAATCTTGTTCTTCAGGGCCCAACAATTGGTTGTGTCGTGCCCTGGGTTGTTGGAGTGGTATGCACACCTTGCATTAGGATTGTACTTTGGAGAGGAAGTGTTGACGTGCTGAGGCGGATCCCTCAAAGTAATTAGTTCTGCTTTCAACATGTGTTGCAATGCTTGAGATGGCGACATGTTGATCTTTGTAAACTATCTTCGCGGCGCGTTCTGGCTATGCGTGTTGTCTCGTTGAGATTGTACTGGTGTAGGATTAGAGATCACAACTGCCCCCATAAATTGAGTGCGGTCAACTTTGTCACGGCTCTTCTGACCATACACATCATTGGCTTCTTTCTTACCACCAAAAGATCTCTTCGCAGCATTTGAAGATGACTCTACTTGAATCTTTCTGCTCTTGATTCTAGCTTCGATACGTTCCCCTGTCAATATCAGCTCGGTGAATCCGGCTGAAGAGTTTCCAATCAGATGATTAAAGAATGGGCCTGTCAGTGTTCCCATAAACATGTCAACCAACTCCCTATTGGACAAGGGTGGTTGAACTCTGCCTGCTAGATCTCTCCATTTCTGAGCATATTCCTTGAACTTCTCGTCACGACCCATAGACATGCTCTGTAGCTTCATGCGGGTAGGTGCCAATTCATCATTGTACTAGTACTTCTTGTAGAAAGCATCTGCTAAGTCATTCCAGGTATGTATGTGGGTACTCTCTAGCTGATAATACCACTCCAACTGAGTTCCGGATAAACTCTCTTGAAAGAAATGGATCCACAATTTCCTGTCTTTAGTATGAGGATGGATCTTCTAAACATAGGACTTCAGATGTAGCTTGGACAAGAGATGCCATCATACTTGGCAAAGGTTGGAGTTTTGAACTTGCGGGGAATTACCACACTAGGAACAAGACTCAGATCATCAAAGTTCAACCCTGACATTTTCATATTTTCCACAGATTTAGACGGTCTTCAAGTTGTTTGTACTTTTCGATGTCATGAGGATATTGCTCGCTCACATAGTCTTCATCAGACTCATGATGGCTTCCTTCATTTTTGATACTTCCTTCAGTTTCACTGCTCTTGTATGAGAATTCGAGCTGTCTGAACACTTTGACTGGACCCTTGTGATGTCTTACCATGTTGAGAATACCAATGGTCTTCTTCTTTCTGGTGATGAGCTTCTTCAGATTCTGCTGGCCTTGAACCAAGTAGGTGAGCATCTCTTGGAATTGAATGTTCTGAGCCTGTAGATCTTTGACAATCTGTTCAAGAGCCATTTCAAATAAATTGGAATAAACAGCGAGAGAATAAGAAAATCGGTCTTCAGTGTACCTGTTATGGAATGTTATGCCATGATATGCGATGTTATGCAATGCAATGTTTTCAAGGACCTTAGGAATTTAAATTTGTTAAACAAGCACGAACAAACTTTTATTAGTTTACTCTTAGCAAGTACAAAAGAAATTTAAACAAATAAAAAGAAATTCCTAGAGTTTAGGTCTCCAATGGGCGCTTCCTCTTTGTGTTAAAGTAGGTATTGATGCTTCCCTCTTCGTGAAGTAGCTTTGTCAACTCTAATACCTTCTTCTCACTTGCATGGAATTGAAATTTGAATGTATCCCTTTCTTCTTTAAGCTGAATCCAGGATCTCTTCAGGTCTTCGAAACTAAATGAGGATCGCCACAAGAAACTTAGTTTCTTGATAAGATAAATATATGGTTCAATCCAAAACCAAATGAGCAATGCTCTCAAAATCTCACAAAGTGTTTATTTAACAAAATTCAACTTCTCTTTTTCATTCATGATTATCTCCCTATTTATAGGTAAATGATAGCTTACAATAATAACTTAAGAAATTCTACAAATTCATCCCACTAACTTATCATTAATGGTTTGGGAAATAAAGGTCACACACTTAAAGATAGTGGAGAAAGTGAGTGAATGGTCACACACACTTAAAGCTAGTGGAAAAGTGGATATTCATTGCCTTTCTTTCATCTTTTCATTCTTATTATTGAATACTTTTGAGCCATAAATAAGCATAATTTCGTATTAACCCCAACAAGTATATTGTAGATAAGTTTCTTAGCTTTCAGACGCATTAAAGATCATGTCAATCAGACTCCTAGAACTTCAGATACGGTCAAAATACAACAGGTAGACCAACAAATACAAAAAATGCTTAGTTATTTTAAAATAAAATATTCATTTTATATGGAGCACTTTTTGTATGTTTCCTTCCACATGCTTGGTGAACTTATGATCTCATCACTTTGGTGTTTCTTTCCTCTTTGCTCAGATTTCAGGTTGGAAGCAATGAGTTGTCATGATTTTGAAATCATCAAGCTTACACTTCCCCAAAAGTTCCTTTGTGTATTTGGTTTGATAAATATATACTCCATCTTTGCATTGGTTTATTTGAATTCCAAGAAATAATTTCAATTCTTCCATTATGCTCATTTCAAATTTAGCCTGCATAGTCTTGGAAAATTCCTTGCAAAGAGTAGAATCAGTAGAATAAAAACTTATATTATCTACATACACCTGAACAATCAAAATTACATTTTTCAATGTCTTTGTGAATAGTGTAGTGTCCACTTGACCCTTTTTAAAATCATTTCCTAGCAAAAAAATTACCCAATCTCTTACACTAAGCTCTAGGAGCTTGTTTGAGTGCATAAATAGATTTTTTAAGTTTGAAAACATATTCTGGAAGGATAGAATCCTCCAGTCCAAGAGGTTGTTTGACATACACTTATTTAGAATCAAACTATTTAAAAATGCACTTTTGACATCCATTTGATATAGGATAACATTATTATTAATAGCACTTGACCATTTTTAAAATCATTTCCTAGCAAAAAATTGCCCAATCTCTTATACCAAGCTCTAGGAGCTTGTTTGAGTGCATAGATAGATTTCTTAAGTTTGAAAACATATTTTGGAAGGATAGAATCCTCCAGTCCAAGAGGTTGTTTGACATGCACTTCTTTAGAATCAAACTATTTAAAAATACACTTTTGACATCCATTTGATATAAGATAACATTATTATTAATAGCATAAGAAAGAAGTAGTGTAATTGCCTCTAACCTTGCAACATGTGTAAAAGTTTCATAGAAATCTATACCTTCTTGGTGATTGTAGCCTTGAGCTACCAGTCTAGCTTTATTGTTCTATACCACTTCTCATTATGTTTTGAACTTGTTTGTGAAAACCCATTTTATTCTATTAATATTTCATTGATGATGTTTGGGTACTAGATCCCAAACATAATTCCTCTAAAACTAGTTAAGCTTTTCTTGCATCGCCTAAATCCATCCATCATCTGATAGTGGTTCATTAATAGAAGTGAGTTCAATCGTGGATATGAGTCCTAGCATAAAGTGCTCTCCTCTGAATGCAGATCCTGTCTTCCAATGATTATCCTTATTACCAATGATTAACTTTTCTGGATGTGAAGACTTATACTAACTAGCTCTTGGATTGTGTTGCTTCTTGAGAACCATCATAAGATTATTCACTTATTTCTTCATCTAATAAGCTTGAGAAATTAGACCAGCTTGTAAACGACCACCTTCCGATGGTTGAACATCTTCTAGGCACACACTTTCTGAAGGTTGAGCAGTTTCTAAATAGTTAATCATTATAGGTTGAGAAACTATGGAACAACCATTGCTAGAGGTGTCTTTAGATATCTGCAATTCTGTGAAATTCTCATAAAGCTCTAACATTTTAGTGTTAGGCTCTTTGTCATCAAATTTGACATGTATTGACTCTTCAACCATTATGGTATCAAACTTACACACTTTGTATGCCTTTGAACGTTCAGACTATCCTAATAAGATACCCTTTTGAGCTTTGGTATCAAATTTCTTATGATAGACTTTATTGTTCAAAATGTAACATGTACATCCAAACTAATGCAAATAAGAAATGTTTGAATTTCTTCCCTTGAAAAGCTCACATGGTGTTTTGTTTAGAATATGTCTAATATAAATTATGTTAAGAACATAACATGTTGTGTTAACAGCTTCTTCCCACAAGTACTTTGGCAAAAAAAATTATGGATCTTGGTTTTATCCATTTCTAGTAAAGATTTGTTCTTTCACTTTATAACTCCATTTTGTTGTGGAGTTATAGGAGGAGAGAACTCGTGGAGAAATCCAAGTTTTTTTACAAAAAACTCAAATGGCTCATTTGGAAATTATCCTTCACGATCATTTTTGATCTTCAAGATTTTAGAATCTTTTTTATTTTGTACCTGTATGCAGAAGATGTTGAACATATCATGTGATTATCTTGAAATATAAGGAATTTAATACAAGTCCATCTGTTGTAGTCGTCAATTATAACCATTCTTTATTTCTTTCCATTGATTAGTACAATACTAATAAGACTAACTAAATCAATGTGGAACAACTTTAAAGGTCTGGAGGTAGAGACAATGTTCTTTGGTTGAAAAGAGGTTTTAGAGATTTTTCCAACTTGGCATGCTACACAAAGATCATCTGAGCAATAATTAATGTCTGGTAAGCCATCTACAAGTTTTAACTTTCCAATCTTAGAGATTAATCTCAAGTTATCATGACCTAACCTTCCGTGTCAAAGCCGTTTTCATCACTAATTGATAAAAGGTAAATAACATTCTGATTAGCCAATTGAGAAAACATAATTTTATAATCATTTCCTTTCCTCTTGTTGCACCCCAAAATTTACCCTCTTGATTTAGGCTTATGTTTCATCATAAACATCATATTGCATTGCATTCATACATTGTGATAGGATCAAAGTTCTTTGGGTTCTCAAGTCCTCTACAGGCTATGGAGGTTGATTGTGTTAGCAGTTTGCTCTGAGGGAATCTCAGGCTCTCGTGTCTTTGGATCTTTCAAGTCACAATGATGTATTATAGCTCAAGACATCTCATTTTTCTCATTGATTCCTTAAGAGTTAAAGTTTTGCAAAGAATTGATGAGAAATTCATCTATGTCATTCATCTTATGAAATTAGGGTTTTGGCTCACCGTGAAGTTTGAAGTTTGGCTAAGTTATTTTATTGAAGTATCATCTTCATATTATCATTTGAGTTATCATGGTTCAAAGAATTACTCAATACATTCAGAAGATTTGAGGTTTTGAAGCTTGATTGGCTATCTCCTAACACAAGGTGCAAAATTAGGATTTTGGATATAATCAGGATTTCTTCAGATTTTTCACTCAAACTTGATTTCATGTGTTTCTATATGTTGTTGGGCATCCATGGTTGAAATATTGAGGTTTAATTTTGATTGGAAGCAAGTCAATTGATCACAAGGGGCAAAATGGTCATTTTGGCAAAATCAATCAAAGTCATGAGTTGACCAAGTGGACTTTTGGTCAACCATCAATTCAAATATCATATTTTCATATTTCATGATCAAATTCACCATTGAATCAATAGAATTAAATAAATTAGGGTTAACTTGTTCTTGAAGTTATTTGAAGTTTGAAAATTTTCTAAGAACTATGACATGTCATAACTTTCTCAATTTTTATCCAATGGTTGCATACCATATATTTTTCGAAAGCTTGGGAGAAATTCTACAAGTTTGTCAATTGGTAAAATTTCTCAAAAATGCACCATTTGAAAGATATTTGAGTTTGAAGCTTTATGCACAAGGTATGCAAAATTGCTGGCCAGGCCTGTCTTCCCTTGCCAGGCACGAGTGACATTTCAACAAACAGGTGGTGTGCCAAATGTCCAAGCATATTTCTTCCTCCTCAAGCATCAATTCTGAAAATTGAAATCGCATCTGTAGATGCTCGTGAGAGCTCTTCATCAAGCTTGGAATCATCCATTTTGGCCAAGTATCCATCAAGATATGGATCCTCAAAGTTGTTGTCTCGCAACTGATTGCCTTCCAGGCCCATGCGCGCCCAGAATTTGTAGTGTCATGGCTTGTTTTTTCGCAACTTGTCTTGGTCATATCTCATTCAATATTCCATCATTTTGTATGAACCAAAGCCCATGGTGAACCTCATTGAGAGATCTTTTGATAGGCTCCAAAAGGCAAGAAATGCACGAGCCAATTGTGAGAAATTTGGGTCACAAGTAAGGTCATTGGGCTATAATTTGCAATATGCAATTTTTTACAAAACTCAGTTTCCATCCATTCCTTTCGCCCCAAGTCAATTCTATTGTTCATTTGAAGTGTACTAAAGCCCACAATGCTAGTCAATTCGGTCCCATGTGCACTTGTACTTGGTTGTACACCAAATTCTCAAACTTGCTCATTTTGGCTAAAATACGAACACTCTTTATTTAAAAGAAATCAAGGGTTGAGATTGAAAGGATCAAAATCCGAGAATAAAAGGCTTCAAAAGCAAGTGAAACCACGAGATAAGCACAAGCCATTTCCATGCTTGCAAGTGACACCTCCATAAGAGCAAATTTTCGGATTGGACTTAGGGCTCTCTTTCCAGGCCAATTTATTTTTCTAAACTCTTCTCCATACTCTATATAAGCTAAAGCAAGCCTCATTTCATTCTCTCCACGCTCACAAACCCTAGATATGAACACAAAACTCCATAACTGCATTTTTCTTCAAATCTCAAGTTTCAACCGTGCATTTGGAGATTTTCTTATTTATTCTTCATCCTCAAGACTCAAGGAAGGCGAAGCAAGCATTGGAACTCAGCTGGAGTGAAGGAGAGATTGATTTCCTTTTGAGGTAAGAAACTTGAACTTTGATTCTTGAAATTTAGTCGTTCATTTGTGTGTTTGAGCTTAGATTCATGTTTATTGATGTTGTTTGAATAATTCTGGAGCTTTACAACTTCAAATTTTATGAAATATGCATGATTGAAGTTTCTGAAAATTTGAATATGGATGGTTTTTTCCCTTTTCGTGGTGTGATTTCTTGATGTATAGTTACTTATTTTGAGATTCATGAATTGCATGATGTTCCTTGCCATGCAATCTTTAAAATGAGCTTTGAATCACAAATTTTGGTTGAAAATTGAGCAAGATATATGGTCTAGAAGTTGGGGGGTCTGAGCTGCATGAAATAAGTATGTTAGGGCTGCTAGAGGTTAAGGATGAAGTGAGGTGTCACTTCCTGATTCGTCCATTTGAGTTTTCATGCATTTTTTGTTTATTTCTTTCATCTAATTTTATTTTATGCTCAAAATATTTTCAAAAATTATGAAACAAATATAGTAGGTTCTTTTCAGTCTTTAATATTTTGTGGAAGTTTTCTGAAATTTTTAAAAATATTTTGATTGGTCAAATAAATTCAGAGATTAATTAATTTTGATTTGATTAATTTTTATCTAATTTTCTTGTAAGTTCTTGAAAAAATGTTTTCCCATGATAAAAAATTCCACAAAAATTATTCTGAGCCCTTTGACTGGTTTATGACGAGTCCATGATTTTTATTTGATTATTTTATAATTTTTTCCTAATTAAATAAATTCATGCATTATATTGCATTTCATGCATATTTATCATTATTAAAAATATTTTTATTTATACCAAAATTGCATAAAAAATATTTTAAATCATTTTCTTCATGTATGTTGCATTTTTGAATTTTATTTCATGAATTTTTCATTTTCGCATGATTAAGTAATTTGTTTGCATTAAATATTTAATTTGCATCTCATATGTTGCATTTTTATTATTTTCACCATTTTCCTTAAATATAAAAAATCCCAAAAATACTTTTTAGGTTCCTCATAGTCTTATACTAATTCTAGAATTTTGTTTGTGATTTATATCACTGATTTTATTTAATTTTTGAATATTGGGTTTGTAAATGCCTTATTTTAGGGTTCTTGTTGCTTTGGTCACAAGTTTTGATTTAATTGATGATCATTTGAAACTTGTAAATGTGATTTAAATTTTGATTTAAATCCTTGAATATCCTGAGCTAATTAAAATCAATTTTTCTTGATTTTATCAATTGAATTTCTATTTTTGCCAAATACTTTACAAAACTTGTCTAGTTTGAGCTTTATCTCAACTAGTTTTGAAAGATGAACTTTGCTTTCAATCTTATTCAAACATTCAAGGATCCAAGTTGATTTATTTTAACTTTTATATGTCTAAAGTGTTCTAAAACAATTTTGTTTAGTTGTTATAGGTCAGTTTCCTATTTTTAATTGATTTATCTAAATCTAGTTAACTTTAGTTACTTAGGGTAGAAGTTACAATTGTTTGACTATTTTCCCTTAACTTTTGAGACCATTTATTTTTAGGATATGATAATGTATTACCCTAGGGTCTTAGAACTGATTTTATTAAATTTTTAGGATTAGGTTTACTATTTTCCCCATTAAGTCAAATTAGGGTTTCCAATTAGTGATCTTTCTAGGTTATACTAACTTGTTTGATTTTGTTTTTAACATGAGTTGTGTTAATCTTTGTTCCAAACTTTTGTCTCTGACTTGTTGACATCTTGTAGGACTTGTAACATTTTTGTTCCAATTTTATAACCCATGCTTTTATTCCTTTGTCCAATTACTTTTGGTGCATGCATCAATGTTTTGTTTAGATTCTAAATATAAGGAATGAACTTGTGCAATCCATAAGGGACACGTACTTCTTTTCTTCATCCTCATTTGCTTTTGTAGACTTGAGTTCATCATCGAACCATTCAAGTTCTTACAATTTGCTCATATATTGTCCCCTTTATGAGATAGGTGCTCATGATCAAGATTTAGGAGGTAGCTCTTGTGCACCACTTTGAAAACTTCATGTGAAGCTCTTTCAAATATGATCTATTTTGGTTCTGATCTTTTGTGATTGGATTGATATCATACAATTTTCCAATGATGCTTGTTTGACATTTCATTGTCCACCCATCATGGTGACAAGTTAGGAGTCACATCTTTTAGTTTTGACCTAATTGTATGTGTATGATTGCTTGAGGATTTTCATGTCCATTTACTTTTATATTTGAATATTGTTTCATACCTCTATTTTATTTTATTTCTCATGCTCCAATGATTCTTGTTTGATATTTCATTGTCCACCCATCATAGTGACAAGTTAGGAGTCACATCTTTTAGTTTTGACCTAATTATATGTGTGAGATTGCTTGAGGACTTTCATGTCCATTTATTTTGATGTTTGAATCTTGTTTCCATGATTCTATTTCATCTTACTTCTTATGATTCTTTGAACCATAGAGTGACATTTCATTGTCATCTATTTTTGGTATCATGTGAGAAGCTAAATTGGCCCCTCTTGTTGTTTTTTTTTTGGTTTAATTCTTTAATGTTTGTTCATGAGATTTTATGCTATGTCTCTTTATGGTTACTCAATGTTTACTTAGTGTTGTCTAAGGTACATAACATTTGAGAACCCGAATTTAGATCTTCCATGATCACCTTTGCTTTTGTGCATTAGAGACTATACTTCCATATGATGTCATGACACTTTAACTTGTTAATTTGACAACATGGATTAAAGTTTCCTTGTAAGATCATGATAGATACTTATAATAGGGATATTCCACTGCCCTAATACTTATAAGTAATCACTTCTTATTTTCACACTTGATTTATATCATCCATCATTGATTTAGACAAGTGTTTTCTTTATCTTATGATGTTGATAATCAATTAGGTGACTTGTTTTGTGTATTGAAGTTTTGTCTTCTACATTTGTTGCTCATGAATTTCATCTTGAGTTATCTTATTACACAAGTCACATATGTCTTAATTATCTAATTAATACCATTTTGTTTAATCTTTATCAAGTGCCTTGAATTTGACTAGTTTTGGTGTTTCCAAACCCTAATTTGATGTGTTTTTGTATGCAAGCTTTCTACCTTGTTTGAAATGATTTTGTTTATGGTTTAATTAGCTCTTAAGCTAATGACCTTGCATGTGCTAACACCTCCTAGCCTTAACTTCTATTCGTAGGTGCTTGGTTTGTGTTTGTTTTTGCCCTTAGAGGCTTGTTTGTGCTTGCTTGTGCTTGTTTTGATCTAGATTGTTGAATGTTTTGTATATGAACTTTGAATATGGTTTGTTCATGTGTCTTGCTTATGTTGTTTAGGCTACTGAACTTGTGTGTTTCATCACCTTTTCACCTTGTCCCTTGACCATGTTTGAATTAATGGTTTGTAGACTAGTTAAAGTTGACTTTTAGGGTTGAATTTTGACTTCTTCCTTTGTTAACCTTCATGCTATTTGTGTTATTGATGCATGATATTTGAATTTTTTCCTTGTATAAGTGTTATCTATATGCATTCACCTCTGACATCACTCTAATGTGACACCTCTAAGCATGTTCATACAATTGCACATTTATGCACATTTCACTACACACTTCTAGATGCATGATTATGCTTTCTTATGTTAGTTAGTTTGTGAACCTTCATGATGATTGTGTATATGATGAAAATGTATTCTTACCATGCTAGCTACTGAATTCCACGTGTTGTTATCTTCTAAATCTTACTCCTTTTCATCTATGCATCACCATGCTTCATTTGACTTTTAGTTGCATTCTAGGTCAAGTTCATGACTAATTTTTGTACTAGCATTATGTAGGTGCTATTCTAATTTGATTTTAACTTGATTGTGTTTAACATGAGTCTTGCATCATTATGTGTTGCTTCTTATCCCACTCTTATGTGACACTTAGCACAAGTTTGCTCAAGCACACATACACACACACCCTTGCCCGCACTTGTATGAATTAAATGTGTTTTTCCTTAAGTATTTTGTTTGTGAATCTTTCTTATGCATGTTTGAATGATTTTATTGATGTATTTATGTGTTTTCTACTGTATTGTATATATCTTGACATTTCATGGATCATTTCTTTTCATCTTTGCCTTTTCTCGGCTTCTTTTTACTTGTAAACGCTTTTTAGGTTAAAGTTTCGACTAGTTTTTGTACTAGTGTTGTAATTGTATCCTTGTGGTGTTTTCTTTGTGAATTGATTATGAATTCTTTTATATTATGTTTCTAATGTAATCACTTCATATTGACACCTTATTTGCATGTTATGTATGTCACACACTTAGATTCACTTCACCACACACAATTGTTGCATGTTTACGCAGTCTTGTAGAATTTTTGTGGCTTTGTTTGCATGATATAAATGAAATGTTAACATGTTAGCTACTTAATTTTATGTAATTTTAACTTTTAATTATCCTTTCATCTCATCTATGCTTAAAATCTCACGCAAATTGCTTTCCGTATACTTTTAAGACTAGTTTTGACTTAGTTTGGGTACTAACTTTGCATTTATGATGTTTGATGTTTGTTTATGGTTTATATAAGCTTTGTATATATATGTTGTGTCTACTGACCTCACTTCACATGACACTTTCTATGATCATTCATTCACTTATTTCCACTTCATCTTCTTCTTCTTTTTCTTCGCACTTGTTGGTGCTTGGTTTGTGTGCTTTTGCCAAAGCATTTTGTTTGCTTCTTCATCTCTTCTCATTTGGTTTTCTAACCAAGATGATTGATTTTATAGTTTCCCCTTAGGATCACTCGATTAGGTTCGTTATCGAGTTTAGACATTAGATTAAGTATCCATGCATGCCAACATTAGGTAGATAATAGGTAGTTTCCCTTGTTCATACCCACAACCTAGGAACTACTTTGTGCGATAATAATTAGGATTTAGCAATAAGTTAGTTTCCCCTATCTATTTTACCTTTATCCTTTTTGCATCCTTAAAATTAAAATCTTGTTTTATCAAGTGCATTAAAATACTCTAACAATATGAAACTTTTTCCAAAGTAAAAGATACAAAACAATTAGTCTTAAGATGTTTCATTGTCCCATTTGTTGCTGATGTTTTATCATCCCGTTTGCTGATGTTTTGTCATCCCGTCTTTTGATGTTTTGTCATCCCGTCTGTATCTGATGTCTCGTCATCGTGGAGGTGTTTCGTCATCGTTGTTTGTTGTTTCGTCTTCTAATCTAAAAAACATAAACCAACCAAAATAAGTGAGCCGAACTACGACACTCTAACTTTCCCATTGCATGAGGGAATACGTAAGCATCCTGTCGCGGGGCTTGATCGAGCAACCTTTGTAAATATTTTCTTCTTTTCCCTGTGTTTTCTTTCTTTTATTCTTTTCTTTATTTCTTTATTTCTTTATTCTTTATTTCTTCTTGCATACATTATACCTCATACACATATATAGTTATATCTCTACACCCATTAGATAGAAAGTAAAAGCGGATACCGTAGAGTACTACTGGCGTGTGGGGTGATAATCCCTTCCCCTCGCGTAACAGACTTCCTTACCCAATCTCTCGGTCGCAAGACCGTGATTTCTCCGTTTCAAGTTTACTCGATGTTTACCTTTCCCTCTTGGTGGGATAAAAAACGTTTGATGGAGACTTCATTGATATATAGTTATATCCTTTGATTTTTCGGCCGGTTGTTTCACCTTTTACCTTTGAATACTATGGACTTGTAAGAATCATTCATGACTATACATATGTCCTTATTAAACACTACTTCACGACCACTTTCACAAAATTGACGTATTTAAGTAGGTCATGTTTTAGTCCATATACAAGCCAAACATTATTGGTAGAGATAGATGAGTTACCAATAATACCCATACCAATGATCTTGTCATTCTGGTTTCCTCCAAATCCCACATTTTCCCTCTCTTTTAGAGTGTGGGTTTAGAACATATGATTTTCTCTTATCATATGTTGTGAGCAACCATTGTCCAGGTACCAGGACTGTTGCTTTGCTCCTCCCTTTAGGCATATTTGTAGCAAAAGCAATTTCAAATTTAGGTACCCATAATTTGATGGGTCCTTTGGGGTTAGGTTTGAAAGGTCTCTTCTGACCTTGTGCCTTACCTTTGAGTAGTGAGGCTTAGAATCATTCAAGACTTTTGATTTGAAACTTTTAGGTCATGAATAGTTCTTAGACTTTGATTTTGAACCCTTCAAATTAGACTTTAAGATAACGGGTTATGGTTTCTCAAGAACCTTAGACTTAAATGTATGCGGTTCTAGTTTTTCTAGAACTTATGATTCTACAATATTTAGTTCCGCATGATTAAGAAGCTCTACTTTGTCGTCTGCAGATACAAAACAAGAAGAAAGTCCTTTATAAGCAGAACTAGGAGAGACAGGTTCTACAAATTTTATACAGTTTTCAGTTTTTGGATCAACAGACTATTCATAGCAGCTAAGATCCTCTCCCTTTCTTCTAATTATACCATATATCATTGTCGCACCTAGGATTTTTATCGAAGCACGAAGGAGACAGAAAGCAGAGTCGCCAACAATGTATATTTATCCCTAGGGTGATAAAGGAAACATTGAGTAAACTTGAGGGAAGGGAAAGAACATGGTCGTCGGAACCACGAGAAAATGGTAAGGAAGTCGGTTACGAGAGGGGAATGGGTTAGTACCCCGCGCGGCTGTGGTACTCCACAACATCCACTTCATGTTTGCTTTATCTAAGGGTGTGTTATATATTAATTAATTGCTACATCTATGTCTAATGCTTCTACATATATGTCTAATGCTTGGTGCTAAAAGGAATGCATGTGAAATAAAGAAAGTAAACGCATGGAAAAGAAGGAAGTATTTACAAAGTTTGCTCGGTCAGGCCCTGCGACCTAATGCCTATGTTTTCCCTCATGCAATGGGAAAGTTAGAGCACCATAGTTTGACTCACGATTTTGGTTTGTTTTGTATTTTTTAGTGGAACAATGCTAGACGTCACATTCCACCGCTGCTCGACCTTGGGAGACTCATACGTCTGTAGTGGAAACCGCCTAGAGAAGAACTAACACATCCTTTTTGCAAGTTTCAATGAAAGGTTGTGATTTTACCTTGAGATTGGGTTTTTGTTGTTATTAAGTGTTTTGTGAAGTTTTGAGAGAAAAGAGTTTTAGTCTTAATGCATAGGCACAAGAGAAAGAAAATGTCTAAGTGAGACTAGCCTATTTCTAATTCTAATATTAGCATGTAAAGTTGATCATATAATTGAGGATGAAAAGACAAATATCTACCTATGTTAGCATAGATGGACAACTATCCTATTATCTAGATCGACAACTACCATAATGGAGCTGTGAGAATCCTAAGGGAGAAATAAGCAAGTGCTTTGGAAGAAGCACACAAACAATGCAATGCACAATCATATGCAGGAAGAGTAAGAGGGAAGCATGGGATGGCTTTAGCCGAAACAAACAAGCCTTGTGGTTGGAGATAATGTCCACACCTTGGTATTATATTACCAAGTGGGAAGATTACATGAGTATAATAAGAGTGTCAGCGCGGGCCGACGCGATCTCCAAACAAAGCATGGCGGGTCAGAAAGGTGGACCATTACCCACGAGACGCTCGATAACAAGAAGAATCGCGGTGTGTCGCGAGCTAAGAATGACACGGACGAAAGTGCGCGGGTAGATTGCGGACCCTTTCCGCTTGCCTTCTCTTGAGGACTTATCATAGGGGAATAGGAATGAGGCTTCTTCTCTAAGGTCTTTAGCACAAATATAAACACACGTGCAAAATACCTACTACAAAGGTTGAGGTTTTAAACAAACCACACACAAATAGCACACAATATGCAAAATTGCCTTAAATATGTCTTTAAATAAACCAGAGGGATTTCTGATATAATCAACAATAGATATTCCTGTCATGCATCTCTATCCTACTTCTCATAGCAAGGAAAATAGTAAAATTCCTAATTCTCATGATATCTAGAAAGTGATAAAGGAAGCGATTTATATGCAGAAGGAAAATACAAAACGGATATCAATGCGTAGCAAAGAGATCCAAAGCAGCGATCACAAATCAAAATGGGTATGAAACACATCCGAATATCAATTAGTACACCTGCACAAAATAATGATCCATACAAGTAATAATAATAAATGCATAATGTGTTTCGTACACATCAGTATAGCAAAACAGGGTACCTGCACAAGATAACGATCTATATAGATAATAATAACACGGAATGTGTGTCATACACATCCGTATAACGCAATAGTGTACCTGCACAAGATAATGATCTATACAAATAATAATAACACGAAATATATCGTATAATGCAATAGTGTACCTGCACAAGATAACGATCTACAAGTAATGAAATAGAATAGTATATACAATTCAGAATGTGTATCGTACACATCCGAATATCAAACATTACACTTACACCAAATAGTGATCCATACAAGTGATAACGATGAGGAAATTGAGATCAGAATCGAAAAGTACCTATGGATATCTATCCGTAGCCAGGCGATCATAAGCAAAAAAACCCAAAATACTTCGTGCAATATTCACATCAATCAAAGAGAAATAGTCAGGAAATCAGATGTATAGATAAGCCTCGAATCATCCGTGTAAAAATAAATCATACGCATCTGAATTGTCATGTAATGGTCCTGCACCAGATATGAATCTATACAATGCAAAATAATCTGTGAATCTCTTGGTACGAGAAGTCTTTGACCAGAAGCTTGCACAATCCACAAACGAATTAGAAATTAACAACATGAAGTGAGCATAACTCAAATGTCCATTCAAGGATCAGAACCTACCACTAATCCATTCACCATGCTAGGAAAGTCTGTAACACGGTGGGAGAACTGACTTGTTTGTTTTACGTTTTATCGCAAATGTTGCGGATAGCAAGAGTCGCCACCGACTTTTTCTTTTATCCAATTAAGGGAAGGCGAAAAGAACAGGAAAAGACCTTCGTTAGATTCTGAGTAAGGGAGTTGGTTATGAAAAGGGAAGGTGTTAGCACCCTTTCCATCCGTAGTTATCTACGGGCTCTTAATTGCTTTAGCTCACTTTAAATTGCTTTTTTGTGTGTGTGTTTGAAAAGATTTTTGAAAAGGAATTTTGCTTTGACTTCGTAATGATTCACGCTGGAATGTATACGAAGTGTTTGGAAATGTTTTGTTTTGGAAAAGGACTTTGTAATGATTCACGCTGGAATGTATACAAAGTGTTTTGAAAAAAAGTGAGGTGTAAAAAGAATGTTTTAATTGAGCAAGCAAAAGAGACTTATTACCTACTCAGAACGGTCGTTTCCGTGTTATTTTACTTTGCTTTAGAATAAGACTATCCATACCATTAGTTGGTAGGTAACCTTATTCGTTGGATGTAAAGGGACATTCGAAGGGACATCGGATGGTCATAGAAGGCAACTTGTAGGAGTATCCTAGCATATATTCGTAGGGACGATCATCACTTTTCATAGGCAACAATCGAGGGACTAGATCACGTGTTCGTTTAGGCAACATCGAGGGACTCTGATCTTTTAAGTCGAAGGGACTGTGATGATATTTCGTAGGCAACCGTGCTAAGATACCCCCACGTTCGAGGGACTTGACCATTTATAAGGCAACGAGAGAGAATACCCTAGGGGTGCATGTGTGAGAAGAGTGTATTTTTTCAGATATTTTATCTTGTATTAGTGGTCTATGTTGATTTTATCTTGCCATACACACCTAATTACTAGCAGTTTAATAGGTGCAGAAAGTAAATTGCGGAAATATAAAGGGTCATACGCTATTACATGGCTTTGGGGCAGATACATAATAGGAGGTGCGGAAAGTAAAGTGCGGAAAGTAAAATCCTACGCTATTACATGATTAAAAATTTGCAACCTATACATCCTTTCTAGAATTTAAAGTGCAAGAAAAATAAATAGCAGAAAAGAAAACTAGTCCTAATATTTTTGGTGTTTTTGAAATTAGAGTTTATGTGAAAAAACAAACTAGATCTAGTTGATTTTAATTAATTAATTAAAAAAGAATTATTAGTGAATACTAACCTAAATTAATTAATTAAATTAGATAAAAGAAAATATTAGTGAAAGTTATATAATTAATTCTAAATTAATTAACCTAATTACTAATTAAATTAATTAATTATAAAAAAGGAAAATAAGCAAAATATAATAAATAAAAAAAACAAAGCAAAATAGAGAAAGCTAGAGCTCGGAGGTTTCGTCGGAGGCACCCGTGTCGGAGCTTTGGGGTTTCTAGTGTTGAGGCGCCTGTGGGAGCTTGGGGGTTCGTGTCGAAAGGATCCAAGTGGAGCTGGAGACTCTAGATCTGGGGCGCCCGTGGAGCTTCTGGGACTTCTCATCCGGGCCATCCAAAGTTGGAGCTTCGGAGGATTCGCGCTGGAGACTCAGGTCGAGCTTCGTGGGGATGCCCGGCCGGAGCTTATGGAGGCGTTCTTCCGAGATCCGAAACCGCAAAATAAATAGTGAAAAAAGGCAAAAGGTGGGGTTTGAACCCGCGACTTGATAGAGAGAATGACATAGTGCGCGCAAGGTGAACCGCTGGGGCAGTGATACATTCATTCATCCTTCTGGACCCATAAATAGGTAAGGGTTATTGGCTTCTGAGTCAGAAGCACTGGAACGGTGCTCCGGTCATCTTCTCCGATTGGTATCAATCATCAAAAACCTGTAAAATGCATCAATTTATGAAAAATAAAAGTCCAGATTGATTATAAGGACCTACGATCACGATGGTAAGGTTTGTTTGTCCTAAAACAGCCTATATCATAGAATACAAATCTTCACTAAGTTCATGCCCTAACAGTGACATCTAGTGATTTATACGTCAAAACTTGTGGAGGATGGATCAAACCTGTTCTAACAAACTTCATGAACATATTAGCATGGTTAAATATCATGAAAACAAAGTAAAATGCAAAATTTGATTTTAAGAAAATATGAAAACGGATGCTTATGAATGGCACGATTCAGCATGCTTTGGCCATGGATAATGATCCATTCTTACCCTACTGTACCTCAGGAACAAGAATCGATGCTTGGAAGCACTTGAAACCAGCTAGAAGTTGGAATACTATTTGGCCAACCTTGAGAAAATTTTGAGAATTTTTAGGGTTTATGAGAAGCTTGGCTGCACGTGTAAGGGTTGTGTCCAGAGGTTTTTTATCTTGTAAGAGTGCTAGGTATTTATAGGAGAGTAGAATTAGGTCAAGGCATTAAGAGAAAATATTCTCCTTAAATGGAGAATATTTAATTTGAAAACTTGCACAAAATCTTTCCAATCTTGATCAATCTCTTCCTCAATCTTCTTCCACAAAATTGACAGCTTGTAATGAGCTATCTTGGACCCCAAGCCATATAAATATCCAACCCAACTTGCCTTATCTTTTATTTTTTCATTTTATTTAATTAAATTTAAATTTAAGCTATTTTAATTCAAAAATAAATAAATAAAAAAGATAGAGGGCGTGGCATGCAACATAGTGGTCATAGATAATCTCATGATCAAGTTTAAATCATAAAATCTTAGGCCCATTTGGAAATTTTTGGCTTTTGCTAGGTATTTTTCTTCATGCACCTCCTAAAAAATGCTCAACTTGCACAGTTTGTATCTTGCTCAATTTCCAACATTTTTGAGTGTTCTTGGACTTTTTAGAAAGTTCAAGATGTCTTATAAACAGCCTTTTGGTTTCATCTTCATTGGAGTTTCCATTCTCATGGACACTTCTTTGCAAAAAGATGACTTTTGTTGACTTTTCTAGAAGGACCTGTAATGTCTTGATCCATTACTCCCAAATGAAGCATTTTTTGCCCAAGCTTGTGAGACATGAAGTTGTAGAGAATTGAATTCTCTTCAAAATTATCTTTGGTGGAGAAATTTCTGATGAAGTATATGAAAGTTATGCTTGGTCAAAGTTCTGTTGACTTTTGTCTAGAGAAGCCCTAATTTGGAAACTTTGACTTTTGACCAGATCTTGACTTTTCTTGATGAATCATGATCAACTCTTGATCAAATGATGAATGTCACTTCAAAATATTGATGTTGACAAAAAATTGTGAAGTTTGACTGTATGTTAACCATAGTTGACTTTTTGTCCAATACAATTGATCTTCAGCTATCTGAGCAATTGGATGAGCAAATTTGACTTGTAAGGCTTGAAACTTGACATGGTGATCCCTTGGAACATAGGATGAGGTATTGTGACCACTTGAAGCATTAGAAGTCCATCTTGACTTGAGAATAGCAAAACCATAGCTTGGATTGATGGCTTAGGAGAGGGTTTGTCTGGTCAACCATTGTGAAGTCCTTGAGAATTGAGATGTGAATTGTCTGAGAAGTGGAAGGGCAAATTTTGGGGTATAACAAAGTCGAATCGAGGATACAAAATCGACAAAATGTGCCAAAATCCTAATTCTAATTATATATTAAACATTCATTCAATTAATTCCTATATTAATAGAAAAATTACGAAAAAATATACCTAAGTCAGGGGCTAACATATCATTACCCACACAAAATTTCGGCCAAAAATCATGAAACAATCGTCACAAATTAGTTGTTCAAAATCAAAGGTGAAATGAACTTTTCGTATGGTATAGAGGCTCTGAATTGAATGCACGGTGCTAACCATCAATACATTGGGTGCTAGGCCCATCAACCTAACCCATAATCTACTTTTTTATTTCACAAAAACGCTACAAGGCTCAGTCCATTAACATCCAAACCTAACTCAATATACAACACATCATTTATAGGAGACTTTTTCTTGCCACCCCAACTTTAACCTAGTACCCCAATGCTATGAAAAGACATTTTTCCCAACCAAATTTCCTTCTCCAAATTTACGGTACACCAGATTTTTGAAATTCTTTGACGATACCGGAAATTTAGTAGCTATACCTGATATTTCGCAAAAACAAGTAAGATTTACGGTACATTTGGCAAAATTTCCGGTATTTTGTACTTGATATTTCATAATTTTCGGTATTTTGTACCGGATATTTCATGATTTTTGGTATCACCTGCCGTAAATTATGAAATATCCGGTATTTTCACTCAAAAATTTCATAATTTTCGGTATTATCATTTGATAATGATACCAGAAATTTTGAAATTTCCAATGTCTTTATATATATTTTTAAATTTTCTATGTGTGTTATGATTTTTAATTTTTCTTGTAGTGAGGACGAGAGATAGAGATATATCTATTGTCGGCAGAACTACAGATCGAGCCGATGTAGTTGCTCGAGCTACTGATGAGGCTCAGGCCTCAAAGATGCGGGCCGAGCGCCGTCGTATAACCAGTTCTCTCTAGAAGCGGATGGATGAGCAGGCCGTGACGGGGTTTCATGCACCTCACGACGGACTGCTAGAGCTTTTACGGAAGTCGAGGATCATCCTTCTACGGTAGAGGGTCATGCTCCTGTTCCTACAGTGGAGCAGGTAGTTGTATATGAGCCAGTGATTTAGGAGCCGATTGTTGAGGATCCGGTGATACAGGAGTCGGTGATACATGAACAAATAGTTGAGGAGCCGGTTCAGGTGCTGATTCAGGAGCCGATACAATAGCTGATTTAGGAGCCAGTTCAGGAGGGAGTGGACATGGTGCCTCATGCTGATATAGACACCACAACTGTTGCATCTACAGAGCCATCAATATATACTGATGGTGGTTTCCCTGGAGGATCTTCTGACATGTCCATTTTGATGGGTTATGCTGACCATGTCACTTATAGGATATGACAGGGGAGAGGTGTGTAATATTGGTTTGGTTTAATGCTTAATTTTTATTTGTATTACACGATTTGATGTATACGAATTTGTTGTAATTGTGTTGTTTTGTTTCAGGAGCATCTAGTGTTAAAGGTCGCTTCTCATGGGTCGAAGTTGAAGAACTTCCCCGAGACTCCGATGCATGAGCGGGTGAGGAAGATAATTGAGGATTTTAGGCTGAAGGACTTTGCTCGATGCTCCTTGACCATGTTGGACGCCTCTCTACTATCAAATTTTGTTGAGAGGTGGCACATAGAGACAACATCATTCCATCTTCCATTTGGGGAGATGACAGTGACGTTTGATGATGTGGATGCCTTCTTTCACCTTTCGATTGCTAGTACGTTTTCACATCAGATTATAGGGACCAGGAGACAGGAGTACGCATGGTTGTGGATTCTTTGGAGGTGGATGAGGTAGAGGTTCTACACGAGTTTGGTGAGACTCAGGGATTTCACCTCCACATATCTTGGTTGAGGAATACTTATAAGGTGCTTGTGGAGGCAGAGAGGTATGAGGCTGGCGCTAGGGTGTACATGCTACATCTTGTGGCATGTACTCTCTTTGCGGACAAGCCTGAAGTTTATATTGATGTTCGTTACTTATCTCTATTCAACGCCCTTGACACTCCATGTTGGGCTTGGGGAGTGGCAGCATTGATGATGCTTTACACGACACTTGATGTTGCTTCTCGTCCTGAGACCAGACAAATTGCTGGTTATTTGATCTTGTTACAGGTATACTATAATTCATTAGATGACTTTTTATAATTATTAGGTATTAGTATAATAATTTCATAATGTTATTTATGCAGTGTTGGATATACGAGAACTTCCCTCACATCTGTGACTGGAAGCTGCAGTGTGTTGAGGCTACAGACCCGTATGCAAAGAGGTGGAAGGCCAGACAGGCCCATCCTAGAGGTTTGATGGAGTATAGGAGGAGGCTGGATGCTCTGACCCTGGATGATGACATTTGGACATAGTATACGACTTATCGCCCTCATCATCATTTTGATGTATCTACTTTATATTCAAGGCATGTCAGATGAGAGAGCTATGTGGCTAGACACTTGCCTGAGAGGTGTCTACGCTAGTATGGTTATGTACAGGGCATCCCATGGTCGGTCCCACACGGCCCAACTGGTGACATTGATCGATGGTTTTAGAGTCATATCATCAGCTCTAGTGTGAGATTATTGATGCAGTCGTCAGGGTTCAGGAGCCTGGGCAGTGCAAGGATGGATACCTTGAGTGGTTCCTTAGTGTGTCACACCCTAGGGTCATACCACCAGCTTCATCATCTAACATCCTAGGGCCTTCAGGCACCAGAGATTCTTCTGATCCACCACCACCTCTTCATCCCGCAACTGACCAGGACACCCGTCTACAGCTCATCGCAGTTACATTAGATAACATCATAGGGTTGGTGAACCTCGATGGTGAGGTTTATCAAGGGTTAGCTAGGTTGACCGACATTTCCCGTGGAGGGCCTGTGTAGATTTTTATTTTTATTATTGTATTATATGTGTATGTTATGACAAACAGACTTCTAGTTTATTGCATAATATTTTTTGGCTAGTACCTTTTCTTTCGATTACATAAAGAAAATAAAATAGCACAAAGAAAAAACTCGAATAAGTTAACAAACATCAGATGACAAATAACAAACATAAACAATACTCTAATACACAAAAACCTAGGAACTACCGGATTCATTTAGATGCTTTAGACACTTTATGATGTCGTCAATAGATCTCTGAATCTCTGCGTCCAACTCTATCAGACCTTTGGTTATCCTACGATGAAATGATTTCCACATGGCCTTCACATCTTCATCATTCTTCAGCTCGATAAAGTTGTATTTCACCCAACCATCTGTACCAATGTAATCCTCCTGAAACTCAATCTTTGTCACCCTTCTATTCTCAGAATCAGGCAGCAAACTGTTTAATGTTTCCTTCAAGGTGGAAAACGACTCATATCCATCCGGGAGCTTGAATTCAACAGCAGGTTTGCGACCATTGTAATACAATTCTGCCTTAATCAGAAATTGAGAAAGAGACATATTATTGAGATGTGTTATTCAGTAATCCTAAAACCCTATTTATACAAATGGTGATGCGTTCTAGACCACACATAAGTGTCAATATAATCTGGACCCTCCAAAAGTGTCGGTAAAATCTCAACCGTTAAAAAACATAATATTCATACATACCAGAAGTTTCATTTATAAACAAAATTTCTGATATACTGGATATTTTAGATAATTTCTGGTATACCGAATTTTTTAAATACACGTTTGGAAATTTGAGTAATATCGGATATTATGTAATTTCCAGTATACCAGAATTTTTAAATACGCATCTGGAAATTTGTGTATACCAGAAATTAGATAATTTCCGGTATGCCAGAATTTTTAAATGCGCTTCCAGAAATTTGGGTAGTACCGGAAATTTAGTGTGATACCATAAATTTTGTCCGAAAATACCTTTGTAATAAATCAGGGGTAAAGTGAGAATAAAAAATTGGGGGAGGGGGCTAGGTTAATGTTGGGGTTGACAAGAAAAATTCTCCATTTATAGGTTTATTCAACTTGGTAACAATAGATTATATGATTATAAAAAAAATAACAAATAAATAACAAAATCAAAAGAGGAATAAGATTACCCATGTGACGGTTCAGATTCGTCTTCTTCCTTTCACAACAGCGACCGCAATCTCCCCGACGCACACTTAAATCGCCATTTTTTTGTACGCCACAACCCAAACGCCTCCGTCCGAATCTATTTTCGATCATCTCTCCACCTTCCATCCACCATAGTTGCCTCGATCCGTCACCAATCTTAAATCAATGGCGACGACCTTTTCTCTTCAAATAGCGGCGCGCCCGAGATTTCTTTGTTAGAAGCCTCGACTATACGCTTCTTTCGTCGCTTCCTTTTTCTCTGATTCCAGTTTAATTCAAGAATTACGTCTCTGTTTCGAACGCAAGCTCCGGCGATACAAAACAATGAAGACGATGAAATAACGGAGGCCTACCTATCGGAGGAAATGTGCGACGCTTCTTTGATTGTGAGCCTCTTCTCTCCTCGACGAACTACAGTCCACCTTCTTCGTTATACTCTTTCCACTTTCGTTCTCGATTTGATGAAGATGACGAAAAATGATGAAATCACGTATGTGCTTCGTACAAGTTCTTCCCTCTGATTCACACTTCTGCTCCTTCTGCAATTTCCGTTGGTTCTTCTTCTACGTTTTTGTTGTGCGTTTTCATCATCGCGCCGTGTTATTCCTCTCTTCTCCTACTTCTTATTTTTCACTTTGTGCGACTCTGATGCATAAAATTATTGTGGTGGCTTGGAGATTGAAATATATGTTGTGCACTTGTTGTAGATTCGACGTAGATACAAAGGCTGCAGAATACGTGTGCGTGATGCGATGTAGAGAGGTGTGGTGATGATTGGAGTAGCAGATTCCCGTTTGAAGATGAATACGCAGAGAGACCGAGATCACAACTCGTGAAGATGATGATAGGTTTTTCCGAGAAGTGATTGAAGATTGTTGAAGATGAGGATGACGATGCGTTGTTGAAGCGATGAAGATATGTTGAAGGTCACGACTCTGTAGATTTCTGAATCTCCGTATGAATAATTGAATATGCTAACCTCTTATGAATTCCTCTTCTGATTCTATATTTTTGTGATCGTTTGCATAAATTTTTCAGAGGATTTTCTGATTTCTATTTTATTTGCTTCTGATTTTTGATATCTCAGAAAATCGTGAATCTGCTAAATAAATCATGGATCCCTGAATTTTCTCTTTTCTGTTATGTTGTAACTGTAACACGGTGGGAGAACTGACTTGTTTGTTTTGCATTTTATCGCAAATGTTGCGGATAGCAAGAGTCGCCACCGAATTTTATTTTTTCCAATTATGGGAAGGCTAAAAAGAACAGGAAAAGACATTCGTTAGATTCTGAGTACAAGAGGCAGTTATGAAAAGGGCAGGTGTTAACACCCTTTCCATCCGTAGTTATCTACGGGCTCTTCATTGCTTATCTCACTTTATAAATTGTTTTCTGTGTGTCTGTGTGTTTAAAAATGTTTTGAAAATGCATTTCACTTTGACTTCGTAATGATTCACGCTGGAATGTATACGAAGTGTTTGGAAATGTTTTTTTTTTTGACAAAACTTTGTAATGATTCACACTGGAATGTATACAAAGTGTTTTGAAAAGATTTTGAAAAGAAGTGTGAGGTGTAAAGAGCATTTTGATTGAGCAAGCAAAAGAGACTTATTTTACCCACTCAGAACGGTCATTTCCGTGTTATTTTTCTTTCTTTTAGAATAAGGCTATCCATACCATTAATTGGTAAGTAACTTTATTCGTTGGATGTAAAGGGACATTCGAAGGGACATCGGATGGTCATAGAAGGCAACTTGTAAGGATATCTTGGCATATTCGTAGGGACGATCATCACTTTTTGTAGGCAACAATCGAGGGACGAGATCATATATTCGTAGGCAACAATTGAGGATCATCGAGGGACTGTGATCTTTAATTCGAAGGGACTATGATGATAGGTTTGTAAGCGTCTTAGCTAAGATATCTCCCATGTTCGAGGGACATGACCACTATTCGAAAGGCAACGAGATCGGATACCCTAAAGGTGGGTGCATGTGTGAAAAGTTCAGATATTTATCATGATTATTAGTGATCTAGATTGATTAAGTTAATCTTGTCATACACGCCTAATTACTAGCAGTTAATAGGTGCAGAAAGTAAATTGCGGAAATGTAAAGTGCAGAAAGTAAAGGTCCTACGCTATTACATGGCTTTGGGGCAGATACATAATATAGAAGTGCAGAAAGTAAAGGTAGAAATATAAAGTGCGGAAAGTAAATCCTACGCTATTACATGATAAAGAATTTGCAACCTATACAACCTTTCTAGAATTTAAATGCGGAATAATAAATAAACAAATAGAATAATGAGAAAATGTTAGTGAAAAATGTTCTGGAAATTAGTAGAAAAAGAGTTTTAGGTTAGCAACCCTAATTACTAAAAATTATCTTTTTTGGAGTTTTTTATGATTGATTTTAATGAAAAAAATCTAATTCTGATTAATGATTTAAATGAAAAGAAAATAATTTTTGTGTCAAAAATTAAATTAAGGTTTTGGGAACCTAAATCCTAAAGTTAGAAATTTTTTAGAGTTTTTTAGAAAATAGTTTAAAAGATAATTGAAAAGAAAATAAATTAGTTAGAAGGAAAATAAATAAAAAAAAGATTTTCGTCAGAACTTCTGACTAAGCTCGTCTCAGAACTTCTGACGGAAGTTCCCTCCAGAACTTCTAGAAACCTGTTTTCCAGAGCTTCTGGAGACTGGCACGGAAGTTCCCGCCTTCTGGAGGCTGGCCCAGAAGTGCCTTCCTTCTGGAGGCTGGCACGGAAGTTCCTTCCAGAACTTCTAGAAACCTGTTTTCCAAAGCTTCTGGGTGCCTGTGTTGGTGCTTCTTTCAGAACTTCTGGGGTTGCTCCTTCTGGAACTTCTGGCGTTGCTCCTTCTGGAACTTGTGGTAATGTTCCTTTTGGAACTTTTGGGGTTGCTCCTTTTGGAACTTCTGGAGTTGCTCCTTCTGGAACATGTGGTGATGTTCCTTCTGGAACTTCTGGGGTTGCTCCTTCTGGAACCTTTAGTGTTTCTCCTTCTGGAACTTGTGGTGATGTTCCTTCTGGAACTTCTAAGGGTTCTCCTTCTGGAAGCTCTGGCGTTGCTCCTTCTGGAACTTCTAGTGATGTTCCTTCTGAAACTTCTAGGAAGCCAGCTGGTTGACCTGTAGTCAAAGACGCCAGAGGGAAGCTCCGATCATCTTCTCCGGTTGCTTCCAAGATCAAACCTGTAGAAATAATGAAAATAAATGCAAACAAAGGGACCCTACCCCCCTAAATCGAGGGCCTGGAGTTAAATGGTGGCCTTGGTTTGGTCTGAATCAGCCTGGAAATAAGGATACGACGAAGCAGAAGCTTCGTGCCCTAATAATGGTGTATCATGATTCCTACGTAAAAACTCATGCGCGATGGTTCTAAAAAATCACAAACATCAATATAAGCATGAATATGTAAATCGAATTAGTTTAAACAACATGAATTGAGAGGTTGAATTTCATGATTTTTACCAAACTGGTGCAACTTGGTTGGCACGTTCTAGGCACGGCCTGGCTTGTGTAAGTCTTGAGATTGCCTCCTAGAAACCTCAGGAAGATGATGGAATGCTTGAAACGCCTTGGGGACGGTTGGAGGATGTAGTTCGTGTTTGCCCTGAAACTTGAAAAGTGAGAGAAATTTGTGTAGGGTTTTCTATTGCAGCCAATCCTCTCCTTTTGGTCTAATCTTGTTATGTATTTATAGGAGTGTGCATTAGGTCAAGCATAATTGGAAAATATATTGCCTTGAATGGAAGAATATTTGATTTAGAATTTTCATCAAATCTTGCCTTTTTTGAACAAATCTCCATCAAGTCTCTTGCCAATCTCCATTATTTCGAAATAATCAGATCATTTGGCTTGCTTGGACCTCAAGAATGAGAGAAAATAAATCTTGTATTTAATATTTTGATTTTATATCTTTTATTTTAATTAAATTGATTTTAAATGAATAAAAATCCAAAATAAATAAAAAATAAAAGATAAAAACGTGGCCTTGGGCTTGGAGGTTCCAATTCAAATAAGAAACAAGTTTGAACCAAGAAAAGTTAGGCCCATTTAGAAAAATTTGATTTTTTCAAATATTTCTCTTTATGCACCTCCTAAAAAATGCTCAACTTGCACAACTTGTATCTTGCTTAATTTTTAACATTTTTGGGTGTTCTTGGACTTTTTAGAAAGCTCAAGATGCCCTCAAAATAGCTCTTTTGGTTTCATATTCATTGAAGTTTCCATGTTCATGAACACTTCTTTGCAAAAAGATGACTTTTGGTTGACTTTTAAAAGGACCTGTAATGTTTTGATCTATAACTTCCAAATGAAGCATTTCTAGCCAAAGCTTGTGAGACATGAAGTTGTAGAGAATTGAAATCCCTTTAAAATGAGCCTTGGTGGAAAAATTTCTGATAAAGTATGTGAAAGTTATGCCTGGTCAAAGTTTTGTTGACTTTTGTCTAAAAAACCCTAATTTAGAAACTTTGACTTTTGATCAAATCTTGACTTTTCTTGATGAATCATGATCAACCCTTGATCAAATGATGAATATTTCTTCAAAATATTGATGTTGACCAAAAATTATGAAGTTTGACTGTATGTTGACCACAATTGACTTTCTGTCCAATATAGTTGATTTTCAACCATCTGAGCAATTGGATGAGCAGATTTGACTTGTAAGGCTTGAAACTGGACATGATGATCCCTTGAAGCATATGGTGAGGTATTATGACCACTTAAAGCACTGGAAATACATCTTGACTTGAGAGGAGCAAAACCCTAGTTTGGATTGATTGCTTAGGAGAGGGTTTGCTGGTCAACCCTTGTGACATCCTTGAGTATGGAATTATGGATTGTCTTGAGAAGTAGGAGGGTAAATTTTGGGGTATAACAGTTGCCCCTGTTCAATCTTCTTGTACCGGAAGGGTTAGATTGGTATGCATGCCTTTCGCGACTTGAAGGTAGAAGATGATTGAACACTCGAGTACACCTAAAAATTTGCACTCGCTGTTGTAGGGAATGGGATCGTCAGTTGACGATGCACTGGAATGGGCTTATAGATTCCATTTGGGGAAGCTGATGTTGGAGAGTGAGTCGTACGCTAGACTCTGTATTCGTCTTTTGGATGAAAGAGAAATTAGAGATGTGCTTAAAGATGCCATTCGGGGCGATTGATAATAAGAGAGTGTCAGAATAAACCTTCGTCTTGGCCATTCCTGAGATGGATAGTTGTCAACATGTGGATAATTTTCCCATCTTGTTTCGGGTGTTAATCCATGATCTATAGCCTGGAAATAATTTGCATGGTCGTTTAGATAGTTCTCCCGTCTTGTTTCAGGTATTAGCTTTTACCTGCTGGGGAAATAAAATCCTAACAGGATATGGTTAGTCCTATGCAGATTATGATGCATGATAATGTTATTACGATATATGCACATGTTATGCACTATCTGACCATATTTCGAGTAGGCACGTTCTGCTGGAGATTTTTGATTTCCGCTTGGGGATGAAGTTGTTGAAAATCCTGGCTGGGGAATGAGAGAGATGTGAATTTCTCCGATGCACTATCTGACCAAGTTTCGAGTAGGGATATTTTTGCTGTTGGGGAATGATAATCATGGAGATACTCAGCTGAGGATCTTGTGTATAGACCTTGCTGGGGATGATTATATCGTCCATAGACCCTACTGGGGGACAATATGATATGGCATACCCTATTACTGCTTGGAGACTGACGTAATCAGTTGATGTGCTACTGCTCGGAGACCAATGTAACGTGATGACTTGAGAATGTAGATAAGTCTGATATGACCACTGCTCGGGGACTGACGTGATGAAGTTGGAGCTGATGAAGTTGTTAGGATCACTGCTCGGGGACTGACGAGATGAATGTAGAGGATCACCGCTCGGGGACTAACGTGATAAGGTTTGAAGCTTATGAAGCTGATAGGATCACTGCTCGAGGACTAATGTGATGAAGTTGATAGGATCACTGCTCGGGGACTAACATGATGAATATAGAGGATCACCATTCGGGGACTAACGTGATGAAGCTGAAGTTGATAGGATCACTACTCGGGGACTAACGTAATGAAGTTGAAGCTGATGAAGCTGATAGGATCATTACTCGGGGACTAATGTGATGAAGTTGGAGATAATGAAGCCATTAGGATCACTGCTCGGGGATTGATGTGATGAATATAGAGGATCACCGCTCGGGGACTAACGTGATGAGGTTTGAAGCTTATGAAGCTGATAGGATCACTGCTCGGGAACTAATGTGATGAAGTTGATAAGATCACTGCCCGGGACTAACGTGATGAATATAGAGGATCACCGCTTGAGGAATAACGTGATGAAGCTGAAGTTGATAGGATCACTGCTCAGGGGCTAATGTGATGAAGTTGAAGCTGATGAAGCTGATAGGATCACTGCTCGAGGACTAATGTGATGAAGTTGATAGGATCACTTAACATGATGAAGTTGATAGGATCATTGCTCGGGGACTAACATGATGAAGTTGATAGGACCACAGCTCGGGGACTAACATGATGAAGTTGATAGGATCACTGCTCGGGGACTAACGTGGTGAATGTAGAGGATCACTTCTCGGGGATTAACGTGATGAAATTGGAAGTGTTGGAACACTGTTGGAGAATATTAGTACTTCGTCGGAGAAGATTTGTCTTTGTATGGAGAGCGATGGCTCTGTGGGGATTGATGATCCTGTGGATGTATTTCTTATGAAAGTGACTCTGTGGGGATTGTATTGGTGACTTTAGTCGTCATCTCAATTCCTAGAGCCTGTAGTAATTATTATTTCTGTTCGCTTTTCATATGTTTGTGAATTGATGCTTATTGTCAGATGCATATAATCATTCAAAGCAATCATTGGACTTTATAATAACAAAACAATAAAATTTGGAACTGGGAAAGAGAAATTTGCATTGAATTTGAAAAGTGGCCTATAGTCAGGCAGTTTGTATACAAGAGACAAATATCTTTAGTAAGAGGAAATTTCCAGAATAGTAAAAAGCTATGTGGAAACAATCTTGTCGAGTTTCAACTATGCTATTGCTCATATATTTTCGACTATCTCATCTCCTTGTTGTTAGAAGAAAGTGATTGAACTGATTTGCGCCATTCGAATCTTGAAGCTGATAGTAGTGTAGTCTGTAAGTAGGTGATCTGGACGAGACATAGTCGTACGCTTAAATCCCTAACTTTTGCCTAGACCGCCCTTTTAGGTTTTCAGTCTACCGGGATACCCTTTTTTGCCCAAAGCCGCCTTTTTAGGTTTTCGACTTGTCGGGTGTACATTTTTTGTGTATATCATTAACTTTTGCGTGAACCTTTTTGGTTCGCCAGGATGCCCTTATTTTTGCTTAGGCTAGTCAACCTAGCGGGTCTCGTTTATGCGTAGTATTTTTTGACTATGTCTGCATTCACAGGGTGTGGGATGTCTTCTCCATCCATAGTGCTTAGTATCATAGCTCCACCAGAAAATACTGTTTTGACTACAAATGGTCCCTCATAGGTGGGAGTCCATTTGCCCCTGGGGTCACCTTGTGGAAGAATGATGCACTTGACTACTAGATCACCGACTTGGTAGACTCGGTGCTTGACCTTTTTATTGAATGCTCAGATCATTCGCTTTTGGTATATTTGTCCATGGCAGATGGCTGCGAGCCGTTTTTTGTCAATCAAGTTGATCTGGTCAAGGCGAGTCTGGACCCATTCGTCTTCGTCTAACTCTGCGTCCTGGAGTACTTTGGTTGAGGGTATCTAAACCTCGATGGGTAGGACTGATTTCATACCATATACAAGAGAGAAGGGGGTTGCCCCTGTAGATGTTCGTACTGTAGTGCGATAACCGTGGAGAGAATATGGCAACATCTCATGCCAATCCTTATAGGTCACTGTCATCTTCTGTATGATCTTCTTGAGATTCTTGTTGGCAGTTTCCACTGCGCCGTTCATTTTTTGCCAATATGGAGAAGAGTTGTGATGCTTAATCTTGAACTGTGGCAGAGTTTGGTGATCATTTTGTTATTGAGATTGGTACCATTATCCGTGATAATCCTTTCGGGGACGCCGTATCGACAAATAAGATTATGCTTGATGAATCGAGCCACAACATTCTTGGTAACAGATGCGAACGAGGCTGCTTCTACCCATTTGGTAAAGTAATCAATTGCAACAAGGATGAAACGATGTCCATTGGAAGCAGTGGGTTTGATTTCTCCAATCACGTAAATGCCCCACATTGCGAAAGGCCACGGAGCGGTCAGAATATTCAATGGAACTGGAGGTATGTGCACTCTGTCTACGTATATCTAACATTTATGACAAGATCGAACATAGCGGTAACAATCAGCTTCCATGGTGGACCAATAGTAACCTGCTCTTAGAATCTTAGCCATTGTATGCTAGTTCGTCTAGTCTTTCAATGATGATTTGGGGAGCTTCGTTGTCCCATCTGACCTTGAACATAGATGACATAGTAGCTAATGCGTCTGCCAACTGATTCTCTTCTCGTAGAATGTGATCAAAGGTAATTTCTTCGAAGTAAGGGATCAGACTCAGCACATGCTCCCGATATGGAATGAGGTTTGGATGCTTCGTATCCTAATCGCCTTTAATCTGACTGATCACCAAAGCTGAGTCTCCATATACTTGTAAGAATTTGATTCTTAAGTCAATAGCAGCTTTGATACCCATGATGCACGCTTCGTATTCGGCCATGTTGTTGGTACAATTGAAACAAAGTCTGGCGGTGAAAGGCGTGTGTCCGCCTGTAGGAGATGTAATGATGGCGCCAATACCATTGCCAAGTGCGTTTGAGGCCCCATCAAAGACCATGGTCCATCGGGATCCTGATTCAGGTCCTTCGTCTGGTCTTGGTTCTTCGCAATCAGTGACTAACATAATATCCTCGTCTGGAAACTCAAAATGCATAAACTGATAGTCATCTATGGCTTGATGAGCCAAATGATCGGCTATTATACTTTCTTTGATCGCCTTATGAGTAGTATACTGGATGTCATATTCGGTCAAGATCATTTGCCATCTTGCTATTCTTCTAGAGAGAGAGCAGGCTTCTCGAAAATATATTTTATATGATCCATCTTAGAGATCAACAAGGTAATGTGAGTCAACATATATTGTCTTAGTCGGCGAGCAGCCCAAGCCAAAGCGCTGCAAGTTTTCTCAAGCTGTGAGTATCTTGTTTCATAGTCGGTAAACTTTTTGCTAAGGTAGTATATTGCATACTCTTTTCGACCAGACTCGTCATGTTGCCCCAACACACACCCTATTGAGTTCTCTAATATTGTAAAGTACATGATGAGAGGTATTTCTTTGATAGGTGGCATCAGGATAGGAGGATTTTGTAGGTACTCCTTTATTTAGTCAAAAGTTGTCTGGCAATCATCGTTCCATTCCACTACTTGATCTTTCTTCAATAACTTGAATATTTTCTCACAACTAGCAGTTAGATGTGCATTGAATTTGGAAATGTAGTTCATTCGTCCCAAGAAACCTCTAACCCAAGAAACCTCTAACTTCCTTCTCGGTACGAGGAGCTGACATTTCTTGAATATATTTAACCTTGACAGGGTCAACTTCAATACCTTTACTGCTGACAAAAAATCCCAGGAGTTTTCCAAATCTGACTCCAAATGTGCATTTGTTAGGATTAAGCCTTAGTCTGTATTTCTTAAGTCTATCAAATAGCTTTCGCAAATGATCGAGATGTTCTTCTTCAGTTTGTGATCGAGCTATCATATCATCGATGTAGACCTCTATTTCGTGATGAATCATGTCATGGAATAAAGCTACCATGGCACGTTGATATGTGGCGCCAGCGTTCTTCAGTCCTAACGGCATGACTTTGTAACAGAATGTGCCCCATTATGTAACGAAAATAGTCTTTTCCATGTCTTCAAGAGCCATTTTGATCTGATTGTAACCGGAGAAACCATCCATGAAGGAGAAAACCTTATGTTGAGAGGTGTTATCAACCAGGACATCAATATGTGGAAGTGGGAAATCGTCTTTCGGACTTGCTTTGTTTAGATCTCGGTAGTCCATACACATACGTACTTTGTCATCCTTCCTAGGTACGGGCACCACGTTCGCAACCCATTGTGGGTAAGAAGTAACGGCTAGGAAACCAGCATTGAACTGTTTCATAACTTCGGCTTTGATTTTCTCGGACATCTCAGGACGCATACGACGAACCTTCTGCTTCATAGGGAGAAAATCTTCTTTCGGTAGTCGGTGTACCATAATGTCAATGTCTAAACCTGGCATGTCTTTGTAGGACCAAGCAAAAATCTCGATATAGTCTCGCAGCATCTGGACCAATCTCTCTTTGACATTGCTCTCAAGATCTGCTCCTATCTTGATTTCCTTTCTGTCTTCGTCAGTACCTAGATTCACAACCTCGACTGGCTCCTCGTGTGGCTGTATAACCTGTTCTTACTGTTGTAGTAGCCTGGAAAGTTCTCCTGGCACTTCACAATCTTCCTCACCTCCGTCTTCGGCTTGGTAGATTGGATTATCGAAGTCATATTTAGCAATAGTAGAGTCGTTATCGACGAGATTCGACGTGAATCTACAGTGTATCATGTGGGTGTGTGTAAGAACACATAGCTTTTTGAAAGGGTGATAAGTAAAAGAAAGAAAAGAGCACAGTATTTGAATGCAAAATTCCAATGATTTTATTGAATAAAATATGCGAATGACAAATAATAACCTTCTCAAACGAGTCGTGGTGCCCCGGGCAAGGCACTAGGCTGTAGGTTTATTGTTCGAAACATAAAAAATGGAAATCATAATAGAAAAAGCAATTACTCCTGTCTATAGGAGATTGGTATGACACCTTCAGTCTTCCAATTATTGAGTCCGTCGTCTAGAGTTGGGAAGATCCAATTGATGTCGAAGTTGCTGTCGTCGTCTTCTATAGCATGGACTCCACTTTTGTTGATGTGGAAAGGAAGTTTGCCAGCACATTCACGGCGTATCATCTTCTGACCTTTGATAGTGAAGCCTAAACCAGTCTTGTCGGATTTGAATGGAAAATTGGGGAGCTGACCTCAAATAGTATGACCTCCTTCTTCAACCGCAGCTTTGGTGTCTTTCAGTGAGGCCATCTTCGGTGGAACTCTAGTAACTTCAAGAGCGATAGGAGAGTCAACAGGCATGACTCGTGGAATTGCTTCGAAAGCTTGATAGGGAGTTTCGATGAATTCACCTTCTATTTCGATGTATCAGAATGACTGCAGATGACTTACCATATATTCTTCTTCACCTCATACTATAACAATCTTCCCCTTCACTGGGTACTTCAACTTTTGATGCAGGGCAGAAGTAACAGCGCCTGCCCCATGTATCCAAGGGTGTCCGAGTAGGAAAGAATAAGCTGGACGAATGTCCATGACAAAGAAAGTAGAGTCAAAAGCCTGGGAACCGACTTTAACTGGTACGATGAGCTCTCCAAGTACTATTCTTTTCGGACCATCAAAAGCTCTTACGATTATGCCACTAGGCTTCATGACCACTTCTTTAGCATTAAGTTGGTCAGAGCGCTCTTCGGCAGAACATTCAGAGTACAACCAGTATCCACCAATACGTGGGACAATGTAGTGCCCTTGCATTCAATGGAGATGTGCAAGGCTTTGTTGTGATTCCTTCCGGCAGGAGTTAAATCAGCATCAGAGAAACCTAAACCATTGTTGGCGGTCAGGCTAGCAATACAATCTTCAAATTGGTCAGCAGTAGTGTCTTGCAGTATGTGAGCATTCTTGAGAAACTTTACTATGGCTTTAGCGTGAGCCTCATAGCACAATAACAGAGCTAGCATGGATATCTTGGACGGAGTTTGTCCCAACTGTTCCACAACATTGTAGTCGCTCTTCTTGATGATCTTTAGAATTTCCTCCATTTCTTGCTTGGAGGTATCCTCAGCAACTTCCTTTGGTACTTCTGTCTAAGCTGGATAAGTTATTAGTTCTTTCCCTCTAGCTTTAGGAACTGGTTCGATAGTAGGAATGCGAATTGGTGTAGTAGTGTCTTTCATAGGAGAGATCTCTGGAGAAAATACTCTTTCAATTCTGGTTACTTTGCTTGATCCAGTGATGTTATCGATGTCAGGATTGGTAGCTTTAACTGCAATGTCTTCAATGGTCAAAGGTTCTTTCTTGATGCCATGGTAGTAAACTTCGGCTCCATAACTCTAAGGTATAACTTTGTTATAGGAATAGGGTATTGGTTTGGGCGAGGTAATAATGAAAGGTGCCACCCTAGGCGCAGGATCGTCAGAGGTGATCCTTATTGTGTTCACATCAGCACACTCTTCTGGGTAATCGTCTCCCCATCCAGTTGCCTTGATGTCTTCGATTGGAATCTTGTAAATTTTGGGAGCGGTATATTTAACCATGAAATCAAACTTTCCACTTGGCTGCCCCAAGGTATCCCAGACTTCTGGTATGGCTTTGCTTACATCTTCGATCTTCAGATTCTTAGAAATGTCTTCACACAGATTCTCCACAGAGGGAGGTTTCAGAAATAACACATCTCGGTTGTCCATCATGCGTTGAATACGCCTTTCAACCAAGCACATTCGTCAGATTCAGATGCACACCAGCGATAGTCATCAGGGCATCCCAGAAATACATCGGCTTGTAGCAAATCTTTCTTAACAGTCATCAGAGAAATAGTCAGCTCGTTCACATTATAAACATATGAGTCATTGTCAATAGCATTGGAAATTTTACCATGGTCAGGCATTGGTGCGTTGATCACATACGAAGTTTTGACAGGAGGGTCGAATTCAATTTCCCTTGCTTCAATCATGTCTTGAATCTTGTTCTTCAGGGCCCAACAATTGGTTGTGTCGTGCCCTCCTGGGTTGTTGGAGTGGTATGCACACCTTGCATTAGGATTGTACTTTGGAGAGGAAGTGTTGACGTGCTGAGGAGGATCCCTCAAAGTAATGAGTTTTGCTTTCAACATGTGTTGCAATGCCTGAGATAACGACATGTTGATCTTTGTAAACTATCTTCGCGGCGCATTCTGGCTATGCGTGTTATCTCGTTGAGATTGTACTGGTGTAGGATTAGAGATCACAACTGCCCCCACAAATTGAGTGCGGTCAACTTTGTCACGGCTCTTTTGACCATACACATCATTGGCTTCTTTCTTACCACCAAAAGATCTTTTCGTAGCATTTGAAGATGACTCTACTTGAATCTTTCTGCTCTTGATTCTAGGTTCGATACGTTCCCCTGTCAATATCAGCTCGATGAATCCGGCTGAAGAGTTTCCAATCAGATGATTTAAGAATGGGCCTGTCAGTGTTCCCATAAACATGTCAACCAACTCCCTATTGGACAAGGGTGGTTGAACTCGGCCTGCTAGATCTCTCCATTTTTGAGCATATTCCTTGAACTTCTCGTCACGACCCATAGACATGCTCTGTAGCTTCATGCAGGTAGGTGCCAATTCATCATTGTACTAGTACTGCTTGTAGAAAGCATCTGCTAAGTCATTCCAGGTATGGATGTGGGTACTCTCTAGCTGATAATACCACTCCAACTGAGTTCCGGATAAACTCTCTTGAA
Source organism: Vicia sativa (assembly GCA_021764765.1). Lineage (NCBI taxonomy): Eukaryota > Viridiplantae > Streptophyta > Magnoliopsida > Fabales > Fabaceae > Vicia > Vicia sativa. Next base: position 36,330,346 of record CM038794.1, read on the forward strand.
AGAAATGGATCCACAATTTCCTGTCTTCAGTATGAGGATGGATCTTCTAAACATAGGACTTCAGATGTAGCTTGGACAAGAGATGCCATCATACTTGGCAAAGGTTGGAGTTTTGAACTTGCGGGGAATTACCACACTAGGAACAAGACTCAGATCATCAAAGTTCAACCTTGACATTTTCATATTTTCCACAGCATTTAGACGGTCTTCAAGTTGTTTGTACTTTTCGATGTCAGGAGGATATTGCTCGCTCACATAGTCTTCATCAGACTCATGATGGCTTCCTTCATTTTTGATACTTCCTTCAGTTTCACTGCTCTTGTCTGAGAATTCGAGCTGTCTGAACACTTTGACTGGACCCTTGTGATGTCTTACCATGTTGAGAATACCAATGGTCTTCTTCTTTCTGGTGATGAGCTTCTTCAGATCCTTCTGGCCTTGAACCAAGTAGGTGAGCATCTCTTGGAATTGAATGTTCTGAGCCTGTAGATCTTTGACAGTTTGTTCAAGAGCCATTTCAAATAAATTGGAATAAACAGCGAGAGAATAAGAAAATCGGTCTTCAGTGTACCTGTTATGGAATGTTATGCCATGATATGCGATGTTATGCAATGCAATGTTTTCAAGGACCTTAGGAATTTAAATTTGTTAAACAAGCACGAACAAACTTTTTATTAGTTTACTTTTAGCAAGTACAAAAGAAATTTAAATAAATAAAAAGAAATTCCCAGAGTTTAGGTCTCCAATGGGCGCTTCCTCTTTGTGTTAAAGTAGGTATTGATGCTTCCCTCTTCGTGAAGTAGCTTTGTCAACTCTAATACCTTCTTCTCACTTGCATGGAATTGAAATTCGAATGTATCCCTTTCTTCTTTAAGCTGAATCCAGGATCTCTTCAGGTCTTCGAAACTAGTAGGCATGTCTGGATGGAGAATGGTGTAGGGTTCGTCACCTACATCAATAGGTTCCATAAGCACTGGTAGAACAACTATAAACGGCATTATGCGGTTTTGAGCTCGAGCTCGCACCCATTTGAGGTAAGGTTCCCAAGGAATGGAATTTTTGTATCCCAAAGTCTTGGTATCAGTCTTCTTTACCATGCCCTAAGCGTGCACAAATCTTTGACGGTAGTTCTAGAGATCGTTGTTGTAGTCAAACACAATGTCTTGGAGAAGCATATCATGAGGACCATCTCTTCGAGCATAACCAAACTGACGTAGAGCTAGAGAAGGGTTGTAAGTGATACCCACCCTTATGCCAAGGAGTGGTATATTAGAGAATTCCCCACAACGCTCAATGAAAGTGAAGTCCTTTTGAGGAAAAAGACACCAACGGATATCTGAATGAGAGAGTGGCATCAGCCTTTGAGACCACTTCAATCTTTGCTCGTCCTTCATTACTGATTGAGGAATGTGCGAAATAAACCACCTGGAAAGTAATGGTATGCAACACATGAGAGTTCCTTGTCTTTTGATAGTAGGAGTGTGGAGAGAATGCAGGATGTCTCAAAGTAAAGTAGGCACGGGATTACGAGTGGGTAATATCTTGATGGCGTTCATGTCTATGAACTGAACCGGTGAATGGTATCTGATCAAGGATAGGTATCCCAAGTAGCTTAGATAACTCTTCTAATGTAGGCATCAACTGATAATCTGGGAATGTAAAGCAATGATGTTTCGGATCAAAGAACTGGAATACAACGTGCATCATATCTTCTTCAAAACCGGAGATAACCAAGTCAAGCAGATAACCATGTCTTTTGATAAACTGAGCATGATCCGGAACTTCTAAAACCAATTCTTTGAGTTGAGAAGGTATACCCACGAAGTTGATTCAGATAGTCTTCTTGGAAGCCATAACTCCTACAAAATGAGCAAACAGAAATCCCTAGGTCCTTGAAATAGTTAGAAACGATATGATGTTATGATGTCATGTTTAAATAAGTAGCAAGCACAAGAAATTCACACAATAGCCCTAGGTTTAAGGCTTGCATGAGGTATAGGTGTCTACCCTACCAAAGTTTGAGTTGGTTCAACCTGTCCTATAATAGTAACCGGGTTCTAGAAATCTCATATCATTGATATTTCTCATAGGCTTTATTTCAATACGACTATCAAGTGGTCGACCGAAACATCCCGAAAGTCAAATCTTAATGAGCGTAGCATCGAGTATCAACCAACCTCAGTCTACACCGAAGTCGGACATCTCACTACCTTCTAATGGCCAAGATGGGTCAATTAGGGTTCTAAAAGTTGAGTTAGTGCTTATGACACCACATAGGCGCCAAATACTTTCCTCAACTGAACATGAGGAGCATCAGGACATCCAAAGTGTCACACTAACGTAGCCATCATGTTGACCGTTTTGGTATACGCCTAACGGTCATGACGATTTCTTGCTACTTACCTAAGGAAACCTGGATCCGGGTGTAGGATCCCCCACAAATATAATACCCAAACAACCCTTAAAAGTAAAGTAGACAAGTCAAACAATAAAAGCAGTAAAAGTGATCTAAAGCCCTAAGGTAGCCTCTCTTTACGGTGTTCCCCAGCAGAGTCGCCAGTTCTGTAACACGGTGGGAGAACTGACTTGTTTGTTTTGCGTTTTATCGCAAATGTTGCGGATAACAAGAGTCGCCACCGACTTTTCTTTTATCCAATTAAGGGAAGGCGAAAAGAATAGGAAAAAACCTTAGTTAGATTCTGAGTACGGGAGGCAGTTATGAAAAGGGAAGGTGTTAGCACCCTTTCCATCTGTAGTTATCTACGGGCTCTTAATTTCTTAGCTCACTTTATAAATTTTTTTCTATGTGTGTGTTTGAAAATGTTTTGAAAAGGCATTTCACTTTGACTTCGTAATGATTCACGCTGGAATGTATACGAAGTGTTTGGAAATTTTTTTTTTTGGACAAGACTTTGTAATGATTCACGCTGGAATGTATACAAAGTGTTTTGAAAATATTTTTAAAAGAAGTGTGAGGTGTAAAAAGCATTTTGATTAAGAAGGCAAAAGAGACTTATTTTACCCACCCAGAACGATCGTTTCCGTGTTATTTTGCTTTCCTTTAGAATAAGGCTATCCATACCATTAGTTGGTAAGTAACTTTATTCGTTGGATGTAAAGGGACATTTGAAGGGACATCAGATGGTCATAGAAGGAAACTTGTATGGATATCTTAGCATATTCGTAGGGACAATCATCACTTTTCGTAGGCAACAATCGAGGGACGAGATCATATATTCGTAGGCAACAATTAAGGGTCATCGAGAGACTATGATCTTTAATTCGAAGGGACTATGATGATAGGTTTGTAAGCGTCTTAGCTAAGACATCCCCATGTTCGAGGGACTTGATCATTATTTGAAAGGCAACGAAAGAGGATACCCTATATTAGTGATCTAGATTGATTAAGTTAATCTTGCCATACACGCCTAATTACTATCAACTAATAGGTGCAGAAAGTAAATTCCAAAAATGTAAAGTGCAGAAAGTAAAGGTCCTACGCTATTACATGGCTTTGGGGCAGATACATAATATAGGAGTGCAGAAAGTAAAGGCAGAAATATAAAGTGCGGAAAGTAAATCCTACGCTATTACATGATAAAGAATTTGCAACCTATACAACCTTTCTAGAATTTAAATGCGGAATAATAAATAAACAAATAGAATAATGAGAAAATGTTAGTGAAAAATGTTCTTGAAATTAGTAGAAAAATAATTTTAGGTTAGCAACCCTAATTACTAAAAAATATCTTTTTTGGAGTTTTTGTGATTGATTTTAATGAAAAAAACCTAATTCTGATTAATGATTTAAATGAAAAGAAAATGTTTTTTGTGTCAAAAATTAAATAAAGGTTTTTGGAACCTAAATCCTAAAGTTAGACATTTTTTAGAGTTTTTAAGAAAATAGTTTAAAAGATAATTGAAAATAAAATAAATTAGTTAGAAGGAAAATAAATAAAAAAAGATTTCCGTCAGAACTTCTGACTAAACTCGTCTCAGAACTTCTGACGGAAGTTCCCTCCAGAACTTTTGGAAAACTATTTTCCAGAGCTTCTGGAGGCTGGCACGGAAATTCCTGCCTTCTGGAGACTGGCCCGGAAGTTCCTTCCTTCTGGAGGCTGGAACGAAAGTTCCTTCCAGAACTTCTGGAAACCTGTTTTCCAGAGCTTCTGCGTGCCCCTGTGTTGGTGCTTCTTCCAGAACTTCTGGGGTTGCTCCTTCTGGAACTTCTAGCGTTGCTCCTTTTGGAACTTTTGGCGTTGCTCCTTTTGGAACTTATGGTGATGTTCCTTCTAGAACTTCTGCGGTTGCTCCTTCTGGAACTTCTGGTGTTGCTCCTTCTGGAACGTGTGGTGATGTTCCTTCTGGAACTTCTGGGGTTGCTCCTTCTGGAACCTCTGGCGTTGCTCCTTCTGGAACTTGTGGTGATGTTCCTTCTAGAACTTCTGGGGTTTCTCCTTCTGGAACTTCTGGTGTTGCTCCTTTTGGAACTTCTGGTGATGTTCCTTTTGGAACTTCTGGGAAGCCAACCGGTTGACCTACAGTCAAAGACGCCGGAGGGAAGCTCCAGTCATCTTCTTCGGTTTTTCAAAGATCAAACCTGTAGAAATAATGAAAATAAATGCAAACAAAGGGACCCTACCCCCTTAAATCGAGGGCTGAGAGTTTAATGGTGGCCTTGGTTTGGTCTGAATCGGCATGGAAATAAGGATACGACGAAGCAGAAGCTTCGTGCCCTAACAATGGTGTATCATGATTCCTGCGTAAAAACTCATGCACGATGCTTCTAAATAATCACAAACATCAATAGAAGCATGAATATGTAAATCGAATAAGTTTAAACAACATGAATTGAGAGTTTGAATTTCATGATTTTTACCAAACTAGTGCAACTTGGTTGGCACGTTCTGGGCACGATCTGACTTGTGTAAGGCTTGGGATTGCCTCCTAGAAACCTCGGGAAGATGATGGAATGCTTGAAACGCCTTGGGGACGGCTAGAGGATGTAGTTCGTGTTTGCCCTGAAACTTGAAAAGTGAGAGAAATTTGTGTAGGGTTTTCTATTGCAGCCAATCCTCTCCTTGTGGTCTGATCTTGTTATGTATTTATAGGAGTGTGCATTAGGTCAAGCATAATTGGAAAATATATTGCCTTGAATGGAAGAATATTTGATTTGGAATTTTCATCAAATCTTGCCTTTTTTGAACAAATCTCCATCAAGTCTCTTGCCAATCTCCATTATTTCAAAATAATCAGATCATTTGGCTTGCTTGGACCTCAAGAATGAGAGAAAATCACTCTTGTATTTAATATTTTGGTTTTATATCTTTTATTTAATTAAATTGGTTTTAAATGAATAAAAATCCAAAATAAATAAAAAATAAAAGATAAAAATGTGGCCTTGGGCTTGGAGGTTCCAATTCAGATAAGAAACAAGTTTGAACCAAGAAAAGTTAGGCCCATTTAGAAAAATTTGATTTTTTCAAAGATTTCTCTTTATGCACCTCCTCAAAAATGCTCAACTTGCACAACTTGTATCTTGCTCAATTTTTAACATTTTTGGGTGTTATTGGACTTTTTAGAAAGCTTAAAATGTCCTCTAAACAAACCTTTTGGTTTCATATTCATTTAAATTTCCATGTTCATGAACACTTCTTTGCAAAAAGATGACTTTTGGTTGACTTTTAAAAGGACCTGTAATGTTTTGATCCATAACTTCCAAATGAAGCATTTCTAGCCAAAGCTTGTGAGACATGAAGTTGTAGAGAATTGAATTTCCTTTAAAATGAGCCTTGGTTGAATTTTTTTTGATAAAGTATGTGAAAGTTATGCCTGGTCAAAGTTTTGTTGACTTTTGTCTAAAAAACCCTAATTTAGAAACTTTGACTTTTGATCATATCTTGACTTTTCTTGATGAATCATGATCAACCCTTGATCAAATGATGAATATTTCTTCAAAATATTGATGTTGACCAAAATTATGAAGTTTGACTGTATGTTGACCACATTTGACTTTCTGTCCAATACAGCTGATTTCCAACCATTTGAGCAATTGGATGAGCAGATTTGACTTGTAAGGCTTGAAACTGGACATGATGATCCCTAGTTTGGATTGATTGCTTAGGAGAGGGTTTGTTTGGTCAACCCTTGTGAAATCCTTGAGTACGGAATTGTGGATTGTCTTGAGAAGTAGGAGGGCAAATTTTGGGGTATAATAGTAACTGTTAGTTTTTATGGTTTATAAAAAGTTTGTTGGAAGTTAGTCGGAATTTTGTTAGGTGGTTTAGAAATTTGTTCAAAATCATTTTTTTTTTGTAATTCTATTAGGAAGTTTATTTTTCTGTTAAGGACAATTCTGTTAGGGTGAGTTGCGGTTAGAAACGAGTTTGGATAGTTAATTAATAGATATGTTATATGCTAATTGAATTGGGTTAACTTAAAACTATTGTAGAGTAATTCATATTCAGAAGCTGATGTTAGAATCAGAAGTTCTGATGTTGTTACTTAAAAGCAGAGTTGTTAAGAAACAGTAAAGCTTCTGAGGTTGTTAGTTAGAAGCAGAAGCTTATAAGGTTGCATCCAAAAGTATGCTTAACTTCTGGGGTTTTGGAGTTGAGTTGGCATAGCTATTAAGTTTAGCTTGAAGGCTACTTTAGTATTTTCTAGTTTGTACTATTTTCTTAGTTATTAAGTTTACATTATTAGGGCCTATATGACAATTTTTCTCCTTGTATAAATAGACTAATGGTAAATGTCATTTATAACAACTCTTTTAGTAATTCATTCCTTTTATAAGCTTTCTAGCCGCCATTGCAATAAATATATTCTCTCTTTATTCCTTTCTTGTTCTTCATTAAGTCTTGTGCTCCGACAAATTGGTATCTAGAGCTCCAGTTTGATTCATAGGGAAACACGAGTGAAACGTGAGAGTTTGTGTGATTAATTTTTATCTGAATTCGTGTTGAATATTTGAACAAAATTGTAACAGAATCATATTTTCTAATTCTGTGGGATTGGGAAACACTGTGTTTGGTGAAAATCTAAGTGCACTATACAAGGTTGAAGATGAACGAAAACGATAATCTGAGTACCAAACTTCCAGTTTTATGGCAAGAACTGGAACAGATGGATGATTTAGACGCACGTGCTATTTGGCGCTCAAGATATTCTTGAGCTTGTTACTGATGACTATATTCCGGTTATAGAAGATGTGGCAGAAGAAAAGAGAGATGCACAGAGAAACAAGAGGAAGAAAGATCAAAAGGCGTTGTTCTTCATACATTAGTGTGTGGATGTGAATGTGTTTGAGAAAATTGTTGAGTCGGCGACGTCAAAGGAGGCGTGAGACATGCTGATCAGATGTTATGGTGGTGACGGATCAGTGAAGAAGGTGAAGCTTCAGTCCCTGAGAAAGCAATATGAAAATATCAACATGAAGAATAGTGAGAAGGTTTCAGAGTATATCTCCATTGTGATTCTGATCACTAATGAGATGAAGGATTGTGGAGAAACTCTTTCTGAACAAGTAATCATAGAGAAGGTATTGAGGTCACTTACTCCTCAATTTGATTACATTGTTGTAGCAATTGAACATTCTAAAGATCTAGACATCATGAGAATAGAAGAGACGCAAAGCAGTCTAGAGGCATAAGAGTTGCGTCTAATTGAAAGAACTTCTGAGAGGGAAGTTGAGCAGGCTCTAAAAGCTTCTTTTGTCAAGAAGGACCAGAAGCTGGAAAAACATGGTAGGTCTCAAAAGGGAAAAGAGAAGTATGACAAGAGAATGATTCAATGTTACTATTGTAAGCATTTTGGCCACTTTGCTAAAGATTGTTGGTTAAACAAATAAGAAGCAAAAATAGCCAGAGGAGATTCAGACGATGAACCTGTTCTATTGATGGCTTATGAATCTGATGTGGAACCTGTCAGATTGTCATTTTTTTATTCTCAAGGGGATGAAGATGACTCTGAATATTCTGATTCTGTAGGAGTGTTTCTTTATGAGTCAGAGTCAGAAAATGACATTGAAGATTCTGAAGATGAGTCAGAATCTAAGGTTTCGGAAGAAGAGTCAGAGTTAGAAGATGACTCTGAAGCTGAAGACAAGTCAAACCCCGAAGGTGATTATGAGTCTGAAGAAGAATCAGAAGATGAGTTAGAATCTCAAGGAGATTCTGCTTCTGAAGGTGAGTCAGAACTTGAAAGTTTTGAAGAAGAGTTAGAGTTAGAAGATGAAGAATCTTCTGGAGACTTTAAAGATGAGTCAGATGGTGAATCTGATTCTGATCCAGATTTTGATGATGATCAAGAATCTGGTGGTGGTCATGTTTCTGGAAGGGAAAATTCTAAAGACATTGGTTATGGAGGACAAGCTTCTGAAGATGATCAAATTCCTGGTGGTAATCATGACTCTGAAGACAAACCTTCTAAAGGAGGAGCTTCTATAGGTAGTCCAGCCTCTAACGACGGTCATGATACTGAAGGTGGAAATTCTGAAGGCAGAGTTTTTGAAGGTGATCCAACTTTTGAAGGTGGTGGTTCTGGACAAGGTCCAGAAGCTAAAAAAGTTGGAACTTCTGGTGGAAGTCAAACTTCCAAAGAAAGTCCAGAAGGAGATATGATTCAAGAATCAGAAGGAGATCCTAAACAAGTGGGTATTGAAGAAGTTCTCAAGAAGAGAGTGTGGCTGAAGACCATGAAAGGAGAACTTGAGGCTTTAGAAAGAAACAAGACTTGGAAGTTAAGTAAGCTTCCAAAGGGGAAGAAAACCATCAGTGTGAGATGGGGTTTCAAGGAGAAATCTGCATTTCTGAATGGAGTTGCACACTGTAGCAGCTAGAAGAAACTTGCAGATGCTCTGAAGAAGGATGTCAAGACTGAACACCTTATCCATTTGAGGGATGGAATTGGTGTTGTAGATTTTTGTTAGCAGAATATGAATTAAGGGATGATATTGAAGATTAATTCATATTTAGAAGTTGATGTTAGAATCAGAAGTTTTGATGTTGTTACTCAGAAGCAGAGTTGTTCAGAAGTAGTAAAGCTTCTGAGGTTGTTAGTCAGAAGCAGAAGCTTCTGAGGTTGCATCCAGAAGTATACTTAACTTCTGGGGTTTTGGAGTTGAGTTACCGTAGCTATTAAGTTTAGTTTGAAGGGTACTTTAGTATTTCCTAGTTTGTATTGTTTTCTTAGTTATTAAGTTTACCTTATTAGGACCTATGTTGCAATTTTTCTCCTTGTATAAATAGACTAGTGGATGTTGGTGAACTTTAAACGGTCAATCGAGTTTTGTCTTGGCTTTGGACAACTCGATGTTTATAGATTTTGAAACTAATGTAATGTGTTCTGAATTGTATGAATGGCTTTAAATAAATTGGATTCTGCACTTGATGCATTTTTCCTTTTGTATTTCACATAAGTTTCAATATGTTTGCCGCCTCACAGACATGAATGATGGAGTAACCTGTAGCAAGGAATTCTTTTACGCATGGACTCGACACAAGGGCAGCTTGGTACTGCGGATTGACGCATGACTATTCCCATCACAGCTTGAGAAGAAGGACAAGAATGAAACTGAATATGAACATTAGGATTAGGAAACCAATTGTAATTGTCAAAGAGCCAATAAATCAATGATTGATAGGCGACCAAAAATCAATTTGTTGGCAGAATATTTATTTTTCAATGTAATTTCCTATTTTGTGTATTTTAATCTTGTATTTCCATGCCTTTTCGTAATATACCATAATTGATCTTTGCATTGATTTTTGTGATGGACCTGACTTGTAATAACTCCCCAAAGCAATGAACAACTTCCCTCCTTTATTTTAATTTGAATTTTCCATGTAGTTCAACGAATGAATGTATCATTGAAGATGAATATGAAAATATGTATGGCCAAGATAACTTGGACATGAAAATTCCAATAAATATAAGTAGATCGAATATTGATAACTCCAAATTCCCTGAATAAGAAACCATGATCCTCTTGCCTTGGATGCCTGTAAAATGACAGAACATCTTGAGATATTAAGAAGAATCGAAGTATTAGTCCGATACGATCCTTAGTTTAAATCATCATGAAACCTTGGGGATCTTGCCCTTAACAAAGATGACAACCTTGTGGCTGGATGCAGAAGAAACCCATACACACAACATTGATTCCATAAGCCCTTATTGACGAAGAACCAATAGAAACCCAGTTGAATTAAGATAAGAGCCTAAAATTGTGAAGAATGCCTGACTCCAAAATCTTTGATCCCATGCTACAGTTTATTGAGTAATGACGTATGATGAGTTAAATGATCTAATGGAGGTAATGCATATGAAAAGTCCAAGATGCGTAAGTCAGATGGTCCTTATTAAAGGGTAGAACAAATTTGGGGCATGACAATCATATAATCAACTTATATATATTAATAAAGCCAGATTCTTCTTCATTGTCTAGTTCATACCATGTTGCCATGAGACTTTTCTTTACATTGTTTCTGAAGTTGTTATTCTAAAAGCTTCCTTTATTTGGATAATTTTCCTGCAACTCTGGACATTCAACGATAAAGTGACCACACTTCTTGCAGTTGAAGCATCCGTTCTATTCATATCTGTTGATTATGTAGCCTGATCTTTTGAAGCTATTGCCTATGCCTGAGAACCTTTTATTCTTATTATTAGCCAAATACTAAAATCTCTTGATTATAAATGTCATTCCTTCATCTTATGATTCTTCTTCAAAACCTTCTTTCTAGGTGGATTCTTCAGATCTCCTTATTAGTGAAGATTTAACATTATGATCAATAAACAACAAAGCAAGCGACTTTGATTTTTGAAGACTTTAATCTCCAATCAACTCCATTTCATGACTTTGTATATTGTTGTTTAGGCTTTCTAGTGTTATGTTTTTCAACTCTCTAGCTTGTAGTCACCTTAGGTCTATACTTGGTAGGAAGACTCTTAAGAATCTTCTAGACATGATGAGCAGTGGTATAACTTTTTTTTCAACACTTGAAGACCAGATACAAGAACTTGAAACCTTGAGAACATGATTTCAATGTCTTCATCCTCATTCATTTTGAATAACTCATACTGTTGAATAAAAAGGCCTGTTTTAGCCTCTTTACCTGTTGATTTCCTTCATAGGTATCACACAAATATTTAAAGATGGTTTTGGCAGTGGATTTGTCAAGAATCTTGAGATACTCAAAATGAGGTAGAGCATCTACAAAAATTCATCTAACTTTGTGATCCTTTATATAAATCTTTTTCTACGCAGGTGTGAGGCTGTTTCTATTAGTCACCATACCTATCCCATCAACTTCAAAATCAATTCCGTCTTCAAGAATATCCCATATCTCATAATCAAGACCTATAATGTGAGTATACATATAGCTTTACCACTATCCAAACTCAGTAAAATTTCCACTAAATGTTAAAGGTTTAGAAATACAATTGTTATTCTTAGATGTGCTGGGATCAATATTGTTAATAACTTTGTGATCAACCATGTTGTTTTTCTCCTAGGATATGTGTGTATAAGCATAAATTGTGCTCTGATGCCAATTAAAGGTGAGAAAAACACAAGAAGAGGTTGAATTGTGTTAACATTTTCTCCTTTTTCTCTTATAAATCTCGTATCAAATTATGATTGTAAGGACATAATCTAAGTGAGATTCTAATAGTGATAGAAGCGGATAATGTTGATAAAAATAAATGAGAGGGAAATGCAACACACAAGCAATTATCCTGGTTCCTCCTATAAATTAGGAGTAGTCCAGTCCCCTTTCACTTCCAAGAGATTTCCACTATAACAAATCTGTTCTGGATTTCCCGGAAGCATTCAGGAAGGTTATTCATCCCCTAAACACGGCAACCAGTTTAGCCCGACAACATCGTCATAACGCACCCGTGCGTGCGTTTCAGGCATACTATGCTCGACATGCGTCGAGTCAAACGACAATTCTAATTACCACCACGAGTGCCCGTCATGCGCTTTGTGCCAGACATAACGGCTAGTTACGATCAGATCCGCCCGGTCTTGACCTAGTCATCCCAGATGGCTATATTTGTGGATCCATACATCTCGGCCCAAATGTAGCAACCAATGAGAATCCTCCTATGTCATTATATAAACCCTCATATCTTTGAGTGCAATGTATCACTTTCTTACACTCTAAAACCCAAATATTTCTTACCTTCTCATTCGATCACTTGCTTACTTTAGCATCAGAGTGCCTTGCAGGTACACCACCCTCTTTTTCTCACCAACTTGCTCGGAAGATCATCAACAGCTCGGCTATCTCCATTTTTGTTCAACAGTTCAGATCAGTGGCATCGTATGTGGGAATCTATCTTCCCCATCTTCTTTAATCATACCCGAAGATCAAAGATAAATCTCAACCTGACGAGATGGCCGAATCCAACGACTTGTCTCTTCCCAGCAATCGTATCCTCTCACCTTTCAAGAAAACTGATAGGGTTATTCCCTCTCCTCATCGCGAGGACACCAACGATCGCAGAGATGGTAGGACAGCATTCCCAGGTCTCGATGATACTGCTGATCAAGACTTCTTCTTGGATAACCTAAAATCCAAGAATCAAGCCACCGACCCCGTCACCCCCCTGTCCTCGACTTCATTGTCGACTAATGCCCAACACTTGCTGCCATTCTTTCCTCCCTTAACCAGACCAACAGTTTCCTCCTCCAGCAAGGCCAACACATCGAGGCTTTGGAAAGAAACCGTCCCTCGTCTCCACCTTAGAGACCCGAAGCGGTTATTTCCCGAAGTCCCTCGCCGAGGAAGCTTGCCCGAAAGTAGGATCTCCCTGACCGCTAGATTTTAAAAAAGAGGAGACATACCCCTCCTCAAATGAATCAGAGGTCGCCATCCCATAAATGGATGAAGAACGAGTCTCATCGCCCACGCGATCGGTCTCTGTCGCCAAGATCAAAGGAGGAAAGAAAGCCCTCCCCCCATCACAGAAGATACAATCGATCCGTCTCCTTCTCTCCCGACCTGAGTGACAAAGATGAGCATCACGGTCCACTCTACCAGACCATCATGGATATTCTTATCCCATCTTCGCTGGAAAAACCTCCTCGGTTAGGCTAATACGACAGCACTACTGACCCTGACGAGCACATCGAGAACATCAATGCTTTGCTCGATTATATAGGAGTCCATGGGGCCATCAAATTCTGCTTGTTCCCTATAACTCTAAGGAAAAAGGCCATGGCGTGGTACAAGGGTTTGCCCGACGGGTCCGTCGCTTCCTGGAAGCACTTAGGGAGACTGTTCTCCAGGCACTTCACCGCCTCTCGGCGCTACCCAAAATATGAAGCGTCCCTGGAAGCCATCATCCAAGGGAAAGAGGAATCTCTCCGAGCATACATCGAGAGATTCAATGAAGAAACCGTCCAAGTCTCGACTACGGACGATATGAAGAAATACCTCCTCGAAAGAGGACTTCGCCCTTGCAGCGACTTCGCGAAGGTAGTAGGCATTGAGACACTTTCCATGTTGGATGCCTTCCTCTTGAAGGCTCAGGCATACATCCAATATGAAGAGAAAGAAGCCGCAAATTCTGCCCGTGACACCCGACACCGGGAGAATGTCAAGAGCTCTAAAAATGAAGAACCCTCGACATCTCGTCGGGGGGGAGAGTGAAGGCGGGAGGACAAGCCCCACAATTCAAGAGATAGCAAGGGGACGGTGGATCGATTCAGTGACTACACCCCCTCACCACGTCTAGGGAACACATCCTGACAGACTGCGCGAACTCTGAGTTCAAGCAAGGAGGTGTCGCTTTCCCGGACCCAACCGGGGTAGATAAAAGCATCAGAGATTCCACCGAAGTCACGGACATGTGACAGAGGATTTCATCCATCTCAAAGATGCAATTGAAATCCTGATAAGAGACGGACACCTCAAGTAGTATAAGAAGAAGGAGTCAGCGAAAGAAGAAACACCCTCTTCTAGCAAAGTCGAAGAGGAGAAGCCCGCAGAAAGTTCCTTCATGGCGGTAGCTTTGAGCATATCCAGGCCGGAAGATTTCTTTTTCCCCGACATGGATATTCTCCCGACCTATTTCTCCGCCCACATCCCTTGGGAATCCTTCCCGACGGCCATGGTCATCTCTGGTGGAGGATTCACCAAAAACTCCATTAGATCCATCAAAAGGAGGTTCGATGACCTCGTCAGGACGAGCTCAGACCTAGGTGCCACCCTGGACAAGAACCAAGGCAAATCTCATCCGCTCACCTTCTATAAGGAGAAGTTACCGGTAGGCGCCCCAACTCCAACATTCCCCTGCTAGTACGCGCTCAGATGGCTAACTTTGACGTCAGACGCATACTCGTCGACCAAGGAAGTTCGGAATACATCATGTACACACAACTGTTCAAAACCTTGCAGCTCAACGAAACCCACCTGACTCCTTACCTCGGTTCGGATCTATAGGGATTCAATGGCTCGACATCTAAGCCATGGGGACATGTCAAGCTGATAGTCACGTTTGGATCCTGATAGACAGGAAGGTCGATCAATACGCAATTCCTTGTCGTGGATTTCCCGTCCCTGTACTAGTGCATCTTTGGTCGGCCTACTCTTGCCGAACTGATCGCTGTACCCTCCACCGTGCATCTGAAGATCAAGTACTATACCGCCAACGGGAAGGTGGCAACATTGCATGGAGACATCCAAGAAGCCAAAAAATGCTTTGAGACGTCAGCGAAAGGCCTGGATTCCATCAATATCAAACCCCTGACCAAGGACAAAGTCAACCTTCCCGAAAGCTCTGACAAACCCGAGCCTCTCCCTCGAGTCGACGCTATCGATCTTGATAGCCGTCTCGAGCAAGAGGATCTGGCTGAAAGAAGAAGGAAGGGAAAGACCCCTATGGTCAAGGAAGATCAATCTGATGGTGAGACTTCAGGAGCTTCCTTAAGGCAATACATGCGCCCAATCCCATATGGAGAGTTCGAACTGGTACAATTGGGAAATGACCCTAGCAAAGGCGTGAAGATCAGAGCGAACCTCCTAGATTTGGCTCGAGAGCAACTTAAGGCACGCTTTAAGGATAATGCTGACCTCTTTGCATGGAGCGCTGCTGAGATGCCCGGACTCGACCCTGAGGTCGTCTGCCACCACCTCACTATTGATCCGGCCCTTAGGGCAGTAGCATAGCGTAGGCGAAAGCAGTCCCCGGAGAAAACTGAGGCTGCTGAGCAGTCTGTTAGGGACCTCATAGAGACTAATTTTGTAATAGAAGCCCGATACACTACATGGATCTCCAACCCTGTACTAGTTAAGAAAAATAATGGAAAATGGCGAATGTGCATTGATTATTCCGATCTTAATAAGGCATGTCCAAAGGACGCCTACCCCTTGCCCAGCATCGACAAACTCGTCGACAATTCCTCTGGTTTTAAACTACTATCGCTTATGGACGCCTATTCGGGTTATAATCAAATTCCAATGGCTAAGACAGATAAAGCCTATACGGCCTTCATGACCGAATAAGGCAATTATCACTACAATGTGATGCCCTTCGGCCTGAAAAACGCCGGCGCAACCTACCAACGAATGATGAACAAAGTTTTTAAAGGAGAAATTGGGGACATGTTCGAAGTATACATGGACGACATGATCGTGAAATCCCAAGAGGAGGTCGATCATGCTCGAAATCTCAGAAAGGTCTTCGACCGAGCCAGAAGTGTCAAAATGAGGTTCAACCCAGAAAGTGCACCTTCGGAGTCCTAGTAGGAAAATTCCTCGGCTTCTATCTCACCGAGCGCGGAATAGAAGCTAACCCCAACAAATGTTGGGCATTTTTGGAATTCCCCACTCCAAAATCCAAAAAATTAATCCAAGTCCTCAACGGGATGCTGACCTCTCTGTCCTAGTTCATCGCAAAATCGGCCCAACACGCACTTCCTTTCTTCAGGCTGTTGAGAAAGGAAGTCGTGTTCGAATGGACCGAGGAATGCGAGAAAGCCCTAAACCACTTAAAGCAAATGTTATCTCGGCCGCCCGTGTTATCTCGACCGAGCAGGGAAGAAGTCTTATACCTATATCTGGCCGTGACTGCCATGTTCGTTAGCGCCGCGCTCGTTCGAGAAACGCAAAAGGGTCAAAAACCCGTCTATTTCACGAGCAAGGCCTTACAGGGCCCCGAGCTAAGATATCAACAAATCAAAAAATCTTCCTCGCACTGGTCAATGCTGCCAGAAGACTCCATCACTACTTTTTGGCTCACACCGTAGTAGTTCGAACAGATCAACCCATCAAACAACTGCTAGGTCGACCAGACATGGCCGGTAGGATGCTCAAATGGTCGTTAGAATTATCCGAGTTCGACATCAGGTACGAGAGCAGAAAGGCCCTTAAAGCACAAGTTCTAGAAGACTTTGTGGCCGAAATGACTTTCCCAACACTCCAGGAAGGAACCAACTGATGGACCATATACGTCGATGGTGCCTCTAGCTTGCCAGGAAGCAAAGCAGGGATAATCCTATAAAACAAAGAAGGAATCGTCATCGAGATATCCCTCTCCCTCTCATTTCCTACTTCAAATAATCAGGCGGAATACGAAGCTTTCCTCGCCGGCCTCCGGCTCGCCGAGGACATGGGAGCAAGAGAAGTCAAAATCCTCACACACTCACAGCTCTTAGCTTCCCAGGTTCGAGGAGAATATCAGGTAAAAAACGTCTAGTTAGCTGAATACTGGACCCTCGTCCAGGACCACCTGAAATATTTCACTTCGATGGATATACAACACATTCTTCGGGGGCATAACGCCTGTGCAGACGTTCTATCCAAACTTGCCAGCACGAGGACTAAGGGAGGAAACTGGTGATCCAGGAAATACTCCCTCGACCAAGCATAGATAAAAATCACCCTGGCCACAACATCTTTGTCATCGAAGAAAACATTTCCTAGATGACCCTCGTCTACAAATATTTGGTGATGGGACCATCCCGGGGACCCCAAGGCGTCATCAGGAAGAAATCATAGAGGGTCTCTAAGAGCTCTTCTCAAGAATAAATACTCAAAGAAATACACGAGCGCCCACCATAGGTCGCACACTTTGGAGGCTATTATTGCTGACCATGCAGAATGGAGAACGCCAAAGAAATGCCATATGTTAAATGCCAGACACGGCCCCACCAAACGAGCTCAAGTCCCTGTCCTCCCCATGGCCATTCTCTTGGTGGGGGCTCGACATCCTCAGACCATTAGTTTTGGGGGCCTACCAAAACAAATACCTAATAGTAGGTGTTAACTACTTCACCAAATGGATAAAGGCTGAAGCATTTGCCAGAATCATTGCCCAAAACATCATGTGTTTCTACAAGAGGAACATATTAGCCCGATTCTCATTTAATGAGACGCAGTTCACGAACTACTTCGTAACTCATTTGGGGAACCGTGCAACACCCTCGGACAACACCTCGCGGGCCGAATCGGCCAACAGAGTCATATTGCGCCGACTTAGGAGAAGGTTAGACGAATCAAAAAAGAAATGGGTCGAGGAATTGCACAACGTGCTCTGGGCCTATCGAATGACTCCCCAATCGTCTACCGGGGAAACCCCATGTCAGCTCGCATATGGGACCGAAGCTGTTATTCTAATTGAGTTGACCGAACCGTCACAAAGAGCCGAATCTCCCCTCGACGTGGAGATGAATGACCAATCCCTAAGAGAAGAGCTCGACTTGGTCGAAGCGATAAGAATGGGGGATTCCCTTAGGGAAGCATCACTCAAACAAAGAATAGACCTCCGATATGACGCCAAAGTCATTCCTCGGGAATTCGACGTCGTAAGCTTAGTCCTTAAGCGAAACCTGAAAAGCTCCACCAAAGGGAAGCTCACGGAAAAATGGGAAGGCCCTTACCGAGTCCGTGCCAAAATAGGAACGGGGGCATACTACTTGGAAAACCTGCAAGGGGAACAACTCACTCGATCGTGGAACACTGAAAAACTTAAGCAATATTATAGTTAAAATACTAACGGTCGACACACCTAAAGCGTGACGCCACACGCTCGCCACTAGCATTGCATGGAATCATGGCGCATAAAGGGACACTGGATCCGTCATAACGAACCAGGTCCTTGCTCCGGTGCGGGGGACTCAAATGAGTCCTGTTGTCTAAGTACCTCGCCCGGTAGAACACCCAACTCGTGATGGGATATTCACGCCACCGATCTCAATCTTTTAATCAATGCTTGAGTTTCGGACCAAGCCCAACGACAAGATGGCCCATTTTGGCTAGTATCCCCACAGTAAAAAAACCATGCACAAATAAATAAGCGTTCCTCCCCCGAAAATAACAAACAATACATACATACATAAATAAACAACACTTCTTACAATAAACTACGGCCACGAGGAACATATTTGTCTAGGAGTTGCAATGGGGGCTCCACCCCAACATAGAAAATTAATCAAAAAATGAACAACACAGGTCGAAAATTATTATTACATAAATGGGCCTCGCCCAGACAAATATGTGAAGAACAAAAAATCAGAATCACTCAGTAGGCTGACCAGAGGTATTTCCAAGAGTTGGCTGCGGGGGAGTCTCGTCGACAACCATATCGTCAATGAGGAAGTTAGACTTCTTTATCTCACCCTCATCGACGAAGTATGAACCCCTAGTCCATCCATCCTCAGTTCCACTCCAGGGTTCAGGACACGAATATGCGACACTGCATTGTCGAAGCTAGCCGTAGAGGTGACCACAACATCATCATAAGCCTGATGAACCCGACTTATGAACTCTGCCCAAGTCCTCACATCCGAAAACTCTGCAGGCTCGCCCTCCCCCAGGGTCATTTCTTTCTACAGACGGACAAGCTCCTCCTTGGACTCACAACCCTCTTTCACGGCTGCGTCGTATCGCTCGATCATGGCCCCGCGTTCCTCCAACCACTTCTTCTGATCTTCTTCCCCCTTTCTCTCGGCTTCCTTCAACTTAGTCCTAAGTTGAAGTAGCTCAACATCCGGGACTTGATTCTGCTCGGAAAAAGCGACGACCATCTCAATGATCCTCATCAACGCCCCCCGTGTCCTCAGCTAAGGCAGCCCTTTTAGACGGGCGGTCTAGACCCTCGAGCATGAGCTTCTCGGCATGAGGAATGACCAAACTGGAGGCCTCGAAATATTTCCTGTCATGCCAACAGGGAGGAAGGACAAACTTCCCTTTCTCCCTCTCCTTAGTCAGGTCTATTTTAGCCTTGTCCTCTTCATCGACGTCACCTGCTGAGGAGACAAAGTCCCTGCCGCCAGGCCAGAAGATGATTTCCTAGATCTAGTCGCTCCAGTTGTTCCCGATTCCGTCGGAGAGGTGCCCTCCTTCCCCTTCTTCCTCATGGCTTGCCGGGCTACACGCTCCATGGCCGGATTCATCCTATCTGCAAAACGAAGAAACACAAACGGGTTAGCATAAACAATAAACACTCAGGTGACAAAACAAGTTAATAAGAACAAAATAGCTACCCAAATACTCCCTGGGATCTCCGCAAGCAAGGAGCTCTCTGAAATTTATAAGACCAGGCTCAAAGATTTCATCCCCGTCTTTGTCCAGAAGCGATTCCCCCCCCCCCTTTTCCCATACGTCAAACGCGGGGGAATCCCGCAATAAACGAGGATAACCTCTCAAAACCAACCAAGTCCTCATCACTTAGCTCGCTCCTTGCTCGTTGTAGCACGAGGTCCCGTCTCTTCGCGGGCCCAGGACTACCCGAAACACATTACAAATCGTCTGTTCAGAAACTGGACAAATAAGCATGAATCTGTCCTTAAAAAAGCGAACAGACTCCTGGAACGCCTTGAAGAGCATCCCATTCTGATGTTTCAATGATACCAGTCCCCACTGGACTTTCCCCTCCACCTTTGCCGAGCTCCTCTAAAGGCAGAAAATATAGAAGAACAGCTCAAGGGTGGCCCCACCTCCAGGTATTCACAAACAGTCTCGAATGCCCATATAAATCCTATGGCATTCGGGTGAAGCTGTGACGGAGCCAATCAGAGGTGACGGAAGATGGCCACTTGGAAATTGGTAAAAGGTAACCGAAAACCCAACTCCCAAAACCATACGTCGTAGACTGGTATGTAACGAGCCTCATATCTCGAGCATATTCGACCATCTTCGGCCGATATATGCACGGACCAATCTTCTACGGTCGCCTCCCCGGGAGTCCCGGGCGCCGCATACGAGCTCACCTGGGGGAACACCCCGTTGGGATTGTTTAGAAATTGGGTGGCAAGCTTCACCATATTGGGAGAGGCCCAGAGCTCTAGATCATCCTCATCAACCTCATCGACTTCCATCGCTGGGGGCATCTCCTCGACTTCAGGCACGGGTAGACTATAGCCCCGAATTTACAAAACCCTCGCGAATATCCTCGCTGTCGCTCATCGTATCACCTGAAAAGTAGAGGGAATAAATGAGCTCGACATCAACGTCAAAACCACCCTTCCACCACTTATCAAGTGAAAGGGCTTCGATGAGCAAGGATCATGTCCCCAGCCAAAAGCCCTCCCTAAAGTGAGGAATACTTAGACCAAGATCACCAAGTACAAATAGCTTTTCCGATGGCGCAAACCGCCAATGAGAGGCGCAACAACCATTTACCATCAGGAAAAATTCTACGAAATATAAACCCTAACCGTATGTATCTCTACATGCAAGGTTCAAACAAGTGAAATTCCTATGGAAGAGTAAAAAACGTACCGTTTACAAATGAAACAGACTGGAAATTTGAACAAACAGAAGATCTGGTAAGCGGAGGATAGCGTCAACCACCGTGAAAGTAGTCCTCGGATTGATGAACAAGTAAGCCGAGCGAAAGCAAGTGCAAATAATCAAATGGTGTGAGGATCGAAAAGTTATGAATTTTGTTAACCTTCGACTTTTATAAGCCCATTCTGCACGCGTGGGTCTGGGCCTAGGCAGGGACCTAAGAAAATCATCATTATACCCTAGTCCCTAGGTCTACCAGCAGTCACTTCATGTGCCTCAAGGCCACGTAGGACAAAACGCTACAAATTCTAACTCTTCGCTTCTTCGACACTCCCTTGTTTCCTCAAGCGTACCGACTTTGGATTCTCCTTCGATATCAAGTCACCGTGTCTGCGAGCAGACGCAATGACTTGGGGGCTATTATTCTGGATCGCCCAGAAGCATCCAGGAAGGTTATTCATCCCCTAAACACGGCAACCGGTTCAGCTTGACAACGTCGTCATAACGCCCGTGTGTGCGTTTCAAGCATACTATGCTCGACATGCGTCGAGTCAAACGATGATTCTAATTACCACCACGAGTGCCCGTCATGCGCTATATTCTCAACATAACTACTAGTTACGATCAGATCCGCTCGGTCTTGACCTAGTCAGTCAGAATGGCTATATTTGTGGATCCGTACATCTCGGCCCAAATGTAGCAACCAATGAGAATCCTCCTATGTCATTATATATACCCTCATATCTTTGAGGGCAAGGTATCACTTTCTTACACTCTAAAATCCAAATATTTCTTACCTTCTCCTTCAATCACTTGCTTACTTTAGCATCGAAGTGCCTTGCATGCACACCACCCCCTTTTTCTCACCAACTTGCTTGGAAGATCATCAACAGCTCGGCTATCTCCAGTTCTGATCAACAGTTCAGATCAAAATCTAATTACAATTTTCTCTAACTCACAAGCAAAATACTTACAATGCCCAAACACACAAGTAAGAGACTTATAATAATCTATTCAAAATATAAATGATAGTGAGAGTTTAATAATTACACTTGATATACAATAAGGGGTGTAAACAACATACAAAAAAAAAAACTCTAAGGCTTAAGAACTTATAAGAATCTACAATTGGTAAGAAGTTCTAAGTTAACTTGTGCTCTTTGTTTTGACATAGTAACTTTTCTTTCCTTATCAAGGCGCAATGTTGTGTATTTCTCCAAATCTTCAGCTCCTTTTATAGAGTTTCATGAAAGATCAGAAGTTAATTCTTCAGAGTCTTCTCTTCAGAATCCACCTCTTAAGAGCTTCTTTTTCAAAGTTTAATGTAGTATTAGAACTGGCTATTAATTAATGTCTAAATCTTCATACCTGCACACTTGAAAACACATTACTTTACCCAATTGTTCTTTAAACACATTGTTATCATCAAAACCTATGGGTTATGGTATATGATAATGCAAAATTATATCGTATATTTGACTTGACTAAAATGGATTTTTGTTTCGTTTTTGTTTATTTATGTCTTGTTATTCCAGTATTATTGTCCCATTTCAGGTACTTAAACTAAAATTGGTCACAAAGGAGATTTGAGCAAAAAGAAAAGAAATGAAGTAAAAAAAGATGAAGAAAATCCATCTGATAACCCGAAATTATATCATATATTTGGCTTGACTTGCATGCATTTTAGGACATTTTTCATTTATTTATGTCACATTATGCTGGTATCTATTTTGTATTTCAGGTATATGCTAACAAAGAGTGAAGGTGCGAAAAACACAAGAAATGGGGGATTTGAATTGGGTTTTATCCTTTGAAAACCTTTCTTTTAAAAACAATCCCCCTTTTTAAAATGCTTTGCTCTTGATAAATATTGAAAGAAATAGAAAGCAATAAAGAACACATTATTTTTATAATAGTTCACTTGAAACTTCAAGCTACTCTAGTCCACCCTCACAAGTGATTTGCCCTTCTCCAACGAAGACTTAATCCAATAATCCAACTGATTATTACACTTACACAACCCAACTGAAAGTGACTAACACCTTCACACACCAACTGTGTGTGAGACTAACTATCAAAGAAATAACTTGAAAGAATATACAACGTTTTACAAGAAATAACAACGTTTAAGCGTAGAGTATTTTCCAGAGAATTAACAGTTGTTTTTTCAATTCTTCAAGCCTTTGTATAGATCCATGTATGTTATGTAATCGTTGAGGGGTACATATGGAAATATGAAATTTGTGGCGGCTTGCAAGAACATGGGGACAAGATCATACACAACATTTGTCCTTCATAGTAGTGGAATGAAACATTTGTCTGTACCATATTGTTAGATGGCAATTTCGATTAGATAAATTGGCAGAAGTAAATAATATTTTGAATCAGTCTGGGAGAAGAAACTTTTTTAATAATAAATGTTGGTGAAATATAAAGACATTTTTGTTCTGAAAAGAGGGGTTCTTCGATTGCCAGTGATAGATAATGGAATTTCGATTGAGACCTTAGTGTTTAAAATGTGAAGAAATTCCTTTGTTGAATGTGCCAGTATTGGAACAGTCCAAACAGAGGATTAAATCGAAATTCAAGTGCATATAGAATTCGAATTTCAAATAAGACTAAGGATTCGAATTTTAAATAAGAGCGCCATTGTTAGAAGACGCGTGGAAGTCAGTGAACGAAGGAGGTCTGCATGCTTCAAACGTGGAGCAATGTTAAAGTAGGACCGTTAGGGTCAATACACTATAAATAGGTGTTTTTATGTTAGATTTTAAGGTGTTCGTTTTATGTACTAAAAAATCTCAAATACTCAAACTACCGTAACTGAAGGGAAACGAGTCAAGGAGACGAAATGTACGTTATGAACATCGTAATCCTTTACAATTTAAATACAAGTTCTTTTATATTCGTTTCAATTTTATTGCACTTACATTCATAGATTCTTTCGATTTCCTTTCCTGTTCTTGTTTCACTTGCCTTTAAATACATTTATTTCCTCAGAAACTGCACTTTTACTTTATCTTTCCGTTTAAAGCATTTTACGTGTCCAAAAACTTTTATCTTTTAAAGAATCTTTATCCTTACATTCAATTATCAAAATTTAAGTTTAATTTCGAAGTCTTTCTTTATACAGTCAGTATATTTCCATAAATAATCTTAGAGAAGTCTCTCAAGAGTTAATTGAGATAATGGGTTTGAACATAGGAATCAATTATGACACATGTGTCCTAGGATCAATCTAGTCGATCCTGCAAGTAACCGATAATAATCAGTAAATTGGAAGACTAGCGGTTGTTTACGAAATCATCAGTAACAAATTGGCACGCCCAGGACAAAGGTCATATTAGAAACCGTGTATCAAAACTGTGTGAAAATTGTAGATTCCAAATACATGTTGGTTTATGAACCTTCGAAGTGGTAAAATAAAAGACAATAATCTATATTTACCCAGAAGACAACGCACCAAAACAATGACTAACACAACTAGCCAAGATAGGGGACAAAATCCCCCACAAGGGGCTTCAACAATCGTTTCAAGTTCGATTGATGCCTCCAGTACCATCCCTATTGGCAGTTCGAATACGGTCCCAATTGGTATGACAGAAATGCCATCTAACATGTTATCAATCCAAACTATGCCACACATAGGAAATCAGCCGTATTCGACCCCCACCAGGCCCCCAGGTTTCGAGCCTTCGAGGCCCAGAAATCCCCCATATGGGATGCCAACTTCGTTTATGGCAGGATTGCACAATGCCATCCACTTCGTCCCCAGTCCAAGGGTCTGGTTCAGGAATGAAACATTTGGGTACAAACTCCCAAAACTTAGGAAATTATACCCAGCTGCCTACCCTTACAACTAACAATCAAGCAGCGCTTAGGCAACAAATGGATGATAGTAACCATGATATGGTAGGAGTCTTAGCCCATGAAATGAATGCTATTTTTGGTCCTTTAATTCAGAACATAAATAGGACAAACCAAGAAAATGCAGTCCAGATGTCTAGAATAGCAGATTTCTTTGGTGCCCCTGATGCGCCTATGAGACGTAGGCAGAACCCAGTGGTGATTCGAAATGAAGAACCCACAATTGAACAGGTTCGACCCCCTATACGAGTGGTCGAAGAGAGAAACGTAGGGGCAAGATTGAGGCAACAAGACGTTCAGGAAGATCAGAACGAACAACCTAGACCAATAGTGGTTGTTAACAGAGACCAAAATGCAGACGAAATTGTCCACAGGGTTAGAAATGACAATTTAGTGGTAGAAAATAATCTAACCACTATGATAGAAAGAATAATGGCCCAAAATGGTTTAAATTCAGGATTTAGAAGGCCAAATTACACATCTCCCATTGTAGGTTACGTTCTGCAAACAGAGTTACCCAGGGGCTTCAAAGTCCCTAAATTCATGAAATTTGCTGGTGATACGAGTGAATCAACGGTAGAGCACATAGCAAGATATTTAACCGAAGCAGGAGATATATCCAATAATGAAAATCTTAGGATAAAATATTTTCTAAGTTCTCTAACAAAGAACGCTTTTACTTGGTTCACTACCCTACCCCCTGGATCTGTGGACACTTGGCCCTATTTGGAAAGGCTCTTTCATGAACAATTTTACATGGGTCAATCTAAAATTAGTTTGAAGGAATTAGCAAGTATTAAAAGAAAATTCACAGAACCAATAGATGACTATTTGAATAGGTTCCGATTGTTAAAATCTAGATGTTTTACAGTGGTGCCCGAACACGAGTTGGTCGAAATGGCTGCTGGAGGTCTGGATTATTCAATTCGAAAGAAACTGGATACACAGTACCTCAGGGACATGGCCCAATTAGCAGATAGAGTTCGACAAGTCGAAAGGCTAAAAGCTGAAAAGGCTAGGGCTAGTAAAAATCATAAGAAAGAAAGAATAGCTTATATAGAGGCGGAAGGGGAAAACATAGATGACTCTCAAGATCCATATGATTTCGATCAGTTCGAAATAGATCTTGCAGAATTAAAAGAAGCACCCCCTTACGCTTGTAAAGTTCTGCTTCCTTCCAATGGAAAAGACCCTGTCGAAAATGAGAGGAATGATAAATTCCCTAAGAAAATCTATACTTTCGATATAACTAAATGTGATGAAATCTTTGACTTGCTTGTTAAGGATGGCCAGTTAATAGTTCCTCCCAACCTTAAGATTCCTCCATTGGAACAAAGGAAGAAGAGAGGTTTCTGTAAATACCATAACTTTCTAGGCCATAAAACCTCACAATATTTTCTTTTCAGGGATCTGATACAAAATGCAATCAAGGATGGTAGGCTAAAGTTTTCAGACAAAGGGAAGAACCCCATGAAAGTGGATACGGATCCGTTGCTGATGGCGGAGACCAATTATGCTGAGCCTTTGGACATCAACATGGTGGAAGTTGCTGAGAACAAGGTTCAATCAAAGGTGGAATTCGAAGATGGGGACTTCGTGTTGGTTAAGAGCAAGAAAAAGGTTACTGATGGCCTCCCAAAAGTACTCAAAGCAAAGTTATTAAAGGAAGCAATGCAGCCTGCTGAAGGCCAAAGTGTTGCTGACAAGAGTTTGACTGAGGCTACTGAAGGTCTCAGGGTGAAATTCGAAAGAGTCAGAATTGCTGATGACCAAATGCTGGGAGTGAACATGGTGGATTTTGAACAGCCCCACGCTGAGATGGAAGAAGTGGAGCGATGCTTGGAGAAAGAAAGAGAACAAAGAAGAGAAAACTTGCCGAAGAAGGATGCGAGCCTGCGCGAATACCTGTTCCATGTCACAAGAAGAACCAGGACAAGTTGATGTGCCCAAGGTGCAGCATCATCTGTAATCCCAGGATTATTGCTGAATTCGAGAGGGCCCAGCGTGAGCAAACAGGGGTCAATTGGAGGCAGGATAATCAATTGTACAGATGCATCAATTGATACAGGTGAATATAACAGTTGGTTCCCTCACCAGACCAACCATGTTCATGGTTATAGCTGCAAAGGCCAACTATAATTTGCTACTTGGCAGGGAATGGATCCACGGAATTGGGGCAGTGCCTTCTTCAATGCATCAAAGATTGGTATTATGCAGAGATGATGGAATAGTTGAAAATATAGAAGCCGACCAGAGTTATTATATGACAGAGATTAATCATGTTGATAAGAGAAATTTCGACCGCAACATGGCCAACATTGGGCCATGCAATCCACCTGAGGAATATTTTGAACCAAATGAAAATGCTTATTATTCTCTAACACTTCGTCCCAATGGGTTTCAATGGGATAGGGAACTGATGTGGGATGGACAGGAAGTTGAGGAAGAAGGCGAGACTTCGACGATGCGGCCAACTGGCTGGGGGAGCGAAGGTTACTATGACTGAGTCGAATTACTATCAGAAGATTTCGGCCTACCTGACTGAGTCGAATTACTATCAGAAGATTCACACCAGCAATCCTTTCGAAGATAAAGGCAGAGGTAGAAAGATTACTCTGTTGCAAGTTTATAAGGACCACAAGGTACGTTGAATGGCTTGCTAATATCGTACCTGTTATTAAGAAAAATGGTTCTTTACGTATTTGCATAGACTTTAGGGATTTAAATACTGTCACCCCAAAGGATGAATACTCTATGCCTATAGCGGAAATGTTAATTGATTCTGCTGCGGGCTATGAATACCTGAGTATGCTAGATGGGTATTCTAGATATAATCAGATTTTCATTGCTGAGGATGATGTCCCCAAAACGGTGTTTCGATGCCCAGGCGCTTTAGGCACTTATGAGAGGGTAGTAATGCCCTTTGGTTTAAAAAATGCTGGGGCAACATATCAAAGAGCAATGAACACTATTTTTCATGATTTCATTGAGTCATTTATGCAGATTTATATAGATGACATAGTGGTCAAATCTGTTTCTGATGAGGATCATTTAAATCACCTGAGCCAATCATTCGAGAGAATGAGGAAACATGGCTTGAAAATGAATCCTCTTAAGTGTGCTTTCTTTGTGCAGGCTGGGGATTTCCTTGGCTTCGTGGTCCACAAGAAGGGAATTGAAATCAACTTGAATAAAACAAAGGCCATTATACAAAGAAAGAGTTGCAATCACTTTTGGGTAAAATCAACTTTTTAAGGAGATTCATATCCAATTTGAGTGGGCGCACTCAAGCCTTTTCTCCACTGCTGCGTATAAATCAAGGGCATTTCGAATGGACGAAACAACATCAAGAGGCATTTGAGAAGATCAAGACTTACCTGATGCACCCTCCTATACTGGCACCCCCTTCTAAAGATAGGCTAATGCGACTGTATATCTCTGCCTCTAATGTAACTATAGGTAGTATGTTGGCCCAGGAAAACGAAGATAGCGTCGAAAGAGCCATCTATAATATTAGTAGGGTCCTAAATAAAGCAGAGACTAGGTACAATAGTATAGAAAAACTATGTCTCTGCCTGTATTTTTCTTGTACAAAACTCAAGTATCATATTAAACTTGTTGATGTCTATGTTTCATCCCACTTTGATGTTATCAAACACATGTTGTCTAAACCAATTATGCACAGCAGGATTGGTAAATGGGCTTTAGCGCTCACTGAATATAATTTGGCCTTCAAGCCTTTACAGGCTATGAAAGGACAGGCTGTTTCAGATTTCATTGTTGACCACTCCGTGAATGAAAACTTCACATTAGATTATGTTGAGATCCAGCCATGGAAATTATATTTCGATAGGTCAACACATAAAAATGGAAGTGGCGTTGGAGTATGTATCATTTCGCCTGAAGGAATTCCAACAAAGTTCAAGTACAAGTTGGAAGGCCCTCATTGTTCGAACAATGAAGCTGAGTATGAAGCATTGATTGTTGGACTTGAAGCTTTGTTGGAATTAGGGGCAACCAGAGTCGAAATTAAAGGAGACTCAGAGTTAGTCATTAAACAGATAACCAAAGAATACAAGTGTATCAAAGAAAATTTGATCATGTATTTTGTTATTGCTAATAGATTAATCAAGAAATTTGAATATATGGATTTAAAACATATTCCTAGAGTTGATAATCAAGAAGAAAATGACTTGGCTCAAATAGCTTCAGGATATAGGATATCAAAAGAAAAACTCCAATACCTCGTAGAAACAAGAGGTAGAATAATGGCTACTAAGTTATCACCATTAGACTTAGAGAATTCGAAATTGGGTTATGCAGGCCAGGAAGAATTCGAAGTATTAAGCATAGATGCTTTAGCAGACACGGAATGGCGGAATCCCATAGTAAATTATTTGAGAGATCCTTCAGTGAGTACAGAGAGAAAGGTCAAATACAGAGCATTATCTTATGTGTTAATAGGAAATGAATTGTTTAAGAAAACCCCAGAGGGACTCTTACTCAAATGTTTAGGGGAAAACGAAGCGTATCTAGCCTTGTCCAGTGTGCACAGTGGGGCATGTGGGGCACATCAAGCAGGTCACAAAATGAAGTGGCTTTTGTTCAGATACGGAATGTATTGGCCCACTATGCTCAAAAACTGTATAGAATTTGCCAAAGGTTGCGAAGAATGCCAAATTCATGTAGGCATTCAACATGCTCCAGCAAGCGAATTACATTCGATTGTTAAACCTTGGCCTTTTAGAGGATGGGCATTAGATTTAACTGGTGAAATTCGACCAACGTCATCCAAAGGACAGAGATATATTCTTATGGGTATAGACTATTTCACAAAATGGGTCGAAGCAATTCCTTTAGTGAATGCGGACCAAGAAGCTATTATAGAATTTATCCAGAAGCAAATAATTTACAGGTTTGGGATACCAGAAAGTATCACAACAGATCAAGGTTCAGTTTTCACAGGATGAAAAATGCAAGATTTCGCACAAGAAATGGGATTCAAGTTGCTTACGTCAACACCTTATTATGCCCAAGCAAATGGTCAAGTAGAAGAATCCAATAAAGTCATAATAGGTTTGATAAAGAAGCATGTAGGTCAAAAACCAAAAAATTGGCATAAAACCCTGGACCAAGCTCTATGGGCGTGTCGAACATCTCCTAAAGAGGCAATGAATACTACTCTGTTTCGACTTACATTTGGACACGATGCGGTGTTACCAGTCGAAATACATCTACAGTCAGTCAGAATCCAAAGACAAACGAAATACCAGTTGACCAATATTGGGAAATGATGATGAATGAGTTAGTAGATGTAGATGAAGATAGGCTACATGCTTTGGAAGTTATGAGAAGACAGAAAGAGAGAGTAGCTAGAGCATATAATAAAAGAGTTAAAAACAAGGTATTCTCAACTAATGATCTGGTATGGAAAGTCATTTTACCAATGGATAAAAAGAACAGATTCTTGGGTAAATGGTCACCCCATTGGGAGGGACCTTTTCGTGTTTTGAAAACATTTTCGAACAATGCTTATGAAATAGAGGAGTTAGCAGAAGATAGGAGAATCTTAAAAGTAAATGGGAAATACTTAAAAAGGTATAAACCATACTTGCAAGAGATTCGAATTACTTTAGAATAATTAGATGCTGGAATAAATAGAGCCAAGAGAGTATTACATAAATACCAAAATAAAATATGTTCGAATTACAAAGATGCACAATAAGAATCTTTAACATTGCAAGGAAGTGAAAGGAGCGTCTCGTATTAGCCTAGCAAGTTTGCTTTTGCATAAATTGATTTTACATTGAGAAGAGTTTCTCATACTTTCGAGCTCTTTAATTTCTTGGTTTATCCCTTCAGCTACCTCCATTTGTTGAAGACTTTGTATGACTAGATTTGCAAGCCCTTGGTCATCAACATACTTCACAGTTGTTTTCAAAGTGGTTTGTTCATTTTTTGCATCCTCAATCTTCTGTTTGAGCTCTTCAATCTGAGATTCCCAAAACAAGATAGATCGATCCAAAACGTCATGCCTATCTTTGGCTTGGTTTCTTGCAAGCTCTAAAGCTTCTACTTGTTCAGTAAGCTTCTAAGTCTAGTCATACGCTTTAGATAAAGCTTCTTGCTTGGTTCGAATTTTAGCCTCGATACCATGTGTCCTGATATATGCAGTGTTGACTTCATCAAGCAAGATTTGCAGATCATATATAGTCTCAGTCACGTCAGATGGACAAATACTGAGGTCTATTTGAGACAGCAAATTCTTCATCGAAAAATAGGCCCCAGGGTTATCTTTTAAGATAGTGAAGAGATCATCCTGAAGGATAGTCTTGTCAACTTCTTGAAGAAGTTGGTCAAGAGAAGTGAGAGGGACATCCTCTTTCGATTGGTTCAAATCTTCAGATTGAGTTTTGCTCAAAGAGGAACCCCGTTGGGCTAACATCAACTTGAGGTACTTTAGGGGATTGCTCTTCTTCATCTCCTCTTTTTGTTCTTCAGATAAGGTTGGAGGGGCTGGTTTGGAAAAAACAGTTCCAACAGGAACAGGAACTTCTACTTCTACTTGCATCCCATCATCCTCATCTTCTACTTGCACCTCCTTGTTTTCATCTTCTTGCATCCCCTCATCTTCAACACCATCTGCAAAGTAATGGCTCACAGTATTTGTGTCGCTCTCTTCTTCAGATTGATCAGTGAAATGTACCTTTTTTGGAGAAGAATCACTAGGAATGTTAATGACAGGAGTTTCGATCCCTGTGTTTGGTTCATTAGCCTCAAGGTCCTTTGCCAATGGAGGAGAGGTTTCCTGTTGATCTAAGACTTCAGCCAATGGAGGCGAAGTTGCTTGTTGATCCAAGGCTTCGACAGTTCCCACAGGGGTAGCTACAGTAGATGAGCCTTTATTTAAAACATTCTCATTGGAGCCTTCTGGTTGAGGAAAAGCTGTGGGTTTTTGGCTTTGGATGTTGGGGAGATCAACAGAAGCAGAAGGGACACTCTGCATCAAGATAAGGAGTCAACATAGAAGAATGTTATATAACTTATCAAGAAAAAGCATCAAAGTGAAATTTACCTTCTGCCCATCAGAAGTTGCGTTACTGCCAATATGTTCTGAGACTATATTCTTCGAAGATGGAGGTTTCGAAGGGGCTTTAGATTTGGATTTGGGAGCAGTTGCAGGAATTTCGCTGCCAGTGGGATTGATGGTTTGAGAAGCTTCACCAGATTGTTTGGTCTTCTTCTTTTTCTTTCGCTTGAGAGGCGAAACATCTTCGTCCTTCTCTGATTCATTTTCTGGGTGAGCATCATCATGTTTCCGTTTTTTGGGAGGCTTGGGGGGCAAGCCACTTGCCTAAAAATATGAAGAAGACAATTAGTCAATTTAAAAGTAATTTCGACAGTAATAAAGAAGTAAGTGAAGTATTACCTTTTTCTTTTTCTTCTTTAAAGTATCATCTTCTTCGACAGGAAGATTTTCAGTGGTGGTGGTTGTTTCCTTCGAAGTTGAAGTTGAGCCTACTTTAGGCACAATTTTTTCTTTCTTCAAAGATTTTAGATCAACAGCTGAAAAGAATTTTGAAACAGTTAAGTTAAAACAACATAAAAAATATATAAAGGAACTTCGATTTTTCTTCAGTTCCGCACCTTCGCCTTTTCGAGATGTAATAGACATGGCTGACAAGTCATAGCGAAGGTGCCCTCTGAAATTGTACAAATCATGTTTGGCCCACATTACCCCCTGGGCAGGTTTTTTGGCATCATTTTTGCAGTTGCGAAAAATCTCCCTAAAATATAACCACCCAGGGTATGGTGGAAAAAAGGCCAAAGCCAGCTCTGAAGTAGGTAGATTTGGAAATTTAGGTGGCTGATGTGTAAAAGCCCACCAATACCTATCTTCAGGTTTTACATAAGGAGGACATCGAACCTTTGAAAGTTGTTTTTCAAATTTTTCTTTCAAAGTTTTTGCTGCGTCACAAACAGTTCGATGTATATCCATAGGATTATAGACAATTTCAAAGTATTTTTGAAAAGCTCAAATTTCCTTGACGTGAGTGAGTCTACCTTTTTTGACGTTCTCCTGCACAATGGAAAAAGCTGTTGTCAATTGCTGTTGAATTTCGATGGTGCTGAACATATTATTCGAATAATAGTTCGTCCACCAGGTGTAAAAATCTTTTGTTTTGTAGAAAGAGGGAATAAAGAAAACTAGTGTAAAATCAGCAAAACCCTCATGTTGTTTCTGTCTAACTTCGATCTCTTTAAAAGGGTAAGGCACTCCTGCCAAACATATCTCTCTTTTCCTGTCGAAAAGAGGCTCAGGTAAAATTTGACACAAACCAAACTGTCGAGCCACAAATTTGGGCTGGTAAGCAAGGATATGTGCCTGACTTCTTACAGGAGTAATTCTGGAAGTGATTAGCCTGGGAGTTAGAAAGGCTTGCCAGATGTCCCTTATAGTTTTTTCTGTAACAGCTTGCTCCAAGGGCATGGTGAACCAAGGTGGTCCACAGTTTCGAGTGGCAAAAGGGGCCATCGAAGGATCAAACTTATGTTTCTTTGAAAAGATCATCATATAATTGATGAAACATGTTTTGAAGTTCTCTCTTTCATCATTGGGGGTTAACTTCAGCAATCTAGTTCCCTCAATGCTGCGATTCGCAACATCAGGGTGTTCTTCGTTGATTGTCCCAGAAGTCGATAGAGATGGTTCGAAAGTGGCGTTTAGCCAGAGCTGCAGTAACCAAAAAGGTCCAGCGAGAAGTAGGTTGGTGCCAGCTTTATAAGTTTTTAGTTTCAACACTGTAGCACATATGCTCTCATACAAGCTGGTCAGCAGCAACTCGCTGATGCAGACTCTTCGACCGTGGTGTAGTTGATTCGCCAAGGTAATGAATCTGCTTGCCACTTGTAGTGATTTACTGCAGAAAACATATTTTGACAACCATAGTGCCAGAAATGTTATATGCTCAACTTCTGAGACTTCTTCTTCGGATGAGTGGTAGAAGGTGATGTATTTTGAAAAACTGGCATGCTTAACATCGAAATCGATGAGGTTTTCTGCATCCTCATTGGGGTCGAAAGTCTCTCCAATAGGGGAGAGCCCAGATTAAGCAGCTATATCGAAGAAAGTAGGTGTCAACATCCCACAAGGGAGATGAAAAGTGTTATAGGTACTATCCCAGAAATACAAATAGGCTAGTAGAAAAGGGTGACTATAGCTAAAACCTAGTTTCGACATGCGGATTAGGTTAAGAATACCTAGGTTTTCCCATTCCTGGGATCTTTTGTTCTCAATCTTCGTAAGCCAGTCTTGATACAACTGATCAGATGTAGGGCATGAACGAAAGGGTTTAAAGTTTACAGTAACATAATCCATGTTAAAAGCATCCCTTCTAGGTGTTGATGTTGTACCCTCACCAGTTTTCTCTAGGGTTCTGGGTAACTTAACTGCAGATTTGTTCTCTTTGGGTTTTGACAGAATAGATTTGTTAATGATAGGTTTTGTTTGGAAATAAGCGGGAAAGAATCCCTTTGTTTTTTCTAGACGTTCTGTGGATATCAAAGGACCCATGACCCCTAGGGTTTTATCAAAGATAGTAGTGGGAATGATTACCTGGGAAGCGTAGATAGCTTTCTGTTCTGGGGTAAGTTTAGGAGTTGAGATGAACTCTTGGTTGTCAAGATTGATGATTTTGCTTGCTGGTTTAATGTTGGAATCAGAGACTTGTTTGGACTTCCCAGATTTCTTGGATGTGGAGGTTGGCACTGATGAAGAAGACATTGTTGGAGATGAAAAGTTTTTTCTGATAATGAAAATTTGGGTTTGCTTGAAGACTGAGAGGGATTTTGGAAAAGTTCAAAATGGAGAAGATGAAGTGCTTTTATAACCTTCTCCAACGGTTAGGAAAGTTTTTGATCTTTGGAAAAAAGTGGGACACGTGTAACTATTTTATTGAAAGGAGAAATGGTGAATTTTTCAACTTCCTAGGAAATGACGTGTTGTCACTTGGGAAGTAATATGTTGTCACTAATTATTAGCCTTAAACTGCTATGATAGCACGTTTAGGTGTGCTGATTGGACATTTTCAAAAAGTTGGATACCTACTCTGACGTCATATACAGTGTGATCATCATTGGTGTATCGAAATTGCATGGGACATTCAAGAACAAGTATTTCTTTATATCTATCGAAATAAATGTTCTTGAGGGGCAATTTGTTAGCTGGCAATTTCGATTAGATAAATTGGCAAAAGTAAATAATATTTTGAATCAGCCTGGGAGAAGAAACTTTTTTTAATAATAAACGTTGGTGAAATATAAAGACATTTTTGTTCCGAAAAGAGGGGTTCTTCGATTGCCAGTGATAGATAATGGAATTTCGATTGGAGACCTTAGTGTTTAAAATGTGAAGAAATTTCTTTGTTGAATGTGTCAGTATTGGAACAGTCCAAACAGAGGATTAAATCGAAATTCAAGTGAATATAGAATTCGAATTTCAAATAAGACTAAGGATTCGAATTTTAAATAAGAGCGCCATTGTTAGAAGACGCGTGGAAGTCAGCGAACGAAGGAGGTCTGCATGCTTCAAACGTGGCGCAATGTTAAAGTAGGACCGTTAGGGTCAATACACTATAAATAGGTGTTTTTATGTTATATTTTAAGGTGTTCGTTTTATGTACTAAAAAATCTCAAATACTCAAACTACCGTAACTGAAGGGAAACGAGTCAAGGAGACGAAATGTACGTTATGAACATCGTAATCCTTTACAATTTAAATACAAGTTCTTTTATATTCGTTTCAATTTTATTGCACTTACATTCATAGATTCTTTCGATTTCCTTTCCTGTTCTTGTTTCACTTGCCTTTAAATACATTTTTTTCCTCAGAAACTGCACTTTTACTTTATCTTTTCGTTTAAAGCATTTTACGTGTCCAGAAACTTTTATCTTTTAAAGAATCTTTATCCTTACATTCAATTATATTGGACTAAGTTTAATTGAGAATCTTTATACAGTCAGTATATTTCCATAAATAATCTTAGAGAAGTCTCTCAAGAGTTAATTGAGATAATGGGTTTGAACATAGGAATCAATTATGACACATGTGTCCTAGGATCAATCTAGTCGATCCTGCAAGTAACCAATAGTAATCAGTAAATTGGAAGACTAGCGGTTGTTTACCAGAAATCACTATAAAGACATATACTATTGTACCATATTAATGTTATCTTCTAACCTTCTCTACTTCAGAGGCTTTTGTGAGCATGAGTAATAGGAGAGAATATAACTTCTGGTTAATAAAAACTCCAAGTCTTTAGAGTCTTCAGATCTTCCTCTTCAGAGTCCTTAGCACTTGATTTTGAGGAACCTTGTATAATATCATAAAGGTTGACAGAACTTCAAGTCTTTAGAGTCTTCAGAACCACGTCTTCAGAGTCTTCAGCACTTGGTCTTGTAACCTTGAATCGCAACTAAGTCCAGAAGAACTTAAAGTTTTTAGAGTCTTCAGAGCCACGTCTGTAGAGTCTTTCAACACTCTGTCTTCAGAATCCTTTGTCTTCTGAAACTTGAGTCTTCAACATATTGGACTAAGTTCACTCAGAACTTCTGTCTTTAGATCTTCTAACTGGTTTCTTCAAACTTTCGTATCAGAGTAACTGAGCTTGAGAGCCTTCTGAAGCTTTCTTTGCTACTGTTCATCAGAACCTCTGTAGCCTAGAAACAGAGCATTTTCTCTTCTAATGTCTTGGCCACGCCATTCATCAGAAGCAGAACCTATTTGTTTATTCTTTAAAATACAACAAACATTAGAATAAAAAAATTGTTCACTCAAACATACTCTTTGTCATCATCAAAACTTAGAGACATAATTGTAGAACCAAATCTTGTTTTGACAAAGAGCTTAAATGTGAAGAAGAGAAAGAAACAGAGAAAAAATTAGCAAAACATCAAAAGAAGGAGAAAATGCAGTTTCTGAAGATGTGGCCCCTGCCACACACTTGTGGC
The DNA here is from genome assembly GCA_021764765.1 of Vicia sativa. Taxonomy (NCBI): domain Eukaryota; kingdom Viridiplantae; phylum Streptophyta; class Magnoliopsida; order Fabales; family Fabaceae; genus Vicia; species Vicia sativa. The sequence continues at coordinate 36,366,963 of CM038794.1, forward strand.
ACTCTCCACAGACCCTACCACGTCATCCCAATTTTAAGTCAGTGGCCCTCGCCATAGACCTGTGCCCCCGCCACAACTTCATGACACAGTCTTCTGGATTTTTTGGCCATGAAGTCACGAAGTGCCTAATTCTTCTCCATGGAAGTTACGAGGAGTGAAGGGATAAAAGGGAAGCATTTATACAGAGGGTCCATCATTTTCCCATCGTTTAGAGGTTTTTCTTCTTAGATTTTAGGCAGATAAGTTACATGTAAAAGTGATAGCTCTTCTAGTGTGAAAGAGCTATCACTACTCTAGTTTTAGGAGTTTTTCTACTCTCAATTCTGTTACCGAATTATTACAAGCTTGCCGGCATATTTCTTATTGTGTTCAATATATTGTATGCAGAGTACTTTTCCAAAATTTGTATGCAGAGTACTTTTCCAAAATTTAACCAGATTTAATTATATTCAAGTTCATTTACTTTTACGCTTTTATTTTCCTGCCTTTATTTTTCCATTGCCATCATTTAAGCTTTTATCACTTTACTTTAATTTCCATCATCGCTTTAATTATTTTAAACCATTTGATATATCTTCTTTTAATTTCAAATCCCAAAATTGTTTCTTTATTTCCGCAATCATGTCCGACTAAACATTTAGAGTCCAATATGTGAGGATCGTCGTTTTCAACGGGACTCAGTAACAACGTTGGCTTAATAATTTAATTTGAAAATTCAGTTTTGGTCTATGTTTTTAAACTTAATTTAATTATCCTTGTCATGAGAGTGAGAGATTTAACAAGATTTTTCCACGAGAGTGAGAAATTAACTAAGGTTCGAGCAGGGACTGCTAGAGCGTGGAGGTTGAACAAAATAGTAGAAACTAGGCATTAATTCTAAACACAGTGAGAGCACTTTAGGATTAATTAGAACTTGTTTAATTTTCAAAACATATTCCATGATTCGAGTGGTCGAGCGAGAGAAAAATCCTACAATTAAAGAGCGTGACTTTATTCAAAACCACAAGAATGTGAGGTATTGTCTTTAAATTAAAATTTCCTACGAAATACATCTTTAGCATAATTAAAAGCCAACGAGTTAGAGAGTCCCTGAAGTACACAAAATCCACATTCTGATTCTCATATTTATCTTAATATATATTTTATTTCAGTTTAATTCTTAATTTCCCATAAATCAATTAATCATTAGCCTTAACTTTACACAGTAGCATTAGATAACGATAATTTTAATTTTTGATTATAATTGAAAAAACTTCGTCTTTAGTTCAGGGGAAGGCAGTTGAGTATAAAAGAAAAAACTTCGTCTTTAGTTAGAGGGTTCAACCATTTTTTTGGTTTAAAGTAGAGTATTTTGGTTAGATTTTTAAGTAGAAAAACTCACCATTGAAAGTGATAGCCTTCCAAATCGGGGGACTATCGCATCTCTAGTATTAGGTTTATTTTTCGTATTAATTTTGTATTTTGGAATAGCAAATCCTGCAGGCATCTTTGGAGGATTGTAGACTTGAAGTTCCAGATTATCAATTCCAATGTTTCCATTCAGTTTTTACTTCCAGGTTTCAATTTAGTTTTTATTATCTTTGTTCTCAAAAATCATGTCTAGTTTTATGTTTAACTACTGTTATATCATGTTTATATTCGAAACTATGTCCGACTAAATCCCTTGATACCGGTATGTAAAAGTAGTCGCATAGACGAGATTCGGTAATAATTGGTATAAATCCTAATAAACAATTTTTCTGGTCTTGGTTTCTAATTTTAATTAAAAAAAATTTATACGAGAGTAAAAAGCAACCAAATGTTATGGTCAACAAAGAGAGAGTTTGAGATTTTAACCGGATAGTAGAACTAAACATTAATTCTAAACACAGCGAGAGCACTTTAAGATTAATTAGAATTTATTGGTTTCCAAAAATTACTTTTAAATTCAAATGATTCAGAGTCAATAACACGAGAGTGTGAGATAAGTCTTTTAAGTCAATATTTTCTACTGAGAAGTATTTTCACATTTAAAAAGTGCGCCAATGATTTATCGAATCCCGAAGTTTGATGAGTTACATGTTGTTGACCCTTTATTGAATATTTTAATAGAATTTGAATTTATTTTCCGTTTCCCTCAAATACAAGATTAATCATTAGCCTTAGATTTACATAGTAATATTAGATAACATTAGTTAGGTTATCAGTTCTTGTGGGTTCGATATCTTTTAAAACTACGCGATTAGACTGTGCACTTGCAGTCAGTAAACCTGATAAACTCTTAAAGTCGCGATCAATATAAAACAATTTTGTTCCAACACATGAGTTTCTTATTTTTAGCTTTAACATAACTAAAATTGATTCTATGATTTATGGTATAGGTAAAAGTAAAAGAGAATGTCTTGGCTACTATGAATAGTATGTTGATCTATGATCTCAAACCTGAATAAAATCTACAGAACCCCTCTCTTCTAGTTTTGCTAAAAAAGGACTTCTTTCTTGCTTTGTATCCGTTGATGACAAAGAAGAAGTTCTAAATCAGTTAGAACTAAAGATTGTAGAATCAAAAGTTTCGGAGAAATCAGAATCGGAGACGTCAAAGTCCAAGGTTCTAGAAAAACCAAAACCCATGATTCTACGATCTAAGGTTATGAATGGTTAAGAATCAAATACTAAGAACCATTCAAGACCTATATCTTTTAAACAAAAAATATTGAATGATTCCTAGTCTTATTACACAAAGGTTAAGGTAAAAGTTTATAAGAGACTTTTTAGAACTAACCCCAAAGGACCCATCAGATTATGGGTACCTAAATATGAAATTATTTATGTTGCAAATATGCCTAAGGGAGAAGCAAAGCAAAAATAATGGTACTTGGACAATGGGTGATCACAACATATGACAGGAGAAAGCATATATATATATTGTTCATACATAAATATATTGCTCGGGCTAGGAGTGTCAAGATAGGGGCTGAGATGGGCCTAGTAGTCGGTAACCGGGCAACTCCTCGGCGAGACCTCTAGGTCGGAGCCGAGTGCTTAGGTCGGACGTGAATTGTCATATATCCGCGGCCGGCCTGTGCTGGCCAAATAGTATAAAGCCGGTTTGGTTTCTGTTACGTTACTTATGAGCCGGTTACGAACGTTACGAATCATTAAGTAGCGGTTTCAAGTATTAATGGACGGTTATATCATTATGATCATTAGTGATGACTATGCTATAAAAAGGGGCCTTAGGGCCATAAGAAGATTCATTCTCTCATTCCCTCTCTCAGCTCCACGCTCAAGAGAGGTCTCTTATACCACTATCTAAGGGCTCCCGTATGCGGGGTAAGCTAGACCCCTAGTTTGGAGGCCATACATCCCCTGTATGAGCCTCTGAATCCCTTAAGATCAATAACATAGTTTTTCCTGCAAGAACATTGGCGCCCACCATGGGGCTCCAGTAAAACTTTCTTGGGCCTCAAGACTCTGAGGATGAACACTTTATCCCCTCCTATTCACAATCTGTGGCAGAGGAGCTGTGGTCATTACACACTTTTTCATATATTCATATCACAAGTGCTTGACAAGCAACTATGCACCCGTGCCAGGCAAAGCATGTTCAAAGATAAGCTGTCATGATTTCTGTCTTGTAATTTTACAAAATAACATTGTTAAACAAACAGAGAACCATTGATAAGCTATGTTTGGACCGGTTGTCCGGAGATCCGATCAGAAGAGCTAGATCAAGAAGGAATCTCCTCGTTTGGAAGCCGAAAGGCACACGTCATCGGCTTGGGTGTTATGCGAATTAGAAGGCAATGGCGCCTTCTTCGACGGCAAAGCAGTGGACACTGAAGAAAGATTGTTTAAAGCTTTCATCCGGGATTGTCGTTGGGGTTCTGCGTCTATACGCCGATCTCCGTCTTCATCGAAAATTCCGAGCTACCCAGCTTGGAAACCCGTGTCAGATCCAAAAACTCGCTCCCTTAAAGTTGTTACGAACCCGATCAATCTTGGCGGAACTGCGTCTGATTGAAATTCACAAGGAGGCTTCAAGTCGGTGTTGGTCGCTACAGGAGTTGTACTTCCTATCAGGAATCCTTAGGAAAAACCCAGGCATCACACCGTTACAGAATAGTCTTACTTTGCGACCCGTCTAAACAGGTGGTCCATCAGGTGAAATATCCGATACAAAAACTAGGATTTGATCGAAAAACAATTATGATGCCTCCGTGGAAAGATAAGTGATTCTTACTTATTCTTTTGATTAATTGCAATCAATTTGAATACGTTTTCGATGCTTAATTCCCTAATCTTTTTCCAGTGCTTAACAGTTTTTGAATTAAAGGAACAGTTACAAATGACATTATAATTGTTGTTTTAGTATTGTCGTAACTGTCTGATAAGAAGTTAATACCAACTGTAACTCATAGGATAATATATGATATATGCTGCAGAAGAAAGGTTAGGCACAAGGAGGTCGGGTACAGCAGATCAGGTTACTCTATACGCGAGGGCATAAAGGAGCTGATATACAACTTCATGCGGTCTAAACCGATCGTGATGAGTATTACACTGCCGCCACAGCCGTAGAAGATAAGTAGAAGCCCGGTTATTGAATTTGTTATGTCATTTGACTTCCGATGAATAAACATGTCCAGCTGAAACTTGCATTTGTGGGTACTAGGAAATATATTGCTAGGTTCCTCACAAAAGAGACAAAGAAAGACTATCAGAAGAAGACAGGGAATTGAAAGTTAGACAGATATTGTTGGCATGTGAAATCTGTAATAGCGTGATGGTTGTCGTTCTTTCATCACCGCACTTAAATTACGAGGAGTCTGACAAGTTAGAACTTTCAAAAATAACATGGAATGATTAAAAGCTGAGCTGCAATGATTTAGTAGTTGTGCCATCTACACATGAAATGGAGAAATGTTATTATACTAAACGAAGTTGCAGTGGGTTATCGCATATCGCATCATATTTCGAGATCATAATGTTACTCAAATCATTGATCGTGTTACTGGTTCCGTCATGCAAAGAGTGGCTATGCGACAATTTTGGAACATACCAGCTGTTCTGGGAATTTCCTGTTTATAACATTGATTGGACAGGATTAGCGTCATTCCCGCCATGTATTTCAAGAATGTAACACTGGCACAAACATTCTCACCAAAAGATAAGTTGTTCTTCTATATTTTTTTACAAATACCCACTTATCATAGCTATTTTGTTTATAGGAATACTTGATTTTACTTACTTAATGTGATGCTAGAAGATATAGACATTTCAACATGGTTGCAATGTCATGCTAGTACTTGGTGATACTTTATTTGCTTTAATTCATGCAATACGTATAGAAATGGATGTGTATGTACTCATGCTCATTGGTGACAACAAGAAAGAATAACGTTGCAGGAATGGAATTTTCTCCAAAGATGATTAAAAGGAGGAAATCCAGGTGTTTTCATACCTTTATTCTGGTGTTCTTTTATCTGCTATGCCTGGCTCTAATTGTTTTAAAGATAGTTTCATATTTATAAGAATTTCTTAAGTGGAAACTAATATTCGTATTCAAAGTTTAATATGGGTTACATGTGAAACTTGTAAGTGATGCCTTATTTAGTAAACAATTAGTTAAATGGTATTATAGAATGGTGCTGTAGCCGAAACCTCAAATGATAAAGTTCTCTTCTCCTCATGCTTAGATATATCTTCATGAGATAAATGATTATAATAAATCTAGTGAACAAAATGTTAGATATCTATCCATCAACATTTTCATACATGTGTTGCACCCCAAAATCCGCCCTCTTCATTTTGTTAATAAATAGTTTGCTTACACATGATCAATAGGTGCATTGCATACATATCATTCATGCATTAATCATAGGTTCGAGATTTTCTAAATCGCATGAATCTGTACAATTCTGAAGAAGAGGTTTGGTTCTCCAAAGTTGAATATCTGAAGTTCTGTCATTTCAAGCGTCACCTCAATACGCAAGACATGTGTGTCTAGAAGCTTCAGATTATCTATCGAGAATTAGAGTTTTGAGGTTCTGATTGCCTATCATGTGGATATTGGTTACAATTTCGAGCTACAGTGTGTTGTGGTAGAATATTTGAGCCCGAATTGATTATATGGCCTTCTGTGAGTGTTGAAGTATTTGTATTTGGCTTATTGATCCGTGCGATTCATTAGAAAATCAAGAACGGTTGGATAAAATGATATTTGAATGTGTGTACTAAAAAAGTCAACAAAAGTCAAAGTTTGACCGGGTGGAATTTTGGGTCAAAATTATGGTCAAAAGCCGACATTTGAGAAAATGCGATCATTTGTTGAGAAAAGTCGGAAGAATCGGGTGAAAATGAGGTTTCTTACATTTTAAGTAATCTTGGACTTAGAAAAATTTCTAAGTTTTAAGTACTTTGTGTTCACGGAGCCATATTGTCGATTCCGTATCTTGCTCGTCTGTGGTCGAAATTTCACGAATGAGTAATCGTTGAAAAGAGCATATTTCGTACTTCGAATTTGTCCTTGTGAAGATTTTTCCAGAAATGCCCGGATTTCGAGTTATGAGATTCCGAAGTTTAATGTTCACAACTTTTGAAATTTACACTTAGTGAAATTTTAAGTGTTTTTCAACATGTTCAAGTGCTCGACTTCCGAGACATTTTATACATGTTTCGAGGCGTCGATTCAAGTTGAGTTCAAAATCAAGGTTGTTCATTTAGCGACAATCTACAACTTTGCTGAAGAAATCAAATCCATTTGGGAATCGGATCAAAAATTACGGAGCTCGGAAGTTATGGGTTATCATTTCTCAAAAATTTAACACTTAGAAATATTTTGAAGTGTTTGTTTCTATGCTCAAGCTGACAGTTTCGGGTTCGATTTTATCATAGTTCATGGCTCCGAATTTAAAATTGTTCAACTGCAAAGTTGTTCATCTCACGGCAATCTATAACTTTGTTGAAGGAGTCGAATTCATTCGGGACTCGGATCGAAAATTACGAAGCCCGGAAAATAAGAATTCATCATGTTTGCAAGGTTCGAATAGTTGTTGTGCGCGTGTTCAGAGCTGTTTTTGTCATCAATTTGATCGCCGCACGGAAGAACTCCGAACATGAAAGTTGGAGATTGTCATTTCCTCTACAAGTTTCGTTCACAAACTTTTTCATTTCGGATGTCGGAGCGAAAAATACGGAGCGCCGTAATTTGCAGTTTGGAGCTGCCAAAACGCAAGACAACATACACATTTTTGCCATGGCTACGAGAACTTTTTATTAAATAGTTGGTGTACGTATGTTCGGGGCTGTTTTTGTCATCGATTCGATCGCTGCACGGAAAAACTCCAAACACGAAAGTTGGAGTTTGCCATGAACTCTACAAGTTTCGTTTAGAAACTTTTTCGTTTCGGACATCGGAGCGGAAAATATGGGGCGCTGTAATTGATGGTTTGAAGTTGGAAAATTGCTGCAAGTCATGCTTGGAACTTGCCCAGCCAGGTCTGGACTTTTATCGAACACTTGTGTGGCAAAGTTCAAACACTTTTTATTCGGTGATTAAAGCTCCGTTTGGATTTTTGTCGAACTATAAAGTTGTTATATCACACGTGTTCTTTCCGATGGTGTCAAGCTTGAGTCGTTTGGTCGAGTACTGGAAATGTTATGGATCCATAAAGTGGTGCACATGGACTAATTTAAGAACATGACACTTAGAATTTCTCAAATATCCAAGTCAGCTTGTGACGTCACGACTTCGAAGCTAAATACGGCGAGCTTACGATCAATTTCTCATCGGGTGCTCAACATCAATATTGCTCTATCAAGTGTGCTCTTCGAGTCGACGCTCTCATTATATTGATTGAGTTACTACACACCAAGATAGGAGCATACAAAGTAGCGGGCATGGTTATTTTTCGTTTAGAAAAAGTGTTGGCAGTAGGGGTATTCATAACAGTAATAAAAACTAACAGAATCCATTACTTTTTCCACATAGTATCAACCATCTTGTTTTTCTTTCTCTCCATCAGTAACCACCATAACCTTCTTGATTTTAGCTGGCTGTCAACAATCTTTTCACCATAACAAAAATTTTGTTACAATAAGAAAAAGCCATAACAGAAAATTAACGACAACATCACTATAACAACCATCTTTTTCCAATCTTCCTTCACCTTCTTCTGGCTCTCATTCTCCTCCATTTTTCCTTCACTTCCACCTCTTGTTTCCATCGACCACCACCATCATCTAACAAAATTACAAAACAGTTAACCGAATCCTCTCTTTCTTTCTCTTTCACCACACTTCACCGCCCTTCTTCCACCATCTCCATAACCAGCACAACCATTCTGTTGCATCTCCACCATGCGTACTCTCTTCTTCCTCTTGAATCTTGCTCTCTCCCTCACTCTTACTTCTTCACTGAACAACCACCCCTTTCTTTTGCCGTCTTCTCCCTCCCTCTTTCTTTCCCCTCTCACTCTAACAACAACCAAGAAAACCACAACCATAACAAGAAAAGATCATCACGCAAAAAGGGATACTGTCACGCGCAACCTCTCATCAGTGGAAGAAATTCAACCGAATCTGTGCCAAGAGATAACGAATTTTCCACCATCATCATCGTCTATACCGAGCAAGGGAGATCCGAGGAGCGTTTCCTCTGATCTGGAAGCGTCGTAGCCTCCATCTTTCGCCCCTTTCTTGTTCGTGTCCGCGCGATTAAATGAACTCAGTGAATACAAGCTCGGATTCCGTGTTCAGGTTCGGGCATGCTAGTCTTACCATCATAGAAACATATAGAACTCGTATCCTTGCTCTATTCTCATACTGGTATGGCGTCAGATGTAAGGATAATCTGCAGCTTTGAATACGCTACATTTTCGACCTTAAGATCTTGAGTTTATGTGTGAATTTTTCTGTGCTTGATAGATATTTTGGGAATTTCAAGCTCTGATCCGTAACCAGCATTAAATTCCGAGTGGAAAGGTGTTGTTAGTGCATCGATACCAGCCGCCACGGTGTCGACGTCGACGGAAGGCAACCGGGAGAGATGACCGGAGATGCTGATGCCGGCGAGTTTCCTTCCAGCTTCATCCCCAAGCCCTCACCGTGTCAACTCACTACTGGTGCATGTTGAAGTTTTCTCTTCGCCAATCAGGTTCTGACACGTGTCACTTGTTTTTTTTATTTAATAAAAATTAAATCTGATTAATTTATAGTGACCAATTGATATAATAGTTACATACACACGATATAACGTGACAATGTTACCATAAAATAAATTCTGAAAATTCTTTTTTGTTGGTTTGGAAAATGGACTTAGCATGAAATTCTGACTGGGCTTAGCAAAATGCTAATACACCCCCTGGTTTAGGCCCATAGCAGTGATAATAACTAAAGCAAGTTTAAATTTAGAATTCTGGATTACACCCCCCTGTTCCATGCTTCACAACTTCAATACATTCTCAAAATTGCTCCCGATTTCGATTCGATTGACTTATAAAAAATGCATAAAAAGTAGTTTCTGACATTTTAGGATCTTAGAATATTTTTGATATTTTTTTGTGATATTTTTGCAATTAATTTCTTTTAATTTTTAATTCATTTTCAATAATATGTTTAGAAGTATGTTTCTCCTTTGGGGTTTGAATTGACTAATCTTAGGAGTGTAATGGCATGTGTTTCTTAGAAACTTTAGGATGTTTTTCTACCATCTAATTGTAGTTAAATGTATACCTTACCTTAGGATTGTAAATAGAATTTCAAAGCTAACTTTTATAGTTTGATTCTTAGAAACTAGTTTGATAGTTTTCTAGCTTCCTTTTGCATGTTTAGTTTGTGATCCTTTCCTCCATTTGTTTAGATGTTTAGGAAAGCTTTAGAGAATGTAGTTGCTGCCATCTATTAAGAATTCACCTCTCATGCTTTGTTTTCTTTGTAAATAATGCATTTTAAGTCATTTTAGTGTAGATTTTTGATTTCTAACTACTCTAGGTCTCTAACCATGTTTAACATTGCATTTGAGGACTATTGTGATGGACTTAGCTCGATTTGATATTGCTCATGGGTTATTTTGCATCATGTGTGCGTTGCTGCCCGGTTTTCCATTCTTATGTTGCTATACACATTTACATTCCATTTCTTCACCTTTGGATCACGGTTTGAGATGTGATGTGAATATGCAATTATATTTTTGCTTCCTTGTTATTTTTGACATGTTTGTTGACTTGTGCAAGGTACATTGAGGATGTTTTGGTTAGGTACCTAATTTTGGTACACTAACATACCACTTTTTCGTGGTTCTGTTTGCGTTTTATACGTGTTTTGCTTTGTGTTTTCTCATATTTCCGAGAAACACATATTCTGCTATTTTGTCTGGATATGTACCTTTGTGCAGGTGTTCCGATTGTTATGAGGAATTGTCTGCTACACGCACATGTTGCACGATATCACTTTGTGGATTATATTGATCGAGCTGTTTCTTATCATTGCTTTGTTGATGGCAGTTTACTCGAAGTTTTTCGGAGTACTTTTAGCTCGCAGTGCTCTTCGGATTTAATATCTGTTTGGTATTTCTTATACCTTTATTTATCGCATTCTTTTACCGCTTTTCTTGCCATGAGAAGTAGGAATAGAGATGTATGAAGGGGCTTCCGTAGTTGGAGCATGTTCAGGAACCCCTCTGGTTTATTTAAAGACCCGTTTAGGGCGCTTCTGTTTGCTAATTGTGTTTGGTTTGTTTAAAATCCTCCATCTGCATAGGGAGGTAATTCTTAGTAAGTGTTTATATTTGTGCTTGCATAGGTCAAGAGTGGTTAGGACACCCGACGTGGCACCACCAAGCAAAGTCCCGCTTTTTATATTTCCTGCTATCGAGTCATGATGATATGATGGGCAAGCGGAAAGGGTCCGCAATCGACCCCCGCACAGTTCTAGTCCGTGTTAGCTCAGCACACGTGAATCGTGTTGCTTCCTTTATCAAGTCAATAATAATAAAGTGGCAAGAGTTCCCTATTCTGACTCTCCACACTTTCCTGGGGTTCGCATTTATTGCAGAGCTCGCATCATTTGCTCTTCACACTTGACAATTCATGTCATGCGGTGATACTATTCACAGGAATCGGATGTGTCGGCTCCTGGTTGACTCATGGTATGCTCGTCACTGTTCGAGGCTATGGGACTTCCTCCTTTTCCTGCGCTTCTGTGACATTTGTTTGTTTGCATTGCATTGTTTGCGTACTTTTGCCAAAGCATTTGTTTGCTTCATCCCTTTTTGTCATCTTCGATTCTACATTAGGTATTGATTCGAGATAGACATAGATTTAGGTTACAAACCTGTTCCATTCCTTTTTATCGTCTTCGATTCTACTTCAGGTAGCGAATCGAGATAGACATAGATTTAGGTTGTAAGCCTTTGGCATGTTCCCTTAGGATTCTCTTGAATCTACTTTAGGTAGTGATTCGAGTTAGACCTTAGGTTGTAATCCATGCATGATAACATTAGGGATAGAGTTAGATAGTTTCCCTTGTTTGTTGTCTAGTTTCTTTTGCATCCATGCATGTAATAAAACTAAAACTTGTTTTCTTTTTTCTTTTGCAAACCAAAACACTTAATAATGGTTCAAACTCATTTTTTTAAGATAAAAACAACCAAACAATGCAAACTGTTTTGCCTACGGGTTTTCTTTTTGTGTTTAAAATTCTTTTGTATAAGTAAAAAAATACATAACCCACCAAAACATATGAGCCGAACTACGGCGCTCTGACTTTCCCATTGAACGCGGGAATACGTAGGCATCTTGTCAAGGGGCTCGATCGAGCAAACTTTGTAAATACTTCCTTCTTTTCCCCGTGTTTTCTTTATTTTATTTTCTTTCACATGCATTCTCTTTTAGCATACAGATATAGCAGTAAATAGATATAAACACACCCATTAGATAGAAAATAGAAGTGGATACCGTAGAGTACTACGGACGTGTGGGGTGCTAATACCTTCCCTTCGCGTAATAGATTCTCTTACCCTATCTCTCGGTCGCAAGACCGTGTCTTATCCCCTTTAGGTTTTCGCGATGCGTTTACCTTTCTCCTTTTGTGAGATAAAAAACGTTTGATGGCGAATTCATTGATATAGTTATCGGATGATGTTCAGCCGGTTGCTCCAACATGGTATTACTGTTGGTTGATCATGACCTTAACACGTGACCATTTTTGGAAAAGCTAGCATAAGATATGACTTTGAATAAGTTCAACAGGGGGGGTATTCACATGCTAGTCTCATGAGATGGACATATTTTAGCCTGTTAACTTGTGGTGTTGTCATGGGTTTGAGCTCATGAATCCAGTTATCATATGATACGTTGTTTTATGTATTCTAAGTGTACGGATAAATAGTATGTGCGCGTGGTAGCGTGAGTAGAGTTATTAACCACGTTGTTACGGGATATTGTATATTTTTAATATTTATCCTTTACTCACAACGTGCCTGTTTGTTTCTATGACATGTGAGCGTATTTGAAAGGCGAATAAAAGAAGGGGCTCACTGGAGAATCTAGACGGTGGTGACCAAGTCGGTACCTTCTCTGTCAAGAACTCTAGTCTTATGCAAGGCAGAAATTACTCAAATATTCATATGAGAGGATATAGGAAGCTCCCCATTTTAAACAGAATGGTTCCGGGTTCAAGATTTAATCGTGAACAAATACCTTAAATTATACAAAAGGGCATTTGTCGAGAGATATTGCTTGGAAAATCAACAGTTCGTATAAATTATAGTTTAGGCGATTGTTGTTGTAAGGAGCAGGCAAATGGTTATGTTATTTGTAATTACTTTACAAAGCTCACTTAGCTCATTCTAATGTAAAAAGTGTCGTCCGTTTCCCCTGCGTGGGTAGGAGACACCCTATTTGTTAGTGATGAAGTTAGGAATCTGGAATATGTGTAAAAAATGAACAGGTGCCCGGATAAGGCAATTAACTGTGGGAAATGGAGTCCTCTTTGATCGGGATGGCTCGGTGTCAAAGCGCTTGACTTTGTTCCTACAAAACCTCACGCTTGGGGGGCTCATATAGGCATCCCGATCAAGAATGATAGAAGACAGGATCAACTAAAAAAACCTGGTAGATTAGTGTTGGCTAAAGATTTTGATGATACAGTTCGAAATGAAACAATATTGATGTTTCGTTGGAATAAAGCAAATGTTATGGTTCTGAATGGTAGAAATGGTTCTTCGAATAGCAATGTCAAAGCTCAGAGCTTCGAGTGATAGTTGTGAAGATATATTTAAAAGAATCCTCGAAGTGATAACGAGACTGTATCTGTGAAGGTTGTGAAATGAGTTTGAAGCGAAGATTGCCAAGGCATTTGAAATTCAAACGCGAGCGGGATGTTGGAAATCAAATATATATGCGCTGGAGCGTTCGAAGACGCGTGGAGGCTAGAGAGAAGCAGTGCTCTGCATGTTCCGAACGTGGCAGAATCTTATAAGCAAGACCGTTATGGTCGAAGTAGTATAAATAGAAGTCTTAGTGTTAGGATTTCGGGGGTCATATCTATTGTACAAAATTCAGTAAAAATTCAAAATACCACATGGATAGGGAAACGAATGCTCGAACAATGTACGTATGATAACACCAAACATTTATAATTCAGTAAAACTCTTTATCTTTTCCAGTTTATCTTCCATTCTCATGTCAATGTCATTTAAATACTTTTACATTCAAAGTCATTTACTTATTCCTTGCATTTAAACGTTTTCCTCTATTCGAATCCTTTACATTTCAGAAACTCTTTTATGTCTCATGCTTTTACATTCATGTCTTTACGCTGAAACATTTATATTCATGCTTTTACATTAAGGTCTTTACATTAAAGTCATTTACTCTTTTTCTGCATTTAAACGTTTCTTTTACATTCGAATCTTTAGTCATTTAGTCCAATTTTACATTGATCTGTTTAATTATGTCATTGTTTCTAAAACACTTTAAATAAAATCTTAACTATGAATACCAGTTTTGCTAATGGATTTCATCCAAACGATCAATACCCCATAGGATCAATCTAGTCGATCCTGCAAGTTACCAGAGAGATTGAATAACAACCATTAAGATTATTTGATAGTTTGGAAGACTAGCGGTTGTTTACTAGAAATCACTGTAAACAAATTGGCACGCCCAGTGGGACAGTCATTGGTCGTTACGAAATTTAAAACAAAATAAAGATTGTTAAGACATAATCATTATAAAAGTTCTTTCTGAGTGTCAAGGTCGTTGTTATATGAACCTTAGAAGTGGTAGAATAACTAATAGCAACCAACCCTTACCCAGAAGAAAATGTAATAGCAAGATGTCTAATCCAAACAATCAACAAGGGGAACAAAATGCCCCACATGGAACAGGCATTAACGCGTCTACTTTGACGGGAACGTCTAACGCGATCCCTTCGAACACACAGTCTGTTGCATCCTCTACTAGTAATGTGGCCACGAATGGAACAAGTGGCATGTCGATTAACAGTTCGATCCTAGGAAATACAGGAACCACTGGTTATCCTGGGGGATCTGTCCCACCATCAGGGACACAAACCCATTTCGTCACCCCACCACCAACCAGACCACCCAATTTCGATGGTAGTAGACCCAGAAATCCCCCTTATGGGATGCCAACATCTTTTATGGCAGGTTTGCACACTTCGACGTCGAATACGTCACCACAAGTAGGGTCTGGATCTGGGGCTAATCAATTTATGACAAATAACCAAGGGTCAGTAGGTTAGTACATTGCCTATCTTAACCACAGAAAATCAGATGGCTTTTAGGCAATTAATGGATGATAGTAACCATAATATGATAGGAGTGTTAGCGCAAACTATGCAAGAGATCTTTGCCCTAATAGTACAAAATGTGACTGTGACAAACAGAGAAAACGCAGATAACATGAGTCGAATAGCGATTTCTTCGCCCGCCGTAAATGCGACGAACCGTGCATTGGTTCGAGCAAACGTACTATCATAGAACAAATTGCGATGACCCACCCTATAGACCATCGAGAGGGGTTAATTTGGGGGCAAGGGCACAAAGGTTAGATGCCCCAGTGATTCGAGAAGAACCACAAAGGGGATTTATAGAACCAGCGGCAAGGATCGAAAGGTTAGATGCAACAGTGATTCGAGAGGAACCACAAAGGGGAATTATAGAACCAGGGGCAAGGGTCGAAAGGCTAGAAGTCCCAGCGTTTCGAGAAGAACAGCCTAGAGGAGTTGTCATGGTGGGTCGAAATCAAGATGCTGATGCAGTCGTTCACAAAATTCGAAACGACAATATCTTGGCAAAAAATAATTTAACCACCATGATAGAAAGGATTATGGCCCAAAACGGTCTCAATACAGGGATTAGAAGGCCAAATTATGCCTCTCCTATAGCAGATTATGTAATACACACTGATTTACCAAGGGGATATAAGATCCCTAAGTTTACGAAGTTTGCTGGAGATACCAATGAATCAACAGTCGAACACATAGCCAGGTATCTAACCGAAGCAGGAGACATAGCAAATAATGAGAACCTTAGGATTAAATATTTTCCAAGTTCCTTGACTAAGAATGCTTTTACATGGTTCACCATATTGCCTCCTGGGTCTATAGATACTTGGACCCTCTTAGAGAGATTATTCCATGAACAGTTCTACATGGGAAAATCTAAAATAAGTCTGAAGGAACTAGCTAGTGTTAAGAGGAAATTTACTGAACCAATAGATGATTACCTGAATAGGTTCAGACTCTTGAAATCTAGATGCTTCACAGTAGTCCCTGAACATGAGTTAGTCGAAATGGCCGCTGGTGGCCTGGACTATTCTATTCGAAAGAAATTAGACACACAATACTTAAGGGACATGGCTCAATTAGCAGATAGGGTTCGACAAGTCGAAAGGCTAAAGGCCGAAAAGGCCAGGGCTTTTAAAAGTAACAAGAAGGAAAGAATTTCCTATGTCGAAACTGAGGAAGTTGAAGACTATCCTGAATTCGAAGAGGTCGAAATAGATCTCGTTGAATTAAAGCAGGCTCCACCTTACTCTTGTAAACTATTAGTTCCCACAAAAGGGAAAGAAATTGTTGAAAATGAGAAAAGTGACAAATTCCCAAAGAAGGTGTATACCTTCGATGTAACAAAGTGTGACGAGATTTTTGATTTGCTTGTCAAAGATGGCCAACTAATTGTGCCATCGAATGTTAAAATACCTCCTTTAGATCAAAGAAAGAAAAAAGGATTTTGTAAGTATCATAGTTTCCTAGGCCACAAAACCTCACAGTGTTTTCTTTTCAGGGATCTGATTCAAAATGCAATTAAGGATGGCGATTGAAATTACCGACAAACCAAAAATGAAAGTAGATGAAGACCCTTTGGATGTTGCAGACACCAATTACTCCGAGCCTGCATACATTGGAGAAATCAATATGGTGGAAGCAGATCAAGATGACACTCCATCAGGAGAGAAAACACTGAGAATAAAAACTGTGTGTTAGTCGAAGTCAAAAAGGAGGTTACTGAAGACATCCATAAGAAACAGGAGACTTCGATTGAAGTAGCACCTTTGGCTGCTTCGAAAGAAATCCAGGCTACTGAGGGCCAGGAGAATCGAAAGCAAGAATTGACACAGGCTACTGAAGGCCTGAGGCTAAAATTGGAGAAAGTCCAGATCACAAAGCCAACACTCCCTCAGAAAGAAGTCTGGGATACCCTAGGGGAGCCAAGTGGAAAGTTCGACTACTTGGTGAAATATTCTACTCCAGAAAGTTCAAAAATCCCAATCGAAGATGTCAAACCTACAGGATGGGGAGATGATGACATAAAGGGGGAAGACGTGGATGTTAACATGGTGGATATGGAGAGACCTCGTTCTGAAATGGAGGAGATGGAAAGATATTTAGAGAAAGAGAAGTACAAGATGGAGGATAGTTATGCTGTGGATACCAGTCTTAAAGACTACCTCAAGCTGTGCCACAAAGGAAATGCTGAAATGATACTATGTCCCAGATGCAGCATCATCTGCAACCAGAGAATTGCTGCAGACTTCGAGAGGAAACAAAGGACACGAACTGGCAGCAACTGGCGCCAGGATAACCAGTTATTCAGGTGTTACCCTAAAGCGGGAGAAAGTTTATTGGAGTTTTTAGTGCGTTGTCACAAAGGGGCAACCAAGTGCCTGATATGCCCAAGGTGTTCTGCAGTGTATGATCAGAACGTGGCTGGAGCTTTCGAAACCATTCCTTTCGCCCCATGCTGGAACCACAAAGATGGCCAACTAATTGTGCCATCGAATGTTAAAATACCTCCTTTAGATCAAAGAAAGAAAAAAGGATTTTGTAAGTATCATAGTTTCCTAGGCCACAAAACCTCACAGTGTTTTCTTTTCAGGGATCTGATTCAAAATGCAATTAAGGATGGCAGATTGAAATTACCGACAAACCAAAATGAAAGTAGATGAAGACCCTTTGGATGTTGCAGACACCAATTACTCCGAGCCTGCATACATTGGAGAAATCAATATGGTGGAAGCAGATCAAGATGACACTCCATCAGGAGAGAAAACACTGAGAATAAAAACTGTGTGTTAGTCGAAGTCAAAAAGGAGGTTACTGAAGACATCCATAAGAAACAGGAGACTTCGATTGAAGTAGCACCTTTGGCTGCTTCGAAAGAAATCCAGGCTACTGAGGGCCAGGAGAATCGAAAGCAAGAATTGACACAGGCTACTGAAGGCCTGAGGCTAAAATTGGAGAAAGTCCAGATCACAAAGCCAACACTCCCTCAGAAAGAAGTCTGGGATACCCTAGGGGAGCCAAGTGGAAAGTTCGACTACTTGGTGAAATATTCTACTCCAGAAAGTTCAAAAATCCCAATCGAAGATGTCAAACCTACAGGATGGGGAGATGATGACATAAAGGGGGAAGACGTGGATGTTAACATGGTGGATATGGAGAGACCTCGTTCTGAAATGGAGGAGATGGAAAGATATTTAGAGAAAGAGAAGTACAAGATGGAGGATAGTTATCTTTGTGGATACCATCTTAAAGACTACCTCAAGTCGTGCCAAAAAATCTGAAAATGATACTATGTCCCGATGCAGATCATCGCAACAAGAATTGCTGCAGACTTGAGAGGAAACAAAGGACACGAATCGGCAAAGCGCGCCAGATAACCATTATTCGGTGTTACCCTAAAGCGGGAGAAAGTTTATTGGAGTTTTTAGTGCGTTGTCACAAAGGGGCAACCAAGTGCCTGATATGCCCAAGGTGTTCTGCAGTGTATGATCAGAACGTGGCTGGAGCTTTCGAAACCATTCCTTTCGCCCCATGCTGGAACCACAAAGATGGCCAACTAATTGTGCCATCGAATGTTAAAATACCTCCTTTAGATCAAAGAAAGAAAAGAGGATTTTGTAAGTATCATAGTTTCCTAGGCCACAAAACCTCACAGTGTTTTCTTTTCAGGGATCTGATTCAAAATGCAATTAAGGATGGCAGATTGAAATTCGCTGACAAACCAAAAATGAAAGTAGATGAAGACCCTTTGGATGTTGCAGACACCAATTACTCCGAGCCTGCATACATTGGAGAAATCAATATGGTGGAAGCAGATCAAGATGACACTCCATCGGGAGAAAACACTGAGAATAAAACGTGTGTTAGTCAAGTCAAAAGGAGGTTATCAAGACATCCATAAGAAACAAGAGACTTGATTGAAGTAGCACCTTTGGTCGCTTCGAAGAAATCCAAAGAGGGGCCAGGAGAATCGAAAGCAAGAATTGACACAGGCTACTGAAGGCCTGAGGCTAAAATTGGAGAAAGTCCAGATCACAAAGCCAACTCTCCCTCAGAAAGAAGTCTGGGATACCCTAGGGGAGCCAAGTGGAAAGTTCGACTACTTGGTGAAATATTCTACTCCAGAAAGTTCAAAAATCCCAATCGAAGATGTCAAACCTACAGGATGGGGAGATGATGACATAAAGGGGGAAGACGTGGATGTTAACATGGTGGATATGGAGAGACCTCGTTCTGAAATGGAGGAGATGGAAAGATATTTAGAGAAAGAGAAGTACAAGATGGAGGATAGTTATGCTGTGGATACCAGTCTTAAAGACTACCTCAAGCTGTGCCACAAAGGAAATGCTGAAATGATACTATGTCCCAGATGCAGCATCATCTGCAACCAGAGAATTGCTGCAGACTTCGAGAGGAAACAAAGGACACGAGGCAAAGAATCGCGCCGGATAACCGCTTATTCGGTGTTACCCTAAAGCGGGAGAAAGTTTATTGGAGTTTTAGTGCGTTGTCACAAAGGGCAACCAAGTGCCCGATATGCCCAAGGTGTTCGGTGTATGATCGTAGCGTGGAGCTGAAACCATTCCTTTCGCCCTTGGAACCACAAAGATGGCCAACTAATTGTGCCATCGAATGTTAAAATACCTCCTTTAGATCAAAGAAAGAAAAGAGGATTTTGTAAGTATCATAGTTTCCTAGGCCACAAAACCTCAGTGTTTTTTTCGGGATCCGATTCAAAATGCAATTAAGGATGGCGATTGAAATTGACAAACCAAAATGAAAGTAGATGAAGACCCTTTGATGTTGCGAGACACCAATTACTCCGAGCCCGCATACATTGGAGAAATCAATATGGTGGAAGCAGATCAAGATGACACTCCATCAGGAGAGAAAACACTGAGAATAAAAACTGTGTGTTAGTCGAAGTCAAAAAGGAGGTTACTGAAGACATCCATAAGAAACAAGAGACTTCGATTGAAGTAGCACCTTTGGCTGCTTCGAAAGAAATCCAGGCTACTGAGGGCCAGGAGAATCGAAAGCAAGAATTGACACAGAGCACAAGGCCCGAGGCTAAAATGGAGAAAGTCCAGATCACAAAGCCAACTCTCCCTCAGAAAGAAGTCTGGGATACCCTAGGGGAGCCAAGTGGAAAGTTCGACTACTTGGTGAAATATTCTACTCCAGAAAGTTCAAAAATCCCAATCGAAGATGTCAAACCTACAGGATGGGGAGATGATGACATAAAGGGGGAAGACGTGGATGTTAACATGGTGGATATGGAGAGACCTCGCTCAAATGGAGGAGATGGAAAGATATTTAGAGAAAGAGAAGTACAAGATGGAGGATAGTTATCTGTGGATACCGCCTTAAAGACTACCTCAAGTCGTGCCACAAAGGAAATGCTGAAATGATACTATGTCCCGATGCATCATCTCGCAACCGAGAATTGCTGCAGACTTGAGAAACAAAGGACACGAATCGGCAAAGGCGCCAGATAACCATTATTCGGTGTTACCCTAAAGCGGAGAAAGTTTATTGAGTTTTAGTGCGTTGTCACAAAGGGCAACCAAGTGCCCGATATGCCCAAGGTGTTCGCGGTGTATGATCGTAACGTGGTCGAGCTAAACCATTCCTTTCACCCCATGCCGAACCACAAAGAAACGGTCGATGAGCCAACGCTTCGAGGGTAACTACACTCAACGAAGCCCCGATGACCCCTATCCTAAAGGTGCTCGAAGGGTGACGTTCAAAATCCCTGCTGAAGTACCAATATACAAGTGGCTGCAAGTTAGAGCTAACAAGGGGAAAGATAAATGGAGAAGCAATGAACGAAATGCACGCCACGCCATGACATATAGAAGGCAATTCCACACTGCAAAGAGGGAAGAATTGAGGTTAGAAAATTACAAAGGAAAAAACCCCATGTCAAGATCACAATGGCGCATGCAATAGAGAATTCGAAAGGCTGAAAGGGAAGCTATGGCAGATAAAGGAGCAACTTCGATCAAAAACAAAGCAGAATCAAGCACCAACAAACCAAGTAATCAACCTGAGGATAAACCCCCAGTTAGCAGGAGACTCTTCTCTGAAACACAACAAGATGAATCGAAGGAGTACACACCAAGTCCAGAAGAAGACGAGGATATGCTAACAGACAACTTCGAATCAGAGGGGGAGTCTTCACTCAACATCAATTGCAACGTGGTATCCATCTTTCAAATTTGGACAGAAACCAAATCGAGAGCATGATGAGGATGATACAATAGACTTGATGAAGCACAGACCTGTATGCTACTACGTGATGGATAACGGCGCGGTCGAAGAGCAGAATGCGTTCTTCGAACACCCAGAGCCAGCTATGAAAAATCATCTGAAGCCATTGTTCATTCGAGCAAAGGTGCCCATGGCGTAAATAAAGTCTTGGTGGATGGAGGCGCTGCAGTCAATTTAATGCCCCACTTCATGCTGAAGAAATTAGGAATACAAGATGGTGACATCAAACCACACAACATGGTACTATCCAATTATGAAGGAAAAGTAGGCCAAACATTGGGAGTGGTCCAAGTAGAGTTGACAGTGGGATCAAGCTGCAGGCCCACCATGTTCATGGTGATTGAAGCTAAAGCCAACTACAACTTGCTGTTGGGAAGAGAATGGATCCATGGCGTAGGGGCAGTTCCTTCGTCAATGCATCAAAGGTTAGTGTTATGGAGAGAAGATGGTATTGTGGAGAACATCGAAGCGGATCAGAGTTATTTTATGACAGCAGTTAACTTAGTCAACAAGAGAAATTATGACAAATATCTAGCCAAAATAGCCCCTTGTACCCCAAGTGACAAAATCAACGAAACCAGGAACGCACACTATTATATGACCCTTCGCCATGATGGCATGTATTGGGATAGGAAGATAATTAAAGGAGACGAAGAAGTTGAAGGCACTACGTAAAAACGGCCAGCAGGCTGGGAGTTCGACAACCTTGCTCATGATTGAGTCATCCTTCTTCGAAAGGATTTCGGCCTATATGGCTGAGAACGAATGGAAAGCGGCCTCAGAGGCTGAAATAGATAATATGGCTGAAGTAAACGAAATAGAGGGGAATGGCTCGAAAGACTCACCCTTTGAAGAACACGAAATAGATCAAAGGCTAGATGCCATCTATGATAAAGAACCCTTAGGCTTCGAGAAGGACCCCACAGATTCAGGCGCTAAAATGTTAGCACAGGATCCACTCGATGAGGTGAATTTGGGGGATAACAATACAAAAAGAATCATAAGCGCAAAACTCAACCCAAGCTTCAAGCAGGAGGTGATCGAAGTTCTCAAGAGAAACAAAGATTGCTTCGCATGGGACTATGATGAAATGCCTAGTTTGAAGAGAGAGTTAGTGGAGCACAGACTTCCAATTAAGGATGGCAAGAAGCCCATCAAACAAACTCCTAGAAGATTTGCGCCGGCAGTTCTCACAAAGATTAAAGCGAAAGGTTGCTGCGCTGCAAATTCATCAGAACCACAAGGTATGTCGAATGGTTAGCAAATATAGTACATGTTATTAAGAAAAATGGCTCTCTGAGAATTTGCATAGATTTTAGGGATTTAAATACTGCTACCCCTAAAGATGAGTACTCCATGCCTGTGGCAGAAATGTTAATAGACTCTGCTGCAGGATTCGAATACCTAAGTATGCTAGATGGATACTCTGGGTATAATCAGATTTTTATTGCTGAAGAAGATGTTGCTAAGACAGCATTTCGTTGCCCAAGAGCCTTAGGCACCTACGAATGGGTAGTGATGCCTTTTGGTTAAAAAAATGCTGGGGCAACTTACCAAAGAGTAATGAATTCAATTTTCCATGATTTCATAGAGACATTTATGCAGGTGTATATTGATGATATAGTCATCAAGTCCACATCTGCAGAAACCCATTTGCATCATTTGAGCCAATCATTCGAAAGAATGAGAAAACATGGCTTAAAAATGAATCCCCTTAAGTGTGCATTTTTTGTGCAGGCTGGAGATTTCCTTGGCTTTGTGGTTCATAAGAAAGGAATTGAGATCAACCAAAATAAGACCAAAGCCATTATGGAGACGAAAGCACCTACATCGAAAAGGGAGATGCAATCTTTGCTAGGGAAGATTAACTTTCTAAGAAGATTCATTTCGAATCTAAGTGGAAGAACCCAGGCTTTCTCTCCGTTACTTCGCTTAAAGCAAGGCCAAGCCTTGAGTGGGACGAAGCACATCAGAGGCATTTGACAAGATAAAAGATATCTCTCTCACCTCCTATCTTGTTCCACCTTCATGGGAAAGCCCATGAGACCATTTCGCCTCGGTTAGTATAGGTAGTATGTTAGCACAGAAGACAACAATGGCATCGAAAGAGCCATATACTATTTAAGTAGGGTATTGAATGATGCAGAAACTAGATATAGCAATATAGAAAAGCTATGTCTTTGTTTGTACTTTTCTTGTATGAAACTTAAGTATTATATAAAGCCTGTTGATGTTTATGTTTCATCTCATTTCGATGTTATCAAACATATGCTTTCGAAACCAATAATGCATAGCAGAGTTGGTAAATGGGCTTTAGCCTTAACAGAATATTCTTTGACTTTCATGCCTTTAAGAGCTGTGAAAGGTCAAGTAATTTCTGATTTCATTGTGGACCATTCACTGGTCGAAAAGACTGTCATGGGTTACGTTGAAATGCAACCTTGGAAATTATACTTTGATGGTTCGACCCATAAGGAGGGTAGTGGTGTTGGAGTTCTTATAATTTCTCCTGAAGGAATTCCAACAAAATTCAAGTATAAGTTAGATGGTCCTCGTTGCTCGAACAACGAAGCTGAGTACGAAGCGCTTATTGTTGGACTTGAAGCTTTGTTGGAATTGGGGGCAACTAGAGTTGAAATTAGAGGTGATTCGGAATTAGTGGTCAAGCAAATCACAAAGGAATACAAATGCATAAAGGAAAATCTGATGACATACTTCGTCATAGTTAACAGGCTACTCAAAAAATTCGAATACATGGATATTAAACATATACCAAGAATAGAAAATCAAGAAGCAAATGACCTAGCACAGTTGGCTTCAGGATACAAAGTTTCTACCAAAAACTTTGAGGATCTGGTCGAAATAAGAGGTAGGGTTATGGCTACTAGACTCATACCATCAGATTTAGAAAATATAAAATTAGGTTGTGCTGATAAACAGGGATTCGAAGTACTAGCCATAGACACCTTATCAGATGCAGATTGGCGAAGCCCACTGGTGAGTTATTTAGAAAATCCAACATTGAATGTTGATAGGAAAATAAAATATAGAGCATTATCATATGTCCTTATGGGAAATGAATTGTTCAAAAAAGACCCAGGAGGGCGTGTTACTGAAATGCCTAGGAGAAAGTGAGGCATAGCATTGTCAGAAGTCCACAATGGGGCATGTGGGACACATCAAGCAGGCCATAAAATGAAATGGTTGTTATTTCGATATGGTATGTATTGGCCCAGCATGCTCAAAGATTGTATAGATTTTGCTAAAGGGTGTGAAGAATGCCAGAAACATGCAGGGATTCAACATGCTCCTGCAAGTGAGTTACATTCGATCATTAAACCATGGCCCTTTCGAGGATGGGCATTAGATCTAATAGGAGAAATTAATCCTGCTTCATCTAAAGGACATAAATATATCTTGGTAGGAATAGATTATTTTACCAAGTGGATCGAAGCAATACCATTAATAGTTGCTGATCAAGAGGCTATTATTGAGTTCATACAGAAACATATTATCTATAGGTTCGGATTTCCAGAGAGCATAACCACAGACCAAGGTTCTGTGTTTACTGGTAGGAAGATGCAAGAATTTGCTCAAGAGATGGGGTTTAGATTACTAACATCAACACCATATTATGCTCAAGCAAATGGTCAGGTCGAAGCAGCCAATAAAGTGATAATAAGATTAATTAAGAAACATGTTGGTAAAAAGCCAAGGAACTGGCACAAGACTTTGGACCAAATACTATGGGCCTGTAGAACATCTCCTAAAGAGGCTACCAACACCACGCCTTTCCAACTAACATTTGGTCATGATGCAGTTCTACCAGTAGAAATCCATCTACAATCAGTTCGAATTCAAAGACAAAATGAGATCCCATCTGTATTATATTGGGAGATGATGATGAATGAGTTAGTTGAGTTAGACGAAGTTAGATTGTATGCATTA
This sequence comes from Vicia sativa, assembly GCA_021764765.1. Lineage (NCBI taxonomy): Eukaryota > Viridiplantae > Streptophyta > Magnoliopsida > Fabales > Fabaceae > Vicia > Vicia sativa. The sequence goes on from CM038794.1 coordinate 36,391,977, forward strand.
GAAATCCTAATGAGGCAAAAAGAAAGGGTAGCCAGGGCATATAACAAAAGGGTGAAAGGGAAAACATTCACTATTAATGACTTAGTCTGGAAAGTCATATTGCCCATGGACAAGAAAAATAAAACATTAGGTAAATGGTCACCTCATTGGGAAGGACCTTTTCGAATAGTAAAGATATTTTCAAGCAATGCATATGAAATTGAAGAGTTGGCTGATGACAAGCGAATCTTAAAGGTTAATGGGAAGTATTTGAAGAAATATAAGCCACGCCTGCAGGAGATTCGAATAATAACAACATAATTGAAGCATTATAAAGGAATGCCAAAATGGTAATATATATTGCCAAAATGGCGTTGTTTGGATATTACAGACCAAAATTCAACCAAAATTCAAGTTTAATTAAACAAACAAAATTTAAAAATATGCATTGTTCTTCAATCGTTCAAAAGTACTTCGAAAAGACTCAAGCCTTTGTTGAGTGAAACGCCTTGCTCCTTCCAGGGTAGCTACTTCTCCCTTAAGTTGCTCTGCTACTTCCATTTCGGCAAGTCCTTTGTTGAGAAGTTCTTCGAACTGATTGCCAGCAGTATTGGTTTCATATGCCAATTGTTGTTGTTGAGCCTCCTTAACCTTTTGTTGGAGCTCTTGAATTTGCTTTTCCCAGAGAAGAATAGACTGAGCTCGAGCTTCATAGTCAGTCTTGGCTTGCTTTATATGCATGGCTTGGTCTTCAGCTTCTTTAGAGAGCTTCAAAGCATGCTCATAAGCAGCATCCATGGCAGTTCGTTTCTCTTGGACCTTATTAGTAGCAAATTCGTCTTGAAGAAGACACCCAGTCACGTTATCCAACAAAGTTTGAAGATCGAATAATATGGTGCTGACTGGCAAAGAGCAGGTGGCGAGGTTAACTTGCGTAAGAAGCTCCTTCATGGTATAGCAAGTTGTACTATCCTTCTTGAGCACTTCGAACAGGTCCACATCAAGGATTGTTCTCCTAATCTTGTTAACGAGTACAACTCTATCATCTGAGGGCAATGGATCGTTAGTCGAACTAGTACTAGCCCTAGCAACTGGAGTGTCCCTTTGAGCTAGTTTAGCCTTCATATACCCAATTGGGTCATTTCGTCTTAGGAGAGCTAACTCTCTTCATCATTTGAGATTGAGACGATTCGGAAGTTCCATACGCAAGGGAGTCACATCCATCTCGACCTCCATAGGCTCATTAGTCGGTCACCATCACCTTCACTTTTTCTTGCTCATTATCTTCTTCATCACCAACCAGATCCAAAGACTTGATATCATTGTTCTCACTGCTATTAACATCGACGACTGCTCCATCACGAACCGCCGGGCTTCTTCTTCCTCGATCCTCCTCTGCATTCTTCGTTCTCTTGATCGAATCACCTTTTCCTCTTCAACGTGAATGTCCTTTGGGCTCTCTTGAAGGGTTTCGAGAGGAGACTTTGGAAGAGAAGTTTCTGGTAGAATCTCTGCAGACTCATGAGGCGTTGCTTCATTCGTTTCTTTTAGAGGAGGGGAAGTGCCTTGGTCATCTTGTTGCTCAAGCCCCACGGAACCGCCATGTTGGAGGATCCTTTGTTTTGCACCAGGTTACTGGAGTCCCCATGAGGAGAAGAGTTGATTGGAGCAGCAGTCTTTGATGGAGGAGTCGAAGTAGTGGGATTCTGGTTCGAATTGTCCTACAGAGACAAAGAAAATTAAGAATATGCATCCAAGGTAATGAATAACTACTTTCTAAAAATTTGAATTCAATTTACCTGTGGATTGTCAGAGGAAAGGTTGCTATCTATATGTTCCAACATTAGGTTGGAGGTCGAAGGTGGAATTTTGGATTTTGTTGAGGGAGCAACATCTCTGGAATCAAGTCCAGAAATGCTAGTAGGCTCAATGCCTTTGGAAACTTCTTTTTTCTGCTTCTTCTTCGAAGCTGTTGGTGAATTCCCTCCAGCCTTGGGATTCTTCCCAGTGGTACTTGGTTTCCTCTTCTTCGGAGTGGTTGGTGGAAGCTTGCTAGTCTGAAAAGGTTTAAACATGAGTTAGACCTAAATCATAAATTTCAGTTTATTCGAAACGTCAGGGTTAGTTGATTACCTTTGGAGTTGGAACAGTTGTTGTTGCTGGTGTTGTTGTTGTTGCAGTAGTTGTTGTTGGTATTGCTAGAGGCACATTATCATCAGTTTCGACGGTTTGTTGAGAACTACTTCCTTCCTTAGCCTTCGAAGCAACAACAGTCTTTATCCTGATGGCTAAAAATCGAAACAATTAAGGTAAAATGTTAAAAATAAAGGAAGTAAGAAACATTTGGGATTTTCCCAAGCATTCGCACCTGCGCCTTGATTAGATATAATCGACGTGGCAGAAAGGTCATAGCGAAGATGTCCTGGGAAATCATAGAGCCAATGACGAGCCCATGTCACAGTCTCAGATGGCTTTAGTTTCTTTTGAGATTTGTATTTGAACATCTCTTTGCAAGTCAACCACCAAGGGTATGGAGGAAACCAAGCCAGAGCCAGTTCTGAGGTAGGTAATCTAGGAAATTTAGGTGGATGCATTTCGAGTGCCAACCTATACCTATCCTCAGGTGACAACCCTGAAGGAAGTTTGAACTTAGAAATTTTTTCTTTAAATTTTTCCTTCAAGGTCTGGGATGCTCGATACACAGTGGTTTCCAAGCGTGTAGGATCATAAGTTGTTTCGAAATAATTCTGAAAAGCCCTAATCTCTTTGGCGTGAGTGAACATACCTTTCTTTGAGTGTACCTGCACATCGAATGCACCAGTTAGTTTTTGTTGAATGGTGAGGGTATCGAACATATAAGAATAGTAGAACTTAGTCCACCATTCAAGAAAACCCTTCGCTGTAAAGTGTGTTGGTTCAAAAGGTATTAGTTCGAACTGAGCGAAGTCTTGGTACTGTTCTTGTTGCAACTTGGCTTCTCTTGCTTTAAAGGTTCGACCAGAAGTGATGGCACTCTGTGTTTGGAACAGAGGTTCAGGGATTAACTGACACAGGCCAAATTGTCTGGAAACAAAGTTAGGTTGATAGGCAAAGAGAAAGATTTGATTCTTGGAAGGAGTGATTCGTGAGGAAATTAATCTAGGAAGCAAAAAGGCTTTCCAAATATCTTGAATTTCCTTACTTTTAACTGCTTCTGAAAGAGACATGGTGTACCATGATGGTCCATGAGTCCTTGAAGCGAAGGGTGCCATGGTCTCTTCAAATTTGTGTCTCTTGGAAAAAATCATGATGTAATGGGAGAAGAGGACTTTGAAGTCAGCTTTGTCATCATTCGGAGTGAGTTTTCGCAGCCTTGTACCTTCAATAATTCTATCCGCTATCTCCGGATCTTGTTCGACAACGGTGTCAGCAGTTTATAATGAGGATTCAAACATGGCATTTAGCCATAATTGGAGCAACCAGAAAGGGCCAGCCAGCAGGATGTTTTTGGGAGTATGGGATTTCAAACTCAAAACGGCTGATCTTAAGCTTTCGTAAAGATCAACAAGTAACAGTTCGCTCAAACATACCCTCATATTCTCATGTAAGTCCCTAGCTAGAGGAATAAACCTACTGGCTACCTGTAAAGACCTGCTACAGAATATGTATCTTGATAACCATAAAGTGAGAGAGGCAATGTGTTCCACATCTGAGACACTATCTCCCTCAGTGTGGTAATGGCTAATGAATTTGGAAAAGCTGGCTAATTTGACATTGAAGTCAATAATGCTGGAGTGTTCTTGATTATCAGGGATGTAAGTCTCTCCTACTGGTGAGAGACCAGTGATGGCTGCTTTATCAAAAAACGTGGGCGTTATCATTCCGCCAGGAAGATGAAAGGTATTGTAGGTGCTGTCCCAAAAGTATAATGAGGCAAATAACAGAGGGTGACTATAGGTGAAACCTGGTTTCGACAGTTTGATCAGATTATAGATTCCTAGTTCCTCCCATTGATGTGATTTCTTGGCTTCTACTTTGGTGAGCCAGTTTTGGTAAGCTATATCAGAGGTAGGGCAGGATCGAAATGGTTTAAAGTTACTCTTCACATAATCTAACACAAAAGGATCTTTTGGGGGAATGGTTGGAGTTTCTATGACTTTCGAATCAGAAGACTCGCCTATATTTTCAGTTCCTATCTTAGGGATATCCATTTTATTAAACAAGGGTTTGAAATTATAACAGACAGGGAAGATTTTTATAGTATCTTTCAAGATTTCAAAAACTGTAAGAGGACCCATTAGAGCAAACCTCTTTCCAGCAGCGTTAGTTGGAATCAATACCTGAGAGGCGTATAGCATTTCCTTTTCCTTGGAGATCGATTGAGGGACAAGCACAGATTGACCCTGGTAAGTGCTTACTTTACTCTCCATGATTGTTCCTGTGTTCTTGTTCTTCTTCTTGGACGTTTTCTTCAGTTGGGATGATGTTGTTGAAGACATTGTTGAAGATTGTTGAAAGTTCTAGGGTTTTAGTAAGAATAGAGGAAGAAAAGATTTCAGAATGTGGGAAAAAAGGATAAAAGACTAAGTTGATTAGTTTTTATAGTGTGGAAGTTTAAACATCCACTAAATAAGACTAGGATACGTGGGGGTCGTGGGTTGGATCTAGAAGGAGGTGGCGTAAAAGTTGATATTGGTAATAAGCATGATTAAATATAATCATTATTCTTTAACTGCACCATGTTGTGGTTACTGTTCTAAAACGGTTACGAAATCCAAGAGGCGTCGTGATTGACGTGGTTGAAGTCATACGCAGTAAATGTTATGATTACTCAAAAGTCACATCAAAATCTTGCAAATATATTTAAAATAAGTGTTTCTCAAAGGTTCGAAATACATATTTTAAAGGGGCATTTTGTTGGCTGAAGATTTTGATGATACAGTTCGAAATGAAACAATATTGATGTTTCGTTGGAATAAAGCAAATGTTATGGTTCTGAATGGTAGAAATGGTTCTTCGAATAGCAATGTCAAAGCTCAGAGCTTCGAGTGACAGTTGTGAAGATATATTTAAAAGAAGCCTCGAAGTGATAACGAGACTGTATCTGTGAAGGTTGTGAAATGAGTTCGAAGCGAAGATTGCCAAGGCATTTGAAATTCAAACGCGAGCGGGATGTTGGAAATCAAATATATATGCGCTGCAGCGTTCGAAGACGCGTGGAGGCTAGAGAGAAGCAGTGCTCTGCATGTTCCGAACGTGGCAGAATCTTATAAGCAAGACCGTTATGGTCGAAGTAGTATAAATAGAAGTCTTAGTGTTAGGATTTCGGGGGTCATATCTATTGTACAAAATTCAGTAAAAATTCAAAATACCACATGGATAGGGAAACGAATGCTCGAACAATGTACGTATGATAACACCAAACATTTATAATTCAGTAAAACTCTTTATCTTTTCCAGTTTATCTTCCATTCTCATGTCAATGTCATTTAAATACTTTTACATTCAAAGTCATTTACTTATTCCTTGCATTTAAACGTTTTCCTCCATTCGAATCCTTTACATTTCAGAAACTCTTTTATGTCTCATGCTTTTACATTCATGTCTTTACGCTGAAACATTTATATTCATGCTTTTACATTAAGGTCTTTACATTAAAGTCATTTACTCTTTTTCTGCATTTAAACGTTTCTTTTACATTCGAATCTTTAGTCATTTAGTCCAATTTTACATTGATCTGTTTAATTATGTCATTGTTTCTAAAACACTTTAAATAAAATCTTAACTATGAATACCAGTTTTGCTAATAGATTTCATCCAAACGACCAATACCCCATAGGATCAATCTAGTCGATCCTGCACGTTACCAGAGAGATTGAATAACAGTCATTAAGATTATTTGATAGTTTGGAAGACTAGCGGTTGTTTACCAGAAATCACTGTAAACAATTAGATAGTTACAAGTTTGTAAAGATTAAAAATTGTGTAAAATACCATCGTATAAGGTGACGTCTAGATGTAAAGGTGTCGTCTAGATGTAAAGGTGTCGTCTTACTATCCTGTGTGGGCGAAGAGGCATCTTGGAATTAATTCTAGTTTGTAAAGACCAAAAAGGGTGTAACGGATGAGTGCACTGCACCTCCAAATTTCAGGTGAGCCTCGGAGAGCTCTGATCCTATCTCGGATCAACTCTTAGTGGCGATGATACCTCCAACTTCAAGTGAGTCACGGAGAGCTCTGGTCCTATCTCGGATCAACTCTTAGTGGCGTTGAAGCCTCTCAGGTGAGTCACGGAGCTCTGGTCCTATCTCGGATCAACTCTTAGTGGCGTTGAAGCCTCTCAGGTGAGCCTCAGAGAGCTCTGATCCTATCTCGGATCAACTCTTAGTGGCGATGATACCTCCAACTTCAGGTGAGCCTCGGAGAGCTTTGATCCTATCTCGGATCAACTCTTAGTGGCGATGATACCTCCAACCTCAGGTGAGTCACGGATCTCTGGTCCTATCTTAGATCAACTCTTAGTGGCGTTGAAGCCTCCCAGGTGAGTCAAGCAGAGCTCTGGTCCTATCTGGGATCAACTCTTAGACTGCTTTGAAGCCTCTCAGGTGAGTCACGAAGCTCTGGTCCTATCTTGGATCAACTCTTAGTGGCATTAAAGCCTCTCAAGTGAGTCACGGAGCTCTGGTCCTATCTCGGATCAACTCTTAGCAGCGTTGAAGCCTCTCAGGTGAGTCATGGAGCTCTGGTCCTATCTCGGATCAACTCTTAGTGGCGTTGAAGCCTCTCAGGTGAGTCACGGAGCTCTGATCCTATCTCGGATCTACTCTTAGTGGCGTTGATATCTCCCAGGTGAGTTACGCAGAGCTCTGATCCTATCTCGGATAAACTCTTAGTGGCGTTGATATCTCCCAGGTGAGTTACGCAGAGCTCTGATCCTATCTCGGATAAACTCTTAGTGGCGTTGATACCTCCCAGGTGAGTCACGCAGAGCTCTGATCCTATCTCGGATCAACTCTTAGTGGCGTTGATACCTCCCAGGTGAGTCACGCAGAGCTCTGATCCTATCTCAGATCAACTCTTAGTGGCGTTGAACCTCCAACTTCAGGTCATCCTCGGATGGGCTCTGATTCCGTCTCGGATCAACCCCTTAGAGGCTCTGAACCTCCAACTTCAGATCAACCCGCTCGGGGGCTCTGTATCTCGCACGTTAAAGTGTTGGAGGACTGCACTGGTGTCGTGAACGGTTGTTATGTGCTTGGAAAAGCCATCATGGTCTGCTTGGTGCACCATATGGCTTGGGGGCTGGTGATATGGCATAAAATTATTCTCGGAACAAAAAGGGCTCTGTTCCTACTCGGAACAACCTTAAAGGCTTTGTTCTTACTCGGAACAACCTTAAAAACATTGTTCTTACTCGATACAACCTTAAAGGCTCTGTCTGTACCAAAGCCTTGGTTCAAGATACTTTGCTTGGATCAGTGTCAGGCACAACCCAATATTTTGCCACAGCTCGGCTTCAAAACCTTGAGTCAGTTTTTGAAGACTTGATTAAAGTATGACTTGACAAAACCTCGAAAAAACTACTCAGGGGCTAGTCTTTCTATAAATCTTATGACTTGAGTCAGTTTCGGAAGGAATTTTTGTATAGGGTCGAGAATAAACCCGAATGAAGGAATGTGGACAAAGTTTGTGTAGAAGGGAAGTGGTCGGAGTATGGACCGGGTATATATCCCGGCCATGCGTTCTAGGATCCAGCTCAGACTAAAAGCGAACGTTACGTTTGGGTTGAGAAGTATTGATTCCAGCGACGTACGTTACATTGAGAAAAAGCCTCAAAAGCGAAGAATGGTAACCACCATATTCAAAATTCGCACTAAGGCATAGGATGATACTAGAGGATCGGCCAGGGGCAAAGTTTATGTTTCTGTTTAAACGACCATAAGGCTTCAAGATCTAGAAACCATATGCTCGGGAGGCTTATGTTCATACATAAATATATTGCCCGGGCTAGGAGTGTCAAGATAGGGGCCGAGATGGGCCTAGTAGTCGGTAACCGGGCAACTCCTTGGCGAGACCTCTAGGTTGGAGCCGAGTGCTTAGGTCGGACGTGAATTGTCATATATCCGCGGCCGGCCTGTGCTGGCTGAATAGTATAAAGCCGGTTACGGACGCTATGAATCATTAAGTAGCGGTTTCAAGTATTAATGGACGGTTACATCATTATGATCATTAGTGATGACTATGCTATAAAAAGAGGCCTTAGGGCAATAAGAAGATTCATTCTCTCATTCCCTCTCTTAGCTCCACGCTCAAGAGAGGTCTCTTATACCACTATCTAAGGGCTCCCGTATACGGGGTAAGCTAGACCCCTAGCTTGGAGGCCATACATCCCTTAAGATCAATAACATAGTTTTTCCCATATATATATATATATATATATATATATATATATATATATATATATATATATATATATATATATATATATATATATATATATATATATATATATATATATATATATATATATATATATATATATATATATATATATACAAACCCTCTCTGAAAGAGGGAGGAAATGTAGGATTTGGAGGAAACTAGAAAGACAAGATAATTGGTAAGGATACTATTGGTAACTTACTTAGCATACTTAACCTACTTAGCATAAGTCAATTTTTTTGAAAGTGGTTATGAAGTAATATTTAATAAGAACAACCAGTAAATTTGATAGACTCTGAAAGTCGCGATCAAGTTTTTGGCGCCGTTGTTGGGGAATGGTTTAGTTAATATTGTGATTCTATTGTTATGTAGTATAGACTAAGGCAACAATATTTTATTTTTAATCTGCCGATTGTATGCCAAGTACTCATTCACAAAGTGAGGAATTGGAGCCATGAATCGACGAGATCGAGCATTTTGTTAATATAAGACGCCGACTCCTAGAATACCAAAATAAATATAATCTTCCTGAATTTGTCTTCCCGAGTTCCTTATTCCTATTCCTATTCCTATTTAAAAATCAGTTCATGAACTAGAACTGCAATTGGCTGAAGGACCACAAAATTGCCCTCTCAGGGTACTGTGCTATCACGTCACAAGATGAACCTCACAAAAACATTGCTTCCCATGCTATTAACAGAACCGATTTTGAGTTAAAACCTTCATTGTGAAACACCCGGCCGAAAATCAATGGATATAACTATATAACAATGAAGTCGCCATCGAACGTTTTTTATCCCTCCAAGAGGGAAAGGTAAACATCGAGTAAACCTGAAACGAAGAAATCACGGTCTTGCGACCGAGAGATCGGTTAAGGAAGTCTGTTATGCGAGGGGAAGGGATTAGCATCCCACACGTCCGTAGTACTCTACGGTATCCGTTTTTACTTTCTATCTAATGGGTGTAAAGGTCTAACTATATCTGTATATGGTATAATGCATGCAAAAAGGAAAAGAAGAATAAAGAAATAAAAGAAAATAATAAAGGAAAGAAAACACGGGGAAAAGAAGGAAATATTTACAAAGGTTGCTCGATCTAGCCCCGCGACAGGATGCCTACGTATTCCCTCGTGCAATGGGAAAATCAGAGCGCCGTAGTTAGACTCACTTGTTTTGGTTGGTTTATGTTTTTTAAATTAGCAGATGAAACAACAAACGATGATGAAACACCTCCATGATGTCGAAACGTCAGCTACAAATGGGATCACAAAACATCGGGAGACGGGATGACGAAACATCAGCAAACGAGATGACGAGACATCAAAGGATGAGATGGCGAAACATCAGAGGATGAGATGGCAAAACATCAACAACAGGACGACGAAGCATCAACAGCAAACAGGACGACGAAACATCTTAGACTAATTGGTTTGTATCTTGTACTTTGGAAACGATTCAGATTATTAGAGTGTTTTAATGCACTTGACAAAAACAAGATTTTAGTTTTAAGGATGCAAAAGGATAAAGGTAAAATGGCTAAGGGAAACTAACCTACTTCTAAATCCTAATGTTATCATGCAAAGTTGATCCTAAGTTATGGATATAAACAAGGGGAAGATCTACCTAAAGTTATCATACATGGATGCCTAACTTAATGTCTAAACTCGAAATCTAACTTAATCGAGCAAAAACCAAGGGGAACCTATAAAAATTAATCACCTTGGTTAGGAAACCAAGTGAGAAGAGGGGTAGGATCAAGTAAAGTGCTTTGGCAAAAGCACACAAACTAAGCACTAACAAGTACTAAAAAAGAAAGAAGAAGAAGAAAGATGAAAATGCAATGAAATTCAAATGAATTATGCTCACGCAAAGTGTCATGTGAGATGAGAGGTCATTAGACACAACATCTATTTACAAAGTTATACAAAACTTTAACAAACATCAATCATCATTACAAACACCTACAAACAAGTTAATGCACAAACTAGGTCGAAACTAATCCTAAAAGCATGCAAGGAGCTAATTGTGCGAAGCGATGGACTTAGATGAAGTTAATAGACAATTAAAGAATAAAAATACATACAAGTCAATAGCTAATCATGTTTATGCTCATTTACATCATGCAAAATAACTCACAAAGATTTAAGAACCAAAATCTATCAAAAGCGTGCAAACGTGCAACAAACGTGTGTAGTAAAATGCATCTAGGTATGTGAAGTTTATGACATGAAAAGATGGTGTCAAGATGAAGAGGCTACAGTACCAATATCATAAAAATGAATTAATAATCAAACCATAAAAGAAATGCCATGAGGATGCAATTACAACATGGATGCAAAACTAATTGAAATGCTTAACCTAGAATGCAACTAAAGATGGAAGGATGCATGGTTGATGCATGAGAGCAAAAGGATAAAATTAATGGCATAAAAAGATGTAGATGGCAGTAGTTAGCATGACAAGAATGCATGATCATCATATACATGTTCATTATTTACAATGCACAAACAAAACAACCAAAAAATGCTTAAACATGCATCTAATGGTGTGTGGTGAAGGTGCTTAGATGAATGTGTCCTAACATATTTGTGTCAAGTGTTGTGGACAAATGAGATGGATGATGAGGATGTAAACATGATGCTCATATGAACACAAAGCAATTATCAAATGTCATGCTCTACCATTACTCATGATGTAAAAATTAGTAGTGGAAAGGAGTGGTTCTAAACCTTAGAATTAAATGTTAGATGAACAAGCAAATGAATGAGCTAATCATGATGAAGAGATGAGGTAAGAATGCAATGCTACATACTAGGTCAGTAGCCAAAGACCTATATAAACAACTATAAACAAGATCAATTCAAACAAAATAAAAGGAAAGCACATTCTCACAAGTTGAAAGCTTCTTAACTAGCTAATCATGACACTTAAAAAGATTCAAACAAAAATAGTTTTAATTGGAAAATTAAAACCATATGTGACTTGTGTCATAAGTTTAACTCAATATATGATTCATGAGTAACCAAATGTAGAAGATAAAGCTTCCATACACAAACAAATCACCTATTTAATGAACATAATCATCCAAAGCAAAATACCACCTATCTTAGATCAAATACCATTGATCAAGATTTGTAGGAAGGGAAATATGTCTTGTATGTCATAGGGTGATGATAGAACCCTCACAAGATGTTTGTCATGAGCTTGAGGTAATGTCCATTGAGAAGACGTGCCTCAAAAATCAAGAACCTATAATCCTTCAAGGTATGTTCCAACCAAACATGGAAAAAGAAGAAGAAAGAAAATCTAGCTCTTTTAGGTCATCATGATGACATTACAAATGAGTGCAAGCCAATGAATCAAAGAGCATTTGGGTTATGGACTACACAATGTACAAGGTCAGAAATAAAACTCAAAGACTCAATTGGAATTGGACCTCTAAAGCCATGCATGATGCATACAATACAAGTGGTAGAACCATAAGCAAAAATTGGTAATATTCTAATTAATCAAAAGTTGCATGTGCTTGAGCAAATTAGGGGCTTAAATGAATCAATCATACTGGAATCAAGGCCCTAAATATGCTATGAGGATGAAATAAGGGAGTGGGAAGTAAATTCTTAAAGAATTGCATGAATGCATTCCTCACCTTACAATCCATGCACAAGGAGGCAACAAATGAAACAAAGACCAAACTTTTAACTAAGGATCAAAGTAATCCTTTGGGGTCAGTGTCTCTCAAGTCTTAGAATACTATCCTTGAGGTTATCATTCCCTCTAAAATATCAATTAGAAACACAAACTATGCAAGAGAAAGGTTTAAGAGCTAATGCATCAACAACCTAGGGTTTTAAGAACCATGGAAGTTTTGTGCTCAATGTAAAGGATTTAGTGACTTAACATGGGATCTTCAATGAATGGAATCACATCATATAACACTAGAGCACTCAAATGATCATTACACAAATGCATTAAAATGCATGAAATTGTCTAAAAAATGGAAAAAATGCAAGAATGGTGAAATAAAATTCACAAATGCATGTGACATCATCTAAGTGATCTAAGACATTTTTTGTACATTTTTCATATACATGGAAGTATTTAAAAATGATTTAAATATGCATGAAATGCATTAAAATGCATGAACTTATTCAATTATGCAAAAATGCAAAAATTATCAAATAAACTTCAGAAACTCAAAATTAATATTATGAGGGATTCAAAATATTTTGTGTGGATTTTTTAAACATTGGAAAGTATTTTTTTTGAGAATTTTTCAATGAAAATGCAATTAATTAAAGTCAGAATTTATTTAGATGGTCAAAACATTTTTAAAAATTTGGAAAAAATTCCACAATATTTAAAATCATTTTAAGCCTATGATATATTTTTTTTGGAATTTTTGGATGATTTTTTAATGCAAAATTTAATGATGCAAAATGCTAATTATGAAAAAATAAAATGAAAATTCAAAAATATGCATGGACCACTCAGATCTCGCCACCTCATCGTCTTCAACCTCTAGCCATGCCGTAAACACGTTTTTTTTTCCAGTTTCATGCAAGCAACTTTCAACACGCGTATCTCACTCATTTCTCAACCGAATTAAGTGATTCAAAGCTCAAAATAAAGATCTCATGGCAAACTACAACATGCAACTTGTAAAACATCAAATGATTCATCACACTCCAAGAAATCAGAGCACGAAAATCACAAAAATCATCCTAAATCTGGATTTTCAGAACTTCATGCTATGCAATATGCTTCATAAACAGTTGAAATTATACATCAAACCTAGTGTTTGGCCAGCTAACCACGCATACAAATCATCCATTTCATCAAATACAAGCTAGAATTCCATATATGAGATTTGAATCGTACCTCTTGATTTGGAAAACGAATCCAAATATGCCTCTGGATTTGAAGAGGAAACACTTGAATCTTGCTCTTAGATCTTCAATGGATTGATAATAATCAAGAAAATCAACTTCAAATTCAGTTTGTAACAACTTCAAAGTATGTGAAAATTTGAGAAAAATGCAAAGCTTTTTGGATCTGAAAACGAGAGAGAGAGAGAGAGAGAGAGAGAGAGAGAGTGCATAAAATGAAGCTTCCAATTTATATTGTGTGCAAAACCGTGAGGGTAGCTTGGTCTTTGCTCCAGAAATCCGTTATTTGCAAAAATGTGATAAAAATGGCATCTTTGGCATGGCTTGCGTTTTATGCTTGTTTGTGCTTACTTGCGTTTTGGTGAGCTGGAATATGAGTGCATACTCAGCTCACGTGATGGAATCCTCTAGCTTGCCAAAAATGAGAAAAATCCAAGAATGCATGAAATGTGTGTGAGCAAAATGTGCTCAAATACGCTAGGCTTTTTATGGCAAGGAATGTGTGCTGGCAGCTTACTTCGATCCCTAGCTTGATGTATTGAAAAACCTTGCACAAATAACTTACAAAATACACAAAACCAAACTACTCAAAAAAATCAACTTTGTATCATTTTTCTCCATCAGATTTCTCACAAATGGCTTGGGCATTCTTTGGCTTCTTGATACATATCAAAAGTTCATAGCATGAGGATCAAAACAAGCTTTGATTCACTCAAAATGGATCAAAAATGAGTGAGATATGGTTCTCCAAAGTCATGCACAAAGATTGCATAATCTGGGCACAAAATCTGGGCAGGCGCGCGTTCTTGGCTTGCATGGGCATGCATGAATTCAGTTTCCTGGCCTCAACTTGTGAGCCTTGTATCTTGATCAATTTTGAACAAATTACATGATTCAAAGTTCCATTTAAAGCTCTCATGGCATACTTTAAAATGCACGAAGTGATTTTCAAAAATTCCATTCCAATCAAAAGATATAAGCTTCAACATTATGCCCACCACCTGTTTGTGGAAATGACTCAAAGAAATGCCCAGAAACGTGCACGCTTGCCCAGCCTTGGTCAACTTTTGTGCACAAAACTTCTAACTCAAATATCTCTCAAATGGTGCGTTTTTGAGAAATTTTACACAATGGCAATCTTGTAGGATTTTTTCCAAGCTTTCCAGAAATGTATGGCATGCTATCATTGGATAAAAATTGAGAGATTTATGAGGTGTCAAAGTTCCATAGGGTGGACACTTAGAAAAAACTTCAAACTTCCAATTACTTCAAAAACAAGTTAACTCCAATTTCTTCAATTTCCTTGATTTAATGATGAATTTGGTCATGAAAAATGAAAATGTGATCTTTGAATGGTTGGCCAAAAATCCACTTGGTCAACTTTTGACTTTGACTGATTTTGACCAAAATGACCATTTTGCCCCTTGTGATCAATTGACTTGCTTCCACTCCAAATTGAGCCTCAATATTTCAACCATAGATGTCCATCAACATATAGAAACAAGTGAAATCAAGTTTGAATGAAGAATCTGAAGAAATCCTGATTTCACTCAAAACCCTAATTTTGCTCCATGTGTTAGGAGGTGACCAATCAAGCTTCAAAACCTCAAACCTTCTGAATGTGTTGAGCAATCCTTTGAACCATGATGACTCAAATGATAATAAGAAGATAACACTCCAAGAAAATGACTCATCCAAGCTTCAAACTCCATAGATGACCAAAACCCTAATTTCATCAGATGAATGCCACAAATGAATTTCTCACCAATTCTCTTCAAAACTTCAATTCCTATGGGATCAATGAGACAAATGGAATGTCTTGAGGCATAATACATCATAATGACTTGAAAGATCCACAGATATGGCAACTTGAGATCTCCTCAGAAGGACATGCTAACGCAATCAACCTCCTTAGCTTGTAGAAGACTTGAGAACCCAAAGAGCTTGGATCCTATCATGAGATGTGAATGCAATGCAATATGATGTTTATGACGAAACATAAGCCTAAATCAAGAGGGTAAATTTTGGGGTGCAACAGCTGCCCCTATTCAATCTTCTTTAACTTGATAAGCGAGAACTGGTGGAAACCTTCGAGCGTTCAAAGTGGAAGAGGATTGAATACAAAAGAACCCGAAAATTTACACTCTTGAGAAGAAGAGTGAAACTTTCCAAAGGGAGCCAGAGAATGCTGGACTTAGAGAAGACCAAATGAAATTGGTTTAATGTGAGGGCCCCAAATAACATTGTGCCTTAACAAGTGGGTGAGCCTAATAAACATTAGCTTCCCTCAAGATATGCGCCAAGACGAAATTGTAACGCAGACTATAGAGATGAGATAAAACTCAAACCAGAAGACCAGACAAAACTAGATTCTGAAAACGTACGCAATAGGACAACCATGAAAAGGATCCTATTAGCAAGGTGACTAGAGCGCGTGATTCTAGGAGCACCTGCTGGTCTCAACCGAGGGTGAATAGTAGAAATTGTGACAAACCAAAGGTATGAAAGAGACTGGTCAACCAAGGATAGACAGTAGACGAAGCTGATTAAATCCAAGGAATGACATCAAACGAGACAAAACTCGACTCGATAAAACTAGAAGAGCAACAGTTTCTAGAAACGAGTACCAGGATAAAAACTGTATTTCACGCACGGGAAACGAGACAAAACTCGACCCATAGCAAAGTGATGAGAGTGCATGTTTCTCAGAGCACCTGCTGTTCTCAAACTAAAGGATAGATAGTAGACGAACCTGATTGAATCCAATAGTTATAACAGAGCCATCCCAACCGAAGATAGACAATAGACGAAACTTATTGAATCTACGGAGTAACGGGGAATGGTTTCAACCTGAGATAGACAGTATGATGGAACTGAAAGAATCACAGGAGCAAGAAACAAAGCGAGATAAGACTCAACTCATGGAGGTTAGTTAGATGAAACGAACTAGATGAGTACCAGGACAACAACTGGATTTCATGCACGGGAAACGAGACAAAACTCGACTCAAGAATACTAGTTAGACGAAGCAAACTAGATGAGTACCAATACGACAATTGGATTTCATGCGCGGGAAGCGAGACAAAACTCGACCCAAAGCAAAGTGATTAAAGCGTACTTCCAAAACACTTGCTGAAATGTTTATCAGGACAAAACTGACATTTGAAAGGTATATTTGGTGGACATTGAAATGAACCAAAAAAAGGTAGTAGGGACTGAACCAATGAAATTGCACCAGAGAGAAACTGGGCTACAACCAAAACTTCAAAGTAAACACTCGACCAAATTGAATGATCAACAAAATACTTGTATGGAGATACTGAGGATAGAGGCCTCATCGGGAAATAATCAAATTAGCGATTCAGGGAACATAGTGGCAATAAAGGCTTATGTTTCAATGCATGTTTGATATATATTTTTTTATGGAGTAAAGTTCCAAAAGATTATGGAAAATCACACTTTGAGGATGCAATGTAATGATGCATGATTAAATGTTTCACCGGGAGTGACTAATCAAAAGCCAATCAAATACCAAGCGAAACTTGATAGAACTTGCAAAATAAATTGCAAAATCCACAAGGAGAAAACCTTCAAAGAGGTGAAACTCTGCGAGAGCAAAACTTGTGTAACCGTAGAAACGAGCTACAATCATCGAGAAGGGGTGCAAAAATAAATTGCGAGACTTCATCGGAAATAATTATGGGCTGTTGATTCTAATAAGATGCCAAATGAAATTGGGCAAAGATAGAGAAGATCCAGGCGAAACAGCGACTTCTGAAGAGGAAATCCAAATGGAGATTGGACTTCAATAGGGAATATACCAAACGACACGGGGATATGGATTCCTGTGACTTCATGGGGAGCAACCAATCTTTGGTCAATGATAGGAGAAAATTCACACACGACTCCTGCTATCTTCACTTGGGGATATCTACTGGGGATGCACACCCACACAAGCATACGTCTCGGGAATACTCACTGGGGATACCCATTGGGGAGATGGGCGAGCTTTTGGAATAAAAGTCCAAGTCAGATAGTTCATCCGGGCATGAAGAAACAAGAAACCTCATATATGACAGCTCCACTGGGGAAATGAGAGGGACAACTCCACCGGGGAGGAGTGGAAATGAATCCATTGGGGAGCAAAGAATATCGCGCCGCAACCTTGAAGGAAAATTTCCTCGCTGGGGAGAGGAGAAGTCTTGAAGAAGGAACCTGGTGCACAATTGATACACTGGGGAAGAAGGGATAACCTTGAATAAAACCTCCAAATGCAACAACTTGACTGGGGAATTAATGGAGTCATCAATAAACATTCTGCCTCGAACGGGCACTCTTCTATGAACACAACAATAACACAACCTCATTGGGGGTATAGATTCTTAATCAAGAAATCTTATCAATTACCGCTATCAGACAAAACTCTCCACTTGACGATACTGTGGAATAGACAACCTTCAGGTAAAACTGGGGAATCATCTGGATACAGACTCTTCACACTTTGGGAGACTTGCTGGGGGGGAAGTAGAGACTTCGGTGCCATTGGGGATGCCCCATGCTGGAGATATTTCATATGATCAACCCTGTCAATTCAATCAAACCAAGTCTGCCCCAAGCACTAGGTTTTGAAGAGTCTTTTTGGATAACATCAACTTTCCACTTTTGAGAGTTCCCAGACTCCCATTTGGCCTTTTCTGCTCCATCATCTTGTATTCCAGATTTACTTTTACCCCAAGAAGACTGATTAGTCTCTTGATTTGTGGCTGCCCTATATTATCAATTCTTTGAAAAGATCGGCTTTTGATCCAACGGAGTCAAGATCCTTTCCTTTGACAAGATCAAATCCTATTTTGGTGCTCATTGCACACTCGCTTGATGTCAAACAGTTGTTTCACATACAGAAAAATGTTTATTATGAGAATGAAAATTCAAATGCAACACTCATGTAAGTCTTGAAGTTTTTTTTTTTTAAGAAACAAATGACAAGACAAACATATGATGCCAACACGAAAATCAGCGCAATTTAGGAGTCAAGAAAATGTTATCTCATCGTAGTGTGCCTTCGAATTAACCCATGCTTCAGTTAGGACTTTTGAGGGTTGTAACGTGGCCTGGTTCACGGTTTTCAAAAAATGTTTTTAGGCTCAAGATATTTGGTGCCCACCCCCTTCGTGATGTTCTTCAATCCTAAATTCAGTCAACTTGATACGAGCATTCTACTCTCAACGGAGTATGGTATGGCTGCTTCTGCTGAGGATTTCTTGAACGTGCTCGACAGCCACTCACCTTTAACTTTGCTTTCAGATCACACGGCTTTGTTCTCTTATTGACAATCTTTTTTTTCAAGGCTTTGCCCTCCGTTTTGCCTAAGTGACTTATTACCAAGTTCGACTTAGCGGGATTCTCTTTTTTTGTTCATCATTTTTCATTCCTTTTCTTTTTTTTTCCAGAACAAATCGTGTGATCCATACCATCTTCAATTTGTCAGAAGTAATTGTGACTGTCTGAGTCTTTGAGGGATTCCACATTGACAGACGAAGGTTGACCATTGTAGTTTGGGCTTTGCTCAGCCTTTTAGAGGATAACCATTGTTGTATCCTTTGATTGCACTCTTCTGAATACTCGATCACATTAACTGAACTCTACCCTTCCCCAGGTTAGAAAAAATGAGGGTTTTTTCTGAATAGAAAAGAAACTCATACTTCAAGGCTCAAAGGGGTTAATGAGAGTCTATCTCCCTTATATCTCCGGTGTTTGAGAATTGAAACAAGGCCTGTGCATCATCAACAGGGTTCTACTCGAAAGCATACAGACGAAAGACTAACATCTTAGTATCGTCATCCTCCCCCAAATCTTTGCCTAAACAAAAGACTTGGTGAAGTTGGCATCAATATGCAAGCAAATCATTTTATAAAAAATGGCAAACGCATACGTGATAACAAAGATTTCTTCAAGACAAACATACTTAGTGCATTAAGATTTTCATTCAAAAATAAACAAATTTTTACATGATAGCAGTGTTTAAGCAAACAAACAAGGGTGCAAATGAAAATGCAATAGAGAAATTCAAGATTGCCATTGTTGAGGAGATTCGACTCCGTCTGGACTTCTTGATTCTGACAATTTTCTACAGTCTTGATGCTCTTGGACAAGAGATTCCCCTTCTGATCTATCATTGACGCAGCAGTCTTTGGATTAATCCAAACTCGAACCTTATCTCTGGACGACAGAACATCTTCAGTCAACTGGTCGAGTGCCCCAAGATGACATTCACGGGTGATTTCCTTCAAAAGAAACTATGAAGGTTATGAAATGGCCTGCCAAACAGAATCGGCTCTTGGAATACACTACTCATGAATGATCTCCAGGAAGTGGTACAAACATCCCAACAAAGGGCACCATCAAATCTAACCGTACTATCCACTTTTCCGTTATCATTATTGAGCAAGAACCATCAAAAGTTTCAAATGCAAGTAATTATCACGAAAACATTGGACGTTATTAAACCATTGAAAAACTGCAAGAAATAAAAACAAAGAAGTTTCCTTTCTCATTAATTGAAGACCGGCCATCAAGAGGCACTTACAAAGAGACGCAACTCCTACAAAGGTAATTATCCTAAAACATAAAAATGAAAGAACGCTACAAAAGTGGCAATGCAGTAATAGATGACCAACGATCTATAATTCTGCTACTATTCATACAACCAACAAGCTAGGCGAAGAACTTCTTCAACACATCAGCATTCATCGGGAGCGGGAAATCTTCACCGTCCATGGTTGTGAGCATCATTGCCCCACCAGAGAAAACCTTCTTGACCACAAAGGGTCCTTCATAAGTCGGAGTCCACTTGCCCCTGGGTCGCCTTGCGGAAGAATTATCCTTTTAAGGACCAGATCACCTGCTTGATAAAACTGAGGACGCACCCTCTTGTCATAAGCTTTTCTCATCCTCTTTTGATACACTTGGCCATGACACACAGCTGCCAGACGCTTCTCGTCAATGAGGTTTAACTGATCTAACCGATTCTGCACCCACTCGGTTTCATCGAGTTCAGCCTCTTTCATAATTCTCAAAGAAGGAATTTCAACCTCCACAGGCAATACTGCTTCCATCCCATACACAAGGGAGAACGGGGTTGCCCCAGTCGACGTGCGCGCTGAGGTGCGATATCCATGCAAAGCGAAAGGCAACATCTCATGCCAATCCTTATAGGTTACCACCATCTTCTACACAATCTTCTTAATATTCTTATTTGCAGCCTCGACAGCATCATTCATCTTCAGGCGATATGGAGAGGAGTTATGGTGTTTAATCTTGAAAGCCTCACAAAGCTCCTTCATCGTTTTGTTGTTGAGGTTGGACCCATTATCAGTGATGATTTTCTCGGGGACCCCATAGCGGCAAATGATATTGTGCTTGATGAAACAGGCCACAACTTGCTTGGTGACATTAGCAAAAGAAGCAGCTTCGACCCACTTGGTGAAATAATCTATAGCAACCAAGATGAAACGATGGCCATTAGAAGCGGTCGGCTCAATCTTTCCAATCATATCAATGCCCCACATTGCAAAGGGCCACGGAGATGTCAAAACATTCAAGGGAACAGGGGGAACATGCACTTTATCAGCATACACTTGACACTTGTAGCAAACCCTGGCGTGATTATAATAGTCTGTTTCCATAGTGGACCAATAGTAGCCAGCCCTCAATATCTTCTTGGCCATGGTATGACCACTGGAATGGGTCCCAAAAGCACCTTCATGCATCTCTTCGATGATCTTTGACGCTTCATTCTTATCCACACATCTGAGCAACATGCCATCATGGTTTCTCTTGTACAAAATACCATTGCTGAGGAAGAACATTGCAGCGAACCTCCTTAAGAACTTCTTATCTATGATGGACGCTTCTTCTGGGTACTCTTGAGTCTCTAAATACTTCTTAACATCATAAAACCAAGGATTACCATCCAATTCCACTTCCGCTTCAAAACAAAGAGTTTGCTCATCTAACCTTCTAATAGTGATCGAAGGCCTCATTAGCCCACTTCACCTTGAACATGGACGATAAGGTGGCCAATGCATCTGCAAGATGATTCTCCTCTCTGGAGATATGCTCAAATGTGATCTCTTCAAAATAAGGAATCAACTTTATCACATGCTCGCGATAAGGAATCAAGTTTTGATGACGAGTTTCCCAATCACCGTTAATTTGACTGATAACGAGATTAGAATCCCCAAAACCTCCAAGAACTTGATACGCAAGTCAATTACCGCTTCAATCCCATAAATACAGGCTTCATACTCTGCCATGTTGTTCGTGCAGTCAAAACAAATCCGGGCTGTGAAAGGAATATGGAAACCCTCGGGGGAGGTGATAACAGCTCCTACACCATTACACATTGCATTCGACGCTCCATCAAACACCATCGTCCACTGTGACCCTGGCTTAGGCCCTTCCTCTGAACCGGGAATGTTGCAGTCTCTAATGTACAAGATGTCTTCGTCCGGGAATTCCAACTTCATCGGTTGATAGTCATCCACAGGTTGGTGGGCAAGATAATCTACCAGGACACTGCCCTTGATTGCTTTCTGGGTAGTATACTGGATATCATATTCTGTCAAAATCATCTGCCAACGGGCGACTTGGCCGGTAAGAGCTGGCTTCTCAAATATGAACTTAATAGGATCCATCTTAGAAATCAGATAAGTGGTATGTGCCAACGTGTACTGCCTCAAATGTTTAGCAGCCCATGCTAGTGCACAACATGTCTTCTCAAGCAAAGAATAGCTTGACTCACACTCAGTGAACTTCTTGCTCAGATAATAGATGGCTTGTTCTTTCTTTCCGGTCTCATCATGTTGACCAAGCACACAACCCATAGAGTTCTCCAGAACTGTTAGATACATAATCAAAGGCTTTCCCTCAACTGGTGGCACAAGTATCAGAGGCTCTTGCAAGTATCCCTTGATTCTATCAAATGCCATTTGGCAATCATCATTCCAAACAACAGCTTGATTCTTCTTTAACAACTTGAACAAAGGTTCAGAAGTGGCGGTAAGATGAGATATGAACCTGGAGATATAGTTCAATCTCCCCAAGAAACCACGAACTTCCTTCTCTATCTTTGGCTCAGGCATCTCTTGTATCACTTTGGCAGGATCAACTTCAATACCTTTCTCACTCACAATAAAGCACAACAACTTCCCTGACCTCACCCCAAAGGTGCACTTATTCGGATTCAACCTTATCCTGAACCTCCTTAATCTTTCAAACAATTTTTGCAAATCAACCAAATGCTCTTCCTCTGTTTGAGACTCAGCAATCATATCATCAACATAAACTTCAACCTCTCTATGCATCATGTCATGAAAGAGAGTGACCATTGCACGCTGATACGTTGCCCCTGCATTCTTCAGACCAAAGGGCATAACCTTGTAACAAAAAGTTCCCCAAGGTGTGATGAAGGTAGTCTTTTCCATATCATCAGGTGCCATCTTGATTTGATTATAGCCAGAAAATCCATCCATGAAGGAGGAAAACCTTGGCTTGAGCAGTATTATCAACCAGAATATCAATATGAGGGAGTGGAAAATCATCTTTAGGGCTCGCTCTGTTCAGATCCCTGTAATCGACACACATCCGGACTTTACCATCTTTCTTAGGTACCGGCACAATATTTGCAACCCACGACGGATACGAGACAACCTTCAGAAAACCGACGTCTAACTATTTCTGTACCTCCTCTTTGATCTTCTTAGACATCTCTGGATGAGTTCTTCGAAGTTTCTGCTTAACTGGAGGACAATCTTCCCGAAGAGGCAACTGGTGGACCACGATATCCGTGTCCAAACCTGGCATATCCTCATAAGACCATGCGAACACATCGACATATTCCTGAAGCATATTTATCAGTCTTGCCTTCACACTTTCTTCCAAGTCGGCCCCTATTCTGATCTCTTTCTTCGCTTCATCTGTACCCAAATTAACCAACTCTAGAGGCTCTTCATGTGGCTGAATAACCTTCTTCTCTTCTCGTTCTAACAATTTGGCTAACTCTGCAGGGAGTTCGCAATCTTCATCACTCTCCTCCTCTGCTTGGTGAATCGGATTGTCGAAGTCATAATGAGCAATAGTAGAATTGTGATCATTGGTATCTGGTGTGGACATGTATCTGCATGATTAATTTTTGTTTTAATGACAGTGTGTGAAGAATAAAAACATTGCCACATTTTCTTTTAGAAAAAACAAATAAATGGTAAAAGTGAAAGTGAAAATAACACAAAAAGTTTGAATAAAAACGTTCTTTATTTCATGATAAAAACTGCAATGTGAGACATGGTGGCCCTACACAATGATTCACTACGCCTTGGGCAGAGCGTAGGAATTATGGAATAATAAAGAAAAACAAGAAAATTACTCCTCAGCGGTTGTAACTTGAATGGTGTCCATAGATGTTCAATTCTTCAACTCGCTGCCCGGGATGCATGGACGAATTCAATCCTCTATGTTGAAAACATCGTCTCTGTCATCAATTGCATTGACTTGATCTTTCTCTCTAATACCGACACTGGAAAACTTGACAGGGGTAGACGAATCAGGAGCTCTGAGAATCTGTCTGCGCAAAATGGGATCAAATCCCAAGCCAAATCTGTTGAACTTCGGAGCAACCTCCACAACACTGCCCCAACCTTTAGGGAGACCGACCTTAAGCAAAGCTCGAGCATCTTTCAACGAAGTCAGAGGGGTCTCAACTTTCTTCTTAACCTCAACATCTGGATTCTTGATCATCTGAACAGTCTCAAAAGCTTGGAACGGAGTCTCGTGTATTTCACCCTCAATTTCCACATAGCGGAAAGAAGCCAAGTGACTCACGATATACTCCTCCTCTCCATAAACAGTAATTATCTTTCCATCAAGAGGATACTTGAGCTTCTGATGAAGAGTGGAAGTGACTGCACCAACCTTATGGATCCAAGGACGTCCCAAAAGACAACAATAGGCCGGATTAATGTCCATCACATAGAAGGTGGAAGTAAAGATCTTCGGACCCACCTTGATCGGTAAGTCAATCTCTCCAAACACAGACCTCTTCGAACCATCAAACGCCTTTACAACAAGATCACTGGGACGCAACTCCATACCAGCATAATCAATCTTCATAAGTGCCTTCTTGGGCAACACATTCAACGATGACCCGGTATCTACCAGAACCCTTGACAAGGTTGTGCCCTTACACTCCATAGAGATGTGCAGAGCTTTGTTATGATTACGGCCCTCGGGTGGAAGATCAAAATCTGTGAAACCTAACCCATTTCCGGCTGATATACTAGCACATACCGTTTCAAACTGACCCACTGTAATCTCTTGGGGAACAAAAGCATTCTTCAATAATTTCATCAGAGCATTCCTATGAGCCTCAGAATAGATCAACAAAGATAGCATAGACATCTTAGATGGGGTATGATGTAACTGCTCAACAATATTATAGTCACTCTTCCTTATCAATCTCATCAACTCTTCAACCTCAGCTTCTGGAGTCGAAGACACGTTAGGTGCAACCAGAGGTTTAGGTGCATTAGTCTGCTCAGATCCTTGACCATCAACCATCACTTGTTTGCCTTTCGCCTTAGCTAAAGCATCTGCCTTACTCTGAAGATTTGGGGGACTTAACACCCTTCCACTTCTCATTAAACGTCCCTCACCAGAAAAGTTATTGGCATCCGCATCATCATCTTTCACCAAACTGTTCTCAGACGGACCAAAGTCTTGTTTAACCCCATGATAATACACATCAGCACCATAATGCCAAGGAATCTCCTTCTCACTATCATACGGCATAGGACCAGGCAAAGTAATCATCAATGGTACTGGCTTGACAGCCACATGAATTCTTCTTGGAGTAAACAAAATAGAAACCACTGAAACATCTGCTGGAGTCACCTTTCTGTACTTCCTGGCTCTACCAAACTGAAGAGAACCATCATTTATCAATTCCTGAATACGTGCCTTCAGGTCATCACAACCCTTTGGCCGTTCCGCACACTTGCAACAAACTAGATCACAACCCGGGAAAATACCATTGTCACTCAAATACCTCTTAACATAAGGAAGAGAAGTAGTCACATGATTGGCATCCATAACCAAATCCAACCACTCGCCATCCCCAAAAATGGCATTAACAGTTGCGCCGTCATGTGATGGCATAGGATGCTGAATAACATTTGGTCCTACTGCAGCTTCAAACTGAATAGCCTTAGAATCAAGCAAATCTTGGATCTTACACTTCAGAGCATAACAGTTCTCAATCGAATGTCCCACACCACCAGAATGGAATTCACATCTTGCATTGACATCATAATTAGCTGGATGACGATCGGGATTAACAGGCATTTGTCTCAGACTAACCAACTTCAAATCAAGCAGATGTTGTAGGGCTTGAGCATAACTCATGGGCAACGGATCGAACTTTCTTGGTTGCCTTTGCCGATAGTTGTTATTTTGTCTCGGAACATTCTGTTGTCTCGCTTGCTGTGGTTACTGTTGTTGAGCAACTGCGGGAATAGATACAACATTGATCTGTTGTGGATATTGTCCTCTACTTCTTCTTTCATAAGCATGAGCATAGTTAGTTTCCCCCTCTCTCTTCTTGGGGTGAGCAACAAACGGTTTCTTACTTCCATTCGAGGAAGATCCTGAACCAACCTGAATTCTTCCGGCTTTCATTCCGGCCTCTATTCTTTCTCCTGCCATTACCAATTTAGCAAAACCTGCAGATGTAGCCCCAATCATACGATCGTAGAAAGGCCCTTGTAGAGTATTCATAAACATATCAATTAGTTCTCTCTCCAACAGAGGAGGTTGAACTCTCGCAGCCAACTCGCGCCATTTCTGCGCATACTCCTTAAAAGATTCACTCGGGCCTTGTGACAGACTTTGCAAATGAGTATGATTAGGCGCTAGATCTCGGTTGTAATTATAATGCCTAACAAAAGCACGGACTAAGTCATTCCAACAGCGAATGTGAGCCCTCTCTAGCTTCATATACCATTCCAAGGGTGCACCGGTCAAACTATCCTGGAAATAGTGAATCAACAACCCCTGATCATGAGTATGAAGTGACATCTTCCTGAAGTAAGCAGTGGCATGGGTCACTGGACAAGACGAGCCATTGTATTTTTGAAACACCGGAGGCTTGAATTTGGGGGGAACCCTCACCCCTGATACCAAACCAAGGTCATTAGCATCCATGCCAAAGACGCCTTCACCTTCAACAACCTTCGAACGTTCCTCCAACTGACGATACCTCCTGTCTTCAATTGAGAAGTCTGGGTCAGAATGCACAGAAAAACCATCTTCTTCAAAATCATGATCACGCTCCTGATTACCCCTCACAACAATTGGATTACCTTTGCGATTCCCCATTAGCTGAGAGCCCGAAGGTGGAGGAAACTGCCCTTGATTAGCACAACGAAGATCAAAAGGATTGCCTTGAGGTCCGGGAAGATTCATGAAAGTCTGGTCTTGCACATGATCCTGCCCAACAGAAATATCAGCAAACAACCCCTGATTCTCAGCATCAGCCCAGTTACGAACTTGATTGTTGACCAGAGCAAGTCAACTCATCCTGTCTGCGGTTTGAATTCGTGATTGCTTCCATGAACTGAGTCATCTGGGTAGCCATCTGGATCCTCAACTCAACAAGCTCTGCTTGTACTTGCTCCATCTGCCTCGGAAAATTACTTCGGGTAGAGTAGCGGTGAATTGTCGTCTTGAATCTCCTCTGATAATAAAGGTAAAGTCAGAATAAGAACACCAACCCGGAAACCTGTTATGCATGAGGTATGTATATGCATGAATATATATGCAATGCATGTAATGACATGTTTATATATTTCCAGGATTCTAACACTCGTAGCCAAGTTTTTGGGCAATAGCATAAGATAAAATGACGAACACCAATTGAATCAAATCTCATTAAAACAATAGAAGCACGGATACAAATAATTCCTCAAAATATCTCAACCATAATACAAACCAAGATGCTAAAGATTCTGACAACAAGCAAAGTAAAGAAGTGGAATCCCATAAACAAGCCTGATGGTGATTCTCTTTTGAAACATAAGATGAAATAACAAGCCTAAAAATATGACATAGGGAAGCCTGCAGACTCTTGAATTCCCAACTGAAGCTTGAGCTTCCCAATTTCTTCTATGGCCAAGGATAGCTGAACATCCTTCTGTCTGAGCTGATCTTCAAATGCTGCTCTCTGAGTGGCTTTCTTTAGGATCTTCCTTTCTAGGCTTCTGATCTTTGCTTTATGCTTCTTCTCCACCTCGACCTTGGAATCTTTGCTTTCCTTCTCAATCTCTACTATAGCCCTCACGTGATCTGTCAGTGGTATCATCCCTTCTTCGGACCTAGATCTCTTCTTTGCAGCATCAGATGTCTCTCCCTCATACTTCTTGAGCTTGTGAGCCAACTGATTCTTCTCTTGGGTAGCAACCAAACATCTCACGTTTAGAGTCTCTTTTTCTTCTATCAGAATGCGGTTCTGAGCACGCACTCGCTCGTAATCTCCCTTGGGCACAACATCTGGAACAATAGCAACTTGAGGATGGAAAGGTGCAACTCTGGTAATAGAAGGCCACTGTCGATCTTTGTTTCTTTCTTTAATCCACTGGACAAATGATGCATAAGTTGTAGGATCCTTCTTGCCAAAGAACTGTCCTCCTTCAATGTGAATTCTCTTCCAAGCTTGAAAAGCTCTTTCCAAAGATCCGGTAATGTCTGGTATGTCAAAGCACAAAGTCTCTCGCACACATTCTTCACTAGGAGGGCCTATCAGAGCATATCCCAATTGTCTCAAAGTAAGGAACGAATTATAGTTGACACCACCTCGAATACCTATGAGAGGTACATTAGGGAACTCCCCACAATGAACAATTATACTTGCTCTATCCGTCTTAGTCACAACATGCCTAAACCAACTGATATCCTGAGATATGAGCGCCATCAAGCGAGGCACCCACCGCATAGTGTGCTGAGTATCCACAAAAGCACCGACACGAGGGAGGAAACTTTGGAACCATTGGTACAAGAGTGGAGCGCAACAATGGACCAAACCACCCTTTCCTTTGTAACTCTTTGCGTGAATGGAATGATACAGATCTCCCAAGAGAGTGGGAACAGGATTCTTCTGAATAAACAAGGAGATAACATTCTCATCAATGAATTTGGGCTCATTTGGGAACAAGACCATCCCATAAATACAACAAGCCAAGATAGCATTGAAACCCCTCCAATCGGACTTCGCAGCCTTAGCATTAGCTTCTCTCAATAGAAACCCCAAATGAAAACCATTCACCGCCCTTTTTTTGCGGCATTGGCTGAAATCACCGACGTCTCTAAGAACAAGGCAGCAACAATCTGATCATCAGTAGGTTTCCCCATAGCAATGTGAAAAGGCACTTGATAAAGCACTGGAATATCTAAAAGATCAGAATACTCCTCCAAGGTAGGAAGCAGCAGATAATCTGGAAACATGAAGCATCTCAACTCACGGTCGTAGAACTGGAACAAAGCTTTAAGACCGTCTTCCTGGTATTCACAGAGAGGGTGTTTCAAATATGATAAAATCCTTCCATTGTCTCTGGTAAACTCAACAAAAACCTCAGGAGGGGACCTCTGGGCCAACAAAATCAAACTCTCAAGAGCTGGAGCAGGAAAATTATACACTGGATGACGTCTGTAATTAGTCTTCTTTTTAGTATCCATCTTTTAGCAATGACCCAATAACCTGACTCGGAGATTAGTAATCCTGGAAATGATAAAACATGTATGTTAAAAAAAAAGGATGCAATTTACAAAATGTTTCATGAATGCAATAGGACCCAAGCTCTGTATTCTGAACACTGTCTTGTTGGTGAAGTAAACCATAGATAACAGAACCAAGAACCACAAAACCCAAGTAACATAAGTCAGCATCTATACCTGTCCCAACCCAACCTCACGGGTAATACTAGACACAACTGGGTACCTAATGATAAACAGAGTCGATGGTTCTTTATCGAGTACTTCGCTTGCTACACAAAGGATGTAGGGCGAAAACACCGTCAATCGAACCTCGTCTAGGTTTGGTACTTCATGCCTCCTCACACGCACCACGGGATGTGGGATTCGACATGAACATCCGTCTATCCTATATGTCACTGGCCTGGGTAGTGGGCCTTTTACCTCTTGTAACTCCCACCCACCAAAAAACAACAACAACGGCCCAACAGCCACAAAATAATATAGCCAGATGCAGATGCATGCAAACATGCACAAGTATATATATATATATATAAATAAATAACAGAAAACAAACTATAAAGCAATAAACAAAACAAATAAACACCCAAAAGAAAAGAAAACAAAAGCTAGGATCGACTTCTGATCAGACCAGCAAGAGGTCTAGACGATCCCTAGTGAAGTCGCCAACTGAAACACCCAGCCGAAAATCAATGGATATAACTATATAACAATGAAGTCGCCATCGAACGTTTTTTATCCCTCCAAGAGGGAAAGGTAAACATCGAGTAAACCTGAAACGAAGAAATCACGGTCTTGCGACCGAGAGATCGGTTAAGGAAGTCTGTTATGCGAGGGGAAGGGATTAGCATCCCACACGTCCGTAGTACTCTACGGTATCCGTTTTTACTTTCTATCTAATGGGTGTAAAGGTCTAACTATATCTGTATATGGTATAATGCATGCAAAAAGGAAAAGAAGAATAAAGAAATAAAAGAAAATAATAAAGGAAAGAAAACACAGTGGGAAAAGAAGGAAATATTTACAAAGGTTGCTCGGTCTAGCCCCACGACAGGATGCCTATGTATTCCCTCATGCAATGGGAAAATCAGAGCGCCGTAGTTCGGCTCACTTGTTTTGGTTGGTTTGTGTTTTTTAAATTAGTAGACGAAACAACAAACGATGACGAAACACCTCCATGATGACGAAACATCAGCTACAAACGGGATGACGAAACATTGGGAGACGGGATGACGAAACATCAGCAAACGAGATGACGAGACATCAAAGGATGAGATGGAGAAACATCAAAGGATGAGATGGCGAAACATCAGCAACAGGACGACGAAGCATCAACAGCAAACAGGACGACGAAACATCTTAGACTAATTGGTTTGTATCTTTTACTTTGGAAAAGTTTCAGATTATTAGAGTGTTTTAATGAACTTGACAAAAATAAGATTTTAGTTTTAAGGATGCAAAAGGATAAAGGTAAAATGGCTAAGGGAAACTAACCTACTTCTAAATCCTAATGTTATCATGCAAAGTTGATCCTAAGTTATGCATATAAACAAGGGGAAGATCTACCTAAAGTTATCATACATGGATGCCTAACTTAATGTCTAAACTTGAAATCTAAGTTAATCGAGCAAAACCCAAGGGGAACCTATAAAAATCAATCACCTTGGTTAGGAAACCAAGTGAGAAGAGGGGTAGGATCAAGTAAAGTGCTTTGGCAAAAGCACACAAACTAAGCACTAACAAGTACTAAAAAAGAAAGAAGAAGAAGAAAGATGAAAATGCAATGAAATTCAAATGAATTATGCTCATGCAAAGTGTCATGTGAGGTGAGGTCAGTAGACACAACATCTATTTACAAAGTTATACAAAACTTTAACAAACATCAATCATCATTACAAACACCTACAAACAAGTTAATGCACAAACTAGGTCGAAACTAATCCTAAAAGCATGCAAGGAGCTAATTGTGCGAAGCGATGGACTTAGATGAAGTTAATAGACAATTAAAGAATAAAAAGACATACAAGTCAGTAGCTAATCATGTTACTGCTCATTTACATCATGCAAAATAACCCACAAAGATTTAAGAACCAAAATCTATCAAAAGCGTGCAAACCTGCAACAAACGTGTGTAGAGAAATGCATCTAGGTATGTGAAGTTTATGACATGAAAAGATGGTGTCAAGATGAAGAGGCTACAATACCAATATCATAAAAATGAATTAATAATCAAACCATAAAAGAAATGCCATGAGGATGCAATTACAACATGGATGCAAAACTAATTGAAATGCTTAACCTAGAATACAACTAAAGATGGAAGGATGCATGGTTGATGCATGAGAGCAAAAGGATAAAATTAATGGAATAAAAAGATGTAGGTGGAAGTAGTTAGCATGGCAAGAATGCATGATCATCATATACATGTTCATTATTTACAATGCACAAACAAAGCAACCAGAAAAAAGCTTAAACATGCATCTAATGGTGTGTGGTGAAGGTGCTTAGATGAATGTGTCCTAACATATTTGTGTCAAGTGTTATGGACAAATGAGATGGATGATGAGGATGTAAACATGATGCTCATATGAACACAAAGCAATTATCAAATGTCATGCTCTACCATTACTCATAATGTAAAAATTAGTAGTGGAAAGGAGTGGTTCTAAACCTTAGAATTAAATGTTAGATGAACAAGCAAATGAATGAGCTAATCATGATGAAGAGATGAGGTAAGAATGCAATGCTACATACTAGGTCAGTAGCCAAAGACCTATATAAACTATAAACAAGATCAATTCAAACAAAATAAAAGGAAAGCACATTCTCACAAGTTGAAAGCTTCTTAACTAGCTAATCATGACACTTAAAAAGATTCAAACAAAAATAGTTTTAATTGGAAAATTAAAACCATATGTGACTTGTGTCATAAGTTTAACTCAAGATATGATTCATGAGTAACCAAATGTAGAAGATAAAGCTTCCATACACAAACAAATTACCTATTTAATGAACATAATCATCCAAAGCAAAACACCACCTATCTTAGATCAAATACCATTGATCAAGATTAGTAGGAAGGGAAAGATGTCTTGTATGTCATAGGGTGATGATAGAACCCTCACAAGATGTTTGTCATGAGCTTGAGGTAATGTCCATTGAGAAGACGTGCCTCAAAATCAAGAACCTATAATCCCTCAAGGTATGTTCCAACCAAACATGGAAAAAGAAGAAGAAAGAAAATCTAGCTCTTTTAGGTCATCATGATGACATTACAAATTAGTGCAAGCCAATGAATCAAAGAGCATTTGGGTTATGGACTACACAATGTACAAGGTCAGAAATAAAACTCAAAGAATCAATTGGAATTGGACCTCCAAAGCCATGCATGATGCATACAATACAAGTGGTAGAACCATAAGCAAAAATTTGTAATATTCTAATTAATCAAAAGTTGCATGTGCTTGAGCAAATTAGGGGCTTAAATGAATCAATCATACTGGAATCAAGGCCCTAAATATGCTATGAGGATGAAATAAGAGAGTGGGAAGTAAATTCTTAGAGAATTGCATGAATGCATTCCTCACCTTACAATCCATGCACAAGGAGGCAACAAATGAAACAAAGACCAAACTTTTAACTAAGGATCAAAGTAATCCTTTGGGGTCAAGTGTCTCTCAAGTCCTAAAATACTATCCTTGAGGTTATCATTCCTTCTAAGATATCAATTAGAAACACAAACTATGCAAGAGAAAGGTTTAAGAGCTAATGCATCAACAACCTAGGGTTTTAAGAACCATGGAAGTTTTGTGCTCAATGTAAAGGATTTAGTGACTTAACATGGGATCTTCAATGAATGGAATCACATCATATAACACTAGAGCACTCAAATGATCATTACACACCCAAGGGTTGGCCTTAAATCATGTCCACAAGCTTCACAATTGAAGTTGGGTCTCAATTACACTAGGCAAAGGTATGTTCACTTTTGAAATTCCATGAAAATAGGAAAATGAAGGATAAAATTCAAATAAAAATGAAAGAAGGGGCTCAAATCCCTTACAAGTCAGAGACATATCCTTCCCTAATTAAAAATTCATGGGATGGTCAAAACAAAATCTAAAAAGTCAATACTATCAACATTTATGCTCATATGACCAAATAATAAGAAAAAATGGTATAAAATTCAAAAGTCAGATATAAAAATCTATAAAAATTGGAAACAGTGACCCAACACCCTAAACATGATAAAAAATATTTTTGTCCTTTTTTATTTTCAAGAAAAAAAGGTAAATGCAAATAAAATGCAAAATGTATAATGCAAAGTATGTATTTAATGCAAAATTTGGTTTAATTATGCAAAAATGATAAAATTGTAAAATAAAAATCAGAAATGCATGAAGTATGCTATTAATGAGCTAGAATATTTTTTATGCATTTTTTATATACATGGAAGTATTTTAAAATGATTTAAATATGCATGGAATGCATTAAAATGCATGAAATTGTCTAAAAAATGCAAGAATGGTGAAATAAAATTCACAAATGCATGTGACATCATCTTAGTGAACTAAGACATTTTTTGTACATTTTTCATATACATGGAAGTATTTAAAAATTATTTAAATATGCATGAAATGCATTAAAATGCATGAATTTATTCAATTATGCAAAAATGCAAAAATTATCAAATAAAATTCATAAACTCAAAATTAATATTATGAGGGATTCAAATATTTTTTGTGGAATTTTTAAACATTGGAAAGTATTTTTTTGAGAATTTTTCAATGAAAATGCAATTAATTAAAGTCAGAATTTATTTAGATGGTCAAAACATTTTTAAAAATTTGGAAAAAATTCCACAAAATATTTAAAATCATTTTAAGCCTATGATATTTTTTTTTTGGAATTTTTGAATACAAAATTTAATGATGCAAAATGCTAATTATGAAAGAATAAAATGAAAATTCAAAAGTATGCATGGACCACTCAGATCTCGCCACCTCATCGTCTTCAACCTCTAGCCATGCCCTAAACACGTTTTTTTTTTCCAGTTTCATGCAAGCAACTTTCAGCACGCGTATCTCACTCATTCTCAACCAAATTAAGTGATTCAAAGCTCAAAATAAAGATCTCATGGCAAACTACAACATGCAACTTGTAAAACATCAAATGATTCATCACACTCCAAGAAATCAGAGCACGAAAATCACAAAAATCATCCTAAATCTGGATTTTCAGAACTTCATGCTATGCAATATGCTTCATAAACAGTTGAAATTATACATCAAACCTAGTGTTTGGCCAGCTAACCACGCATACAAATCATCCATTTCATCAAATACAAGCTAGAATTCCAGATTTGAGATTTGAATCATACCTCTTGATTTGGAAAATAAATCCAAATATGCCTCTGGATTTGAAGAGGATACACTTGAATCTTGCTCTTAGATCTTCAATGGATTGATAATAATCAAGAAAATCAACTTCAAATTCAGTTTGTAGCAACTTCAAAGTATGTGAATATTTGAGAAAAATGCAAAGCTTTTTGGATCTGGAAACGAGAGAGAGAGAGAGTCTACTTGCATAAAATGAAGCTTCTAATTTATATTGTGTGCAAAATCATGAGGGTAGCTTGGTCTTTGCTCCAGAAATCTATTATTTGCAAAAATGTGATAAAAATGGCATCTTTGGCATGGCTTGCGTTTTATGCTTGTTTGTGCTTGCTTGCTTGCGTTTTGGTGAGCTGGAATATGAGTGCATACTCAGCTCACGTGATGGAATCCTCCAGCTTGCCAAAAATGAGAAAAATCCAAGAATGCATGAAATGTGTGTGAGCAAAATGTGCTCAAATATGCTGGGCTTTTTATGGCAAGGAATGTGTGCTGGCAGCTTGCTTCGATCCCTAGCTTGATGTATTGAACAAACTTTCACAAACAACTTACAAAATACACAAAACCAAACTACTTAAAAAAATCAGCTTTGTATCATTTTTCTCCATCAGATTTCTCACAAATGGCTTGGGCATTCTTTGGCTTCTTGATACATATCAAAAGTTCATAGCATGAGGATCAAAACAAGCTTTGATTCACTCAAAATGGATCAAAAATGAGTGAGATATGGTTCTCCAAAGTCATGCACAAAGATTGCATAATCTGGGCACGAAATCTGGGCACGCGCGCGTTCTTGGCTTGCATGGGCATGCATGAATTCAGTTTCATGGCCTCAACTTGTGAGCCTTGTATCTTGATCAATTTTGAACAAATTACATGATTCAAAGTTCCATTTAAAGCTCTCATGGCATACTTTAAAATGCACGAAGTGATTTTCAAAAATTCCATTCCAATCAAAAGATATAAGCTTCAACATTATGCCCACCACCTGTTTGTGGAAATGACTCAAAGAAATGCCCAGAAAATGCCCAGAAACGTGCACGCTTGCCCAGCCTTGGTCAACTTTTGTGCACAAAACTTCTAACTCAAATATCTCTCAAATAGTGCATTTTTGAGAAATTTTACACATTGGCAATCTTGTAGGATTTTTTCCAAGCTTTCCAGAAATGTATGGCATGCAATCATTGGATAAAAATTGAGAGAGTTATGAGGTGTCAAAGTTCCATAGGGTGGACACTTAGAAAAAATTTCAAACTTCCAATTACTTCAAAAACAAGTTAACTCCAATTTCTTCAATTTCCTTGATTTAATGATGAATTTGGTCATGAAAAATGAAAATGTGATCTTTGAATTGATGGTTGACCAAAAATCCACTTGGTCAACTTTTGACTTTGACTGATTTTGACCAAAATGACCATTTTGCCCCTTGTGATCAATTGACTTGCTTCCACTCCAAATTGAGCCTCAATATTTCAACCATAGATGTCCATCAACATATAGAAACAAGTGAAATCAAGTTTGAATGAAGAATCTGAAGAAATCCTGATTTCACTCAAAACCCTAATTTTGCTCCATGTGTTAGGAGGTGACCAATCAAGCTTCAAAACCTCAAACCTTCTGAATGTGTTGAGCAATCCTTTGAACCATGATGACTCAAATGATAATAAGAAGATAACACTCCAAGAAAATGACTCATCCAAGCTTCAAACTCCATAGATGACCAAAACCCTAATTTCATCAGATGAATGCCACAAATGAATTTCTCACCAATTCTCTTCAAAACTTCAATTCCTATGGGATCAATGAGACAAATGGAATGTCTTGAGGCATAATACATCATAATGACTTGAAAGATCCACAGATATGGCAACTTGAGATCTCCTCAGAAGGACATGCTAACGCAATCAACCTCCTTAGCTTGTAGAAGACTTGAGAACCCAAAGAGCTTGGATCCTATCATGAGATGTGAATGCAATGCAATATGATGTTTATGACGAAACATAAGCCTAAATCAAGAGGGTAAATTTTGGGGTGCAACAGCTGCCCCTATTCAATCTTCTTTAACTTGATAAGCGAGAACTGGTGGAAACCTTCGAGCGTTCAAAGTGGAAGAGGATTGAATACAAAAGAACCCGAAAATTTACACTCTTGAGAAGAAGAGTGAAACTTTCCAAAGGGAGCCAGAGAATGCTGGACTTAAAGAAGACCAAATGAAATTGGTTTCATGTGAGGGCCCCAAATAACATTGTGCCTTAACAAGTGGGTGAGTCTAATAAACATTAGCTTCCCTCAAGATATGCGCCAAGACGAAATTGTAACGCAGACTATAGAGATGAGATAAAACTCAAACCAGAAGACCAGACAAAACTAGATTCTGAAAACGTACGCAATAGGACAACCATGAAAATGAGCCTATTAGCAAGGTGACTAGAGCGCGTGATTCTAGGAGCACCTGCTGGTCTCAACCGAGGGTGAATAGTAGAAACTGTGACAAACCAAAGGTATGAAAGAGACTGGTCAACCAAGGATAGACAGTAGACGAAGCTGATTAAATCCAAGGAATGACATCAAACGAGACAAAACTCGACTCGATAAAACTAGAAGAGCAACAGTTTCTAGAAACGAGTACCAGGACAAAAATTATATTTCACGCACGGGAAACGAGACAAAACTCGACCCATAGCAAAGTGATGAGAGTGCATGTTTCTCAGAGCACCTGCTGTTCTCAAACTAAAGGATAGATAGTAGACGAACCTGATTGAATCCAATAGTTATAACAGAGCCATCCCAACCGAAGATAGACAGTAGACGAAACTGATTGAATCTACGGAGTAACGGGGAATGGTTTCAACCTGAGATAGACATTATGATGGAACTGAAAGAATCACATGAGTAAGAAATAAAACGAGATAAGACTCAACTCATGGAGGCTAGTTAGATGAAACGAACTAGATGAGTACCAGGACAACAACTGGATTTCATGCACGGGAAACGAGACAAAACTCGACCCAAAGCGAAGTGATGAGAGCGCATGTTTCTCAGAGCACTTGCTATTCTCAAACTAAAGGATAGACAGTAGACGAAGCTAATTGAATCCAATATTTATAAAAGAGCCATCCCAACCGAAGATAGACAATAGACGAAACTGATTGAATCTACGGAGTAACGAGGAAAGGTTTCAACCTGAGATAGATAGTATGATGGAACTGAAAGAATCCCAGGAGTAAGAAATAAAACGAGATAAGACTCGACTCAAGAATACTAGTTAGACGAAGCAAACTAGATGAGTACCAATACGACAATTGGATTTCATGCGCGGGAAGCGAGACAAAACTCGACCCAAAGCAAAGTGATTAAAGCGTACTTCCAAAACACTTGCTGAAATGTTTATCAGGACAAAACTAACATTTGAAAGGTATATTTGGTGGACATTGAAATGAACCAAAAAAAGGTAGTAGGGACTGAACCAATGAAATTGCACCAGAGATAAATTGGGCTACAACCAAAACTTCAAAGTAAACACTCGACCAAATTGAATGATCAACAAAATACTTGTATGGAGATACTGAGGATAGAGGCCTCACTGGGGAAATAATCTGAAATTAGCAGATTCACTGGGGAACATAGTGGCAATAAAGGCTTATGTTTCAATGCATGTTTGATATATATTTTTTTATGGAGTAAAGTTCCAAAAGATTATGGAAAATCACACTTTGAGGATGCAATGTAATGATGCATGATTAAATGTTTCACCGGGGAGTGACTAATCAAAAAGCCAATCAAATACCAAGCCGAAACTTGATAGAACTTGCAAAAATAAATTGCAAAATCCACAGGGAGAAAACCTTCAAAGAGGTGAAACTCTGCGAGGAGCAAAAACTTGTGTAACCGGTAGAAACGAGCTACAATCACTGAGAAGGGGGTGCAAAAATAAATTGCAGACTTCACTGGAGAAATAATTATGGGCGAAACTGTTGATTCTAATAAGATGCCAAATGAAATTGGGCAAAGATAGAGAAGATCCAGGCGAAACAACGACTTCTGAAGAGGAAATCCAAATGGAGATTGGACTTCAATAGGGAATATACCAAACGACACGGGGATATGGATTCCTTTGACTTCATGGGGAGCAACCAATCTTTGGTCAATGATAGGAGAAAATTCACACACGACTCCTGCTATCTTCACTTGGGGATATCTACTGGGGATGCACACCCACACAAGCATACGTCTCGAGAATACTCACTGGGGATACCCATTGGGGAGATGGGCGAGCTTTTGGAATAAAAGTCCAAGTCAGATAGTTCATCCGGGCATGAAGAAACAAGAAACCTCATATATGACAGCTCCACTGGGGAAATGAGAGGGACAACTCCACTGGGGAGGAGTGGAAATGAATCCATTGGGGAGCAAAGAATATCGCGCCGCAACCTTGAAGGAAAATCTCCTCGCTGGGGAGAGGAGAAGTCTTGAAGAAGGAACCTGGTGCACAACTGATACACTGGGGAAGAAGGGATAACCTTGAATAAAACCTCCAAATGCAACAACTTGACTGGGGAATTAATGGAGTCATCAATAAACATTCTGCCTCGAACGGGCACTCTTCTGTGAACACAACAATAACACAACCTCATTGGGGGTATAGATTCTTAATCAAGAAATCTTATCAATTACCGTTATCAGACAAAACTCTCCACTTGACGATATTGTGGAATAGACAACCTTCAGGTAAAACTGGGGAATCATCTGGATATAGACTCTTCACACTTTGGGAGACTTGCTGGGGGGAAGTAGAGACTTCGGTGCCACTAGGGATGCCCCATGCTGGAGATATTTCATATGATCAACCCTGTCAATTCAATCAAACCAAGTCTGCCCCAAGCACTAGGTTTTGAAGAGTCTTCTTGGATAACATCAACTTTCCACTTTTGAGAGTTCCCAAACTCCCATTTGGCCTTTTCTGCTCCATCATCTTGTATTCCAGATTTACTTTTACCCCAAGAAGACTGATTAGTCTCTTGATTTGTGGCGGCCCTATATTATCAATTCTTTGAAAAGATCGGCTTTTGATCCAACGGAGTCAAGATCCTTTCCTTTGACAAGATCAAATCCTGTTTTGGTGCTCATTGCACACTCGCTTGATGTCAAACAGTTGTTTCGCATACAGAAAAATGTTTATTATGAGAATGAAAATTCAAATGCAACACTCATGTAAGTCTTGAAGTTTTTTTTTTTTTTTTTTAAAAAACAAATGACAAGACAAACATATGATGCCAACACGAAAATCAGCGCAATTTAGGAGTCAAGAAAATGTTATCTCATCGTAGTGTACCTTCGAATTAACCCATGCTTCAGTTAGGACTTTTGAGGGTTGTAACGTGGCCTGGTTCACGGTTTTCAAAAAAAAGTTTTTAGGCTCAAGATATTTGGTGCCCACCCCCTTCGTGATGTTCTTCAATCCTAAATTCAGTCAACTTGATACGAGCACTCTACTCTCAGCGGAGCCATTCTCTAAATGCAGTAGCTCCAACCTGTGATTTATGCGAAATTCATGCACATGTTGCTCTCAAATATCTACTTTTAATAGGAGTACCCATTGATCAAGTGAATTATGCTCAAGGTAACCCTTATAGTAATACCTATAACTCTGGCAGGAAGAACCATCCCAAAATTTTGTACAAAAACCACAATGCATTATATGCACCTGACCAAACTCTCGTTACACCGCCAGGATATCAAAAAGCCACTGCGATTGTTGTAACACCCCCTACTAATTTCCCAAATATTATATATATAGATATTGCACAATTAGAGTAAATAGAATGCATAACAAGAGGGTGTCACATGATATTCCATTCAACATTGAAATCATACATGCACACTGGTCACATGCACACTGGTCACATTCACAACACATCTGAATTTCATGCTTTAAAACAATACATGCATTTTCACAGCGGATAATTTGTCATTCATAAATGCTATCAATGATTACATCCCATACTATAATCATTGGATGAAAAAAAAATAATGAATTCATAATATAATCAAGTCATCAGAATTCATGCATCGACACCAAGGCCACATCAAAATAGTATCTCAACCATACAAATCAAAATAGATGAGAGTACATAACAAATCCCATCAAAGTAGAAATCTAGATAAATCCTGTGTTACATGACCAGAGCAATGACTAGACTACCTAGTAAAGGATAAACTAGCTAGACTCCTCAACTAGTCTCGTGCGAAGCACCGTTATCCTTGAAACCTACATGTTACCCACATAGAGGCAACATCATAACAGAAGGGTGAGAATTCACATCATTACACAAATATATATAATTGGAAGTAATATAGAAACAACACATATTCATGAGTTCCACATACTTCAAGTGATATTCCAAACTATTATGATCATATAAACAATTCAAGTATATCATATTCACAATCGTTACAATTAACATAATTGTCTTCAATTAAAGTTATTCACATATCATGCAATTCAAGTATCACAAAATAATCCACATAAATTATATTCATCAATGACTCATGAGACAACTA
The DNA here is from genome assembly GCA_021764765.1 of Vicia sativa. Lineage (NCBI taxonomy): Eukaryota > Viridiplantae > Streptophyta > Magnoliopsida > Fabales > Fabaceae > Vicia > Vicia sativa. The sequence continues at coordinate 36,433,035 of CM038794.1, forward strand.
TGCAATGTGACTCAATAATGCATGTGGTACCGATTTGGGAACATTTCGTTCACCCCGCTTCTGATTCTCTTCACTAGAACCAAAGCCATTACCTTAGATCCAGACAAGATCCAAAGCCTCTGCTACTTATTCACCATTAGGAATCGAGAAATCGTGAACCCAAGTTTCACCACCTCTATTTCAAGGTCAGCCAATGATGCATGTGCAATTTATCAAGACAACATATGCAAATCAAGACTATTCACAAAATCTCAATCATCTAAGCATATCATCACTATTCAACTCATGTGAATTGTCCATCAATAGCATAACATCATGTTCCGACAACAACAAGCATTACATGTAGCATATACATATCACTACACATCACAATTAACACATAACATATACTTCAACATATGTCATCCTCATTAATCCAACATCTTGAATTATACACCAATTGCATAAATACACATTTAAAAACATGCAATTTACTCCATTTTAAGGTGTTATAACCTATTTCCAACATATAACATCAAATACAAACATCTAAACATAATTTCCAACATCAATTTGGGATTCTAATTTCAACCTAAGTGAATAAAAAACCTAGACATTGAAATACCCAAATCTAATTCATGTTACTAATCATTAAAGGGTATCCTAACATGTTTTCTAATCATGGGTTATCATTTCTAAGTTGAAAAATATAACTTCTCTTCAAACCTTAACATTCAAAGATTCTAGAAATTGAACTTAAACAACCTAACATGTTACTAATTACTACCCAACAACATATACAAGCATAATAATGAAGATTCTCCCCCTTACCTCTTGTAGATTTGGATTCTAGGGTTTCTTCTCCACTTTTCCTCTTTCTCCTCTTCTCTTCTCTTCTTTCTCTTCTTTCTCCCAAATCAAATTCTAATTATGATTCTCTTCTAATCCTTACTAACTAGGATTGTCTTATTGGGCTTAATACTTAACACCTATCTATTACTTCCATTCTCATAATAGGCTCAATATTAAATAACCAATATTCCACTCATATAACACAATTAATTTTACAACACACTTATTCAAATAATTTCAATTCAAAAATCACCTAATTAAATTAATTATAATATATCATAATAATTAGCTAATAAAATTGGGATGTTACAACTCTCCCCCACTTAAAAGATTTTCGCCCTCGAAAATTACCTTAAGCGAACAACTCAGGATACGAATCCTTCATCTGACTCTCAAGCTCCCAAGTTACATTACCACTAGCAGGACCTCCCCATGCTACTTTCACCAAAGCGATTTCCTTCCCTCGAAGTTGCTTAACTTCTCGATCCTCAATATGCATTGGTAAAGTCTCAACCGTCAAATTATCTCTAACTTGCACATCATCTAGCGGCACAACATGAGATATATCTGGCATATACTTCCTCAATTGAGATGCATGGAATACGTCATGAAGATTAGCAAGTGACGACGACAAATGAATTTGATAGGCTACTTCACCAACTTTCTCAACAATTTGATAAGGACCAATAAAACGCGGAGTTAACTTCCTCGACTTCAATGCTCTTCCAACACCAGTCATAGGAGTAACCCTCAAAAACACATGATCACCTTTCTCAAAGCTAAGATCTTTCCTCCTCTTATCAGATAACTCTTCTGACGACTCTGAGCAATCTTCATCTTTTCCCGAATCATCTTAATCTTATCTGTAGCCACTCAATCTCAACAAAAGAGGATTTTTTGAATCAGAACATACACACTAGCAAACAACTTAAACAACTGTCGAACAAAGTTGATGCCCTAGTTAGTCATAACAAAATGCTAGAAACACAAATCTATCAAGTGGCTCAAAAATAAGCGGCTATTACTACCCCAACTGGAGTGTTTCCTGGACAACCTCAATCAAATCTGAAAGGTCGTGCTAATGCTATAATACTTCGGAGCAAGACAGAATTAGATGGACCAATTGATCCGAGAATAAAAAATCTAGCCATGTATTAAAATCATGGGAAAGAGACTGAAAAGGAAGACAAACACAAAGAAAATTAGAAGAAAGATAAAAGCGAAGTGGCCAAAGAGAAAGAAAAACCTTATGTGCCTCCGCCACCATACAAAACACTTATACCATATCCTTAAAGGCTTGCTAAGTCTAAAAGCATAGAGAAATTTAAGAAATTCGTTGAACATATGAAACAATTAAATATTACTATACCCTTCACATAAGCTACCACACAAATTCCGTCTTATGCTAAGTTCCTTAAAGAGATCTTGTCTAATAAGAAAAGGCTAGAGGATAACGAAATTGTTATGCTTACCGCAGAGTGTTGCGCTATAGTCCAAAACAATATGTCTTCTAAGCTGAAAACCCATGTAGTTTCTCCATACCATGTGTAATAGGTGAGTTTTTCATAGACAAATATCTATGCAACTGAGGAGCCAATATCAGTTTAATGCCCTTGTCTATATACGAAAGTCTCAATATCGGAGAATTGAGACCAACTAGGATGTATGTAAACTAGCTGACCGTTTTGTTAAATTTCTCATAGGTATGCTAGAGAATGTTCTAGTGCGTATAGTTCAATTCTATATTCTTACTGATTTCATAATCATGGACATAAAGGAGGATCCCGATATCCCTATCATATTAGGAAGACCATTCTTAGCTACCGCATGAGCTATCATAGATGTAAATAAAGGTAAGTTAACCTTAGATGTGTGTGAAGAAAAAGTCAAATTTATTCTGACACAATTCTTGAAGGCACCAGCTATAGATGATACATGTTGTCTGCTAGATGTCATCGACAAATGCATAAGATAGATGGAAAATGAACAAACTACATATTCTGAAATATTGAAAATTCCAATACCCCCAATTTTTGAAGATGATAGTTAGTGTGATGAATACCAAGATGACAGTCTAAGTGAATGTCTAGCCCTGACACCCAGTCATATGCCTTTCCCAAAGAAAACAACTTTAAAAATTAAAACACTACCCAAAAATTTAAGTGAAAACTTTTCAAATACTAATGATATAGAGTTTGTTAGAAATGTTTGAGGTTGGTCTGGTTACTACTATATTCAAAGTATCTTACGTTCTCCCCCTTTTTGTCATAAATCAAAAAGTAAAACAATAAAGCATAGGAAAAGGAATTTTCATTCAAGAGCAAAAAATAAGTACAGAAGAAACAATACAGAAGGTAAAAAATGCAGAAAATAAAAGAGATTGTAGAAAATAATAAAATTTAAGAAGGAGGTGGAAGTCTTGAGAACAATGCCTCTAGAATTTCTTTGATCTGAGTAGTGGATGCTTCTTGTTTTCCCATCATCTCTTTGATTTCTTTGTTCGTTTCATCTTTCTTATCCAACCGTTTCCGAATAGATTCATTTTCCTTCTTCAATTCCTCCAAAGTTTGAAGAACTTGAGAGGATGAAGCAGACTCCTCTTCGGTCATAGTAGTTTTCTCTCCAGAAGGATCCTCAGAAGATTATGCCACATATTTTCCTTTATCTTGGAATAAGACCCAAAGATTGAGGCTCAAAGGTTGGTTCACAAAATTCTGGTGCTTTTGGAGATCCCAAGGAGCATTGTCCAGATACAGAGGATTCGATTCCTAGAGACAAAAAATTTGATCCTCGGGAAGTTTCAACTGTTCACAAAAGTTCTGTTGGGAAATTCCATAGCAAAGTTCCTTTAGCTTCAAGGATTCAAACATGAACCATTTTCTAAACTTAGTCCAGAGATAATCAGAAGCACCTGGATTCAGATTATCCAAGCAAGCTTGCTTCAAAGTATTAACACATTCATGTATTTCTATTTCAAAATTCAGTAAAGAATTACCAACATCTGACTTGGAGGGTTGGGGTTTTGGTTTGGGAACAACTATTTTATGAGAAACAGATGCAACATTTTTCCAAGCATCTAGATCAATGACAATTTTCAAGGGATCTTCTGGAGTTTTTGTAGCAGAGGGAGAGTCAGCAATGATGATAGGAGAGTTTGGAGAGTTCGATGGTGTAGAGTCATATGGAGATAGACGATCTGGAAAAGTGAGGGATGATGATGATGGAATGGTGAATGTATTTTTTGGTTGAGAAGTGTTGAGAGGGAAAGTTATGCCAGGGATGATAAGATTATTTTCTAGGACAAGTTCAGAGACAAGATTTGGATTATCTGGTTGGGGAGCAGAGAATATTTGTTCAGTAGTTATGGGTGGGTTTTCTGGTTGAGAAGTTTCGAGAGATGAGTCAAAGGTATCAATATCAAATAGAACTTTTACAAGTTCTAGTTGAGTTTAAGGGGAGGGATCAATTTGGGGAACAAAGTTGTCAATTTCTAGATCAAAGTCTTCTAGAGTTTAAGGAGAGTTAGGGACATTGTTTTTGAGAGGAAAAGATGGAGTAGATGTTTATAACAAAACTGATTTAACAACAAAAACAAAGGATGAATTACCTTTCTTCTTAGCATCTTTTATATTTTTCTTCTTCCCTTGTTTCTTTGACACTTGTCTTTAGATGATTGAAAAGACTGTGAGGAAGATGATTTTTTTTTTTGCAATGAAGTAGAGGAGGAATTCTTTAACTAATTTAGGGAAAACAGGGCTAATCAAGCGATCAAAATATTTGTACCACCCTTGAAATTCCACTTCTTCAAGAAGATCATGACCATTCTCCTTCATGCTATCAAAGTCCACAGGAAATTCACAGAGAACCTCAAGAGAGTCACAAGGTGTGGTTACAATTCTGAAGATGCTGTAATCATTAGTGAGCGTCTGGTCTATGAAGATATTTATACTTCTTTTCACATACGGGAATATAAAATTCAGACTGATATGACAAGCCATGGAAAAAAAGGGTTCTTTTTTTTTTCCATATACTTCAAGTTATTATTGCTCCTTTTTTCATTTATAGAATTTTGGCAACTAAACGGATTATACCTGTTTGCACAAATACCTCCACGATTTCTGCTAGTTAATATGTAAAGTCCAATAATAAGCATATCTTGAGTTGGTACATAAATGGGATCCCCAATAGCCGAAGACAAGAGATTCGTATGAGAAAACATAAGTAAATGAGCTTCTGCTTGAGCAAGGTTCTCTTGGGATCAAGGAAAACTTCTTCATCTGTGTTGGGTTGAGAGAATGTAGCTTGAGCATTAATTTGAGACTATTGTTGTTGGGATGATAAGGCCATTGTTCTCAGACCTAGGGTTTTTGAGACAAAGAGGAACAAGAAAGAACAAGGGTTTTTCACAAAGAGAGAGAGCAATAATCAAAACGAGAGTGAAAGAGAATGATTTTAAAAGTAATGAGAAGAAAGTATTTATAGAGATAACAAATTTTGAAAACACGCACTTAATAGTAATTAATGAAAATAAGTAATGATTAATAAAGATAATGATTTTTGACAGGGGATTGCGTGAAGATATAAGGAACATTTACCTATGTGACCAGCGCCTCAATGCATCCACTCAACCTTTTTAGTCCATCAGAGTTTGAACATGTGTTTAGCCTATGAATATGACTCAACGCTTGAGATTGACAGATGTTGATGTAGTGAACTGCATTCATCTATCTTGAACTGAACCGTTTAAGGTAAACATTCAGATCTTCTGGATAGGTTCTGAGCCAACTATCCTTCTCACTTATGAAGGACAATTAGTCATATGTTCACAAGAAAAATAAGGTTCTAAATGTTAAGCATACAAAAATAGAATATTCATTATGGGCATAATTCCATACTAAGATGTTTCAAAATGAAATTAAACCTATCTTCAGCAAGGGGTTTTGTGAAAACATCAGCCCATTGATCGTCTGTGTCAATAAATTTTAATGAAATAATTCCCTTTCTGAATATAGTCGCTAATGAAATAATGATTAATTTATATATGTTTAGCTCTAGAATGTAAAATAGGATTTTTAGATAAACAGATAGCAGAGGTGTTGTCATAGAGGATAGGAATGTTACTCTCAAATATTTGAAAGTCTTTAAGGTGACTTTTCATCCAGAGCACCTGAGTGCTGCATCCATCTGCAGCTATGTATTCCGCTTCAGCAGTTGACAGAGCAATGGTGGATTGTCTTTTGTTGGACCTTGATATCAAATTATCTCCCAGAAATTGACAACTTCCACAAGTGCTTTTTCTTTCTATTCTATCTCTAGAAAAATCTGTATCACAGTAACCTACAAGTTTATATTCTCTGGATTCTCTATAACATAAGCCAAGATTAGTAGTACCTTTCAGATACTTGAAAATTCGCTTAACTGCTGTTAAGTGAGATTCTCTAGGATCTTATTGGAATTTAGCGCAGAGGCAAACACTATATAGAATATTAGGTCTTGAAGTTGTAAAATAAAGGAGATAACCAATCATACCTCTGTAGAGCTTCTATTCTACTTTATTACTTACCTCTTCCTTTTCCAAGATGCATGTGAGATGCATAGGGGTTTTGGCTGGTTTGCTATCTAACATGTCAAATTTCTTCAGAAGTTCTTTAACATACTTGCTCTAATATATGTAAGTTCCTTCTGGAGATTGGTTGATTTGAATTCCCAAGAAGAATTTGAGTTCGCCCATAAGACTCATTTCAAATTCTGCCTGCATAAGCTTAACAAACTCTCTCCCAAGGGAGGCTTTAGTAGAACCAAAAATTATATCATCAACATAAATTTGACATATCAGAATATCATTTTTAGATGATTTACAAAATAAAGTAGTGTCCACTTTCCCTCTGGTGAAATCTTTTTTCTAAAACAAAGTTGCTTAATCTTTCATACCAAGCTCTGGGAGCTTGTTTTAGACCATATAAAGATTTTTTAAGTTTATAAACATATTCTGGATATTTTGTGTTTTCAAAACCAGGGGTTGGTGTACCTATACTTCTTCATCAATTTAACCATTTAAAATGCACTCTTGACATCCATATGATAAAGTGTGATATTGAAGTTAACAACATAAGAAATTAAAAGTCTGATAGATTCTAACCTAGCGACTGGAGTAAAGGTTTTTGTATAGTCTATCCCTTCTTGCTGACTAGAACCTTGTGCAACCAGTCATGCTTTATTTCTGACTACTTCTCCTTTCTCTCTTAACTTGTTTCTGAAGACCCATTTAGTTCCAATAATGTTAAACCCTTTTGGTTCAGGAGCAAGATCCCATATAACGTTTATGGTAAATTGATTTAGTTCTTCTTGCATTGCCATGATCTAGTCATTTTCTTGAAGAGCTTCATCTATAGAAGTTGGTTGGATCAAGGACACTAGACACATGAGAGATTCTTCAGAGTTTCTAAATATGGATCTGGTTCTGATTGGACCATCTTTCTTTCCTAGAACCATTTCCTCAAGATGAGCTAAGCTACTTCTGGATTGTTTCTTCTGGATGGGTCTTCAGAGGTTTCTTTGGTGTGGAAAATTTCTTCTATGGTAGGCTGAGCAGAACTTGTATCTTTAGCAAGGTTGTATTGGTAATTTTAACTTCTACATATGCAAAAGATTTATTTTGCTTTGACTTTTGAGGGCCAAGCTTATCATCAAATTTGACGTTAATTGATTCTTCCATAATTCGTGTTTCAATGTTATGTACTCTGTAGCCTTTTGAGCGTTCAGAGTATCCTAGCATTAAACACTTTTGTGCCTGAGAATCAATTTTGTTCAGATGATCTTTGGTATTCAAAATAAAAGAAGTACATCCAAAAGGATGAAAATATGAAATGTTGGGCTTTCTGTTCTTCCACAAATCATAAGGAGTCTTCTCCAGAATAGGTCTTATATAGATTATATTCTGAATATAACATGTTGTGTTCGCTGCTTTTGCCCATAAATGTTTAGCAATGTTAGTCTCATTGGTCATGGTTTGAGCCATTTCTTGTAAAGTTTTATTTTTACGTTCTACAACTCCATTTTGTTGTGGAGTTCTAGGACAAGAAAAATCATGAGAAATACCATTTTCATTAAAAAGTTTTTCAAAATCTTTGTTTTCAAATTCTCCACCATGATCACTTCTGACTTTTACAATCATAAATTCTTTTTCATTCAGGACTTGATTACAAAAGTTAGAAAACACAGAATGTGACTCATCCTTGTGTCTTAAGAACTTTACCCATGTCCATCTGCTATAGTCATCTACGATCACCAATCCATACTTCTTACCACTGATGGACGCAGTTTTCACTGGTCCAAACAGATCAATATACAGAAGTTCTAATGGCCTAGATGTAGAAACAACATTTAATGATTTAAAAGAAGGTTTTGCAAATTTGCCTTTTTGACATGCTTCACACAGGACATCTGAGCTAAACTTCAAATTTGGAAATCCTCTGACTAGATTGAGTTTGTTAATCTGAGATATTCTTCTCATACTAACATGACCCAATAGTCTGTGCCAAGCCCATTTCTCATTATCCACAGACATAAGACATTTTACATTCTGACTTTTGAGTTCAGAAAGTTTGATTTTATAAATGTTGTTTTTCCTTTTACCATTAAAGAGGATTGTTCCATCTTTCTGACTAACTTCTTTACAAGAATTTTGATTAAAGATTATATCATAACCGTTTTCACTTAATTGACTTATGGATAACATATTATGCATTAATCCATCTAATAACAGAACATTAGTTATAGAGGGTAAAGTATTGTTACCAATAGTTCTAGAGCCAATGATTTTACCCTTTTGTCTGAAACCCACGTAACCTCCAGCTTTAAGTTCCAGACTTTGGAACACATGCTTTCTTCCTGTCATGTGTCGAGAGCATCCAGAGTCTAGGTACCAGGACTTGTGTTTCAACTTTGTTGTTAAAGACATCTGCAACATATACTATTTTCTCTTTAGGTACCTATATCTTTTTGGGTCCTTTCTGGTTAGTATTACCAAAGTTCAAACAGAACTTTGGATTGACATAAGATTTAGCATAATATGATTCACAAGTGTATTTTATATCGTGTGAATGACCATAAGTGAAGTGAGACTTCAAAGATGTGTACTTAATAACCATATCATCTACTTCAAGATAAGGTTTTTCATTTCTAGTTGACACATATCCTAAACATCTTCTACTATTTATGCTGACTCCATAGATCATTGAAGCTATCTTTCTTCTATCTACGATTTAGTAAGAAATTCTTGAAAACCAATATCATATTCCTTTATAATTTTATCAAAATCACTTAGAACTTCTGAGACAGACTTTTCTTGAGCTTTTTGTAAATCTTCTTTAATAATAGAGTTTTCATATTTTAGTTTTAAAATAGTTTGTTTAAGCTCAGAGTTTTAAGTTTTAAGTTTCTTAGTGTCTTCAGAATCAGATGCAAGATCACATTTCAGATTCTTGTAATTGATTTGAAGTTTCTAATAGTTTTCAAGTATTTCAGACAAAAATTTTGCCAAATCAACTTTAGAGAAATTAATAGCAAAATTAGGGAATACCTCTTTAGTATCAGTATCAAATTCTGAAGAACCAGTGTTGGCAGCTATGCTGGCCATCAAATCTATGTTGGCTCGTTCAACTTCTGATTCTAATGAAGCTTTAGAGGAATCTGAATCATCCCATGTAGCCATAAGAATTTTCTTCTTTTCTTTATCAAATCTCTTCTTCGGCTTTTCTTTCTGAAGTTTGGGACAGTCGATTTTGTAGTGACCAGGTTCCTTGCATTCGTAATAGACAACTTCTTCTTTTCTTGTCTTTTTGTATTCAGAGGATGTCTCAGAGAAGTTTCTAGATCTTCTTGGATTTTTGAACTTCCTCTGTCTATTCTTCCAGAGTTGTTGGACTATTCTAGAGAGCAGAGATAACTCATCTTCTTCTTTTGATGATCCTCCAAAGCTTTCTTCTTCAGCCTGGGAAGTTTTAGACTCATATTTCTTATTAGATTTAAGAGTAAGGGACTTACCTTTCTTCTGGGGCTCATCTTCTTCTAATTCTATCTCGTGACTTCTTACAGAGTTGATGAGTGCTTCCAGAGAGATCTTGTTCAGATCTTTAGCAAGCTTTAGTCCTGTGACCATGGGTCTCCATTTATTGGGTAAACTTCTGATAATTTTCTTTACATGATTTAAAATAGAATATCCTTTGTCAGCATTTTTAGACCAGGTACCAGAATTTGAAACCTTGAGAACATTGCTTCAACAATTTCATCTTCCTCCATCTTGAACGCTTCATACTTTTGAATGAGAGCTAGGGATTTATATCTTTGACCTGTGTGTTGCCTTCATGTGTCATTCTCAAAGAATCGAAGATGTTCTTAGCTGAGTCTCTGTTTGTGATCTTCTCATACACAATGTACGAGATGGAACTTAAGAGGCTTATTTTGGCCTTGTGATGATTTTTGAATTCATTCTTTTGTTGATCTAACATTTTCTTTCTTTCAACCATCTGGCCACTTGCGTTAACAGGGTGAGCATAGCCATCAGTTACCATATCCTAGAGACCAACATCATGAGCCAGAAAGAAACTTCCTCTTCTATCTTTCCAGCAATCAAAGTTTTCTCCATCAAACATTGGAGGTCTGCCGCTGATTCTGTTTTTGTCATCATAGTTGTAATTGTTGTTCTGAACTGGTTCTACCATTGTGTTTTTCAAGCTGCATCCTTTTTCTAACTCTGTTAAGTGTTAGCACCCAGAACCAGGCATTCTGATGCCAATTGAAGTATGAAAAACACAAGAAAGGGGGTTTGAATTGGGTTTTTGAAAAATAAAAACAATGAGACACAATTATTTTTATCTTGGTTCGTTTAAACTCAAACTACTCCAGTCCACCCGTCAAGGTGATTGTCCTCTCTCAATGAGGTCTTAATCCACTAATCAAAACTTGATTACAAACACGATGACAACTCCCAACATCTTCTTGAGATCTAACCACAACTTGGTTTCTCAAGGTACAAACAATTTACAAATAAAAATGATGTGTTAACAATGCTTACAAGCTTTATCACTTTGAGTTGTTTTTGAGATCGAGAGTTTCGACAACCAAAACTTGTTGAGGATGTCTCTATAAATAGTCGTGACTTTGAACTGTTGGAAGACATCATAATATGGTTATGGAAGGTGTTGATAAATGCCTTGAATGAACTTTCCATAAATACAGATCTTGTTTGTAGGCAGCTGTTACTTTTTTATTTCCTTATTAGTAATAGTGACGCATCAGAATCAGAGGATACAAAGCAACCTGAAGCGTATATGAGATATCAGAGTTTGTTGCTTGCGGCTTGGTTCTAACTTGAGTAGAACTTATCTTAAGAGCGTGATAAAGAGATAATGTTGTTTATGCTTTTAACAAGGTCTTCTTAAGTCATCATTTCTCTTCTTATAGCAGAACTTCTTTTAATTTCATAAGAACTTTTTCTGCATATTTATCATGAAAAATTAGAGAGTAAGAATGTTCTATATAAATACTAATAAATCAGAATCAAAACTAAGGTAATTATCAAACTTCTTTTGTTATCATCAAAACTCTTAACACAGATGTAGAATCAAACTATGTTCAAACAAATCTTTGGAGATTTGAAGATGACTAAGTCATCAGTGAAGTTTCGATACCACGTGCATGAGTCTATGATGATGCATTACATTCTATGTGACATTGCATATTGATGTATTTTGTTTCTATGATTTATGGTATAAGTAGAATTAAAAGAGAATGTATTGGCTACTCTGAACAGTATGTTGATCCAGAATCTAAAACCTAAATAAAATCTGCAAAACCTCTCTCTTCTATTTTTGCTAAAAAAGGACTTCTTTCTTGCTTTGTATCTATTGATGACAAAGTAGAAATTTTGAATCAGTTAGAACTAAAGATTGTAGAATCAAATTTTTTGGAGAAATCAGAATCGGAGACCTCAAAGTCTAAGGTTGTATAGAATCCAGAACCAAGATTCTAAAGTCTAAGGTTCTGAAGGGTTATCAATCAAAGAATAAGAACCATTCAAGACCTATATCTTTTAAACAAAAAATATTGAATAATTCCAAGTCTTATTGTATAAAGGTTAACGTACAAATTCATAAGAGACTTTTTAGAACTAACTAAAGGACCCATCAGATTATGGGTACCTAAATATGAAATTATTTTTGTTGCAAATATGCTTAAATGGAGGAGCAAAAAAACAATCCTGGTACTTGGACAATGGCTGATCACGACATATGACAGGAGAAACACATACACACACACACACACACACACACACACACACACACACACATATATATATATATATATATATATATATATATATATATATATATATATATATATATATATATATATATGTGTATGTATATATATTAAACCGTCTCTAAAAGAGGGAGGAAATGTAGGATTTGGAGGAAACCAAAAAGACAAGATAATTGGTAAGTTCACTATTGGTAACTTCTTTATCTCTATTAATAATATTTGGTTGGTATATGGACTAAAACATAACCTACTTAGCATAAGTCAATTTTTTAAATGTGGTTATTGTTATACCCCAAAATTTGCCCTCCTTTCTCTCAAGACAATCTATGGCTCTATATTCAAGAATTCCACAAGGTGGTCATCATATCTCACCATATACCTCAGAGAATCCTCATATCAAGTTCCAAGCCTTACAAGTCTAAGTTGCTCATCCAATGGCTCAGATAGTTGAAAATCAGTTGTATTGGACAAAAAGTCAACTGTGGTCAACATGCAGTCAAACTTCATAATTTTTGGTCAACATCAATATTTTGAAGTCATATCATCATTTGATCAAGAGTTGATCATGATTCATCAAGAAAAGTCAAGATCTGATCAAAAGTCAAAGTTTCCAAATTAGGGTTTTTTTAGACAAAAGTCAACAAAACTTTGACCAAGCATAACTTTCATATACTTTATCAGAAATTTTTCCACCAAAGCTCATTTTGAAGAGAATTCAATTCTCTACAACTTCACGTCTCACAAGCTTGGGATGGAAATGCTTCATTTGGATGTTATGGATCAAGACATTATAGGTCCTTTACGAAAAGTCAACAAAAGTCATCTTTTTGCAAAGAAGTGTTCATGAGCATGGAAACTTCAATGAAGATAAAACCAAAAGGGCTGCTCAGAAGACATCTTGAGCTTTCTAAAAAGTCCAAGAAAATCCAAAAATGTGGAAAATTGGGCAAGATATAAATTGTGCAAGTTGAGCATTTTTGAGGAGGTGCATGAAGAAAAATACTCAGCAAAAGCAAATATTTTTCAAATGGGCCTAAGATTTTATGATTCAAACTTATTTTTAACATCATCAAGAGCCTCTAAGCCCAGCTACACGATCTCTTTCCTTTTATTTTATTTATTTTTGAATTTAACCATTAAAATTCAATTTTAATTAAAATAAAATATTAAGACAAGGTACAAGGCATATGGGCTTGATATCCAAGTTCCTTGAGGTCCAAGATTGACAATGCAAGCTGGAAATTTCGTGCAAGAGAGTTTAAGGAAGATTGAGCAAGGAAAAGAAAATTTTGATTCAAAAATTTCAATCAAATATCTTTCATTCAATGCAAAATATTTTACCAAGTTTGTTGACCTAATTTCTTGTCCTATATATACTTAATATCCTCACAAGACACAAGGACGAATTTGCAGCCTCTTACACAAATTACTAGCCTCTTACAAGCCCTAGAAATCTCTCAATTTTTTCTCAAAAACATGCAAAATCGTGTTTTGATTTCAGGCAGTTTTAAGCCATTCTAGCCATTCATTCGTGTTCCTGAAGTTCCCAGGGATCGATTCACATCATTACACGATCCCAAAACACTCCAGATCAAGCATCCCACGTTGCTCCGATTTGGTAAATGTCACAAAATCGTTTCTCTCAATCCATGCATTACTAACTATTTTTCTATGTTTGTATGATCTCAAGATGTTGTTTAGAACAGGTACAACGTGTTACATGTGAGCTTTAGGGCTTAAATCCCATGATGCCATTGTTAGGGCACAAGAGCTGTGAGTTTCGAACCCACTGATACATGGACTTTCAGGCTATAAAAACACCACCATTGGATTCCTAGGGTTCGAATTAGGGGGGTAAGGTCCTTTATTTGCATTTATCTTGATTATTTAGCAGGATCTAAAATTCCAGATGGCCAGAGAAGACGATCGGAGCCTTGCTCCGGTGCTTCTGACTCAGAGACCAACAACACTTACATGTTTATGAGTCCAACAGTATGAATGGATGTATCACCGCCCCAGCGGTTCACCTTGCGTGCGTTATGTCCCTCTCTATCTCTCAGGTCGTGGGTTCAAACCCCACCTTTTGCTTTTTGTTTTCATTATTTTCTTTACAAGTTTTCAAGTCTCCAGAAGGAATGCCTCTAGAAGCTCCAGCTTCTGGGCATCCCCAGCACCAGAAGCTCCAGCTTCTGGGTCTCCCCAGCGCCAGAATCCTCTAGAAGCTCCAGCTTCTGGATGGCCCCAGATGAGAAGTCCCCATAAGCTGAAGCTCCAGCTTCTGGACCCTTTCCAGCGCCAGACACCCTAGAAGCTCCAGCTTCTAGATCTTTCCAGTACCAGAACCCCTAGAAGCTCCAGCTTCTAGGCACCTCCAGCAGCAGAAGCTCCAGCTTTTGGACCCCTTCAGATGCAGAAACCACAACTTCTAGACATGCTCAGCAGGATATCCACCAGAAACTCCAGTTTTTGGATGCCCACGGCGTTCCACTCTCAGAAGCCCCAGCTTCTGAGGCAGCTTCTGCCAGATGCTTCTACCGTTAGAACAACTTGATATCATCCTTGGAATGAACTGGTTTGTATTCAACCAGATTCATATCAACTGTTTTGAGAAGACGGTTATTTTTCCGGAAGAAGCAAGAGTTGAAGATGTGACTATGTCAGTCAAGCAGATGAATTCAGCTGTTAAGGATGGTGCTGTAGTGTTTATGTTGTATTCTGCGACGGAGGTGAAAGGAAAAGCTAAGAGTGATGAATTACCTGTTGTGAATGAATTTCCAAAAGTGTTTCCGGAAGATGTTAGTGAATTGCCACCTGAGAGAGAAATGGAGTTTGCTATAGATTTGATTCCTAGAACTAGTCTGATGTCGATGGCGCCTTATCGCATGTCGGCATCTGAATTGTCTGAGTTGAAGAAACAGTTGGAGGAATTGCTTGAGAAGAAGTTTATTCGTCCTAGTGTTTCGTCGTGGGGTGCTCCTATGTTGTTGGTTAAGAAGAAGGAAGGTACAATGAGACTATGTGTTTCCATGCATCATGAAAATTCGTAGCTCAACTAACTGGAACTTAAGAAATTGAGGAAGTAACTGACCATATAGCATCAGAATGGGCTTAAATTTCCTCTCAGGTTGTGACAACCCTGGTTGATGAGCTTTACCCTTTGGATCTTTCTGAGCAACAGAAACTGGTTCTGGACTAGAATAACCCGGAACACAAGGTGGTAGAGGAGATACATGACCTGATCCAAGACTTGAAGAATCCCCCAAAGTATAGGGAGGAATAGAAACTCTTGTTACGGAAGTAGGTGCAGGTTTGTCTTCCTTACTCAATACGGTATTCATAATTTCCATAACCAAACTCAACCGAGTCTTCAATTGATGGTTCTCCTTTTTCAAGAGTTCTTGTCCACTGATCAAATCTTGCATGTCTAGTATAAAAACTGTCATATGTTCTTTCATTTCATCCAATTCCCCACGAAGTTGTTCCATCACTTAATTCTGATCACAAAGTGGTAAGAAGTCAAGACTCGCAATTCTGCAAAGAAAATACTAGGTCTGAATAAAAGGAACCCCCAAGCTTCGAATACCTGTTATGAATGCATGAAATGAATGAATATGCAGGTTAGATATGTACATATTTATTTTTTCTGACATTTCTTTTGAAAAATAAACATGTTATGCAAGTGCATTAACCATGGGTTCAAAATTTCAGCATAACAACGGGTAACATCTGTATAATACGCCGAATAATGGCTGCATAATCTCTAAATAATCTGAATATCACAGGATCAAGGTTCGACACCAATTCAAAATACCATGAAGAAACCAAGTCTGAATATCATAGGATCAAAGGTTCGGCACCAAATCAAAATACCATAGAAGAAGCAAGTCTGAATATCATAGGATCAAAGGTCCGACGGCATTTCAGAATATCACAGCAAATACCAGAAAACCAGGTGTTAAGAACCAAGTACCATAAGCCACATGGTCATCAATAACAGAACGTGACATAAGGACCAATACAATCACCATCAGAATAAATAGTCACAATCAGAGCATAGTCACCATCGCTACCTGTAATAATCATGATCCCGCCCCACTCATAGGTGAAACTAAGGCTTGGATAAGGTCAAGGTAACTCCAGGATCTAGTTCTCCTAGAGAAACTAACATCATAACACCTACGTGAAGATGATAGCCTCCTGATTGAACCTCCTCTGAAGCATGGACGACATGCCAGACTACAAGATCTACATCCGGTATCTGACATGTTCCACTCTATTCCTAGGTGTCCTATATGTCTCTCGGCCGGAGTATGGGGCCTTTTACCTCTTGTAACTCCCACCCAATTTAGAAACAGATCACAGCACAACAGCCCAACCAGTATATGAAAGCGGTAAATATGCCACATAGAATGCAATGCAAGCATACAAAGGATGTTACAATAAAGAGAGTAAATAAATAAACAAATAAATAAACACCCAATAGACATGAAAATAAAAGCTAGGATCGACTCCTGATCGGACCAGCAAGAGGTTTGTACGATCCCCACTGAAGTCGCCAGCTAAAACAACCGGCTGAACATCATCCGATAACTATATCAATGAAGTCGCCATCGAACGTTTTTTATCTCGCAAAAGGAGAAAGGTGAACGCATCGCGAAAACCTAAAAGGGATAAGACACGGTCTTGCGACCGAGAGGTAGGGTAAGGGAATCTATTACGCGAAGGGAAGGTATTAGCACCCCACACGCCCGTAGTACTCTACGGTATCCACTTCTATTTTCTATCTAATGGGTGTTTTTATATCTATTTACTAATTAATTGTTATATTTGTATGCTCAAAGAGAATGCATGTAAAAGAAAGGAAAATAAAGGAAAGACGGGGAAAATAAGGAAGTATTTACAAAGTTTGCTCGATCGAGCCCCGTGACAAGATGCCTACGTATTCCCGCGTGCAATGGGAAAGTCAGAGCGCCGTAGTTTGGCTCATATGTTTTGGTGGGTTATGTGTTTTTTACTTCTGAAAAAGAGTTTTAAACACAAGAAAACCCGTAGGCAAAAAGGAGTTTGCATTGGTTGGTTGTTTTTACCTTTGAAAAAGGAGTTTGAACCATTATTAAGTGTTTTGATTTGTAAAGGAAAAAGAAAACAAGTTTTAGTTTTATTATATGCAAGTATGCAAAAGAAACTAGAAAACAAACAAGGGAAACTATCTAACTCTATCCCTAATGTCATCATGCATGGATTACAACCTAAGGTCTAACTTGAATTGCTACCTAAGGTAGATTCAAGAGAATCCTAAGGGAATATGGAAAAGGTTTACAACCTAAATCTATGTCTATCTCGAATCGCTAACTAAAGTAGAGTCGAAGATGACAAAAAGGAATGGAAAAGGTTTGTAACCTAAATCTATGTCTACCTCGAATCACTACCTAATGTAGAATCGAAGATGACAAAAAGGGATGAAGCAAGCAAGTGCTTTGGCAGAAGCACACAAACAATGCAATGCAAACAAACAAATGGCACACAAGCGCAGGAAAAGGAGGAAGCCCATAGCCTCAAACAGTAACGAGCATACCGTGAGTCAACCAGGAGCCAACACATCTGATTCCTTTGAATAATATCACCGCATGACATGAATTGTCAAGTGTGAATAGCAAATGATGCGAGCTCTGCAATAAATTTGAACCCCAGGAAAGTGTGGAGAGTCAGAATAGGGAACTCTTGCCACTTTTTATTATTGACTCGATAAAGGAAGCAACACGATTCGCGTGTGCTGAGCTGACACAGACTAGAACTGTGCGGGGGTCGATTGCAGACCCTTTCCGCTTCCCCATGATATCATCATGACTCGATAGCAGGAAATATAAAAAAGTGGGATTTTGCTTGGTGGTGCCACGTCGGGTGTCCTAACCACTCTTGACGTATGCAAGCACAAATATAAACACTTACTGAGAATTACCTCCCTATGCAGATGGAGGATTTTAAACAAACTAAACACAATTAGCAAACAGAAGCGCCCTAAACGGGTCTTTAAATAAACCAGAGGGGTTCCTGAACATGCTCCAACTCCGGAAGCCCCTTCATACATCTCTATTCCTACTTCTCATGGCAAGCAAAGCGGTAAAACCCTACTTCTCATGCTCTCTAGAAAAGCGGTAAAGAAATGCGGTAAACAAAGTAAAATAAATACCAAACGGATAAAGATCCGAAGAGCACTGCGAGCTAAAAAAATACTCTGGAAAACTTCAAGTACTGCTGGCACGCAATAAAGAAATACAGTGAGAAGTGTTTGGAGGCACAAAAAGCATAATCGAAATGTGTGTCATGCACATCCGAAGCAAATACACCTGTACAAGATCGTAATCCAAACAATACAGATAAAGGATGTGCATCGATATGCACGATCAAGAATGTGTGTTTATACACATTCGACGTATATCCAATAAACTTGCAAGAAACTATCCAGATAATATAGACAAAGGATGTGCATCGATATGCACAGTCAAGAATGTGTGTCTATACACATTCGACGTATATCCAATGAACCTGCAAGAAATTACAATCCAGACAAAGCAACAGAATATGTGTTTCTCGTAATATGAGAAAATACAAAGCACAATGCGTTTAAAATGCAAACAGAACCATGGGGAAAGTGGTATGTTAGTGTACCACAATTAGGTACCTAACCAAAACATCCTCAATGTACCTTGCACAAGTCAACAAACATGTCAAAAATAACAAGGAAGCGGGAATATAGTTACATATCCACATCACAAGTCAAAATATGATCCAAAGGTGAAGAAATGGAATGTTAATGTGGATAGCAACATAAGAATGGAAAACCGGGCAGCAAAGCACACATAATGCAAAACAACTCATGAATAATATCAAAATCGAGCTAAGTTCATCACAATAATCCTCAAATGCAATGTTAAACATAGTTAGAGACCTAGAGTAGTTAGAAAACAAAAATCTACACTAAAATGACTTAAAATGCATTATTTACAAAGAAAACAAAGCATGAGAGGTAAATCCTTAATAGATGGTAGCAACTACATTCTCTAAAGCTTTCCTAAACATTTAAACAAATGGAGGAAAAAACCACAACTTAAACATGCGAAAGGAAGCTAGAAAAACTATACAATTAACAAACTGGTTCCTAAGAATCGAACTATCAAAGGTTAGCTTTGAAATTCTATTTACAATCCTAAGGTGAGGTACACATTTAACTACAATTAGATGGTAGAAAAACATCCTAAAGTTTCAAAGAAAAACATGACATTACACTCCTAAGATTAGTCAATTCAAACGACAAAGGAAAAACATGCTTCTAAACATTACAAGTTAATCGAAACTTGAGAATTAAGCAACTATTGAACTCAAATAGATATAAAATCATACAAGTAAGTAGCTAACTCATTCTAAATGATCTCAAATGAAATTCACAAGAAAATTATGCTAAAAACATATTCGTGCACAAAGTGAAGCCAAAACGATCAATCGTCGCTCTAACGGTTAGCTACCATGGGATCCTAATTATATGACTCAATTAAGGATTCTAAATCAAAGCGCCAACTACCTAAACATACCCACATATTAGTCAAGAGGTTAGTTGAGGGTTAGAACAAGTATTAGACATTATATGCAAAGAAAATCAACACCACAAATGTATGTGTGTGTAGTGTACAAAAAAGGTTCGCTCCAACACTTTTCGAGTCAAAAAACACCATTATGGATAAATTTGAAAAGTGAACCAAAACACAAGGCATAAGCTAAATAAAATAATCAAAATGATTTATCAAAAATATCGGAAGCTATGCACACGCGTACGGTCTCAAAAATGCGGATGGTTCGGTCAAATCTTGTTCAAAGATATATTTTTCGCCTAAAAGTCAGCAGCTCCCAGATTTGGTTGAAACATGTCCAAATCAAGAATTTGTTCGCGTAGAGAGCTTCGGATGGCTCGAGAAACATGATTTACATTAAGAAAAGTCGAAAAAAAACTCATCACGGATTAAAAATTAGAGCCAAAACAAATATTATGTCCAACTTTATCAATTTTCAAGTGTCATGTCATTTCCCACTAAATTCAAACAAACTTGTTTCCAATGTATTTTGATGGTATTTAGATGAATAAAAATGCAAGTGTATGTGATATCATGTGCAAGTAATACATACTCAATGCAAATACTACCTAAATGCTATGCAAACATGTAAGAATGTTGAAAGAAATTAGATGTACAAAGTGGTAAAGTGTTGTGAAAAGTGAAATTTCAACATATTTTCATGTCATAAAAGTTGAACAACACCACATCAAATTAGTTAAACTATCTTACATGCAAATGCATGGATATGCAAAGATACAATTTATGTCATAATGTATGAATTCAAGTGTGTGTATGTGAGTTGTGTGCAATGTGTAGGTGTAGTGCAAGTGTACCTAAAAACTAGGTGTTAGTTCCTAAATTTCAACGCAATTTCAATGCACGAAATAAGCCTCAAATTAATGATTCAATGCATGTCAAAGAATTTACATATTACTTGATGCATGATCATATAATTTGTGATCCACAATGCTCACATCAAGTACCTAAATACAATGAAAAGTCACAACACAAGTGTAGGTGTGTGTAGTGTGTAGAAAGTTTCACACCGACACCTTTAAGGCTCCAAAAACGGATCAAGATCAATGAATTCAACAAAACAAATGCTGTAATCGAAATCCACACAGAATTTGCAAGCAATCTCAATATTCAATTTCAAGAAATTCAACAATTGAAAAATCGATTGAAATAAGCACTTAAGTAAATAAGCACTTACTTGTACTTGAAGCTTTGAGTTGAAATTGATGAGGAAAATCTTGCAATTGTCCAAGAAAATACCAAATTAAAGTTGAATTGATGATAATAAGAGAGGAGAATCTTGAATCCTTGGAGAATTGATGAAGAGGAAAACTTCAACTCTTCACCTCGACACCATAAACGCTCTTCAATGTTCTTGATTGATGAAAAGCTTGATTTGATCCTTGAGAATTGAAAGGGAATAGAAGAGTATGGGGCTGTACCGGAGAAGGAGAGAAGAAGAAACAAATAAGAAAAAGTTTTCCGGCGGTTTTGGAATTCCGGTAGTGGTTGGTGGTGGTTTGAGGTGGTTGGAGGTGGTTGTGCAACTTTGAGTTGAGTGAGAAAGGTGAGAGCTCTTGGGTCAAATTTAACAAATGATTCTCTCTCCCAATTTTGTTAGTGGTAAAATATGTTTATAGTGTAAAAAATTTGGCTTTGGAGTGCCTTGGATCCACAATTAAATCCAAATCGCGATTATCAAAATAATTTTCGTACACAGTCCAAAACAGCCAAATCCGTGCGGAATTTGAAATTTGAATGTAAACGAAAAATGTCCGGAACGCGATTTTACTTAAGTGAATCAAAATTTCGACACGATCAGATGAACAGTCAATGTGATATAAATTTTTGAAGTTTCAGCACAGTTTTCGGGCGTCCGACGCATGCAGAATTCTCAATGCGCTCTTTGAAGAAAATGCCTCGAACGAGGGTCTTCTGATCAAAATTTGCAAGTGAGTGTTTTTGAGATAACTGAAGCTAACAAAATTTGTGAACTTTTGGCACTGGTCCCATCTTGTTTCGATAAAAAACAAGTGAGATATGATTTTTTGAAGTTCGCGTACCAGATGAAAATTGCTCGGTTCAGCTCAAAATTGTGTCCGAAGAATAAAATACTGGTCTTAAACAGTGAGAAATCAGCTCCCGAGTTGTAAATGAAAGTTGTAGAAGGTTTTGATACGAAATTTTAGAAATTGGCCCCACTCAATTTCGAGTTTCCAGCTAAGAAATATGAACCTTTTAGTGGGCAGAACACACGGTTCAGCACTAAAATTCAATTTAATCCTCTTGAGATATTGAATTTTCCAGGGACCTTCCTCACATAATTTGCTTCCGTCTTTCAAACAAAGATTGTAGTTAAAAATGAGAGGGACATGCTAGTCAAAATTCATCAAAAAATACTTGACGAGCTATGAGATATGCTCTCTGGAGTACCCGAAACACACTGAAAACCCAAAATCCACTTTATTGAGAAATAAGCGAATAAATTCATTTTTCTTGACGAAATGACCTCCAACCTGAACAAATAAACTGGAGGATATATTGATATGATTCCAGAGATTGTGGAACCAAGCCAAAATAGCTTCCTGACCAAAAAATCTTGCAAATAGTCGAACGAACTGAGAAACATTGAATTTTGGCTCAAAATGATATGAGATAGCTGAGACACGCCGTCTCTTTCGTACTTGGGATGTTTTGAACCTGGTCACCCCATGACCAATGATATGCATGCACCTACATGTATGTTTATGCAATCAAATTATAAGCCAGAAATATGAAAAAGAAGAGGGTGAATTTTAGGGTACAACAGCTGCCCCTATTCAATCTTCTTCTACCGGAGGGTGAGATTGGCGCAAGCCTTTCGAACCAACAAGGTAGAAGATGATTGAATACGTAAATGAACCGTAAAATTCGCGCTCTGCATGCGAGCGGAGAATTATCATATTTTGGATTTTCTGCTTGAACATATACACTGGAAAGACATAAGGATGGCAAACTTATACACGTGAACTCGGGCATTCCGCACACGAGAATACTTGTATTGAAGCCACCCACCAGAGACGCTGAAGAGAAGAACCCATGAAAGAGCGACTCAGTGTGGATGGGAAATAAATGAGACAAATTCAAACGGACGAACTCGGGCATTCTGCTCACGAGAACGATGATACTGAAACGACCCATCAAGGATGATGCATAGAGATATGAAGAGGACAAACGTATACACGCGAACTCGGGCATTCCGCACACGAGAACGCTCATATTGAAGCGGCCCTCTAGGGATGATATAGAGGACACCCATGAAAGAGCGACTCACTGTAGGTGAGAATAACCAATGATCTTCATCATGAAGCGCTTGTTGATAAACAACTTCGCAGATCAAGGGTAAATAGGACACCTAACACGGTGGACTCAAAAGGGAGAAGACGTCGAGCAACGACAGACTTCAAACATAGATCCTCGGCACGAAGAGCTTGTTAACTTCGCGGACCTAAAAAATGAGAACTCAATAAGGAGGAAGAACATCACTCCAAACATAGACCCTCGACACGAAGAGCTAGTTAACTTCGCAAATCTAAGCAAATGAGAACCCAACAAGGAGGAAGACATAGCTTCCGAGCATAGACCCTCAGCACGAAGAGCTTGTTAACTTCGTAGATCTAGGCACAAGAGAACTCAACAAGGAAAGAGAAACGACTGTTGATAGACAAACTCCAAACATAGATCCTCGGCACGAAGATCTTGTTAACTTCGCGGATCTGGAGCAAGTGAGAACTCCACATGGAGGATAAACATCACTCCAAACATAAACCCTCGACACGAAGAGCTAGTTAACTTTGCAGGTTTAAGTAAATGAGAACACCTAACCACGGTGAACTCAACAAGTAAGGAGAAACGACTGTTGATAGACGAACTCCAAACATAGATCCTCGGCACAAAGAGCTTGTTAACTTCACGGACCTAAACAATGAGAACTCAATAAGGAGGAAGAACATCACTCCTGATATAGACCCTTGGCACGAAGAGCTTGTTAACTACGCAGATCTAAGCAAATGAGAACTCAATAAGGAGGAAGAACATCACTCCTAATATAGACCCTCGACACGAAGAGCTTCTTAGCTTCGTAGATCTAAGAAAATGAGAACTCAATAAGGAGGAAGAACATCACTCCAAACATAGAACCTCGGCACGAAGAGCTAGTTAACTTCGCAGGTCTAAGAAAATGAGGACACCTGACCACGGTGAACTCAACAGGGGAAGAAGACGTCGGGCGAAGACGAACTTCAAAAATAGATTTTTTGCACGAAGAGCTAGTTAACTTCTCAGATCTAAACAAAGAGAAGACACCTGGAGACGGTGAACTCACAAGGGAGAGGATGTCGGACGAAGACGAACTCACAAGGGGAAGAGAAACATCTGTACAAAGATGAACTCACTGGGGATAAGAAACATCTGTACAAAGATGAACTTACGAGGGAAAGAGACCGATCGAGAGGACTCTAACAATGATTGCCACCATGTCGGGCTTCAAAAAGGTGCTTGCAAACGCACAAGAACTATAATATCCCTTAGGCCAAAGGCGGGGTATAATTCTTCTAGAGTGGCAATTATCTGAATTACCACACACCAAGTATGGATACTCAAATACTTGAAAAGTAAGAAAGGTTGTACACCAACTCTTACTCACACCCTAACAGCGATACAAATACGGGTAACATAACCAAAGGCTTGCTACGCAAGAGAAGTCTACAACTTATTGGGGAAAAAGGAACATCTGTACGAAGATGCACTTACAAAAGAAAGAGACCGACTGAAGCAGACTCTAACAGAAGGTACTTGCAAAAGCACAAGAACTATAATATCCCTCAGTCCAAAGGCGGGGTATAATTCTTCAAGAGTGGCAATTATCCGAATTACCACACACCAAGTATGGATACTCGAACACTTGAAAAGTAAGAAAGGTTGTACACCGACTCTCACTCACACCCTAACGGCGATACAAATACGGGTAACATAACCGAAGGCTTGCTACGCAAGAGAAGTCTACGACTTGTTGGGGTAAAGGAGACATAACTTGACCTGACTGAGGTAAAGAAAATCACAGAAGACTCCACTGGAGAGAGAATGAGTTCCCATAAGACACTTGATTTGAAGTGACAAATAGGGAAGCAGAAATCCGTTGAGAAAACATCTTGAGGGTAGACCACATAGATTTTTTAATTTCTTCTGGATATACATAATAGGCAAACACTTAATATGCATGTTTGAAATTTTATGGCGTAATGCTCCCAATAAACGGAATGCTATGCGTTTAGAGTGATGCAATGTAATGAATGCATGCCTAAAAACTACATGAGAAGTAATAGTAGCAACAATCGGCTGCTGAGAATCCATTAACATCTTTGAGAGAGGTACCATTGGGGAGCGGATTTTAGAGAACACTTGCAAAAATAAATTGCAATTCCAATATAGGAAGCATTCTTCACTTGGGGAGAATCAAATTGGACTTCAACCAAATCTTGACTTCATGGGAGAGAGTCATTACTCTTCACTGAGGATACAGAAAAATTCTTTGGAGAATTCTCCTACTTTCACTGGGGAATTTGAGACTTCATGGGGAATTCTGAGAGAAACTCCGCTGGGGAGCACAACTTCGCGGGGAAATTCGCAAACATCTGCGAGTAACCATTAACATCTTGAGTAAATCAAATGGCATTGGAGTTCATCGGGGAATCGATCCCTTCGTGGGGATATGAAGCTCTTAAACCAAGAATCCATCAGGGAGAACATAACAACTTTTGTCTCCAAGAATAAAGATCTCGATAGCAAGACCACACTGGGGAGACTTCGGCTGCGGAATGCACATCGGTGTAGAAACACTGGCAAACGAATGATTAATCTTCACTGGGGAAAGAGAAATCTGATTCGGGTAGAAAGCTCCACTGGGGGATATATTCAGATATCCAACTCCACTGGGGAAACAAATATTCTTGTCCCAACACGGTTGATCTGGGAATAAAACTCTTGAAGATGCTCATAATAACTTCATATGGAAGAGTGCGACTTACACCGGGGAATAGAATCAATTGACCGGGGCGCGATTCATAATGGGAACTTTGATGTGGCAATGCATTATCCACTAGAGAGTACGATAACAATTCATCTGTCAAGCATACTCACTGGGGATATCAACCCCAAGCCAACAGTTCAAACACCATCTTCACTAAGAATAAAGGTGAGAACTTTCTATTGGAGATGATTTGAGAATTCGACGGACATTCACTGGGGAATTTCGCCTAGAATAGGTATCAACGACCTCACCGGGGATGTATCTGAGATCAGTACCCTCAACTTGCACTGGGGATTATGATGATGTTCGATATGTCGAAGTGTGTATCATTGGGGAATTAATCAACCCATCCGACCCTTCTGGTGATGAATTCTGCTTGAGAATCGACCTCACTGGGGATAAGCCTCAACCAAAATCGAGACTTATATTGGGGAGTACGAAAATATCAATATGTCGAAGCACGAATCACCAGTAACAGAATCAGTCCATCAAGACCTTCTGGATATGAATTTTGCTTGAGAATTGGCTTCATAGGGGATGAACCCGGATTGAGATGTACTCTTCATTGGGGAAAGGGACATCATACTAATAACCCTGATGTGCTTGCAAGTTTCAAGTTATAACAATATCTCCGAGCATGGACTAGATTACAAAAAGACAACTTTCCCATGCATCTTCGGATTTTGAAAAGATTCTCCTTCGATCAACAAGTTCTCAGAGAGATTAAACATTGACATAAATGCCCCAGTTTAACTGAAACTTTGAGGGATACAATTTTGACTTAAATGCCCCAGATTACTCATCAATTGAGAGATTTCTGAATCTCGACATAACTTCACCGGATTGATCATCACTTTGAGAGATTTCTAGAATCTCGACGTAACTACCCCGGTTTAACCATAGCTCACTCTACAGAGCATTAACATGTTTCTCTACCCTTCAGGGCGATCAAACACTGAGATAATTCTTCTCAAAAAAGTATCATCATTGGGATACTGCCCCTGCTTCACGGGGTTTTGATAATCCAATTATTCTCAAAAGAGACTCACAAATTTTGAAGACCAAACCTCATCAGGGTAATTGTCTTATATCTAGAATGCAGGCTAACACACAATTGTGTTTCTCAACATGATCTGCTTCATGCTCAGGCAAACATTTTAAGCAATCTACCCCTTGGGAACAACTGAGAGCGATATGCAATAGCTCAACATAAACTTTCAGGTAATCAGAAACTTCCACATAGTCTATTTCAAATCAATCTTCAAACTGGTCTTTTTATACTCAACGGAGTCAATATAAAGCATGCCCCAGATTAGGAACACTCTTCAAAAATGAGTTACTCTTCAACACATCGCTGAAGCACTTTATCTCTCGGGATAATCAAGTTTTTCATCTGATGCTCATTATGAAAGCTTACTTGATGTTTAAACACTTATTCATATGCAAAGAATGTTTTATTCTACAAATGATAATTCTAATGCAAAACATATGCTTGTCTTGAAGTTAAAAACATTTATTTGAAAAGATGTCAAAACATCAAATTTTTGTTCAAAGAAGGTAAAAAGATGGAGTGATACCAACTCAAAATTTTAGCAAGCCTCCTAAGAGTCAGGATACTGTATTCTCGTCACAGTTTAGCTTTCAAATTAACCCTGCTTCAATTAGGGCTTTTAAAGGTCGTAACGTGGCCTGGTTCACGGTTTTAAAAAAAAGATTTAAGGCTCAAAATATTTGATGCCCACCCATTCTCCGTGATGTTCTCCATTCCTATGTTCAATCAACTCAATACGAGCACCCACCTTTCACAGGGAGTTTACAATAATTGGGGAACCTAGGAGGTATCTTCTTTTGGACATGATAGTCACTCACCTCTTTCATTTAGTATTTGATCACACGACCTTGTTCTTTGATTTGAAATATCATATTCTTTCTTTTCTTTTCTTTTCTTTTCTTTTTTCTTTAATATCTTTTTTTCTTCTTTTCTTTGAACAAGTCGTGTGAAACTAAGTCGTTCGACTCTTTGTTAAGGTGTGACTATCTTATTCCTTGATGGACAGTGAATACCCATTGGGGTTTCACCATTTTCTTCGACCTCTTGATTAATGAAGGATAACGATTGCGGTTGATCCTTGAATTTACTCTCCTGATGAGATTTAAATGCTTGATCATGTTAATTGAACACTACCCTGCCCCGGGTTAAAAATGAGGGTTTTCTCTTAATAGAAAAGAAACTCCTACTTCAAGGTACAAAGGGGTTAACAAGGGTCTATCTCCCTTATATCTCTAGTGTTTGGGAATTTGAAACAATGTCTGTACATCATCAGCAAGGTTTTTATTTGAAAGCAATACCATTTGAGACTCTTGGTATATTGTTCATCATCCTCCATACAGAGGTTTTGCTTTATTTACAAGAGTTGAGTATCAAAAGCATTTAAAAACAATAAAGAGTGAATACGAATGGATTAGTTCAAGACAAACATATTCAATGCATTATGATTAATATTCAAGAATGAACAAGTTTTGCATACAATTAAGTAATTCACAAACAAGAAATATTACAAATGAGAATGCAAAATAAAACTGGAAATTTTCCACTGTTGAGGAGAGTAGTCTCCGAATGGACTTATTGCTTCAAAAGATGCACTTGAAGTTCCGACATTCACTGAGTCAGAGGAGCACCCAAATCTGACCATCTGGTGTGAAACTGATAACCTTTGCATCAAGCAGATCTTGCACTTTATCTCTTAAGGATTTACAACCTTACAATACATCACACAATACCACAACCCGAACACACCCTTTCTCAACAAACACTCTTTCACAAACAAAGGATAGAGGAGTGGTTAGCAGATTTACATCTTTAACCATGTTCAAACTTCCATCCTCAACAATAGCATTGACAGTAGCATCAACATAAGTTGGTAATGGATGTTAAGTAGCATCATATGTTGGTGCTGGTCCGAAGTTAAAAGCCTCAGAATCAAGTAGGTCTTGCACCATGTGCATGAAAGCCATGCAACTCTCAATAGTATGCCCATGCCCATTAGAATGAAAGGCACACTGAGCGTTGGCATTGAAATTCTTTGGCAACTTATTTGGATCAACTTTCCAAGTACGCAATTCAATCAACTTCAGTTTCATAAGATGAGAAAACAATTCAGTATAAGACATCGGGAAAGGATCAAACCTCCTAGGCGCCTTCGGCCGTTGTTGATTATCCTGCTTGGAAGCATAAGTTTGCTTTCGAGGCGCAACAGCAGCCGAAATAGTCACATCGACACTTGGGGTAATATTGATTTGCACATTCAAACCCGTGGGAGTAAACAGAATTATCCCTTCAAGTAAATCCTAAACTTCATGTTTCAACGCCATACAGTTCTCAGTATCATGACAACGTGCCCCAGAATGGAAATCGCACCTAGCATTTTCATCATAATCATACGGAAGCTTTCCATGCATCGTGAAAATTCGCAGCTCAACTAACTGGAACTTAAGAAATTGAGGAAGTAACTGAGCATATAGCATCGGAATGGGCTTAAATTTCCTCTCAGGTTGTGACAACCCTGGTTGATGAGCTTTACCCTTTGGATCTTTCTGAGCAACAGAAACTGGTTCTGGACGAGAATACCCCAGAACACAAGGTGGTAGAGGAGATACATGCCCTGATCCAAGACTTGAAGAATCCCCCAAAGTATAGGGAGGAATAGAAACTCTTGTTACGGAAGCAGGTGCAGGTTTGTCTTCCTTACTCAATACGGTATTCATAATTTCCATAACCAAACTCAACTGAGTCTTCAATTGATGGTTCTCCTCTTTCAAGAGTTCTTGTCCACTGGCCAAATCTTGCATGTCTAGCATAAAAAATGTCATATGTTCTTTCATTTCATCCAATTCCCCACGAAGTTGTTCCATCACTTAATTATGATCACAAAGTGGTAAGAAGTCAAGACTCGCAATTCTACAAAGAAAATACCAGGTATGAATAAAAGGAATCCCCAAGCTTCGAATACCTGTTATGAATGCATGAAATGAATGAATATGCAGGTTAGATATGTACATATTTATTTTTTCTGACATTTCTTTTGAAAAATAAACATGTTATGCAAGTGCATTAACTATGGGTTCAAAATTTCAGCATAACAACGGGTAGCATCTATACAATACGCTGAATAATGGCTGCATAATCTTTGAATAATCTGAATATCACAGGATCAAAGGTTCGACACCAATTCAAAATACCATGAAGAAACCAAGTCTGAATATCATAGGATCAAAGGTTCGGCACTAAATCAAAATACCATAGAAGAACCAAGTCTGAATATCATAGGATCAAAGGTCCAACGTCATTTCAGAATATCACAGCAAATACCAGAAAACTAGGTGTTAAGAACCAAGTACCATAAGCCACATGGTCATTAATAACAGAACGTCACATAAGGACCAATACAATCACCATCAGAATAAATAGTCACCATCAGAGCATAGTCACCATCGGTACCTGTAATAATCATGATCCCGCCCCACTCACAGGTGAAACTAAGGCTTGGGTAAGGTCAAGGTAACTCCAGGATCTAGTTCGCCTAGAGAAACTAACATCATAACACCTACGTGAAGATGATAGCCTCCTTATTGAACCTCCACTGAAGCATGGACGTCATGCAAGACTACAAGATCTACATCCGGTATCTGACATGTTCCACTCTATTCCTAGGTGTCCTATATGTCTCTCAGCCGGGGTTAGGGCCTTTTACCTCTTGTAACTCCCACCCAATTTAGAAACATATCACAGCACAACAACCCAACCAGTATATGAAAGCGGTAAATATGCCACATAGAATGCAACGCAAGCATACAAAGGATGTTACAATAAAGCGAGTAAATAAATAAACAAATAAATAAACACCCAATAGACATGAAAATAAAAGCTAGGATCGACTCCTGATCGGACCAGCAAGAGGTCTGTACGATCCCCAGTGAAGTCGCCAGCTAAAACAACCGGGTGAACATCATCCGATAACTATATCAATGAAGTCGCCATCGAACCTTTTTTATCTCGCAAAAGGAGAAAGGTGAACGCATCGCGAAAACCTAAAAGGGATAAGACACGGTCTTGCGACCGAGAGATAGGGTAAGAGAATCTATTACGCGAAGGGAAGGTATTAGCACCCCACATGCCCGTAGTACTCTACGGTATCCACTTCTATTTTCTATCTAATGGGTGTGTTTATATCTATTTACTACTTAATTGCTATATCTGTATGCTCAAAGAGAATGCATGTGAAAGAAAGGAAAATAAAGGAAACACGGGGAAAAGAAGGAAGTATTTACAAAGTTTGCTCGATCGAGCCCCGTGACAAGATGCCTACGTATTCCCGCGTGCAATGGGAAAGTCAGAGCGCCGTAGTTCGGCTCATATGTTTTGGTGGGTTATGTGTTTTTTACTTATGAAAAAGAGTTTTAAACACAAAAGAAAACCCGTAGGCAAAAAGGAGTTTGCATTGGTTGGTTGTTTTTACCTTTGAAAAAGGAGTTTGAACCATTATTAAGTGTTTTGATTTGTAAAGGAAAAAGAAAATAAGTTTTAGTTTTATTGTATGCAAGTATGCAAAAGAAACTAGAAAACAAACAAGGGAAACTATCTAACTCTATCCCTAATGTCATCATGCATGGATTACAACCTAAGGTCTAACTCGAATCGCTACCTAAGGTAGATTCAAGAGAATCCTAAGGGAACATGGCAAAGGTTTACAACCTAAATCTATGTCTATCTCGAATCGCTAACTAAAGTCGAGTCGAAGATGACAAAAAGGAATGGAAAAGGTTTGTAACCTAAATCTATGTCTACCTCGAATCACTACCAAATGTAGAATCGGAGCTGACAAAAAGGGATGAAGCAAGCAAGTGCTTTGGCAGAAGCACACAAACAATGCAATGCAAACAAACAAATGGCACACAAGCGCAAGAAAAGGAGGAAGTCTCATAGCCTCAAACAGCAACGAGCATACCGTGAGTCAACCAGGAGCCGACACATCCGATTCCTGTGAATAGTATCACCGCATGACATGAATTATCAAGTGTGAAGAGCAAATGATGCGAGCTCTACAATAAATGCGAACCCCAGGAAAGTGTGGAGAGTCAGAATAGGGAACTCTTGCCACTTTTTATTATTGACTCGATAAGGAAGCAACACGATTCGCGTGTGCTGAGCTGACACGAACTAGAACTACGCGGGGGTCGATTGCAAACCATTTCCGCTTCCCCATCATATCATCATGACTTGATAGCAAGAAATATAAAAAAGCGAGACTTTGCTTGGTGGTGCCACGTCGGGTGTCCTAACCACTCTTGACGTATACAAGCACAAATATAAACACTTACTGAGAATTACCTCCCTATGCAGATGGAGGATTTTAAACAAACCAAACACAATTAGCAAACAGAAGTGCCCTAAACGGGTCTTTAAATAAACCAGAGGGGTTCCTGAACATGCTCCAACTACGGAAGCCCCTTCATACATCTCTATTCCTACTTCTCATGGCAAGGAAAGCGGTAAAACCCTACTTCTCATGCTCTCTAGAAAAGCGGTAAAGAAATGCGGTAAACAAAGTAAAATAAATACCAAACGGATAAAGATCCGAAGAACACTGCGAGCTAAAAAAGTACTTCGGAAAACTTCAAGTACTGCTGGCACGCAATAAAGAAATCTGGTGAGAAGTGTACGAAGGCACAAAAAGCATAATCGGAATGTGTGTCTTTCACATCCGAAGCAAATACACCTGTACAAGATCGTAATCCAGACAATACAGATAAAGGATGTGCATCGATATGCACGGTCAAGAATGTGTGTTTATACACATTCGACGTATATCCAATAAACCTACAAGAAACTATCCAGATAATACAGACAAAGGATGTGCATCGATATGCACGGTCAAGAATGTGTGTCTATACACATTCGACGTATATCCAATGAACCTGCAAGAAATTACAATCCAGACAAAGAAACAGAATATGTGTTTCTCGTAATATGAGAAAACACAAAGCACAATTCGTTTAAAACGCAAACAGAACCATGGGAAAATTGGTATGTTAGTGTACCACAATTAGGTACCTAACCAAAACATCCTCAATGTACCTTGCACAAGTCAACAAACATGTCAAAAATAACAAGGAAGCGGGAATATAGTTACATATCCACATCACAAGTCAAAATATGATCCAAAGGTGAAGAAATGCAATGTTAATGTGTATAGCAACATAAGAATGGAAAATCGGGCAGCAACGCACACATAATGCAAAACAATTCATGAATGATATCAAAGTCGAGCTAAGTTCATCACAATAATCCTCAAATGCAATGTTAAACATAGTTAGAGACCTAGAGTAGTTAGAAACCAAAAATCTACACTAAAATGACTTAAAATGCATTATTTACAAAGAAAACAAAGCATGAGAGGTAAACCCTTAATAGATGGTAGCAACTACATTCTCTAAAGCTTTCCTAAACATTTAAACAAATGGAGGAAAAAACCACAACTTAAACATGCGAAAGGAAGCTAGAAAAACTATACAATTAACAAACTAGTTCCTAAGAATCGAACTATCAAAGGTTAGCTTTGAAATTCTATTTACAATCCTAAGGTGAGGTACACATTTAACTACAATTAGATGGTAGAAAAACATCCTAAAGTTTCAAAGAAAAACATGACATTACACTCCTAGTCAAG
Source organism: Vicia sativa (assembly GCA_021764765.1). Classification (NCBI taxonomy): domain Eukaryota; kingdom Viridiplantae; phylum Streptophyta; class Magnoliopsida; order Fabales; family Fabaceae; genus Vicia; species Vicia sativa. Next base: position 36,466,604 of record CM038794.1, read on the forward strand.
AGGTTAGTTGAGGGTTAGAACAAGTATTAGACATTATATGCAAAGAAAATCAACACCACAAATGTATGTGTGTGTAGTGTACAAAAAAAGGTTCGCTCCGACACTTTTCGAGTCAAAAAACACCATTATGGATAAATTTGAAAAGTGAACCAAACACAAGGTATAAGCTAAATAAAACAATCAAAATGATTTATCAAAAATATCGGAAGCTATGCACACGCGTACGGTCTCAAAAATGCGGACGGTTCGGTCAAATCTTGTTCAAAGATATATTTTTCGCCTAAAAGTCAGCAGCTCCCAGATTTGATCAAAACATGTCCAAATCAAGAATTTGTTCACGTAGAGAGCTTCGGATGGATCGAGAAACATGATTTACATTAAGAAAATTCGAAAAAACTCATCGGGATTAAAAATTAGAGCCAAAACAAATATTATGTCCAACTTTATAATTTTCAAGTGTCATGTCATTTTCCACTAAATTCAAACAAACTTGTTTCCAATGTATTTTGATGGTATTTAGATGAATAAAAATGCAAGTGTATGTGATATCATGTGCAAGTAATACATAATCAATGAAAATACTACCTAAATGCTATGCAAACATGTAAGAATGTTGAAAGAAATTAGATGTACAAAGTGGTAAAGTGTTGTGAAAAGTGAAATTTCAACATATTTTCATGTCATAAAAGTTGAACAACACCACATCAAATTAGTTAAACTATCTTACATGCAAATGCATGGATATGCAAAGATACAATTTATGTCATAATGTATGAATTCAAGTGTGTGTATGTGAGTTGCGTGCAATGTGTAGGTGTAGTGCAAGTGTACCTAAAAACTAGGTGGTAGTTCCTAAATTTCAACGCAATTTCAATGCACGAAATAAGCCTCAAATTAATTATTCAATGCATGTCAAAGAATTTACATATTACTTGATGCATGATCATATAATTTGTGATCCACAATGCTCACATCAAGTACCTAAATACAATGCAAAGTCACAACACAAGTGTAGGTGTGTGTAATGTGTAGAAAGTTTCACACCGACACCTTTAAGGCTCCAAAAACGGATCAAGATCAATGAATTCAACAAAACAAATGCAATATTCGGAATCCACACAGAATTTGCAAGCAATCTCAATATTCAATTTCAAGAAATTCAACAATTGAAAAATCGATTGAAATAAGCACTTAAGTAAATAAGCACTTACTTGTACTTGAAGCTTTGAGTTGAAATTGATGAGGAAAATCTTGTAATTCTCCAAGAAAATACCAAATCAAAGTTGAATTGATGATAATAAGAGAGGAGAATCTTGAATCCTTGGAGAATTGATGAAGAGGAAAACTTCAACTCTTCACCTCGACACCATAAACGCTCTTCAATGTTCTTGATTGATGAAAAGCTTGATTTGATCCTTGAGAATTGAAAGGGAATAGAAGAGTATGGGGTTGTACCGGAGAAGGAGAGAAGAAGAAACAAATAAGAAAAAGTTTTTCGGCGCGGTGGTTGTTGGTGGTTTGAGGTGGTTGGAGGTGGTTGTGCAACTTTGAGTTGAGAGAGAATTGAGAGAGAAAGTTGAGAGCTCTTGGGTCAAATTTAACAAATGATTCTCTCTCCCAATTTTGTTAGTGGTAAAATATATTTATAGTGTAAAAAATTTGGCTTTGGAGTGCCTTGGATCCACAATTAAATCCAAATCGCGATTATCAAAATAATTTTCGTACACAAAAAAACCAACCGGCGAATTTGAAATTTGAATGTAAACGAAAAATGTCCGGAAAGCGATTTTGCTTACGAGAATCAAAATTTCAACACGATTAGATGAACAGTCAATGTGATATAAATTTTTGAAGTTTCAACACAGTTTTCGGGCGTCCGACGCATGCAGAATTCTCAATGCGCTCTTCGGAGAAAATGCCTCAAACGAGGGTCTTCTAATCAAAATTTGCAAGTGAGTGTTTATGAGATAACCGAAGCTAACAAAATTTGTGAACTTTTTGAACTGGTCCCATCTCGTTCGATAAAAAACAAGCGAGATATGATTTTTTGAAGTTCGCGTACCAGATGAAAATTGCTCAGTTCAGCTCAAAATTGTGCCCGAAAAATAAAATATTGGTCTTAAACGGTGAGGAATCAGCTCCCGAGTTATAAATGAAAGTTGTAGAAGGGTTCGATACGGAATTTTAGAAATCGGACCCACTCAATTTCGAGTTTCCAGCTAAGAGATATGAACCTTTTAGTGGGCAGAACACACGGTTCAGCACTAAAATTCAGTTTAATCCTCTTGAGATATTGAATTTTCTGGGGACCTTCCTCACATAATTTGCTTCCGGCTTTCAAACAAAAATAGTAGATAAAAATGAGAGGGATATGCCAGTCAAAATTCATCAAAAAATACTTGACGAGCTATGAGATATGCTCTCTAGAGTACCCGAAACACACTGAAAACCCAAAATTCACTTTATTGAGAAATAAGCGAATAAATTCTTTTTTTCTTGACGAAATGACCTCCAACCTGAACAGATGAACTGGAGGATATATTGATATGATTCCATAGATTGTGGAACCAAGCCAAAATAGCTTCCTGACCAAAAAATCTTGGAAATAGTCGTACGGACTGAGAAGCATTGAATTTTGGCTCAAAATGATCTGAGATAGCTGAGACACGTCGTTTCTTTTGTACTTGGGTTGTTTTGAACCTAGTAACCCCATGATCAATGATATGCATGAACCTACATGTATGTTTATGCAATCAAATTATAAGCCAAAAATACGAAAAAGAAGAGGGTGAATTTTATGGCTTCCAGGAAGACTATCCGAATCAACTTTGTGGGTATACCTTCTCAACTCAAGGAGTTAGTCTCAAAAATTCTCGACCACTCTCAGTTCATCAAAAGACATGGTTATCTACTCGACTTGGTTACCTATGGTTTTGAAGAAGATATGATGAGCGTCGTATTCCAGTTCTTTGATCTAAAATATCATTGCTTTACTTTCCTAGATTATCAGTTGGTACCTACAATGGAAGAGTTCTCTAAGCTACTTGGGATACCCATTCTTGATCAAATACCTTTCACCAGTTTAGAAAAAGTTCTGAGATTTGAAGACATTGCATCAGCTTTACACCTAAAACAGCCAAACATTGAAGCCAATTGGTAAACAAGAAGTGGAGTTAAGGGTTTGCTTGCTAAGTTTCTGATAAAAAGGCTCAAGAATTCTTAAAGGCTATGAGTTTCCATGCTTTTGAAGACATTTTGTCTTTGCTAATCTATGGGTTGGTACTATTTCCTAATCCTGATCAATTCATAGACGTGAACGTCTGATCAGTGGTTTACACAGATATTTAGCATTGAATTCCATTATTGTTTCTTTTATTTAGTGTTATATGTCATTTTACCACATTTTATGCTTTGGTTGTGTGTTTGAGTATTTTTAGGGTCAGAAGAATAAAACAGGACAAATCGGGGCAAAAGAAGTGCAAAAATTAGAATATTTGAGGCTACATAGGTCTTGACACGGCCACCCGTGTCAGAAATGGTGCACATAGGCAGTTTGGGAGAAGAAATAGAGGCTGACACGGGTGCCCGTGTCAGTTGACACGACCGTGTCAGGAAGCCTGAGAAAAAATACGTTTGAATAGAGGCCGACACGGGTGCCAATGTCATCTGACACGGCCCGTGTCAGTCAGGACGCTAAGAATTTTGATTTTTGCTGTTTTTTAGTGTTTTGAGTCATTAAGGGTGTTTTGGACATTTGGTATTGCTTGGGAATGACCTAACACTATATAAACCTAACACTATATAAACCTTGCTTGGGAATGACTTCTTGGTGATTACAGTGGGACGACTACACCGGTTGGTAGGTTGACAATTATAAACCAATTGGTAAATGTGCCCAAGTTTCAACTGCATCTAAGCATAATTTCTCATCTTGAGAGAAGGTCTTTCACCGGAAAGATCAACGAAGATGCCAATAAACACTTGCGGAGGTTTCTGACCATGAGTACCACGTTGAAGATTGATGGGCATACGGATGAGGCAAAGAAATTGGTGATGTTTCCATTTACCTTATCTGAAGACGCGGAATAGTGGTTTTACTCACTACCGGCTAGAAGTATTACTACGTGGGCTGTGTTCAGGAGAGCTTTTCTGAGGAGATACTTTCCTGAAGATATTCGAGGCAAGAAGGAGATTGAGTTTCTGGAGCTCAAGCAAGGCAACAAGTCTGTGAGTGAGTATGCTTCAAAGTTTACTGAGCTGGCGAAGTACTATGCTCATTACACTAACGATGCAGATGGAGAATTTTCCAAATGTATCAAGTTTGAGAATGGTCTTCGTGATGAGATCAAGCAGGGTATCAGGTATCAGCGCATCCGGAGGTTTTCTGATTTAGTAGACTGTAGTAGGATTCTAGAAGAGGATCTTGCTAGTACTAAGACGAATGCTCAAGGATATGTTGATCGTAAAGGAAAACAACAGATGGAGCGTGGAAAGCCTTATGATAAGAATAAACAGAAATCTGGTGGTTGGAAGAAGCCTAGTGGGGGAGATTTTAGTGCTCCTATTAAGTGCTACAGGTGTGGCGAAATGGGGCATCGAGCTAATGAATGCAAGAATGATGCGAAGAAGTGCAACAACTGTGGAAGATTTGGTCATGTAGCTACTGAATGCAGAGCAAGAAAGATAACTTGTTACAACTATGGCGAAGAGGGTCATACTCGTCCGCAGTGTACTAAGCCAAAGAAAGAACAAGCTGGTGGAAAAGTGTTCGCTTTGTCAGGATCAGAGACTAAGCCAGATGATCGGTTGATTAAAGGTACATGTTTTATTAATGGCATACCTTTAATTGCAATTATTGATACTGGAGCGACACATTCTTTTATTGCTTTGGATTGTGCTAAGAGATTGAACTTGGCTATTTCTAATATGGATGGAAGTATGGTCATTGACACTCCTGCGTCGGGTTCAGTGACTACTTCATATGTTTGTAGGAATTGTCCTGTTGTAATTTTCGGTAGAGGTTTCAGTATGGATATAGTGTGCCTACCGTTAGAACAACTTGATATCATCCTTGGAAAGAACTGGTTGGTATTCAACCAGGTTCATATCAACTGTTTTGAGAAGACGGTTATTTTTCCGGAAGAAGCAAGAGTTGAAGATGTGACTATGTCAGTCAAGCAGATGAATTCAGCTGTTAAGGATGGTGTTGTAGTGTTTATGTTGTATTTTGCGACGGAGGTGAAAGGAAAAGCTAAGAGTGATGAATTATCTGTTGTGAATGAATTTCCAGAAGTGTTTCCGGAAGATGTTAGTGAATTGCCACCTGAGAGAAAAGTGGAGCTTGCTATAGATTTGATTCCTGGAACTAGTCCGGTGTCGATGGCGCCTTATCGCGTGTCGGCATCTGAATTGTTTGAGTTGAAGAAACAGTTGGAGGAATTGCTTGAGAAGAAGTTTATTCGTCCAAGTGTTTCGTCGTGGGGTGCTCCTGTGTTGTTGGTTAAGAAGAAGGAAGGTACGATGAGACTGTGTGTTGATTATAGGCAGTTAAACAAGGTTACAATCAAGAATCGGTATCCATTGCCGAGGATTGACGATTTGATGGATCAGTTAGTTGGAGCTTGTGTATTTAGTAAAATTGATCTGAGGTCTGGATATCATCAGATTCGTGTGAAGATGGAAGATATTTAGAAAACTGCATTTAGAACGAGGTATGGACATTATGAGTATTTTGTTATGCCGTTTGGAGTTACTAATGCACCTGGTGTTTTCATGGAGTATATGAATAGGATATTTCATCCGTATCTTGATAAATTCGTGGTAGTATTTATTGACGATATTCTGATCTATTCGAAGAATGATGAAGAGCATGCAGGACATCTTAGAATTGTGTTGGAACTGTTGAAAGAGAAGAAGCTTTATGCGAAGTTGTCTAAGTGTGAATTCTGGTTGAGTTAAGTAAGCTTTCTTGGACATGTGATTTCCAAGAATGGCATTATTGTTGATCCTACGAAGGTAGAAGCGGTATCTCAGTGGTAAGCGCCGAAGAATGCTTTTGAAATCCGTATTTTTCTTGGTCTTGTAGGTTACTACAGAAAGTTCATTGAAGGATTTTCGAAATTAGCTTTGCCGTTGACTAAGTTGACAAGAAAGGGTCAGATGTTTGTTTGGGATTCTGAATGTGAGAAAGGATTCCAAGAGTTGAAGAAGAGATTGACTAGTGCTCCGATTCTGATTTTGCCGAATCCGGCAGAGTCTTTTGTTGTGTATTGTGATGCGTCATTGATGGGATTAGGTGGTGTTTTGATGAAAATAAGCAGGTTATGGCTTATGCTTCGAGATAATTGAAAGTTCATGAAAGGAATTATCCGACTCATGATTTAGAGCTGGCAGCAGTGGTATTTGTTTTGAAATTGTGGAGGCATTACTTGTATGGTTCTCGATTTGAGGTATTTAGTGATCATAAGAGTCTGAAATATCTCTTCGATTAGAAAGAGTTGAATATGAGGCAGAGAAGATGGTTGGAATTTCTGAAAGATTGTGTTTTGGTTTGAATTACCATCCTGGTAAGGCAAACGTTGTTGCAGATGCATTGAGCATGAAGACCTTGCATATGTCTATGTTGATGGTTCGTTAATTGGAATTGGTTGAGAAGTTCAGAGACTTGAGTTTGGTATGTGAAACTGCTTCTGATAGTGTTAAATTGGGTATGTTGAAGCTGACTAGTGGTATTCTTGAAGAAATTCGAACTGGACAGATATCTGATGTTGTTTTGGTGGATAAATTGACATTAATCAACCAAGGTCAAGGAGGTGAATTCCGAATTGATGAGAATGGTGTTATGAGATTTGCTGACAGAGTTTGTGTTCCAGATATTGCAGAACTTCGGAAGAGTATTTTGGAAGAAGGACATCGTAGTGGATTGAGTATTCATCCCGGTGCTACTATGATGTATCATGACTTGAAAAAGTTATTTTGGTAGCCTGGAATGAAAAAGGAAATTGCTGAGTTTGTTTATGCTTGTTTGGTTTGTCAAAAGTCAAAGATTGAACATCAGAAACCGTCAGGATTGATGGAACCGTTGTTTGTTCCGGAGTGGAAATGGGATGGCATTTCTATGGATTTTGTATCTGGTTTGCCAAGGATACAGAATAATTGTGATTCTATTTGGGTTATTGTTGATCGGTTGACAAAATCTGCTCACTTCATTCCGATAAGAATGGATTATCCAATGGAGAGGTTGGCAAAATTGTATGTTGAGAAGATTGTAAGTTTGCATGGTATTCCTTCTAGTATTGTGTCGGATAGGGATCTGAGGTTTACGTCTAAGTTTTGGACGGGACTTCAAGAAGCTTTGGGTACTAAGTTAAGGTTGAGTTCTGCTTATCATCCGCAGACAGATGGTCAGACGAAGAGGACGATTCAGTCGTTAGAGGATTTGTTGAGAGCTTGTGTGTTGGAGAAAGGTGGAGCTTGGGACAGTTACTTACCATTGATTGAGTTTACCTACAACAATAGTTTTCATTCGAGTATTGGTATGGCTCCGTTTGAGGCATTGTATGGTAGGAGGTGTCGGACACTGTTGTGTTGGTACGAATCTGGAGAAAGTGCTGTGATTGGACTGGAGATTGTCCAACAGACTTCAGAAAAGATCAAGATGATTCAGGAGAAGATGAGGGCTTCTCAGAGTCGTCAGAAAAGTTATCATGATAAGAGGAGGAAGGATCTCGAGTTTAGTGAAGGAGATCATGTGTTTATGCGAGATACTCCGATGACTGGTATTGGTCGAGCTTTGAAGTCACAGAAGTTGACTCCGCGTTTTATTGGTCCGTATCAGATTACCAAGAAGGTTGGAATAGTTGCTTATCAGATTGCTTTACCACCGTCACTTGCGAATTTACATGAAGTCTTCCATGTATCTCAGTTGCGGAAGTACATTCCTGATCCATCTCACGAGATTCAGGAAGATGATATATAGGTGCGAGATAATCTGACTGTTGAAGCATTACCTGCGAGAATTGAGGATCAGAAGGTAAAGTAGCTATGTGGTAAAGAGATAGCATTGGTAAAAGTAGCTTGGGGAGGACCAGTAGGTGGAAATGTAACTTGGGAGCTGGAGAGCCAGATGAAGGACTCGTATCCCGATCTTTTCGTCTAAGGTATGTTTTCGAGGACGAAAACTCTTTTTAGTATGGGAGAGTTGTGACACCCCAAATTAATTCAGTTATTAAATAATTAGAAATTTAATTATTAATTTAATTAAAAATTTAATTATTAATATTTTTGGATTAATGGATTTAATTATTGAATTAATTAATGGAAGAGTTGGGGTGTGAAGTGGAATTGTAGGGTGTATGGAGTAAAAAGCTCTACTTAATCCTAATTAATTTATTTCTATTATTTGGCAAATAAAAAGGAATAAATAAAGGAATAAAAAGAAACAACTGAGAAAGGAATTAGGATTTGCATTCTACGTGAGATTGGAAAAGAGAAGAGAAAAGAGGAGAAAAAGCCAAATGCCGAGAATTCGAAGATTCATCGCGAGGTAAAGGGGGATTGATCTAATTATTATGCCTTATAGGTTTCGATGATCGATAGAATAATTCAATCCGTTAGGAATCTCGAATTATGGTCATAGGTTGTGCCCTACCGTTATAATCCGACGTAAAACCATAATTGGAATTACTAAGAACGATTAAATTGATGTGGAATGATTCTAGGTTAATTAGAAAACATGTTTCTATGATTGAAAGTATGTGAAATTTCATGAATTAACTTTGTTTTGGTGATGATATGAAGTTTGATGATGATTGGAATTAATGGAAATTCGTAACAGTGGAGAAAACTGAATTTTTGATGAAAAACAACAGTATGGGTCGACACATAGACTTATGTGTCGATGCAAGCAGAATAAACTTTGAAAATCAGAAGCGTTGGAACGCTATGCATCGACTCATAGAGCCATGCATCGACCCATAAGCCAAACAAACAGAGCTATGCATCGACACAAGATGCGTATGGATCGATGCATACTGAAGCAACTTTTAAAAATGCAGAAAATTTACATCTATGCATCGATGCATATGAAGCATGTGTCGACACATGCAATCTATGAATTGATGCATAGGCTTATGCATCGATAAATACTGAAAGGAGTTTTAAAAATACAGGATTTTAACTGTATGCATCGATGCATACGTACTATGTGTCGATACAAGCAGCCCATGTATTGACACATGAGCTTATGGATCGACCTAAGTTGGACAGGAATGGGCATGATTTTTCTGAGAACGGTTTCGGTCATATCTTTTCAACTGTAACTCCGATTTAGGCGTATTTGGTATTGTTGGAAAGCTTAGAACGAGTACTATCTAATAAGAATAATTTCAATACCAATAATTGAAATCTAGAAGAATTATTTTGGCTTCCGTAATTAAGAACTCGTTGTGAATTTGTGAATTAATTGTTGATTAAATGTGCAGTATCTTAATTCCATGAGTTATGATTAACATTAGATGTTCATGAATTTTATTACCATATGCTGTTGTTGCTATTGATTATAATTGGAATGATGTTGTATGATTCTATTCCATGTTTGAATTGTTGTGTGCTTCTAATGTGCATGCATGAGCATTTTGGTAATGGTTTGTTCCCATTGTGTGGAATTGAACTTGCAGGGCCAATAACTGTACCTAATGGACAGAGGTGGTGAGGCTAGATTCTTGACCCAGTGATGTATGGGCGAATCATGAATTGACGCTGTTTTCCAAGTGTAAGCGGAACAGGGTGTGGACTTGGTTCACGTTTGGTACCACATGCATTTGATTCTGCATTGCATATGTAATTATAACATGTTAGGATGGTTTCCAATGTTATAATTGCATTGGTTGTTGCTGTATGCATAATGATCTGTGTGATTGTATTTGTGAATTGTATTCTGATGATGTTAATAAGGGTGAAATAACGAATTGGTTGTTTTATTGTGTTAAAGAAATGTATAATGATTTTAATCTTGATAAAATCTCACCCTTACTTTAATGATGTCAGATTCGAAGTGATTAGCTGCTTGGGAATTGGTGAGGACAACTTATAGAGTTGTGCTATTTAGATAGTCCGTGTGTCAGTGTCATGCTCTGGTAGTTGTAACACTGGGGAACGGTCATTTTGGAGTTTTATGGATTTAAACTTGTTATTTTGAATTATGTTGGGAATAATTATTGATTGAATTATTTCGGATTTTATGTTATCTTTCCGCTGTATAAACATAATCCTTGGTTTGTGTTATTTAATAAGTTCTTCAGTGAAAGGCATGATAACTGTTTTGTTATTTTTAAATTCTTAAAATTGTGACGCCCTTGATGTTATGTTTAAAACTCTGAATAAATTATATAAATCGCGGGTAAATTAGAAGGGGTGTTACAATAGTGGTATCAGAGCATAGTCGGTTGTGTCTTAGAGTCTTTATCCCTTCTGTATGCGACTAGTGCAAAGTAACACTGTCGATACTGCGTGCTGATGTGATTGTTTTATAATGTTACAGAACAATGGCCAGAAGAGGTAACTGAAGAGACAATGCTGCTATTGCTGAAGCCTTGGAAATGCTAGCTGGTTTGCTTTGAGGGAATCAGCTGGGAGGTTGTATTGGTGCTGATAGGCAATTGGGAAACTTTCAGAGGAACAATCCTCCATTGTTCAAAGGCACTCATGATCCCGAAGGTGCTCAGAAATGGTTGAATGAGATCAAGAGGATCTTCAGAGTAATTGATTGTGCTGAGGAGCTGAAGGTGAGGTATGGTACTCACATGTTGGCAGAGGAAGCTGATGACTGGTGGGTTGCTACCAGGACTGAAATGGAACAAGATGGTATTGCATTGACTTGGGCTGTGTTTAGGAGAGCTTTTCTGAGGAGATACTTTCCTGGAGATATTCGAGGCAAGAAGGAGATTGAGTTTCTGGAGCTCAAGCAAGGCAACAAGTCTGTGAGTGAGTATGCTTCAAAGTTTACTGAGCTGGCGAAGTACTATGCTCATTACACTAACGATGCAGATGGAGAATTTTCCAAATGTATCAAGTTTGAGAATGGTCTTCGTGATGAGATCAAGCAGGGTATCAGGTATCAGCGCATCCGGAGGTTTTCTGATTTAGTAGACTGTAGTAGGATTCTAGAAGAGGATCTTGCTAGTACTAAGACGAATGCTCAAGGATATGTTGATCGTAAAGGAAAATAACAAATGGAGCGTGGAAAGCCTTATGATAAGAATAAACAGAAATACGGTGGTTGGAAGAAGCCTAGTGGGGGAGATTCTAGTGCTCCTATTAAGTGCTACAGGTGTGGCGAAATGGGGCATCGAGCTAATGAATGCAAGAATGATGCGAAGAAGTGCAACAACTGTGGAAGATTTGGTCATGTAGCTACTGAATGCAGAGCAAGAAAGATAACTTGTTACAACTATGGCGAAGAGGGTCATACTCGTCCGTAGTGTACTAAGCCAAAGAAAGAACAAGCTGGTGGAAAAGTGTTCGCTTTGTCAGGATCAGAGACTAAGCCAGATGATCGGTTGATTAATGGTACATGTTTTATTAATGGCATACCTTTAATTGCGATTATTGATACTGGAGCGACACATTCTTTTATTGCTTTGGATTGTGCTAAGAGATTGAACTTGGCTATTTCTAATATGGATGGAAGTATGGTCATTGACACTCCTGCGTCGGGTTCAGTGACTACTTCATATGATTGTAGGAATTGTCCTATTGTAATTTTCGGTAGAGGTTTCGGTCTGGATTTAGTGTGCCTACCGTTAGAACAACTTGATATCTTCCTTGGAATGAACTGGTTGGTATTCAACCAGGTTCATATCAACTATTTTGAGAAGACGGTTATTTTTCTGGAAGAAGCAAGAGTTGAAGATGTGACTATGTCAGTCAAGCAGATGAATTCAGCTGTTAAGGATGGTGCTGTAGTGTTTATGTTGTATTCTGCGACGGAGGTGAAAGGAAAAGCTAAGAGTGATGAATTACCTGTTGTGAATGAATTTCCAAAAGTGTTTCCGGAAGATGTTAGTGAATTGCCACCTGAGAGAGAAGTGGAGTTTGCTATAGATTTGATTCCTGGAACTAGTCCGGTGTCGATGGCGCCTTATCGCATATCGGCATCTGAATTGTCTGAGTTGAAGAAACACTTGGAGGAATTGCTTGAGAAGAAGTTTATTCGTCCTAGTGTTTCGTCATGGGGTGCTCCTGTGTTGTTAGTTAAGAAGAAGGAAGGTACAATGAGACTGTGTGTTTCCATGCATCGTGAAAATTCGCAGCTCAACTAACTAGAACTTAAGAAATTGAGGAAGTAACTGAGCATATAGCATCAAAATGGGCTTAAATTTCCTCTCAGGTTGTGACAACCCTGGTTGATGAGCTTTACCCTTTGGATCTTTCTGAGCAACAGAAACTGGTTCTGGACTAGAATACCCTGGAACACAAGGTGGTAGAGGAGATACATGCCCTGATCCAAGACTTGAAGAATCCCCCAAAGTATAGGGAGGAATAGAAACTCTTGTTACAGAAGCAGGTGCAGGTTTGTCTTCCTTACTCAATAGAGTATTCATAATTTCCATAACCAAACTCAACCGAGTCTTCAATTGATGGTTCTCCTCTTTCAAGAGTTCTTGTCCACTGACCAAATCTTGCATGTCCAGCATAAAATGTCATATGTTCTTTCATTTCATCCAATTCCTCACGAAGTTGTTCCATCACTTAATTCTGATCACAAAGTGGTAAGAAGTCAAGACTCGCAATTCTGCAAAGAAAATATCAGGTCTAAATAAAAGGAATCCCCAAGCTTCGAATACCTGTTATGAATACATGAAATGAATGAATATGCAGGTTAGATATGTACATATTTATTTTTTCTGACATTTCTTTTGAAAAATAAATATGCTATGCAAGTGCATTAACCATAGGTTCAAAATTTCAGCATAACAACGGGTAGCATCCGTACAATACGCTGAATAATGGATGCATAATCTCTGAATAATCTGAATATCAAAGGATCAAAGGTTCGACACCAATTCAAAATACCATGAAGAAACCAAGTCTGAATATCATAGGATCAAAGGTTCGGCACCAAATCAAAATACCATAGAAGAACCAAGTCTGAATATCATAGGATCAAAGGTCCGACGTCATTTTAGAATATCACAGCAAATACCAGAAAACCAGGTGTTAAGAACCAAGTACCATAAGCCACATGGTCATCAATAACAGAACGTCACATAAGGACCAATACAATCACCATCAGAATAAATAGTCACCATCAGAGCATAGTCACCATCGATACCTGTAATAATCATGAACCCGCCCCACTCACAAGTGAAACTAAGGCTTGGATAAGGTCAAGGTAACTCCAGGATCTAGTTCGCCTAGAGAAACTAACATCATAACACCTACGTGAAGATGATAGCCTCCTGATTGAACCTCCTCTGAAGCATGGACGACATGCCAGACTACAAGATCTACATCCGGTATCTGACATGTTCCACTCTATTCCTAGGTGTCCTATATGTCTCTGGCCGGGGTATGGGGCCTTTTTCCTCTTGTAACTCCCACCCAATTTAGAAACAGATCACAGACAACAAACAACCGATATGAAAGCGAATATGCCACATAGAATGCAATGCAAGCATACAAAGGATGTTACAATAAAGCGAGTAAATAAATAAACAAATAAATAAACACCCAATAGACATGAAAATAAAAGTTAGGATCGACTCCTGATCGGACCAGTGAAGTCGCCAGCTGAAACTACCGGCTGAACATCATCCGATAACTATATCAATGAAGTCGCCATCGAACATTTTTTATCTCACAAAAGGAGAAAGGTGAACGCATCGCAAAAACCTAAAAGGGTTAAGACACGGTTAGCACCCCACACGCCCGTAGTACTCTACGGTATCCACTTCTATTTTCTATCTAATGGGTGTGTTTATATCTATTTACTACTTAATTGCTATATTTGTATGCTCAAAGAGAATGCATGTGAAAGAAAGGAAAATAAAGGAAACACGGGGAAAATAAGGAAGTATTTACAAAGTTTGCTCGATCGAGCCCCGTGACAAGATGCCTACGTATTTCCGCGTGCAATGGGAAAATCAGAGCGTCGTAGTTTGGCTCATATGTTTTGGTGGGTTATGTGTTTTTTACTTATGAAAAAGAGTTTTAAACACAAAAGAAAACCCGTAGGCAAAAAGGAGTTTGCATTGGTTAGTTGTTTTTACCTTTGAAAAAGGAGTTTGAACCATTATTAAGTGTTTTGATTTGTAAAGGAAAAAGAAAACAAGTTTTAGCTTTATTATATGCAAGTATGCAAAAGAAACTAGAAAGCAAACAAGGGAAACTATCTAACTTTATCCCTAATGTCATCATGCATGGATTACAACCTAAGGTATAACTTGAATCGCTACCTAAGGTAGATTCAAGAGAATCATAAGGGAACATGGCAAAGGTTTACAACCTAAATCTATGTCTATCTCGAATCGCTAACTAAAGTAGAGTCGAAGATGACAAAAAGGAATGGAAAAGGTTTGTAACCTAAATCTATGTCTACCTCGAATCACTACCTAATGTAGAATCGAAGATGACAAAAAGGGATGAAGCAAGCAAGTGCTTTGGCAGAAGCACACAAACAATGCAATGCAAACAAACAAATGGCACACAAGCGCAGGAAAAAGAGGAAGTCCCATAGCCTCAAACAGTAACGAGCATGCCGTGAGTCAACCAGGAGCCGACACATCTGATTCCTGTGAATAGTATCACCGTATGACATGAATTGTCAAGTGTGAAGACCAAATGATGCGAGCTCTACACTAAATTCGAACCCCAGGAAAGTGTGGAGAGTCATAATAGGGAACTCTTGCTACTTTTTATTATTGACTCGATAAAGGAAGCAACACGATTCCCGTTTGCTGAGCTGACACGGACTAGAACTGTGCGGGGGTCGATTGCAGATCCTTTCCGCTTCCCCATGATATCATCATGACTCGATATCAGGAAATATAAAAAAGCGGGACTTTGCTTGGTGGTGCCACGTCGGGTGTCCTAACCACTCTTGACGTATGCAAGCACAAATATAAACACTTACTGAGAATTACCTCCCTATGCAGATGGAGGATTTTAAACAAACCAAACACAATTAGCAAACAGAATAAACCAGAGGGGTTCCTGAACATGCTCCAACTACGGAAGCCCCTTCATACATCTTTATTCCTACTTCTCATGGCAAGGAAAGCGGTAAAACCCTACTTCTCATGCTCTCTAGAAAAGCGGTAAAGAAATGCGGTAAACAAAGTAAAATAAATAGCAAACGGATAAAGATCCGAAGAGCACTGCTAGCTAAAAAAATACTCCGGAAAACTTCAAGTACTGCTGGCACGCAATAAAAAAATACGGTAAGAAGTGTATGGAGGCACAAAAAGCATAATCGAAATGTGTGTCATGCATATCCGAAGCAAATACACCTGTACAAGATCGTAATCCAAACAATACAGATAAAGGATGTGCATCGATATGCACGGTCAAGAATGTGTGTTTATACACATTCGACGTATATCCAATAAACCTACAAGAAACTATCCAGATAATACAGACAAAGGATGTGCATCAATATGCACGGTCAAGAATGTGTGTCTATACACATTCGACGTATATCCAATGAACCTGCAAGAAATTACAATCCAGACAAAGCAACAGAATATGTGTTTCTCGTAATATGAGAAAACGCAAAGCACAATGCGTTTAAAACGCAAACAGAACCATGGGAAAAGTGGTATGTTAGTGTACCACAATTAGGTACCTAACCAAAATATCCTCAATGTACCTTGCACAAGTCAACAAACATGTCAAAAATAACAAGGAAGCAGGAATATAGTTACATATCCACATCACAAGTCAAAATATGATCCAAAGGTGAAGAAATGGAATGTTAATGTGTATAGCAACATAAGAATGGAAAACCGGGCAGCAACGCACACATAATGCAAAACAACTCATGAATGATATCAAAATCGAGCTAAGTTTATCACAATAATCCTCAAATGCATTGTTAAACATAGTTAGAGACCTAGAGTAGTTAGAAACCAAAAATCTACACTCAAATGACTTAAAATGCATTATTTACAAAGAAAACAAAGCATGAGAGGTAAAACCTTAATAGATGGTAGCAACTACATTCTCTAAAGCTTTCCTAAACATTTAAACAAATGGAGGAAAAAACCACAACTTAAACATGCGAAAGGAAGCTAGAAAAACTATACAATTAACAAACTAGTTCCTAAGAATCGAACTATCAAAGGTTAGCTTTGAAATTCTATTTACAATCCTAAGGTGAGGTACACATTTAACTACAATTAGATGGTAGAAAAACATCCTCAAGTTTCAAAGAAAAACATGACATTACACTCCTAAGATTAGTCAATTCAAACGACAAAGGAAAAACATGCTTCTAAACATTACAAGTTAATCGAAACTTGAGAATTAAGCAACTATTGAACTCAAATAGATATAAAATCATACAAGTAAGTAGCTAACTCATTCTAAATGATCTCAAATGAAATTCACAAGAAAAATTATGCTAAAAACATATTCGTGCACAAAGTAAAGCAAAAACGATCAATCGTCGCTCTAACGGTTAGCTACCATGGGATCCTAATTATATGACTCAATTAAGGATTCTAAATCAAAGCGCCAACTACCTAAACATACCCACATATTAGTCAAGAGGTTAGTTGAGGGTTAGAACAAGTATTAGACATTATATGCAAAGAAAATCAACACCACAAATGTATGTGTGTGTAGTGTACAAAAAAGGTTCGCTCCGACACTTTTCGAGTCAAAAAACACCATTATGGATAAATTTGAAAAGTGAACCAAAACACAAGGCATAAGCTAAATAAAACAATCAAAATGATTTATCAAAAATATCGGAAGCTATGCACACGCGTACGGTCTCAAAAATGCGGACGGTTCGGTCAAATCTTGTTCAAAGATATATTTTTCGCCTAAAAGTTAGCAGCTCCCAGATTTGATTGAAACATGTCCAAATCAAGAATTTGTTCGCGTAGAGAGCTTCGGATGGCTCGAGAAACATGATTTACATTAAGAAAAGTCGAAAAAAACTCATCACGGATTAAAAATTAGAGCCAAAACAAATATTATGTCCAACTTTATCAATTTTCAAGTGTCATGTGATTTTCCACTAAATTCAAACAAACTTGTTTCCAATGTATTTTGATGGTATTTAGATGAATAAAAATGCAAGTGTATGTGATATCATGTGCAAGTAATACATAATCAATGAAAATACTACCTAAATGCTATGCAAACATGTAAGAATGTTGAAAGAAATTAGATGTACAAAGTGGTAAAGTGTTGTGAAAAGTGAAATTTCAACATATTTTCATGTCATAAAAGTTGAACAACACCACATCAAATTAGTTAAACTATCTTACATGCAAATGCATGGATATGCAAAGATACAATTTATGTCATAATGTATGAATTCAAGTGTGTGTATGTGAGTTGCGTGCAATGTGTAGGTGTAGTGCAAGTGTACCTAAAAACTAGGTGGTAGTTCCTACATTTCAACACAATTTCAATGCACGAAATAAGCCTCAAATTAATTATTCAATGCATGTCAAAGAATTTACATATTACTTGATGCATGATCATATAATTTGTGATCCACAATGCTCACATCAAGTACCTAAATACAATGCAAAGTCACAACACAAGTGTAGGTGTGTGTAGTGTGTAGAAAGTTTCACACTGACACCTTTAAGGCTCCAAAAACGGATCAAGATCAATGAATTCAACAAAACAAATGCTATAATCGGAATCCACACAGAATTTGCAAGCAATCTCAATATTCAATTTCAAGAAATTCAACAATTGAAAAATCGATTGAAATAAGCACTTAAGTAAATAAGCACTTACTTGTACTCGAAGCTTTGAGTTGAAATTGATGAGGAAAATCTTGTAATTCTCCAAGAAAATACCAAATCAAAGTTGAATTGATGATAATAAGAGAGGAGAATCTTGAATCCTTGGAGAATTGATGAAGAGGAAAACTTCAACTCTTCACCTCGACACCATAAACGCTCTTCAATGTTCTTGATTGATGAAAAGCTTGATTTGATCCTTGAGAATTGAAAGGGAATAGAAGAGTATGGGGCTGTACCGGAGAAGGAGAGAAGAAGAAACAAATAAGAAAAAGTTTTCCGGCGGTTTTGGAATTCCGGTAGTGGTTGTTGGTGGTTTGAGGTGGTTGTTGGTGGTTGGAGGTGGTTGTGCAACTTTGAGTTGAGAGAGAATTGAGTGAGAAAGGTGAGAGCTCTTGGGTCAAATTTAACAAATGATTCTCTCTCCCAATTTTGTTAGTGGTAAAATATATTTATAGTGTAACAAATTTGGCTTTGGAGTGCCTTGGATCCACAATTAAATCCAAATCGCGATTATCAAAATAATTTTCGTACACAGTCCAAAACAGCCAAATCCATGCGGAATTTGAAATTTGAATGTAAACGAAAAATGTCCGGAACGCGATTTTGCTTAAGTGAATAAAAATTTCGATGCTATCAGATGAACAGTCAATGTGATATAAAGTTTTGAAGTTTCAGCACAATTTTCGGGCGTCCGACGCATGCAGAATTCTCAATGCGCTCTTTGGAGAAAATGCCTCGAACGAGGGTCTTCTGATCAAAACTTGCAAGTGAGTGTTTCTAAGATAACCGAAGCTAACAAAATTTGTGAACTTTTGGCACTGATCCCATCTCGTTTCAATAAAAAACAAGCGAGATATGATTTTTTGAAGTTCGCGTACCAGATGAAAATTGCTCGGTTCAGCTCAAAATTGTGTCTGAAGAATAAAATACTGGTCTTAAACAGTGAGGAATCTGCTCCCGAGTTGTAAATGAAAGTTGTAGAAGGTTTTGATACGGAATTTTAGAAATTGGCCCCACTCAATTTAGAGTTTCCAGCTAAGAGATATGAACCTTTTAGTGGGCAGAACACACGGTTCAACACTAAAATTCAGTTTAATCCTCTTGAGATATTGAATTTTCCGGGGACCTTCCTCACATAATGTGCTTCTGGCTTTCAAACAAAAATTGTAGATAAAAATGAGAGGGACATGCCAGTAAAAAATTCATCAAAAAATACTTGACGAGCTGTGAGATATGCTCTCTGGAGTGCCCGAAACACACTGAAAACCCAAAATCCACTTTATTGAGAAATAAGCGAATAAATTCATTTTTTCTTGACGAAATGACCTCCAACCTGAACAGATAAACTGGAGGATCTATTGATATGATTCCAGAGATTGTGGAACCAATCCAAAATAGCTTCTTGACCAAAAAATCTTGCAAATAGTCGTACGAACTGAGAAGCATTGAATTTTGGCTCAAAATGATCTGAGATAGCTGAGACACGCCGTTTCTTTCGTACTTGGGATGTTTTGAACCTGGTAACCCCATGATCAATGATATGCATGCACCTACATGTATGTTTATGCAATCAAATTATAAGCCAGAAATACACAAAAGAAGAGGGTGAATTTTAGGGTACAATAGCTGCCCCTATTCAATCTTCTTCGACCGGAGGGTGAGATTGGCGCAAGCCTTTCGAACCAACAAGGTAGAAGATGATTGAATACTTAAATGAACCGTAAAATTCGCGCTTTGCATGCGAGCGGAGAATTATCATATTTTGGATTTTCTGCTTAAACATATACATTGGAGAGACATAAGGATGGCAAACTTATACACGTGAACTCGGGCATTCTGCACATGAGAATACTTGTATTGAAGCGACCCACCAGAGACGCTGAAGAGAAGAACCCATGAAAGAGCGACTCAGTATGGATGGGAAATAAATGAGACAAATTCAAACGGACGAACTCGGGCATTCTGCTCACGAGAACGATGATACTGAAACGACCCATCAAGGATGATGCATAGAGATATCAAGAGGACAAACGTATACATGCGAACTCGGGCATTCCGCACACGAGAACACTCATATTGAAGCGGCCCTCTAGGGATGATACAGAGGACACCCATGAAAGAGTGACTCACTGTAGGTGAGAATAACCAATGATCTTCAGCACGAAGCGCTTGTTGATAAACAACTTCGCAGATCAAGGGTAAATAGGACACCTAACACGGTGGACTCAAAAGGGAGAAGACGTCGAGCAACGACAGACTTCAAACATAGATCCTCGGCACGAAGAGCTTGTTAACTTCGCGGACCTAAACAATGAGAACTCAATAAGGAGGAAGAACATCACTCCAAACATAGACCCTCGACACGAAAAGCTAGTTAACTTCACAGATCTAAGCAAATGAGAACCCAACAAGGAGGAAGACATAGCTTCCGAGCATAGACCCTCAGCACGAAGAGCTTGTTAACTTCGCAGATCTAGGCACAAGAGAACTCAACAAGGAAAGAGAAACGACTGATGATAGACGAACTCCAAACATAGATCCTCGGCACGAAGAGCTTGTTAACTTCGCGGATCTGAAACAAGTGAGAACTCCACATGGAGGATAAACATCACTCCAAACATAAACCCTCGGCATGAAGATCTAGTTACTTCCCAGGTTTAAGTAAATGAGAACACCTAACCACGGTGAACTCAACAAGTAAGGAGAAACGACTGTTGATAGACGAACTCCAAACATAGATCCTCTCGGCACAAAGAGCTTGTTAACTTCGCGGACCTAAACAATGAGAACTCAATAAGGAGGAAGAACATCACTCCTGATATAGACCCTTGGCACGAAGAGCTTGTTAACTTCGCAGATCTAAGCAAATGAGAACTCAATAAGGAGGAAGAACATCACTCCTAATATAGACCCTCGACACGAAGAGCTTGTTAGCTTCGTAGATCTAAGCAAATGAGAACTCAATAAGGAGGAAGAACATCACTCCAAACATAGAACCTCGGCACGAAGAGCTAGTTAACTTCGCAGGTCTAAGAAAATGAGGACACCTGACCACGGTGAACTCAACAGGGGAAGAAGACGTCGGGCGAAGACGAACTTCAAAAATAGATTTTTGGCACGAAGAGCTAGTTAACTTCTCAGATCTAAACAAAGAGAAGACACCTCGAGACGGTGAACTCACAAGGGAGAGGATGTCGGACGAAGACGAACTCACAAGGGGAAGAGAAACATCTGTTCAAAGATGAACTCACTGGGGATAAGAAACATCTGTACAAAGATGAACTTACGAGGGAAAGAGACCGATCGAGAGGACTCTAACAATGATTGCCACCATGTCGGGCTTTAAAAAGGTGCTTGCAAACGCACAAGAACTATAATATCCCTCAGGCCAAAGGCGGGGTATAATTCTTCTAGAGTGGCAATTATCTGAATTACCACACACCAAGTATGGATACTCAAATACTTGAAAAGTAAGAAAGGTTGTACACCAACTCTTACTCACACCCTAACAGCGATACAAATACGGGTAACATAACCGAAGGCTTGCTACGCAAGAGAAGTCTACAACTTTTGGGGAAAAAGGAACATCTGTACGAAGATGCACTTACAAAAGAAAGAGACCGACTGAAGCAGACTCTAACAGAAGGTACTCGCAAAAGCACAAGAACTATAATATCCCTCAATCCAAAGGCGGGGTATAATTCTTCAAGAGTGGTAATTATCCAAATTACCACACACCAAGTATGGATACTCGAACACTTGAAAAGTAAGAAAGGTTGTACACCGACTCTCACTCACACCCTAACAGCGATACAAATACGAGTAACATAACCGAAGGCTTGCTACGCAAGAGAAGTCTATGACTTGTTGGGGAAAAGGAGACATAACTTGACCTGACTGAGGTAAAGAAAATCACAGAAGACTCCACTGGAGAGAGAATGAGTTCCCATAAGACACTTGATTTGAAGTGACAAATAGGGAAGTAGAAATCCGTTGAGAAAACATCTTGAGGGTAGACCACATAGATTTTTTTATTTCTTCTGGATATACATAATAGGCAAACACTTAATATGCATGTTTGAAATTTTATGGCGTAATGCTCCCAATAAACGGAATCCTACGCGTTTAGAGTGATGCAATGTAATGAATGCATGCCTAAAAACTACATGAGAAGTAATAGTAGCAACAATCGGCTGTTGAGAAGCCATTACATCCGAGAGAGAGGTACCACTGGGGAGCGGATTTTAGAGAACACTTGCAAAAATAAATTACAATTCCAATATAGGAAGCATTCTTCACTTGGGGAGAATCAAATTGGACTTCAACCAAATCTTGACTTCATGGGAAGAGAGTCATTACTCTTCATCGAGGATAAAAAATTCTCCGAGAATTTGGACTTCATGGGGAATTCTGAGAGAAACTCCGCTGGGGAGCACAACTTCGCGGGGGAATTCGCAAACATCTGCGAGTAACCATTAACATCTTGAGTAAATCAAATGGCATTGGAGTTCATCGGGGAATCGATCCCTTCGTGGGGATATGAAGCTCTTAAACCAAGAATCCATCAGGGAGAACATAACAACTTTTGTCTCCAAGAATAAAGATCTCGATAGCAAGACCACACTGGGGAGACTTCGGCTGCGGAATGCACATCGGTGTAGAAACACTGGCAAACGAATGATTAATCTTCACTGGGGAAAGAGAAATCTGATTCGGGTAGAAAGCTCCACTGGGGGATATATTCAGATATCCAACTCCACTGGGGAAACAAATATTCTTGTCCCAACACGGCTGATCTGGGAACAAAACTCTTGAAGATGCTCAGAATAACTTCATATGGAAGAGTGCGACTTACACCGGGGAATAGAATCAATTGATCGAGGCGCGATTCATAATGGGAACTTTGATGTGGCAATGCATTATCCACTGGAGAGTACGATAATAATTCATCTGTCAAGCATACTCACTAGGGATATCAACCCCAAGCCAACAGTTCAAACACCATCTTCACTAAGAATAAAGGTGAGAACTTTCTATTGGAGATGATTTGAGAATTCGACGGACATTCACTGGGGAATTTCGCCTAGAATAGGTATCAACGACCTCATCGGGGATGTATCTGAGGTTAGTACCCTCAACTTGCACTGGGGATTATGATGATGTCGATATGTCGAAGTGTGTATCACTGGGGAATTAATCAACCCATCCGACCCTTCTGGTGATGAATTCTGCTTGAGAATCGACCTCACTGGGGATAAGCCTCAACCAAAATCGAGACTTATACTGGGGAGTACGAAAATATCAATATGTCGAAGCACGAATCACCGGTAATAGAATCAGTCCATCAAGACCTTCTGGATATGAATTTTGCTTGAGAATTGGCTTCATAGGGGATGAACCCGGATTGAGATGTACTCTTCATTGGGGAAAGGGACATCATACTAATAACCCATCATGTGACTGCAAGTTTCAAGTTATAACAATATCTCCGAGCATGGACTAGATTACAAAAAGACAACTTTCCCATGCATCTTCGGATTCTGAAAAGATTCTCCTTCGATTAACAAGTTCTTAGAGAGATTAAACATTGACATAAATGCCCCAATTTAACTGAAACTTTGAGGGATACAATTTCGACTTAAATGCCCCAGATTACTCATCAATTGAGAGATTTCTGAATCTCGACATAACTTCACCGGATTGATCATCACTTTGAGAGATTGCCAAAATCTCGACGTAACTACCCCAGTTTAACCATAGCTCACTCTACAGAGCATTAACATGTTTCTCTACCCTTCAGGGCGATCAAACACTGAGATAATTCTTCTCAAAAAAGTATCATCATTGGGATATTGCCCCTGCTTCACGGGGTTTTGATAATCCAATTATTCTCAAAAGAGACTCACAGATTTTGAAGACCAAACCTCATCAGGGTAATTGTCTTATATCTAGAATGTAGGCTAACACACAATTGTGTTTCTCAACATGATCTACTTCATGCTCAGGCAGACATTTTAAGCAATCTACCCCTTGGGAACAACTGAGAGCGATATGCAATAGCTCAACAGAAACTTTCAGGTAATCAGAAACTTCCACATAGTCTATTTCAAATCAATCTTCAAACTGGTCTTTTTATACTCAACGGTGTCAATCTAAAGCATGCCCCAGATTAGGAACACTCTTCAAAAATGAGTTACTCTTCAACACATCGCTGAAGCACTTTATCTCTCGGGATAATCAAGTTTTTCATCTGATGCTCATTATGAAAGCTTACTTGATGTTTAAATACTTATTCATATGCAAAGAATGTTTTATTCTACAAATGATAATTCTAATGCAAAACATATGCTTGTCTTGAAGTTAAAAACATTTATTTGAAAAGATGTCAAAACATCAAATTTTTGTTCAAAGAAGGTAAAAAGATGGAGTGATACCAACTCAAAATTTTAGCAAGCCTCCTAAGAGTCAGGATATTGTATTCTCGTTACAGTTTAGCTTTTAAATTAACCCTGCTTCAATTAGGGCTTTAAAGGTCGTAACGTGGCCTGGTTCATGGTTTTAGAAAAAAAGATTTAAGGCTCAAAATATTTGGTGCCCACCCATTCTCCGTGATGTTCTCCATTCTTATGTTCAATCAACTCAATACGAGCACCTACCTTTCACAGGGAGTTTACAATAATTGGGGAACCTAGGAGGTATCTTCTTTTGGACATGATAGTCACTCACCTCTTTCATTTAGTATTTGATCACACGACCTTGTTCTTTGATTTGAAATATCATATTCTTTCTTTTCTTTTCTTTTCTTTTCTTTTTTCTTTATTATCTTTTTTTCTTCTTTTCTTTGAACAAGTCGTGTGAAACTAAGTCATTCGACTCTTTGTTAAGGTGTGACTATCTTATTCCTTGATGGACAATGAATACCCATTGGGGTTTCGCCATTTTCTTCGACCTCTTGATAAATGAAGGATAACGATTGCGGCCTTGAATTTACTCTCCTGATGAGATTTAAATGCTTGATCATGTTAATTGAACACTACCCTGCCCCGGGTTTAAAAATGAGGGTTTTTTCTTAATAGAAAAGAAACTCCTACTTCAAGGTTCAAAGGGGTGTTAACGAGGGTCTATCTCCCTTATATCTCCAGTGTTTGGGAATTTGAAACAATGTCTATACATCATCAGTAAGGTTTCTATTTGAAAGCAATACCATTTGAGACTCTTGGTATATTGTTCATCATCCTCCATACAGAGGTTTTGCTTTATTTACAAGAGTTGAGTATCAAAAGCATTTAAAAACAATAAAGAGTGAATACGAATGGATTAGTTCAAGACAAACATATTCAATGCATTATGATTAATATTCAAGAATAAACAAGTTTTGCATACAATTAAGTAATTCACAAATAAGAAATATTACAAATGAGAATGCAAAATAAAACTGGAAATTTTCCACTGTTGAGGAGAGTAGTCTCCTAATGGACTTATTGCTTCAAAAGATGCACTTGAAGTTCCGACATTCACTGAGTCAGAGGAGCACCCAAATCTGACCATCTGGTGTGAAACTGATAACCTTTGCATCAAGCAGATCTTGCACTTTATCTCTTAAGGATTTACAACCTTCTGGCTGGATCATACAATCCTCACAGTCAATACCACAACCTGGGAACACACCCTTTCTCAACAAACACTCTTTCACAAACAAAGGATAGAGGAGTGGTTAGCAGATTTACATCTTTAACCATGTTCAAACTTCCATCCTCAACAATAGCATTGATAGTAGCATCAACATAAGTTGGTAATGGATGTTGAGTAGCATCATATGCTGGTGCTGGTCCGAAGTTAAAAGCCTCAGAATCAAGTAGGTCTTGCACCATGTGCATGAAAGCCATGCATGAAAGCCATGCAACTCTCAATAGTATGCCCATGCCCATTAGAATGGAAGGCACACTGAGCGTTAGCATTGAAATTCTTTGGCAACTTATTTGGATCAACTTTCCAAGTACGCAATTCAATCAACTTCAGTTTCATAAGATGAGAAAGCAATTTAGTATAAGACATCGGGAGAGGATCAAACCTCCTAGGCGCCTTCGGCCGTTGTTGATTATCCTGCTTGGAAGCATAAGTTTGCTTTCGAGGCGCAGCAACAGCCGAATTAGTCACATCGACACTTGGGGTAATATTGATTTGCACACTCAAACCCGTGGGAGTAAACAGAATTATCCCTTCAAGTAAATCCTAAACTTCATGTTTCAACGCCATACAGTTCTCAGTATCATGACAAGGTGCCCCATAATGGAAATCGCACCTAGCATTTTCATCATAATCATGCGGAAGCTTTCCATGCATCGTGAAAATTCGCAGCTCAACTAACTGGAACTTAAGAAATTGAGGAAGTAACTGAGCATATAGCATCGGAATGGGCTTAAATTTCCTCTCAGGTTGTGACAACCCTGGTTGATGAGCTTTACCCTTTGGATCTTTCTGAGCAACAAAAACTGGTTCTGGACGAGAATACCCCAGAACACAAGGTGGTAGAGGAGATATATGCCCTGATCCAAGACTTGAAGAATTCCCCAAAGTATAGGGAGGAATAGAAACTCTTGTTACGGAAGCAAGTGCAAGTTTGTCTTCCTTACTCAATACGGTATTCATAATTTCCATAACCAAACTCAACTGAGTCTTCAATTGATGGTTCTCCTCTTTCAAGAGTTCTTGTCCACTGACCAAATCTTGCATGTCTAGCATAAAAAATGACATATGTTCTTTCATTTCATCCAATTCCCCACGAAGTTGTTCCATCACTTAATTCTAATCACAAACTGGTAAGAAGTCAAGACTCGCAATTCTGCAAAGAAAATACCAGGTCTGAATAAAAGGAATCCCCAAGCTTCGAATACTTGTTATGAATGCATGAAATGAATGAATATGCAGGTTAAATATGTACATATTTATTTTTTCTAACATTTCTTTTGAAAAATAAACATGCTATGCAAGTGCATTAACCATGGGTTCAAAATTTCAGCATAACAACAGGTAGCATCTATACAATACGCTGAATAATGGCTGCATAATCTCTGAATAATCTGAATATCACAGGATCAAAAGTTCGACACCAATTCAAAATACCATGAAGAAACCAAGTCTGAATATCATAGGATCAAAGATTCGGCACTAAATCAAAATACCATAGAAGAACCAAGTCTGAATATCATAGGATCAAAGGTCCGACGTCATTTCAGAATATCACAGCAAATACTAGAAAACCAGGTGTTAAGAACCAAGTACCATAAGCCACATGGTCATCAATAACAGAACGTCACATAAGGACCAATACAATCACCATCAGAATAAATAGTCACCATCAGATGAAACTAAGGCTTGGGTAAGGTCAAGGTAACTCCAGGATCTAGTTCGCCTAGAGAAACTAATATCATAACACCTACGTGAAGATGATAGCCTCCTTATTGAACCTCCTCTGAAGCATGGACGACATGCCAGACTACAAGATCTACATCCGGTATCTGACATATTCCACTCTATTCCTAGGTGTCCTATATGTCTCTCGGCCGGGGTATGGGGCCTTTTACCTCTTGTAACTCCCACCCAATTTAGAAACATATCACATCACAACAACCCAACCAGTATATGAAAGCGGTAAATATGCCACATAGAATGCAATGCAAGCATACAAAGGATGTTACAATAAAGCGAGTAAATAAATAAACAAATAAATAAATACCCAATAGACATGAAAATAAAAGCTAGGATCGACTCCTGATCGGACCAGCAAGAGGTCTGTACGATCCCCAATGAAGTCGCTAGCTAAAAAAATCGGCTGAACATCATCCGATAACTATATCAATGAAGTCGCCATCGAACCTTTTTTATCTCGCAAAAGGAGAAAGGTGAACGCATCGCAAAAACCTAAAAGGGATAAGACACGGTCAAGACCGAGAGATAGGGTAAGAGAATCTATTACGCGAAGGGAAGGTATTAGCACCCCACACGCCCGTAGTACTCTACGGTATCCACTTCTATTTTCTATCTAATGGGTGTGTTTATATCTATTTACTACTTAATTTCTATATCTGTATGCTCAAAGAGAATGCATGTGAAAGAAAGGAAAATAAAGGAAACACGGGGAAAAGAAGGAAGTATTTACAAAGTTTGCTCGATCGAGCCCCGTGACAAGATGCCTACATATTCCCGCGTGCAATGGGAAAGTCAGAGCGCCGTAGTTCGGCTCATATGTTTTGGTGGGTTATGTGTTTTTTACTTATGAAAAAGTGTTTTAAACACAAAAGAAAACCCGTGGGCAAAAAGGAGTTTGAATTGGTTGGTTGTTTTTACCTTTGAAAAAGGAGTTTGAACCATTATTAAGTGTTTTGATTTGTAAAGGAAAAAGAAAATAAGTTTTAGTTTTATTGTATGCAAGTATGCAAAAGAAACTAGAAAACAAACAAGGGAAACTATCTAACTCTATCCCTAATGTCATCATGCATGGATTACAACCTAAGGTCTAACTCGAATCGCTACCTAAGGTAGATTCAAGAGAATCCTAAGGGAACATGGCAAAGGTTTACAACCTAAATCTATGTCTATCTCGAATCGCTAACTAAAGTAGAGTCGAAGATGACAAAAAGGAACGGAAAAGGTTTGTAACCTAAATCTATGTCTACCTCGAATCACTACCTAATATAGAATCGAAGATGACAAAAAGGGATGAAGCAAGCAAGTGCTTTGGCAGAAGCACACAAACAATGCAATGCAAACAACCAAATGGCACACAAGCGCAAGAAAAGGAGGAAGTCCCATAGCCTCAAACAGTAACGAGCATACCGTGAGTCAACCAAGAGCCGACACATCTGATTCCTGTGAATAGTATCACCGCATGACATGAATTGTCAAGTGTGAAGAGCAAATGATGCGAGCTCTACAATAAATGTGAACCCCAGGAAAGTGTGGAGAGTCAGAATAGGGAACTCTTGCCACTTTTTATTATTGACTCGATAAAGGAAGCAACACGATTCGCGTGTGCTGAGTTGACACGGACTAGAACTGTGTAGGGGTCGATTGCAGTCCCTTTCCGCTTCCCCAACATATCATCATGACTCGATAGCAAGAAATATAAAAAGCGGGACTTTGCTTGGTGGTGCCACGTCGGGTGTCCTAACCACTCTTGACGTATGCAAGCACAAATATAAACACTTACTGAGAATTACCTCCCTATGCAGATGGAGGATTTTAAACAAACCAAACACAATTAGCAAACAGAAGCGCCCTAAACGGGTCTTTAAATAAACCAGAGGGGTTCCTGAACATGCTCCAACTACGGAAGCCCCTTCATACATCTCTATTCCTACTTCTCATGGCAAGGAAAGCGGTAAAATCCTACTTCTTATGCTCTCTAGAAAAGCGGTAAAGAAATGCGATAAATAAAGTAAAATAAATACCAAACGAATATTAAATCCGAAGAGCACGCAAGCTAAGAAATACTTCGGAAAACTTCAAGTACTGATGGCACGCAATAAAGAAATCCGGTGAGAAGTGTACGGAGGCACAAAAAGCATAATCGGAATGTGTGTCATACACATGCGAAGCAGATACACCTGTACAAGATCGTAATCCAGACAATACAGATAAAGGATGTGCATCGATATGCACGATCAAGAATGTGTGTTTATACACATTCGACGTATATCCAATAAACTTGCAAGAAACTATCTAGATAATACAGACAAAGGATGTGCATTGATATGCACGGTCAAGAATGTGTGTCTATACACATTCAACGTATATCCAATGAACCTGCAAGAAATTACAATCCAAACAAAGCAACAGAATATGTGTTTCTCGTAATATGAGAAAACACAAAGCACAATTCGTTTAAAACGCAAACAGAACCATGGGAAAATTGGTATGTTAGTGTACCACAATTAGGTACCTAACCAAAACATCCTCAATGTACCTTGCACAAGTCAACAAACATGTCAAAAATAACAAGGAAGCGGGAATATAGTTACATATCCACATCACAAGTCAAAATATGATCCAAAGGTGAAGAAATGCAATGTTAATGTGTATAGCAACATAAGAATGGAAAATCGGGCAGCAACGCACACATAATGCAAAACAATTCATGAATGATATCAAAGTCGAGCTAAGTTCATCACAATAATCCTCAAATGCAATGTTAAACATAGTTAGAGACCTAGAGTAGTTAGAAACCAAAAATCTACACTAAAATGACTTAAAATGCATTATTTACAAAGAA
Organism: Vicia sativa; assembly: GCA_021764765.1. Classification (NCBI taxonomy): domain Eukaryota; kingdom Viridiplantae; phylum Streptophyta; class Magnoliopsida; order Fabales; family Fabaceae; genus Vicia; species Vicia sativa. The sequence goes on from CM038794.1 coordinate 36,496,865, forward strand.
AACAAAGCATGAGAGGTAAACCCTTAATAGATGGTAGCAACTACATTCTCTAAAGCTTTCCTAAACATTTAAACAAATGGAGGAAGAAACCACAACTTAAACATGCGAAAGGAAGCTAGAAAAACTATACAATTAACAAACTAGTTCCTAAGAATCGAACTATCAAAGGTTAGCTTTGAAATTCTATTTACAATCCTAAGGCGAGGTACACATTTAACTACAATTAGATGGTAGAAAAACATCCTAAAGTTTCAAAGAAAAACATGACATTACACTCCTAAGATTAGTCAATTCAAACGACAAAGGAAAAACATGCTTCTAAACATTACAAGTTAATCGAAACTTGAGAATTAAGCAACTATTGAACTCAAATAGATATAAAATCATACAAGTAAGTAGCTAACTCATTCTAAATGATCTCAAATGAAATTCACAAGAAAAATTATGCTTAAAACATATTCGTGCACAAAGTGAAGCCAAAACGATCAATCGTCGCTCTAACGGTTAGCTACCATGGGATCCTAATTATATGACTCAATTAAGGATTCTAAAGCGCCAACTACCTAAACATACCCACATATTAGTCAAGAGATTAGTTGAGGGTTAGAACAAGTATTAGACATTAAATGCAAAGAAAATCAACACCACAAATGTATGTGTGTGTAGTGTACAAAAAAAGGTTTGCTCCGACACTTTTCGAGTCAAAAAACACCATTATGGATAAATTTGAAAAGTGAACCAAAACACAAGGTATAAGCTAAATAAAACAATCAAAATGATTTATCAAAAATATCGGAAGCTATGCACACGCGTACGGTCTCAAAAATGCGGACGGTTCGGTCAAATCTTGTTCAAAGATATATTTTTTGCCTAAAAGTTAGCAGCTCCCAGATTTGATCAAAACATGTCCAAATCAAGAATCTGTTCGCGTAGAGAGCTTCGGATGGCTCGAGAAACATGATTTACATTAAGAAAATTCGAAAAAAACTCATCACGGATTAAAAATTAGAGCCAAAACAAATATTATGTCCAACTTTATAATTTTCAAGTGTCATGTCATTTTCCACTAAATTCAAACAAACTTGTTTCCAATGTGTTTTTATGGTATTTAGATGAATAAAAATGCAAGTGTATGTGATATCATGTGCAAGTAATACATACTCAATGCAAATACTACCTAAATGCTATGCAAACATGTAAGAATGTTGAAAGAAATTAGATGTACAAAGTGGTAAAGTATTGTGAAAAGTGAAATTTCAACATATTTTCATGTCATAAAAGTTGAACAACACCACATCAAATTAGCTAAACTATCTTACATGCAAATGCATGGATATGCAAAGATACAATTTATGTCATAATGTATGAATTCAAGTGTGTGTATGTGAGTTGCGTGCAATGTGTAGGTGTAGTGCAACTGTACCTAAAAACTAGGTGTTAGTTCCTACATTTCAACGCAATTTCAATGCACGAAATAAGCCTCAAATTAATAATTCAATGCATGTCAAAGAATTTACATATTACTTGATGCATGATCATATAATTTGAGATCCACAATGGCCACATCAAGTACCTAAATACAATGCATAGTCACAACACAAGTGTAGGTGTGTGTAGTGTGTAGAAAGTTTCACACCGACACCATTAAGACTCCAAAAATGGATCAAGATCAATGAATTCAACAAAACAAATGCTATAATCGGAATCCACACAGAATTTGCAAGCAATCTCAATATTCAATTTCAAGAAATTCAACAATTGAAAAATCGATTGAAATAAGCACTTAAGTAAATAAGCACTTACTTGTACTTGAAGCTTTGAGTTGAAATTGATGAGGAAAATCTTGTAATTCTCCAAGAAATACCAAATCAGAGTTGAATTGATGATAATAAAAGAGGAGAATCTTGAATCCTTGGAGAATTGATGAAGAGGAAAACTTCAACTCTTCACCTCGACACCATAAACGCTCTTCAATGTTCTTGATTGAGGAAAAGCTTGATTTGATCCTTGAGAATTGAAAGGGAATAGAAGAGTATGGGGCTGTACCGGAGAAGGAGAGAAGAAGAAACAAATAAGAAAAAGTTTTCCGGCGCGGTGGTTTTGGAATTCCGGTGGTGGTTGTTGGTGGTTTGAGGTGGTTGTTGGTGGTTGGAGGTGGTGGTGCAACTTTGAGTTGAGAGAGAATTGAGAGAGAAAGTTGAGAGCTCTTGGGTCAAATTTAACAAATGATTCTCTCTCCCAATTTTGTTAGTGGTAAAATATATTTATAGTGTAAAACATTTGGCTTTGGAGTGCCTTGGATCCACAATTAAATCCAAATCGCGATTATCAAAATAATTTTCGTACACAGTCCGAAACAGCCAAATCCGTGCGGAATTTGAAATTTGAATGTAAACGAAAAATGTCCGGAAAGCGATTTTGCTTACTTGAATCAAAATTTCGACACAATCAGATAAACAGTCAATGTGATATAAATTTTTGAAGTTTCACAGTTTTCGGGCGTCCGACGCATGCAGAATTCTCAATGCGCTCTTTGGAGAAAATGCCTCGAACGAGGGTCTTCTGATCAAAATTTGCAAGTGAGTGTTTCTGAGATAACCGAAGCTAACAAAATTTGTGAACTTTTTGCACTGATCCCATCTTGTTTCGATAAAAAACAAGCGAGATATGATTTTTTGAAGTTCGCGTACCAGATGAAAATTGCTCGGTTCAGCTCAAAATTATGTCCGAAAAATAAAATATTCGTCTTAAATGGTGAGGAATCAGCTCCCGAGTTGTAAATGAAAGTTGTAGAAGGGTTCGATACGGAATTTTAGAAATCGGCCCCACTTAATTTAGAGTTTCCAGCTAAGAGATATGAACCTTTTAGTGGGCAGAATAGACGGTTCAGCACTAAAATTCAGTTTAATCCTCTTGAGATATTGAATTTTCTGGGGACCTTCCTCACATAATTTGCTTCCCGCTTTCAAACAAAAATTGTAGATAAAAATGAGAGGGACATGCCAGTCAAAGTTCATCAAAAAAAAATTGACGAGCTGTGAAATATGCTCTCTGGAGTGCCCGAAACACACTGAAAACCCAAAATCCACTTTTGAGAAATAAGCGAATAAATTCATTTTTTCTTGACGAAATGACCTCCAACCTGAACAGATAAACTGGAGGATATATTGATATGATTCCAGAGATTGTGGAACCAAGCCAAAATAGCTTCCTGGCCAAAAAATCTTGGAAATAGTCGTACGAACTGAGAAGCATTGAATTTTGGCTCAAAATGATCTAAGATAGCTGAGACACGTCGTTTCTTTTGTACTTGGGTTGTTTTGAACCTGGTAACCCCATGATCAATGATATGCATGCACCTACATGTATGTTTATGCAATCAAATTATAAGCCAGAAATACGAAAAAGAAGAGGGTGAATTTTATGGCTTCCAGGAAGACCATCCGAATCAACTTTGTGGGTATACCTTCTCAACTCAAGGAGTTAGTCTCAAAAATTCCCGACCACTCTCAGTTCATCAAAAGACATGGTTATCTACTCGACTTGGTTACCTATGGTTTTGAAGAAGATATGATGAGCGTCGTATTCCAGTTCTTTGATCTAAAACATCATTGCTTTACTTTCCTAGATTATCAGTTGGTACCTACAATGGAAGAGTTCTCTAAGCTACTTGGGATACCCATTCTTGATCAAATACCTTTCACCAGTTCAGAAAAAGTTCTGAGATTTGAAGACATTGCATCAGCTTTACACCTAAAACGGCCAAACATTGAAGCCAATTGGTAAGCAAGAAGTGGAGTTAAGGGTTTGCTTGCTAAGTTTTTGATAAAAAGGCTCAAGAATTCTTAAAGGCTATGAGTTTCCACGCTTTTGAAGACATTTTGTCTTTGCTAATCTATGGGTTGGTACTATTTCCTAATCCTGATCAATTCATAGACGTGAACGTCTGATCAGTGGTTTACACAGATATTTAGCATTGAATTCCATTATTGTTTCTTTTATTTAGTGTTATATGTCATTTTACCACATTTTATGCTTTGGTTGTGTGTTTGAGTATTTTTAGGGTCAGAAGAATAAAACAGGACAAATCGGGGCAAAAGAAGTGCAAAAATTAGAATATTTGAGGCTACATAGGTCTTGACACGGCCACCCGTGTCAGAAATGGTGCACATAGGCAGTTTGGGAGAAGAAACAGAGGCTGACACGGGTGCCCGTTGATCAGTGCATTTTGATGCACATTACTCTACGGTTGTACTTATACATTTCCATGGTTTGCTTGTCTTATTTTTGTATTTTATAATGTTTTTATATTTTAATTTATTTTTATTGTTATTTGATTTTCGTATTTAATTTTCAGCTTTAGCAGTCTGCACGGAAACGATCATAACTGGAGTTCCAGAATTCCGATTGAGGCGTTCTAATAATCGACGGAAAGCTAAGAGAAAGAGCTACAATTCTTATGTTGGAGTCGAAGTCAGAATCGGACTGTAGAAGGGCCATAAAATTAGTTGAAGTTGCAGCACTAGTTTTAGTTAAGTTTCGGGTCAATTAGTTTTGGGCCTGGGTCGTATGTTTGACCCAATTGGATTGTAAAACGGGTTGTACTCTTTTCCCATAGGGGAGCAGCCGCGGCACTGTAGCATGTATCATTCCATTCACGATTTTGATTGAAGCTTGTACGAATGGCCATGGAGAACTAATCACTTTTGGTTGATCTACCGAATTCAGGTTCCGAAACTATGAGATTATTATAAGTTTTGCAATAAAATTCCTTTTCCTTCAATTATATATTTTGTTTATCTTTTGCTTAATTTGATATTCATAATATATATTGTTTGGTTCGATTGATTTATGTTTTTCAATATATCTGCGTGTTTATCATATGCTTAATCGTTAAACCGTTTATCGCTTAACCGAATGCTTAATTCGGCAAACGGAAAATATAATTGTATAATATTGTTTTGTTGATTATATTGTAATCGAATGGGAAAGGAATCCGCTTAGGATAGTGAGATTTTAATAATCGATGATTGGTAGGAACTGAATCGGTAGATTGACTTATTTTCATAATCACTTTTTCAAAACAGCTTATTTTCATAATCACTTTTGATAATCATTTTTTTCGACCAAACCAAACCCCCCCCCAATTCCGTTTTTAGTTAGTAAAACCCAAGAGTCCTTGAGAGACGATACACGAGTTACCGTTACCGTCGTTACTACAGTTTTGCAATTTAACTCGTTTTTGACCCGCGCGCGACAGCGAATCAAATTGGCGCCGTTGCCGGGGACTCTTGTGAATATTAACTGATATTAGAGTCTTAGGTGTAGTGTTTGTGCGTTTTGGCCATAGGTTCCTCGCGGTTCCGGCCATAACGCCTTTTGAGTTGAAAAATCGGTTTTCGGAAAAATTGCACCATTTTGAAAATCTGTCCCGACAGTTAGGTGTGAAAAAATTCACTGATCAAAAATCACCTACTACGAAGTAGTTACGTGACAAATTTTTCGAATCGCGAAAAAAGCCTTTTTACTATTTTTAAAGATTTATTTTCTGTTTTCATAGAGTCAGAAAAATCCAAAAAAATTATCAAAATTCTATTTTTACGTCATTTGATTATTTTCGGTGTCAGTTTATTTTTTTGAATTTTGTTTAATCGATTTGCTTCATGTTGTTTGTTTTAGGGACATAGTTGGCATTTTCCCGATTGTTGCTGCATTGCTGTGCACTAGTCCTGGCTACTAGGTCTTCTTGTCCTGAACTTGTTGCTTTTGATCCTGAGGTAGAAAGAACCTTGCACACACTTCGTAGAGCAGGCCAGGCTAGCAATAGTTCACCTTCACCGACCATAGTTGAGTCTGATTCTGAGTCCGACTATTTGCATAACTTGTTTGCTTCTGATTCTGAATTTGCTTTTGAAATGGCTGACAATAGAACTCTAAGACAACTTGCAGCCCCTGACGTGAATTATAATGGCTTGTGTATTGAATATGATGTTGTTGCTGTTCCTTTTGAATTAAAATCGGGTTTAATACACTTGTTGCCAAAGTTTAATAGTCTTGCAGGTGAGGATCCGCACAAACATTTGAAGGAATTCCAGGTGGTGTGCTCTACACCATTGAAGCCTGAAGGGATCACTGAAGATCATATCAAACTTCGTGCTTTTCCTTTTTCTTTGTAGGGTGCAGCGAAGGATTGGATATATGATCTCGAACCGAATTCAATCACAAGCTGGAATGCTCTGAAAAGAGTGTTCTTGGAGAGATATTTTCCTGCCTCTAGAGTTGCTTCAATCTGAAAAGAGATTTGTGGCATTAGACAAGATAACGAGTCATTGGCTGAGTACTGGGATAGGTTCAAGAAGTTAGTTTCAAGTTGCCCTCAACATCAGATTACCGAGCAACTCTTCATTCAATACTTTTATGAGGGGTTGTTACCTATGGATAGAAACATTCTTGATGCTGTTAGTGGTGGAGCACTTGTTGACAAAACTCCAGCTGCTGCCAGGGCCCTCATTGAAAATATGTCCTTAAATTCCCAGTTCACCACTCGAACCAATTCGTCCGGACCAAGGTGTACATCAAATTCAAGGTTCCTCGAGCAGCTTTAGAAACCGAATTGATGAGTGACCGCTTTAGTCAAACAACTTGCGATGAGCGAAACCTCAAACAAAGAATCAGATGTGGCATTTGTACACTCATGATCATCCCATCGATACTTGTCCTCTTCTGAAAGATGATACTATTACCGAGCTGCCTCAAGCTTATGCAGCCAACCTTTACAACCAGAACAGTTACAACAACACCCCTGACTTGTCCACCAATAAATATCACCCCAATTGGAGGAATCATCCCAACCTTCGATATGGAAATCAGCAGCCCTCACAACAACAACTCACCGTTCCACTACCCCAGCCACAACACACCCCTCCAGCTACTACTTCCGGACCATCCTTGGAAGATCTTGTTAAACAAATGGCCGTGAATAACCTTCAGTTCCAACAAAGAACCGACACTAGCATTCAGACCTTGACCACACAGATGGGACAACTTGCTACTCAAATAAATAATATGCAAGCTCAAGGTTCGAACCAACTTCCAGCACAAACTGTTGTCAATCCAAATGGTAATGCATGTGAGCGCTATTTCTTTGAGATCCGGAAAGGTTACAGAACCAGCCCCTGAAAAAAATAAAAAAATCATTGAGGTAACTTCTGAACTTTCTCCATCCGAACCTTCCCTCGCACTTTCTCCTTTTTCGTTATGGTCGAAACGAAAAATTTGAGAAAAGGAGTATGTGCCACCAGTCCCTTCCCATATAGAGTTCGAAAAATAAAAGAATTGAGGAGGAGACAAAGAAAGAGATTTTGGATGTGTTTGAAAGGTGGCGGTAAATATTCCGCTACTTGATGTTATAAAACAGTTCCTAAGTATGCAAAGTTTCAAAGATTTGTGTACTAACAAGAGGAGGATTAAGGAAGTGAAAGAGTGAACTTAGGACGAAATATTTCGCCTTTATTCAGCCCAAACAATCATCGACAAGGTAAGTGAGCAAAATGTTTCAGCCCTCACTACTCAGGTGCTGCCACAAAAGCAGAAGGATCCGGGAACATTTGCTATTCCTTGTACCATCGGGGATAGTAAATTTGAGAATTGCATGCTTGATTTGGGAGCGGGCATTAATGTTATGCCTACTTCTTTATAATAACCTTTATCGGGCCCTTTGCAAAGATCTGAGTTTAATCATTCAATTGGCAAACAGAGCAACGCCGACGACGGGGGTCGAAGATGTCCTTGTTCAAGTTAACGATTTGATTTTTCCTGCAGATTTTTATATTTTAGACATGGAAGGCGAAACCAAGACAAGCAGAGCTCCCATAATTTTAGGCAGACCGTTCATGAAAACGGCAAAAACGAAGATTGATGTTGACGATGGAACCATGTCCATGGAATTTGGTGACATTGTCGCAAAATTCAACATCTTTGACGCCATGAAACATCCCTTGGAGGAGCATTCCGTTTTTCACATTGAGTTGATTTCTGAACTAGTTGATGATAGTTGTTCTGAATTATTTGCACTTGATTTTCCATCTCTCTCGATTTTGATGATACTTATTCATGTCCCGATTGCCCGACACTAACGTTTGTGTTCTTTGTCTTTGAGATTGATGCTTCCTTGCAGCTGATACATTTCCTACGGTGAAGTTGTTACCAATGAGGTTTTTATCGTCGATGCTCTTGAGATCCCGGCTGCCCCAAGCATTCCATCCATCGAGCAGCCCCCGTCCTTAGAGCTAAAAGAGCTCCCTGGGAACCTGAAATATGCTTACTTAGAGCATAATGAAAAACTTCCTGTTATTATCTCTTCTAACCTTGATTTCAATCAAGAAGAGACTTTACGGTATTGAAGAGGCACAAGAAAGCAATCGGGTGGACATTAGCCGACCTTCCAGGTATTAGTCCTTCGATGTGCATGCACAGGATTTTACTTGAGGATGGAGCGAAAACAGTAAGGCAGCCCCAAAGGAGGCTTAATCCTTTGATTCTTGATGTTGTAAAGAAAGAGGTAACCAAACTCTTGCAAGCAGGTATCATTTATCCTATCTCTGACAGTAAGTGGGTAAGTCCAGTGCAGGTTGTACCTAAGAAATCTGGACTCACAGTGGTAAAAAATGAAAAGAATGAACTTGTTCCCACTAGAGTCCAGAATAGCTGGAGAGTTTGTATTGATTACAGGAGACTGAACCAGGCTACTAGAAAGGATCACTTTCCTTTTCCGTTCATTGACCAGATGCTTGAACGGCTAGCTGGTAAATCACATTATTGTTTTCTTGATGGTTTTTCAGGTTACTTTCAGATTCATATTGCACCTGAAGATCAAGAAAAGACCACTTTCACGTGCCCATTCGGTACATTTGCTTACAGGAAGATGCCTTTTGGCCTTTGCAATGCTCCTGGCACTTTCCAACGATGCATGATGAGTATTTTCTCTAATTTTATTGAAAATTGCATGGAAGTGTTAATGGATGACTTTACTGTCTATGGTTCTTCATTTGATGCATGCTTGAACAGTTTAAGCTTGATTTTAGAAAGATGCATCGAGACTAACCTTGTGTTGAATTATGAAAAGTGTCACTTTATGGTTGAGCAGGGAATTGTCCTTGGTCACATTATTTCTGAAAAAGGAATTTCTGTTGACCCTGCTAAGATTGATGTGATTTCTAAACTGCCTTACCCTTCTTGCATTCGCGAGATTCGTTCTTTTCTTGGTCATGCAGGTTTTTACAGGCGTTTCATCAAGGATTTCAGCAAGATAGCTCTTCCGCTATCGAACTTGTTGAAGAATGACATCACTTTCGATTTTGATGACAAATGCAAACAAGCGTTTGACTTCTTGAAGAAAGCATTGACCTCCGCTCCCATCATTCAGCCCCCTGACTGGACACTTCCTTTTGAGCTTAAGTGTGATGCTTCGAATTATGCTGTTGGGGCTGTACTTGCACAAAGAGTTGACAAGGCTGCCCATATTATTTACTATGCTTCTAGGACTTTAGATTCTGCACAGTCAAATTACACTACCACTGAAAAAGAACTGCTAGCTATTGTTTTTGCTCTTGACAAATTCAGATCTTATTTGCTAGGTTCCAAGGTTGTTGTTTTTACTGACCATGCAGCTTTAAAGTACTTGCTGAAGAAGCCGGATGCAAAACCGAGATTGATTCAGTGACTTTCCTGATGAGCAGTTGTTTCTTTTGCACGGGATTACACCTTGGTTTGCTGACATTGTTAATTTTCTTGTTGCTGGTGTTTTTCCTACAGGTGCATCGAGAGCACAGGTTCACAAACTCAAGAGTGATGCCAAGTATTATGTTTGGGATGATCCATATCTATGGAAGTTTGGTAGTGATCAGGTAATCAGGAGATGTGTCCCCGACAATGAGATTAAATCTATTTTGAAATTTTCTCATGCATCTCAAGTCGGCGGGCACTTCGATCCTCAGGACTGCGAGAAAAGTCCTTGATTCAGGTTTCTATTGGCCAACTATTTTTAAGGATGCTTTTGAGACTTACCGCACTTGTAAAGAGTGCCAGATAGCAGGTACAAACATCACTAGCAAGAGTGAAATACCTCAGTAGCCGATGCTTTTCTGTGAGGTATTTGATGTATGGGGAATCGATTTCATGGGTCCTTTTCCTGTATCATTTAGTTTCCTTTACATTTTACTTGCTGTTGATTATGTTTCAAAGTGGGTGGAAGCTATCCCCACTAGGACTAATGATTCTCGAGTTGTTGCATTTTGTCGGTCTAATATCTTTGCGTGTTTGGAATACATGAGCCATCATAAGTGACCAAGGCACTCATTTAGAACCGCACCATGGAAGCTTTACTCAAAGTATGAAGTTGTGCACGAGTCTCTGCATATCACCCATGCACTAATGGGCAAGCGAGATCTCAAGCAGGAGATCAAATAGGTTTTAGAGAAATGGTGCAGCCAAACAGGAAAGATTGGAGCCGTCGTCTAGAAGACGCACTTTGGGCTCAAAGGACAGCTTTCAAGACACCCATTGGGATGTCTCCTTATCGACTTGTTTTTGGTAAGGCATGTCATCTTCCTGTTGAGATAGAACACCGTGCTTTTTGGGCGGTGAAAAGTTGTAATTTGGAGATGCAACAAGCAGGTATTGAAAGAAAACTCCAATTACAACAGTTGGAAGAGCTTAGATTAGAGGCTTATGAGAGCTCTAGGATTTATAAAGAGAAAACTAAGCACTTCCATGATAAAATGATTTCTAGGAAGGAATTTTCTGTGGGCCAACAGGTTTTACTGTTTAACTCCCGCCTTAAGCTTATGGCTGGGAAACTTCGATCCAAATGGATTGGCCCCTTTGTTGTTACTAATGTTTTCCCTCATGGTGCAGTAGAAATAAAAAGTGCAGGTACTGACAAAATCTTCAAGGTTAACGGGCAGCGGCTGAAGTTATTCCATGAAAGTTCGGTGCCTGAAAATGTCAGCATAGAGGAGCTTTCTTTGGAAGCACCTAACTACACTGCAACTTGATCAGGGAGTCCTTATTTCCTTCTCTCTACTTTATTAGTAATGTCCTTTCATTGAGGGCAATGCTTAGTTTAAGTGTGGGGGAGGAAATCGTGTGTTTTATTTGTTAGTTTTTTTTTAATTTCAACCAATAAAAAAAATAATAAATGCATCTTCTTGAAAGTTTTAGGCTATAGACTGATTTGAGTCGGGTTTGCGGAGACGTGGGAAAAATTCACAAGATCGGTATCATTCTAACACCGTAGGTCTCCTACATATGGAAATTGATTTGAATTTGTTATTATGTTTTAACCTTAATTTCTCATTCTTTGACAGCTCTTGAGTAGTTTATTTCAGCAGTCGGCACCATCTCTCACACACTTTACGCAGGAAAACCGATGAATATAAGTGAATGTTCCGAAAAGAAAAAAAAAAGAGAGAAAAGAAAAAGAGAATACACCTTCTAAGTTTGGTGACCCTCACCCGGTCACTTAACCCAACGGTTGTGTAATCTTCAAAAAAAAAAAGGTTTTCAAAACTCTTTGTTAGCTGGTTCAGCGGTTTCTGGTGCTGAACTTGGTAGGGAGGATTACGGTCCGATCCCCCGCAACTACATCTGAGTAAACAAAGGGTTATGCCACGAAAGTACCAGAACCCCGTGCAAAGGATCGAGTCACTAACCGTCGCCTATAAGTGTGTGGAGATAACGGGCTTAATGTGATTGCTTTGAATGAAAAAGAGCAAAAAGGATGAGTAAGTTAGGCTATGGTATAATAATATGATTTGAAATTGGTTTGTGTATTTAGGAGGCTTATGTCTGCATATCTGTGGTTAGTGTTCTTGCGATGTCCTTAGTGTGCAAGATTAGTACCTGTTGATGCAAACTTAACCGAAGAAGATTTGTAGCCTAGGATAAGTAACTGTTGATGTATTTGTGCTTTCTTTGTTTTGTTTTTCATTTTGCTCAAAGTGCAAAAGTTCAAGTGTGGGGGAATTTGATCAGTGCATTTTGATGCACATTACTCTACGGTTGTACTTATACATTTCCATGGTTTGCTTGTCTTATTTTTGTATTTTATAATGTTTTTATATTTTAATTTATTTTTATTGTTATTTGATTTTCGTATTTAATTTTCAGCTTTAGCAGTCTGCACGGAAACGATCATAACTGGAGTTCCAGAATTCCGATTGAGGCGTTCTAATAATCGACGGAAAGCTAAGAGAAAGAGCTACAATTCTTATGTTGGAGTCGAAGTCAGAATCGGACTGTAGAAGGGCCATAAAATTAGTTGAAGTTGCAGCACTAGTTTTAGTTAAGTTTGGTCAATTAGTTTTGGGCTGGGTCGTATGTTTGACCAGTTGGATTGTAAAACCGGTTGTACTCTTTTCCCTTAGGGGAGCAGCCGCGACACTGTAGCATGTATCATTCCATTCACGATTTTGATTGAAGCTTGTACGAATGGCCATGGAGAACTAATCACTTTTGGTTGATCTACCGAATTCAGGTTCCGAAACTATGAGATTATTATAAGTTTTGCAATAAAATTCCTTTTCCTTCAATTATATATTTTGTTTATCTTTTGCTTAATTTGATATTCATAATATATATTGTTTGGTTCGATTGATTTATGTTTTTCAATTTATCTGCGTGTTTATCGTATGCTTAATCGTTAAACCGTTTATCGCTAACCGAATGCTTAATTCGCAAACGAAAAATATAATTGTATAATATTGTTGCGCTTGTTGATTATATTGTAATCGAGCGGAAAGGAATCCGCTTAGGATAGTGAGATTTTAATAATCGATGATTGGTAGGAACTGAATCGGTAGATTGACTTATTTTCATAATCACTTTTTCAAAACAACTTATTTTCATAATCACTTTTGATAATCATTTTTTTCGACCAAACCAACCCCCCCCAATTCCGTTTTTAGTTAGTAAAACCCAAGAGTCCTTGAGAGACGATACACGAGTTACCGTTACCCTCGTTACTACAGTTTTGCAATTTAACTCGTTTTTGACCCGCGCGCGATAGCGGATCACCCGTGTTAGCTGACACGGCCGTGTCAGGAAGTCTGAGCAAAAATACGTTTGAATAGAGGCCGACATGGGTGCCAATGTCATCTGAAACGGCCCGTGTCAGCCAGGACGCTAAGAATTCTGATTTTTGCTGTTTTTTAGTGTTTTGAGTCATTAAGGGTGTTTTGGACATTTGGTATTGCTTGGGAATGACCTAACACTATATAAACCTTATTTTGAGAAGGAGAAGAGGACTTTTTGCCACCGGAGAATATTTCACTCTAGAAGATTGGAGATTCAACAATTTTGGGAACAGATAACTCTTCATGCGCGAGAGTAATTGAAGATCGAAGACCCAATCTATTGTAATGTCTTTATCAAATATTTTGATTATGCTACTTTTGAATTCTATGAGAGGCTAACTCCCCAATGCTAGGGGGTGTCCCTAATTTGTTATGTTAAGAATACTAATCTCTTTGTTTTAGTCAACATTTTAGTTCGTTATGCATCAATTTGATTATTTAGATTAATTCATAGATTGACCCTATGGGACCATAGGATTTCACTATTTTAACACAGTAGAGCCGGACGATCGTGTTAAGGTTTTCTAAATAATGATATTATTAAGGATTTCACCTAGGACTGGAGTAATCCTACGATAACCAGAATAGTTCTTGGTAATTGCATGCTTACCCTCTCTACTAATTTAAATGGAAATTGAAATTAGGAAAGAAGGTTAAAGGTTTTTTCACTAAGGAATTGGGATAAAATAATATTGAGAATCGGTAATTGAGGATGATGAACTTGTTGAATAAATCAAAGAGTGAAGGTTATTACATGACAAATTATACACTCACCCTAGCATACTTTAATCAAACAAGAAGTCAATTTTTATCTTATGCCAATTTACTTTCTACAAGGATTTATTCCCACCAAACATAAAACTATTATTTTTGTTCAATTGAATAAATCATCTAACTTAGTATTTCCTACGCAATCCACGAGATCGATACTTGGGGTAAATCTCATTATTACTACATCGGTAAAAATAGTACAATTGCTATTTTTCCGATCAAGTTTTTGGCGCCGTTGCCGGGGATAGCCAAAATACAGAGTCGATTATAGTTCAATTAAAATTTTATTGCTCTACAATTAAAATTTTATTTTTCTATTTATTTTATTATTATCACTAATAAATTTTCTTATCTTTGTATGCGTGGAAAGCCCTCAGCTGAATTTATTTTTGACGCAAAAATTGAAAGAACTTTTCACGAAAGGCGAAGACAAGCTGAATTAGCCAGACTGGCTTTTGACGAAGAAAATTCAGTTCATACAACGTCATAAGCCAAAGAGGAAGGTTCGTCAAATTATTTGGGTTCAGCGTCCAAAGAGGAAGAGATCATGGTTGAAGATCCACCAGAGAGACTTCTTGGTGATTACATTGGGACGACTACACCGGGTGGTAGGTTGACAATTATAAACCAACCGGTAAATGTGCCCAAGTTTCAACTGCATCCAAGCATAATTTCTCATCTTGAGAGAAGGTCTTTCACCGGAAAGATCAACGAAGATGCCAATAAACACTTGCAGAGGTTTCTGACCAAGAGTACCACATTGAAGATTGATGGGCATACGAATGAGGCAAAGAAATTGGTGATGTTTCCATTTACCTTATCTGAAGACGCAGAATAGTGGTTTTACTCACTACCGGCTAGAAGTATTACTACGTGGGCTGTGTTCAGGAGAGCTTTTCTGAGATACTTTCCTGAAGATATTCGAGGCAAGAAGGAGATTGAGTTTCTGGAGCTCAAGCAAGGCAACAAGTCTGTGATGCTTCGAAGTTTACTGAGCTGGCGAGGTACTATGCTCATTACACTAACGATGCAGATGGAGAATTTTCCAAATGTATCAAGTTTGAGAATGGTCTTCGTGATGAGATCAAGCAGGGTATCAAGTATCAGCGTATCTGGAGGTTTTCAGATTTAGTAGATTGTAGTAGGATTCTAGAAGAGGATCTTGCTAGTACTAAGACGAATGCTCAAGGATATGTTGATCGTAAAGGAAAATAACAGATGGAGCGTGGAAAGCCTTATGATAAGAATAAACAGAAATCCGGTGGTTGGAAGAAGCCTAGTGGGGGAGATTCTAGTGCTCCTATTAAGTGCTACAGGTGTGGCGAAATGGAACATCGAGCTAATGAATGCAAGAATGATGCGAAGAAGTGCAACAACTGTGGAAGATTTGGTCATGTAGCTACTGAATGTAGAGCAAGAAAGATAACTTGTTACAACTGTGGCGAAGAGGGTCATACTCGTCCGCAGTGTACTAAGCCAAAGAAAGAACAAGCTGGTGGAAAAGTGTTCGCTTTGTCAGGATCAGAGACTAAGCCAGATGATCGGTTGATTAAAGGTACATGTTTTATTAATAGCATACCTTTAATTGCAATTATTGATACTGGAGCGACACATTCTTTTATTGCTTTGGATTGTGCTAAGAGATTGAACTTGGCTATTTCTAATATGGATGGAAGTATGGTCATTGACACTCCTGCATCGGGTTCAGTGACTACTTCATATGTTTGTAGGAATTGTCCTATTGTAATTTTCGGTAGAGGTTTCAGTATGGATTTAGTGTGCCTACCGTTAGAACAACTTGATATCATCCTTGGAATAAACTGGTTGGTATTCAACCAGGTTCATATCAACTGTTTTGAGAAGACGATTATTTTTCTGGAAGGAGCAAGAGTTGAAGATGTGACTATGTCAGTCAAGCAGATGAATTCAACTGTTAAGGATGGTGCTGTAGTGTTTATGTTGTATTCTACGACGGAGGTGAAAGGAAAAGCTAAGAGTGATGAATTACCTGTTGTGAATGAATTTCCAGAAGTGTTTCCGGAAGATGTTAGTGAATTGCCACCTGAGAGAGAAGTGGAGTTTGCTATAGATTTGATTCCTGGAACTAGTCCGGTGTCGATGGCGCCTTATCGCATGTCGACATCTGAATTGTCTGAGTTGAAGAAACAGTTGGAGGAATTGCTTGAGAAGAAGTTTATTCGTCCTAGTGTTTCATCGTGGGGTGCTCTTGTGTTGTTGGTTAAGAAGAAGGAAGGTACATTGAGACTGTGAGTTGATTATAGGCAGTTAAACAAGGTTACAATCAAGAATCGGTATCCATTGCCGAGGATTGACGATTTGATGGATCAGTTAGTTGGAGCTTGTGTATTTAGTAAGATTCATCTGAGGTCTGGATATCATCAGATTCGTGTGAAGACAAAAGATATTCAGAAAACTGCATTTAGAACGAGGTATGAACATTATGAGTATTCTATTATGCCGTTTGGAGTTACTAATGCACCTGGTGTTTTCATGGAGTATATGAACAGGATATTTCATCCGTATCTTGATAAATTCGTGGTAGTATTTATTGACGATATTCTGATCTATTCGAAGAATGATGAAGAGCATGCAGGACATCTTAGAATTGTGTTGGAACTGTTGAAAGAGAAGAAGCTTTATGCGAAGTTGTCTAAGTGTGAATTCTGGTTGAGTTAAGTAAGCTTTCTTGGACATGTGATTTGACATTATTGTTGATCCTACGAAGGTAGAAGCGGTATCTCAGTGGTAAGCACCGAAGAATGCTTCTGAAATTCGTAGTTTTCTTGGTCTTGCAGGTTACTACAAAAAGTTCATTGAAGGATTTTCGAAATTAGCTTTGCCGTTGACTAAGTTGACAAGAAAGGGTCAGATGTTTGTTTGGGATTCTGAATGTGAGAAAGGATTCCAAGAGTTGAAGAAGAGATTGACTAGTGCTCCGATTCTGATTTTGCCGAATCCGACAGAGTCTTTTGTTGTGCATTGCGATGCGTCATTGATGGGATTAGGTGGTGTTTTGATGCAAATAAGCAGGTTGTGGCTTATGCTTCGAGATAATTGAAAGTTCATGAAAGGAATTATCCGACTCATGATTTAGAGCTGGCAACAGTGGTATTTGTTTTGAAATTGTGGAAGCATTACTTGTATGGTTCTCGATTTGAGGTATTCAGTGATCATAAGAGTTTGAAATATCTCTTCGATCAGAAAGAGTTGAATATGAGGCAGAGTAGATGGTTGGAATTTCTGAAAGATTATGATTTTGGTTTGAATTACCATCCTGGTAAGGAAAACGTTGTTGCAGATGCATTGAGCAGGAAGACCTTGCATATGTCTATGTTGATGGTTCGTGAATTGGAATTGGTTGAGCAGTTCAGAGACTTGAGTTTGGTATGTGAAACTACTTCTGATAGTGTTAAATTGGGTATGTTGAAGCTGACTAGTGGTATTCTTGAAGAAATTCGAACTGGACAGAAATCTGATGTTGTTTTGGTGGATAAATTGACATTGATCAACCAAGGTCAAGGAGGTGAATTCTGAATTGACGAGAACGGTGTTATGAGATTTGGTGACAGAGTTTGTGTTCCAGATATTGCAGAACTTCGGAAGAGTATTTTGGAATAAGGACATCGTAGTGGATTAAGTATTCATACCGGTGCTACTAAGATGTATCATGACTTGAAAAAGTTATTTTGGTGGCCTGGAATGAAAAAGGAAATTGCTGAGTTTATTTATGCTTGTTTGGTTTATCAAAAGTCAAAGATTGAACATCAGAAACCGTCAGGATTGATGGAACCGTTGTTTGTTCCGGAGTGGAAATGGGATGGCATTTCTATGGATTTTGTATCTGGTTTGCCAAGGACAGCGAAGAATTGTGATTCTATTTGGGTTATTGTTGATCAGTTAACAAAATATGCTCACTTCATTCCGATAAGAATGGATTATCCTATGGAGATGTTGGCAGAATTGTATGTTGAGAAGATTGTAAGTTTGCATGGTATTCCTTCTAGTATTGTGTCGGATAGAGATTCGAGGTTTACGTCTAAGTTTTGGACGGGACTGCAAGAAGCTCTGGGTACTAAGTTGAGGTTGAGTTCCGCTTATCATCCGCAGACAGATGGTCAGACAGAGAGGACGATTCAATCGTTAGAGGATTTGTTGAGAGCTTGTGTGTTGGAGAAAGGTGGAGCTTAGGATAGTTACTTACCATTGATTGAGTTTACCTACAACAATAGTTTTCATTCGAGTATTGGTATGGCTCCGTTTGAGGCATTGTATGGTAGGAGGTGTCGGACACTGTTGTGTTGGTACGAATCTGGAGAAAGTGCTATGATTGGACCAGAGATTGTCCAACAGACTTCAGAAAAGATCAAGATGATTCAGGAGAAGATGAGGGCTTCTCAGAGTCGTCAGAAAAGTTATCATGATAAGAGGAGGAAGGATCTCGAGTTTAGTGAAGGAGATCATGTGTTTATGCGAGTTACTTCGATGATTGGTATTGGCCGAGCTTTGAAGTCAAAGAAGTTGACTCCGCGTTTTATTTGTCCGTATCAGATTACCAAGAAGGTTAGAAGAGTTGCTTATCAGATTGCTTTACCACCGTCACTTGCGAATTTACATGATGTCTTCAATGTATCTCAGTTGCGGAAGTACATTCCTGATCCGTCTCACGAGATTCAGGTAGATGATATACAGGTGCGAGATAATCTGACTGTTGAAGCATTACCTGCGAGAATTGAGGATCGGAAGGTGAAGCAGCTACGTGGTAAAGAGATAGCATTGGTGAAAGTAGCTTGGGGAGGACCAGCAGGTGGAAATGTAACTTGGGAGCTGGAGAGCTAGATGAAGGACTCGTATCCCGATCTTTTCGTCTAAGGTATGTTTTCGAGGACGAAAACTCTTTTTAGTAAGGGAGAGTTGTGACACCCCAAATTAATTCAGTTATTAAATAATTAGAAATTTAATTATTAATTTAATTAAAAGTTTAATTATTAATATTTTTGGATTAATGGATTTAATTATTTAATTAATTAATGGAAGAGTTGGGGTGTGAAGTGGAATTGTAGGGTGTATGGAGTAAAAAGCTCTACTTAATCCTAATTAATTTATTTCTATTATTTGGCAAATAAAAAGGAATAAAAAGAAACAAGTGAGAAAGGAATTAGGATTTGCATTCTACGTGAGATTGGAAAAGAGGAGAAAAAGCCAAACGCCGAGAATTCGAAGATTCATCGCGAGGTAAGGGAGGATTGATCTGATTATTATGCCTTATAGGTTTCGATGATTGATAGAATAATTCAATCCGTTAGGAATCTCGAATTATGGTCATAGGTTGTGCCCTACCGTTATAATCCGACGTAAAACCATAATTGGAATTACTAAGAACGATTAAATTGATGTGGAATGCTTCTAGGTTAATTAGAAAACATGTTTCTGTGATCGAAAGTATGTGAAATTTCATGAATTAATTCTGTTTTGGTGATGATATGAAGTTTGATGATGATTGGAATTAATGGAAATTCGTAACAGTGGAGAAAACTGAATTTTTGATGAAAAGCAACAGTATGGGTCAACACATAGACTTATGTGTCGATGCAAGCAGAATAAACTTTGAAAATCAGACGCGTTGGAAAGCTATGCATCGACTCATAGAGCCATGCATCGATCCATAAGCCAAACAAACAGAGCTATGCATCGACACAAGATGCGTATGGATCGATGCATACTGAAGCAACTTTTAAAAATGCAGAAAATTTACATCGATGCATACGAAGCATGTGTCGACACATGCAATCTATGAATTGATGCATAGGCTTATGCATCGATACATACTGAAAGGATTTTAAAAATACAGGATTTTAATTGTATGCATCGATGCATACGTACTATGTGTCGATACAAGCAGCCCATGTATTGACACATGAGCTTATGGATCGACCTAAGCTGGACAGGAATGGGCATGATTTTTCTGAGAACGGTTTCAGTCATATCTTTTCAACCGTAACTCCGATTTAGGCATATTTGGTATCGTTGGAAAGCTTAGAATGAGTACTATCTAATAAGAATAATTTCAATACCAACAATTGAGATTTGGAAGAATTATTTTGGCTTCCGTAATTAAGAACTCGTTGTGAATTTGTGAATTAATTATTGATTAAATGTGCAGTATGTTAATTCCATGAGTTATGATTAACATTAGATGTTCATGAATTTTATTACCATATGCTGTTGTTGCTATTGATTATAATTGGAATGATGTTGTATGATTCTATTCCATGTTTGAATTGTTGCATGCTTCTAATGTGCATGCATGAGCATTTTTGTAATGGTTCGTTCCCATTGTGTGGAATTGAACTTGCAGGGCCAATAACCGTACCTAATGGACAGAGGTGGTGAGGCTAGATTCTTGACCAAGTGATGTATGGGCGAATCATGAATTGACGCTGTTTTCCGAGTGTAAGCGGAATAGGGTGTGGACTTGGTTCACGTTCGGTACCACATGCATTTGAGTCTGCATTGCATATGTAATTATAACATGTTAGGATGGTTTCTAGTGTTATAATTGCATTAATTGTTGTTGTATGCATAATGATCTGTGTGATTGTATTTGTGAATTGTATTCTGATAATGTTAATAAGGGTAAAATAACGAATTGGTTGTTTTATTGTGTGGAAGAAATGTATAATGCATTTTAATCTTGATAAAATCTCACCCTTACTTTAATGATTTCAGATTCGAAGTGATTAGCTGCTTGGGAATTGGTGAGGACAACTTATAGAGCTGTGCTATTTAGATAGCCCGCGTGTCAGTGTCATGCTCTGGTAGTTGTAACACTGGGGAACGATCGTTTTGGAGTTTTATGGATTTAAACTTTTATTTTGAATTATGTTGGGAATAATTATTGATTGAATTATTTCGGATTTTATGTTATCTTTCCGCTGTATAAACATAATCCTTGGTTTGTGTTATTTAATAAGTTCTTCAGTGAAAGGCATGATAACTGTTTTGTTATTTTTAAATTCTTAAAATTGTGACGCCCTTGATGTTATGTTTGAAACTCTGATTAAATTATTTAAATCGCGGGTAAATTAGAAGGGGTGTTACAATAGTGGTATCAGAGCATAGTCGGTCGTGTCTTAGAGTCTTTATCCCTTCTGTATGCGACTAGTGCAAGGTAACACTGTCGATACTTCGTGCTGATGTGATTGTTTTGTAATGTTACAGAACAATGGCCGGAAGAGGTAACGGAAGAGACGATGCTGCTATTGCTGAAGCCTTGGGAATGCTAGCTGGTTTGCTTGGAGGGAATCAGCTGGGAGGTTGTATTGGTGCTGATAGGCAATTGGGAAACTTTCAGAGGAACAATCCTCCATTGTTCAAAGGCACTCATGATCCCGAAGGTGCTCAAAAATGGTTGAAGGAGATCGAGAGGATCTTCAGAGTAATTGATTGTGCTGAGGAGCTGAAGGTGAGGTATGGTACTCACATGTTGGCAGAGGAAGCTGATGACTGGTGGGTTGCTACTAGGACTGAAATGGAACAAGATGGTATTGCATTGACTTGGGCTGTGTTCAGGAGAGCTTTTCTGAGGAGATACTTTCTTGAATATATTCGAGGCAAGAAGGAGATTGAGTTTCTGGAGCTCAAGCAAGGCAACAAGTCTGTGAGTGAGTATGCTTCGAAGTTTACTGAGCTGGCGAAGTACTATGCTCATTACACTAACGATGCAGATGGAGAATTTTCCAAATGTATCAAGTTTGAGAATGGTCTTCGTGATGAGATCAAGCAGGGTATCAGGTATCAGCGCATCCGGAGGTTTTTTGATTTAGTAGACTGTAGTTGGATTCTAGAAGAGGATCTTGCTAGTACTAAGACGAATGCTCAAGGATATGTTGATCGTAAAGGAAAACAACAGATGGAGCGTGGAAAGCCTTATGATAAGAATAAACAGAAATCCGGTGGTTGGAAGAAGCCTAGTGGGGGAGATTCTAGTGCTCCTATTAAGTGCTACAGGTGTGGCGAAATGGGGCATCGAGCTAATGAATGCAAGAATGATGCGAAGAAGTGCAA
Organism: Vicia sativa; assembly: GCA_021764765.1. Taxonomy (NCBI): domain Eukaryota; kingdom Viridiplantae; phylum Streptophyta; class Magnoliopsida; order Fabales; family Fabaceae; genus Vicia; species Vicia sativa. The sequence continues at coordinate 36,518,854 of CM038794.1, forward strand.
CAACTGTGGAAGATTTGGTCATGTAGCTACTGAATGCAGAGCAAGAAAGATAACTTGTTACAACTGTGGCGAAGAGGGTCATACTCGTCCGCAGTGTACTAAGCCAAAGAAAGAACAAGCTGGTGGAAAAATGTTCGCTTTGTCAGGATCAGAGACTAAGCCAGATGATCGGTTGATTAAAGGTACATGTTTTATTAATGGCATACCTTTAATTGCGATTATTGATACTGGAGCAACACATTCTTTTATTGCTTTAGATTGTGTCGGATTATCCTAATGGAGCGACACCTTTAATTACAATCCTCAAAAGACCATCCTATTGACAACATATTGAAAAACTAAGCCCCTCGAGTTTGATATGAAAGACTTAGCAAATTTCTTCTTGATATGTCTCCCAATATGTTGTCAATAGGATGGTCTTTTGAGGATTTCCAAGCTGGTGGAAGACTTTTCACTTCTGTTGTCCCTTCTTCCTCAACTTTGTCATGACTGGTATCTTCTTCCTCCTCTTTTTCAACTGAATTGGACTGATCAATGTCCATAACAGATTCCTTGAGTATGTCTTCTGAAGATACACCTGCGCCATCAAAAGAAATACTGTTTCCGACATTTTTCAGATAAGACTCATCAAAAGAAACATGGACTGACTCTTCAACAGTAAGTAAACGTTTGTTATACACTCTATATGTTTTGCTTGATTGTGAGTATCCAAGAAAGATACCTTCATCCTCTTTTGCATCAAACATCCCAATATTTTCTTTACCATTATTCAAAACAAAACATTTACAACCGAATACGTGAAGATGTGACAAGTTTGGCTTTCTTCCCTTCAAAAGCTCATAAGGGGTTTTATCCAAAATAGGACGGATTAATATCCTGTTTAGAACATAACAAGTTGTGCTAATCGCATCAGCCCAAAAATATTTTGATAAGTCGCCTTCATTGCGCATTGTTCTAGCCAACTCCTATAGAACGCGATTTTTGCGCTCCACAACTCCATTTTGCTGTGGAGTTCGAGGGGCTGAAAAGTTATGCTCAATGCCATGCTTATCACAGTACTTATCAAAGAGATGGTTCTGAAATTCACCTCCATGATCGCTTCGAATTGTAATTATTTTTGAATCCATTTTGTTTTGGGACAGTTTTGCAAAACTCTTAAAAGCGGAAAAGGTTTCATCTTTGCTATGAAGGAATATGGTCAAAGTAACAAAACCATAGTAGTTTCCACTTAGACTCTTTGTTCTTGAAGGTCCAAAGAGGTCCATATGGAGAAGCTCAAGGGGTCGTGAAGTAGAAATTACATTTTTGGATTTGAAAGACACCCTCGTTTGCTTTCCCATTTGATATGCGTCGCATAAGTGGTCTTTTGAAAACTTTATTTTTGGAAGACCGACTACTAAATCTTTGGATACAACCTTATTTAACAAATCAAAGCTAACATGCGCTAAACGTCTATGCCAAAGCCAAGAATCATCATTCAAGGTGACTAGACATTTATTGCTTGTTAATGATACATAAAAAAGATCAAGCATATAGATGTTGTTTACTCTAATTCCCTTAAACACAATATTTTGTTCAGTATGTTCAATAATGCAACAAGTTTTTGTGAAGGTAACTTTATAACCCTTGTCGCACAATTGATTAATACTTAACAAATTATGTTTAAGGCCCTCTACAAGATGGACGTAAAAAATAGTAGTGGTAGAGGGATTACCTACACTACCTTTGTCGAGTATAGATCCTTTGTTATTGTCTCCATAAGTAACATAGCTCTTCTTCTTTGCTTTGAAGTCAATGAAAAGCGATATGTCACCTGTCATGTGCCTTGAGCACCCGTTGTCTAGAAACCACCATCTATCTATGAATACAAGACACATAATCTGCAATATCAAAAGAGAGAGGTAGGTACCCAATTTTCATTGGGTCCATGTGGGCAAGTGGTAACATGGTTGCCTTTAGGCCTCCATTGATAAATGCCTTTAGGAACAAGGAACCTCCTAAACTTGCATTTCTCGATGGTATGACCTTTATGACAACAATAATGACATAAACCATGATGGTGAACTTGCTTACTTTTGCTCGTTGAATCCTTTGGAATCTTTTCTGCAAAAGAATATTTAGCATATGGTGGATTCAATGATTTCTTAAAAATCCTAGGATCAACAACATAAGTAATCTTGGGCTGTAGAGCTTTTTCCAATTTGGCATTAAGAGTTTTAACCTCTTGTTGCCAAATATGACAAACTCCACAATATCTAGTTTCAATACATCCATTTACATCAATATTTTTTGAACTTTATGCAATGCTATCTTTTAGACTTTTTAAATCTTGTTCAGCTTTATACACTTTACCCTCCAAATGAGAAAAGATTTGTTTGTTGGAGGATAATCATTTAAAAGCGTCTACAGCTTCGTTATGTAGTTTTTCAAAAGCTATTTTCAGTTCAGAGAAAGACAGAATCAAAATTACTGTAGTAGGCTTGTCTTACTTTATTCTCTTTGTTTCTCTTCTTGTGGCTGGACTGGTTATTGATGTGAGTCATGAGACATAGATTTGCAGTCTTATCACTATCACTTGAGCCTTCATTATTTGATGACTCACTATCACTTTCCCACACAATATAAGCTCTTCTTTGTTTGTTTAACTTCTTTGGTGGTGCCTTTTATTTGTCCTTTTTGTTCATAGGACATTCTGTTTTATAGTGCCCAGATTTACCACAATTGAAGCAGGATCCTTTCCCTTTATATTTCTCATTTTCCTCCTACTTTGATTCCATGGAATGTCTTCGAAACTTTGTGAGATTCTTGTCGGAGTGCTTGATTCCATTCTTTCGAATGAATCTATTATATCTCCAAACAAATAGTCCCATTTCCTCATCATCCGAATCTTCGTCACTACTTGAGTCATTATCATCTTGCTCTATTTGTGAGGACTTAGAGCTAGAAGCCTTAAGAGCTATTGGCTTCTTCTCACTCTTCTTGTCTCTATTCTTCTCCTTCTTACTCTCGTTCTCATGCTTTTCAAGACTTTGCAATTGTTGCTGATGTTCTTCCAGCTTCCCAAACAGAGTTGTGATGGTAAGTGTAGTGAGGTCGTTCGCATCCTTGATAGTTGTAACTTTAGGTTGCCATTCCCTGCTAAGACATCTCAGAATTTTATAAATAGTGTTTTCATTGGAAATAGTTTTCCAAGTGCATTCAAACGACCACTGAGATGAATGATCTCTTTTGCATGTCAGAGATAAGATTCTCTCTATTTCATACGAAAGAGCTCGAACTCTTGGTTAAGTGTGTTAACTCGGGATTATTTAACTTCAGTAGTACCCTCATGGGCAACTTCCAAAGCATCCCACATTTCTTTAGTTATTGTGCAATGAGATACCCGATAATATTCATCAACACCAAGTGCTGAAATTATCATATTTCGACCTCTCCAATCGCTTGACCATTTTTTCTCATCTTTTTCATCCCAATCAGCCCATTCGTTATGGTAATTTGAAAAGGTCCAATTTAAATGGCAGCCCATACATTTCTATCAATGGAATTTATGTGAACTCACATGTAGTCTTTCCAATAGAGATAGTTTTCACTATTGAAAACAGGAGCTCTATTGTACGCCCCCTTTAGTCCAGAAGCCATATCGTTAGAAGTAGCCACAAAGCACCAGCGAACCGGTGCTCAGATACCACTTGTTAGATGGTGTGGTAAGTTATCGAGAGGGGGGTGAATAGATCACCTCTTTTATTATCACGGATTTAAAATTATTTATCAAAGTTAATAGCGAAACTGCGGAAAAAGCGACACAAGGTCCTGAATTGACTTCCGTCTATTCTGAACCGGCTACTAGAAAACCGGACGTGCGATAGTTTGCTGGATTTTAATTGAGATGAATACGATGAATTAACACAAAATTTATATTGAATCAAGGCACTTATCACTATAACACTATTTCCAATGAATAAAATCAAGCTAACACTTTTGTCAAACAGTTAGAGTATGCTTGTTCAATGATCAATGGAAATGGAGTTTTGATAAAGAGTTTCTTCCAACCTTGTATCAATGAATGTGAAAAGTTGCACACCAATTGAATCACAAACGTGTTGTAAAAGTAGAGAGAGAGAGAGAGAGAGAGAGAATACGATACGTAGAGCAGTTTGGTAAGGAAGTTCCCCACTACCGTCCTTGCGTGTAGGTACGTCTCCCTCTCAATTTCCGAATTGAGAATTTTCTATATCAATATGCTGAAATATTTGTTTACAAGGTTGCGATACAAAGACATAAAACTAATTACTCAAATCCTCTTCTTCTTGTATGAACCTTCTCTTGATATGAGCTGATCAAGAATACACCTACAACATTCACAGACAATTCACCGCTTCCACGACCTGTTTGCGAAATCACCCTAATCTCCAAACCCTACGCTATGGCTGAATCTGCTATGTGCAATCGTGACTAAAACCTGCAAGATTCATAGACAATTCATTGGTTCCACGACCTGTTTGCGAAATCACCCCAATGTCCAAACCCTACGCTACGATTGAATCTGCCCTGTGCAATCGTGACTAACAAACCCACAAGAACACCTTTGTTCTTGCTGGACAAACCTTCTATTTTTTCCTCGAAACCCCCTTCTGAATCTTCAACTTAGCTAGATCACCGGTCGTACCACTGAATGTTATCTCTTTGATCCCTTGATCCAATAATCAATGATGATTATGTGTCAATGTTCTTGAACCAAGGAGATTGAGAAAATGATGAAGATAGAAGTCTCTTTTAGGGTTATAATACTCAGAAAATGGATGCTCACCACTTATATTTGTGACACCTGTCAAACTAAAGTGCCAAACTTTTCTTTTATATGGAAACAGAAACATGTTAGAAGGAAAACAAACTTATGAGTCGATACAAGTTTTGTATGAGTTGACACAAGTCAATGAATGTATTGATATATCTGATTTTGTGTCGATGCATACTGTACTGAAATTACTTCCAGAGAGTTAAGTTAAGTATGAGTCGATACAAGGGATTATGTATCAATACATATTATAGTTAACTTGCTTCCAGAAAACTAAATATGACACGAGTCGATGCATGGCACAGATGAGTCGATGCAAGTAAGAAATGTATCAATGCAAACACTTATGTATTGATGCAAGATTTAAAACATGCAAGAATCCAGAACCTCAGTTCTTGTATGAGTCGATCCAAAACACGTATGGGTCGATGCATACTGTATGAGATTTATTTTTCAAAAGTAAGAACTGGTTTTGAATCAATACAATTTTTTTGTATTGATGCAAACAACAAACAGAGATGAATCCCAATTTTTGGAGCTGGCTTGTATTGATACAAAAGATTTTGTATTGATGCAAACAACAAATAGAGGCGAATCCCAATTTTTGATATTTATATGAATCGATCCATAATAGTATGTGTTGATGCAAAGCTTAAATTTTTGAGCCATCAAACTGACATGTATCGATACAAAACTCGTATAGGTTGACTCATACTGAAGGAAAATTGTTTTTGTGAAATCAGTTAGTTATATGTATCAATGCATGGCTTTTTGGATCGACCTAAGAGGTTTGTACATGAGTAAAAACATACTTTGACCAATTTTAAACATATTATTATGTCATGACAAGAACACATATATTTCAGACCTAATTTGACAATCAAACACACATATTCTCTATCATACAAAACTATCCATAATAAAGGGTTGCTCACAAATTGATGTCCAACATCAATGTCGACAACAATCGATTTAGCGTCATTCTTCACCTCATTCGGCTTAGCAACATTATTCACGCTATCTGAAACATCCTTGGGAAACATGTCAGGGAGCACCATATCTAAAATGGGAAAAAGTAGAAAAAATGTTAATAGTTCTATTTCTGTAACAGGCGGTTTCGGATACGCATTACTGAAGTATGTTAGGTGGATCTCAGAAATGTATTTACAATGTGACATAGTTTTTATTCTCAAAAATCAACATCGATGCAAGGAATTTAGAGATAAAATGAGAAAGTTTACCTTAAATTAAAGTTTTCTATGATCTCTTTGACATGATAAAACACTTGAAATTTGGTTTGGAGACGAAAAATTGATTGTCCATGGATTGAATTTTTTGGCAAAATATCCTTTTTGGTCCCTTAAGTTTACCTCGGGGTACATTTTGATCCCTTATCTTTAAAAAGTTCCAAAATGGTCATTTAATTGTTAAAAAATATCCACGTTAGTCCTTTCCGTCTATTTTTCATAAACACTGTTTACTTTTGCACATGTGGCATCCTACATGTCCATTACCAAATTTCACGTATTATTTTATTTTTTATTTATTTTTATCTTAAACAATTTTTAAAATTAAAATAATTTCTAAAAAATTTTAGTTATTTTTATCTTAAACAATTTCTAGAATTAAAATAATTTCTAAAATTTGTCACACTCAATATTCCAATTCTAGTTGGAACAATTGTTGGGCATAGCATTTTCATTATTTACGCATTTACAGCCACTTAAAAGTCTCAAAATCATCCATCAATCACAGAATGGGAAACAAATTCAATCTCTCTAAACATATGTTCTTCAACAACATCCCAACCATTTTTCAATCTTACAATATCCAAAATTCATGAATCCTTAACACTCTCTTTTATAATTGTTGCTGACTTCAATAATATTCATATTCATGTTTGGACTTCAAAACCATTTAAACCAAACTCGAAAACTACCAGTATACTAGACCAAGCAACCATTTCATATCTCTTTGTTAATTTCATTCAAGACATTCCTATATCTTCCATCTTGCATATTAGTAATTTTGAGATTCTCTAGAAAGTATTTAATGATTATTTCGGACTACTTTCCATTTTCTTTGACAGAATAGCATGTATTTTCATGGTGCTCAATTATTGATTCATGGCAGAAATTTTAGCACACTTAAATAATACAAACAAGTTTTACATGCACAGTAATTCAAAATAAATAAGCTATCAAATAGCAAATAAAATCTTGAGTTTTCCTTCTCTTAACGCTCACCTTTCATCCGTAAACGTGTTCATGTTCTCCAAGATCCTATCTTCCATGTCGTTTTCATGTTCTTCACTGAGACTTGAAACTAAATTTAAGATTATTTTTCACCAACGATTTCTCCAACGATTTTTTTCACCGCTTGGATTTGAAACTAAATTTGAGGAACGAGTATATGTTTGTAGTAACGAATGAAGAATCCAAATTGAAGAACCCAGATTGATTTTGGGGCTTTAATAACAATTTCATCTCTACCGTTCGTCTGAAACATGTTAAAGTAAGAACTTGCACTGGAACGATGTCTAAATGAGTTCTTGATAAAAGGAAAAATGGAGATTTCTTGATAAATAATTTAATAGCAAAATCGAAAATCTGAAATTGAACATCTGAGCAAAATCTCACTATTGAAGAAACCCAGATTAAAGAAACTCAAGTTGAGAAACTTTGAAGAAACCAGAAAAAAGAAATAATTATTATATATTTAATTAATAAACTTAATCATAAAAGAAAAATTGGCTCTGTGCTAAATTAGCTTCTAAGTGACTTGCATGGACAATCAATTGGACGGCAATGACTAACGGGAATATTATTTTCATGCTATTTGAAAAAATTGGACGGAAATGACTAACGTGAACATTTTTGAATAATTAAAAGATTACTTTAAAACTTTTTAAAGATAAGATATCAGAATGTACCCGGAGGTAAATTTAAGGGAACAAAAAAATATTTTGTCGAATTTTTTAGAGTGTTTTAGTTATAAAATGAGTTGATGAAAATGAAATAGTTCATGCATCAAAGTGTTATATAAGTTGCATATTTTCATAAATACATCCTCAAATAACCATAATGTTTAAATTAACACTTGTTCTAAAACATTTTTAGAGTATTTTTAGAAGTGCATTTTTGATTTTTTTCCCAAATTTTAATTTTAATTACATTTAAAAATAGATCTTCAAAACATCTTGATTTACAAATAAATTCCCAAAATATAAGAGAGGTTGATACTGTTGAGTTATAAACTTGTTCTGCAATGAAGAAGCAAACACAAATATTTACCTTTCTCACTGCAATTTTCTTTTCGTGTTAATTAATCAGAATTAAAATTAACGTTATGCGCTGGTTTCATTCAAAAAACACATTTCAGAACCTTTTTCTGAAACCCCAATATCGATCCTTGATCGAAAAACAATGGTAGGTTTCTCCTTTTGAATGTGTTGGATTGGATCATCACTGTTTTGTTACAATTGCTTTATGATCTATATCGCTAATCGATTATTTTTTTTCATCTGCATCTGAATTTCTTGTTGTTTTTATTGATCAGAATCTAATTGCCGGAGCTTTCAAGCCTCCTTGCAATATCTCAATCTCTTTCGCTGATGGAAGAACACGCAAGCAGGTGTTTATACCGATGGAATGAGATCACCCTTTTGCAATTGCTATTATTTTGTTGATTGTTTCAATCTCTAATACTCTTTGGGTTTTGAGGTTTCCATATATCTCATCATTATTTTTTTTAATGTACTTTTGTTTCTTAGTATTTTTCTTTTGGATTTTTGCATGTCCAAGACTGTGTCTGAACCCAAGAGCTCTAGTTAAACAGGAAGAGATCCTTTCCATCTCAACCAAATGCTCTTGGATTTTTGTTTGTTAGTGTTAAGAATTCCACATCGAACAATATATGGCTTGAACATGTGTTCATAAGCGAGAGCAATCTTTACCTTACAAACTGATTTTTTAGGGTCGAGTTAGGTCCAACCACAATTCTTAAGAGTTAGTATTGATTTTTTAAATAATTTGAATTGAGTTAAATATAAAATAATTTATGTTGAGAAAGTGTTCATCATTCATTTGTGCTCAAAATCTTCAATAAAATCATTTTGATTTAATCTTTAGTGCACTTCCCTTGGTTGGTTAATAATTATTAGGTTCGTGTGAAGAAGGAAAATGACCAAGCAGTTATGGCTCCTCTCTTTCAAAGTCAAGAGAATATAGTTGGGGAGGTACACTCCATGGCCTTGTCAACTTTCTTGTTTTACATTTGTTGTAAATATTTTCTAGGGATTTGATACTGTTAGTAAAATGGAATTTATTTACTTAGACTTTGGAAACAGGTTGTTATAGAACTTGCACGTGGGAAGAAGGTAGAACATAATGGTGTAAAAATTGAGCTTCTTGGTCAAATAGGTGTGCTTTTGTTCATTTTTTAATATAATTATAGGCTTGTTTCCTGCAAATTCAATAGCCATTTTCACTGGTTGGCTGGTAAATGTTCTCTGAATTGCATCTCTTTTCAATCATGTGTTTGTCTGTACCTTCAAATGAAAATTGATTTGTTTAGCTTGAACCCATATAAAGTATACTATTAACTTCTTTTATTTATTCGTTTTTGTATATCATAATAGAAAAATTGAAGAGACAAATAACTATACATTTTTGATTCAGTTATGATTGAGAGAGAAGAGAAATCAGTTTTAATTCTGTTATTAGATTGACAGAAATTGAAAGTTAAATTTACATGCTATTTATAATAGGCTTGGACTGAACTGAGTTAGTTACCCTCAATTACAAATCAGAACATGGTTGTTGTAACAACCTTCTAGAGCTTTCTAACTAGTTCCTTCCTAAATGTAATTTTCTTTTGCTAACTGCAAACAGTTACAGGCTTTTGCCACTATACTCTAATATTTCCCCCTTCAAATGGAGGAGTCTTCTGTCATGAAGCTTCTTCTAGGTTAGAGTAGATTTGTCTACAACCTTGAGTCTATCTCTGAGAGCTAGAAACCTGAGCGAGGACAAAGGTTTGGTTAACAAATCTGTATATTGGTGTATATATCATATCATGTTTGAGATGTGTAGTATTTTAATTTAATTTTTCTTCAAATACTTCTTATTGTCTGTATTATATATTTTGTCGTTGTTTACAGAATTGTATTTTGACCGTGGCAACTTCTATGACTTTACCTCTCTTGGTAAGCTTAAGCTTGTACCTACCTACTACCACTGGGATCTTTCCTTTTTTATTGTGTTTCTAAACTCAAACCTTACTATTGTGGCAGTCAAATATATTTGAATATCCTTTTCTTACTCATGATATATATCTGTACCATTTTATTGTTAGAAGCTTCGAGTTGCAATGTGTATTTGTTCTCTCATGTCCCTTCCAATGTGGCTTTCTCCCTTTGCTGGGATCATCATGATGCTTTTTACATATCATGGTTAGGGTTGATATGATAATCCTCCGTAGTTTGTATAACTGTATCATTTATATGCAGTACGAGAACTTGATGTTCCTGGAAATTTATATGAAAGGAAAATATACCCGTTTGAATTCTCCACTGTTGAAATGCCACATGAATCCTACAATGGAATCAATGTTAGACTTAGGTATGAAATTAATTTTACTTGTCTGATAATCTTTAATTCTCAATTTTTCTGCGTATCTAGTTAACTTTTTTTATTTATATATAGTTTTTCAATGAATAATTAGTGTTTGTAATGTTCAATTTTTAAAAGATGGGAAGTTCATGGTTTATAGTTAATAGTTATTGAACTGAAAGTCTATTATAGTTGGTATTATTTTTACTACATTATTTTAAATAGGAAGGAATTCATGTTTTCCCGCATAATAGTGTGGGAATATAACTACATTGATTTTGTCATAAGTTCGGTTTACTATATCGAATCAGCACCACACCTGTACTAATGTTGTAGCTTTTTCCAAGACAAGCATCATGTATAATCTAACTCAACAGTCTCAAGATGGAGGGGTAAAATAAAATAATAGTTAAATGAGAATGGGTGAATGGTTTTATTTTCCTTAGTGGAAAAAAGATTGGCAAGTTCACTTTGTTTCTGTTGGTTGACTTATTTGTAAACTAAATGGTCATTATTGGTAGTCTTTTGGTTGACTATTGTTTTAATATGCATTACTGATTCATATTATTTACTTTTTTCATATTTCTTTCAATACTCACCCGTAAATTATTTTAAGGTGGAACGAAATGAGCACAAGGGCATAACTTAACACCTTAGATCCTTTTGCAGGTACATTTTGAAAGTGACAATTAGTCGGAATTTTGTCAACAACATTGTGGAACACATGGATTTTGTTGTGAGTTGATTTTCTTCTATATAAAGTTACATAGCTTGTTTGCAAG